>CM062346.1:44606810-45835810 GCA_031216105.1 Dalbergia cultrata
ATCTAGAGTCAAAATAATTTATTAGAGTCGATTAGAACCTAAGATTGCTTAATTTAAACTCAAATCTCATTTTAAATTCAAGATTCCTAGTCATGGAATCTTGAATAGTATTTTTTCTCTCCAATTCCTTAAATCATGGAATTTTGTCTAAATTGTTTACTCATAAAATGAATTTAAAATCCTCTAAATATGTATGGGCACTCCTTAATTATGTCATAAAATCTCGAATCACATCCTTAGTTACCTAAACATGTAACACCCTCCTAATTACCATGTTTTTACTCAAGTGTTCACATAGTAATTAGAAAAGTATTACTCACTCGCATACTCTATACTAGTCGAAAATAACTGAAATAAAATACTATAGATGTATAAGTTATCAAACTAATATGTACATATATATATACATTGTTGTTAAGTTCACATTAGGTACATCATATAAAAAAAAAAAAAAAAAACAAACTAGTTATCTCCTAACTAGTCAGGAACTCAGTGTACAAAAGAACACTTCTACTAAGTAGTCTGACCTGCTCAAAGTTGAGATCCAGCAAAATTTCATACAAACAGAAATGGACTCTAAAGTATCTCACAAAATCAGTCTGCAAGCTGAAGGGTTCCTAATGCTAAACTACAACTACGTACATAACATGAGTCCCTGAATGTCACATGCTCCCCTAAAGAAAACCGTTCGCCATCGATGGAATGGCATTGCCCTCGATGGGGGGCACGGGACCGGTGGTGGATCTGAGTCCTAGGAGGAGGACGAGGACGGATCATCTCCAGGAGGGGGCATAGGTGGTGCGGGTGCAGCTACAAACTCAACAGGGTGTGCCATGTGTAGGGGCACACCGTCATAAGGAAAAGCAGGGTCAAACTCAAAGAAAAAGCAGAGGTACTAAAAGAACGGCTGAAGAATACATAAGCTCATATATGAGAATATGCTACTACATATAGTGAATCCAAGTCAGGATCGCAGTGCCATTGCCATTGGGGTGAGTCAAGGAAGAAGATCACTGACGACATGCAGAAGGCCCGAACACCATACAAAATATACACAAATAGGGATGAGAATATTATATAATTCTCGGTAGGGTAATCCTCACCAAGAATCAAAATTAATAAACAAAACATAAGTAGGAATTTCATTCTTATAAGCAATATCAAGTAAACTTATATGCAAAAATAACAATTAAACTATGCATAGTCATAGGAATAATTATTAATGTATATAATTCAAGTAAAGTCAAAATGTAACATGATGGTAACCATAAATCTTTCTCTTGTAATCCACGAAATTCAATTAGTGTAGTTGTTTCTTTTCATTAGCATAGGGAAGGCTTAGTTTCACATCAAGTGACATATGTAGTGGATAACTCCTCAGAGGACCATAGACTGCTAGGACATGAGCTCATTCCTATTCGTGATCATCGGACTTCATTTTTTTCTCATTTCCGAATCACACACAGTTCTATTCCTAGTCGATATATCTACCAACTCATACAATTTCCTGGGAAGTTCTTATTTTTGCCTTCCCTCTTTACTGAACATAAGCCTTGTTTCTGTTTTCCCCATATGTTAAAATATGCATCATTAAATCTCACATATCCTCTTTTGTCATATAAATGCATCATATACTTTTATTTTTCAAAGGCTTGCTCACATTACACATAGATATTCAGGTACATTAGAGTCTCATTTATGCCTTGTAAGTAACTCTTTGAAAACCATTAGCATGCATTCATATACCATATGTATTGACTAAGTGCCATGTTGATGTCAATTTAAGACATTCCCTCATTTTCAGCATCTTGGCAGGTTTACCACTCTGGTAACAATATTTACTTTCCATATCAAATGGCCAATTAAATGGCGATAAAAATTCTCTATGACATGTCAATATGTCTAGTAGTCCCTGTAAAAATTTCATAGCAAAAAAAGCTCTCTAACCATGTTAAATAAATTTTACAAGTTTAGTGGTCAGAGACCACTAATTCACCACCCAGACCAGAGTTCTCTTAATTTTTAGCACAAACAAACGACAAAATCAACTCACAAGAAAAATCACAGTTACACTTAAAGAAGTTGTCAACACCCTTTAAAAATTTCATATGATAATTCAATCATTTACTATGGCACTAAAATCATATAAAATCGGAGCTTCAGTCCCCACAATCCAGACAGCAAGATAACCTTTTCGGTTTCTGATTTTTTTGAAGCAGTAAAACTTAAAATTAGTGCTCAAGAATTTTCATGTAGGTGGTCCAAGATGTTAAGTCCAACATATAATTTTTTCAGACCATGATCATATCGACAAATATATCTAAAAATTCATGCGATTTTACTGTTTTCAGCAAAACCGAAAATCTAGCACACCATCTAAAACTTCACTTGATAAAATGATTACTCTAACCTCATCCAAACCCTCCACCAAAATTTATACTTCAACAAACATATATCACTAACCAATATAATGAAAAATTTCCTGCAGCACAGGCCAGAAATAAGAAAAATAAATTTGGCAAGAAAGGACTCCATAGAACCCTACTTTGAAAGCCTTTGAGCTTTATGCTTCAAAGGATGCTCTAAGTAATCTCCCTTCACTTCAAGACACCAATTTCAGTCCCAAATATCCCTTAGGCAGTGGGGAAGTGAAGTATCAAGGTGAGGATTTTAAGATTTCAATCGGTTGGATTTGTAGGGTTTGAGGTGTAGAACAAGTTTTGTGAAGGAACTTTGAAGTTTCAATAACTTTAGACTAGTGTTTATGGACCTGGAAAGTAAGCTTGAGCTCTCAAGTGAAAGAAAATGGAGTTTTCTATTTCAGCTTCCTTGATGGCCGAGAAGAAAATGTGTAACTTGTTGGAGAAGATTAGTTTTTAAGCTAATCTTGTAATTAAATGCTAGGAATTTTATATATTAAACTTGGATATTTCTTAGCCTAGTAAGATAAATGGATGGCTAGGATCAATCTTGTAATTCAAGATTGAATCTTAGCCATTCCTTTAATATAAAGAGATAAGGGTCTTTATTTTGTAAAGATTAAAATAGTTTTCGGTGTTAGAAATCGCACACCGAAATTTCACTGAACGGTTAAAACAGTGTACCTAGGTAATCAATCATTACCCGAAAATTAATTCTAAGTATAAAATTTTTATTCCTAACCATTTCTAATCTCAATCCTATAAGTTTTTACTTTTGGGCCTCTCTAGGTCCCAATTGTAAGGTTTCGGCTGTCCCCGGGGGCCCATGGGGCCCGTAAAACACTATTCACATTTTTTTTTTTTTTTTACGTTCGTTACATTGTTCTCATCACTTCTATGTATATCAAAAGTTTGATATTTGTATTACTAAAGCCTTAATTATTTTCTGAATAAAATTAGGGTGTTACAAACACATATTTAGCAATTCCTAATCTTGCACCTAATCTAATACACACCTAAACACATCTCTAAACCATCATTAAACAAAAGAAACCTCTCATCCTCTCTTCTAGAAGTGCGCGGCTGCCTCCCCCTCCATACCTCAAATTTTTGAAATTCAAATGTAATTTCAAGTCCATGCTTTGCACCATACCTTCCATACTTTCAACCTTACTCCTCCATGCTTCAAAAATTCAATCTCTCACCTCATGGAACATGAGGCATGCCCACGGTTTCTCCTCCTCCTCCATGAGCTCTCATTTGTTTCATTTTTCTATAAATATCTTACTTGGAAGCGCTTGGAAACACTTTAGATCATTTGCTAAGTTTTAGTTTTCAAGCTTTCTTTGAGTTCTTTCCTTTTCTCTCAAGAGTTCTAAGAGTTCTTCCTCTTCATCTTCATCTTCTTCCTCTACCACCTTGAGCCACCATAGCACCACCACTAAACATCACCTCACAACCTTGAATCATCTCCTAAACACTCAAACACTCAACCTTAAACACAAACACTTCCAAAACACATCTCCTTTCCTTTTTCCTCTCCGAAGCCATATCTCAACATTAGGAGGAGTTGTTCATCTCATTTCTATCCTTAAGACCAAGCTTTCCATCTTCACATTTGGTAGGAGTTGCTTTCAAGTTTTGTTTTTACTAAAAAATATGATTTTCTCAAGGTTTCTCTTGGTTTCTTTTTAAGCTTTTCCTTTCTTCTCATTTCAGCCTCAAGGCCTTATTTTGTTCATGATGGCTTGATGATGAGTGTTTCTAGATGATGACCTTGTATTAATCTCAAAGAAATCTCTAAAGCTTGAGTTTTTCCTTTCTTTGAGCTTTATCTATCTAACTCACATGGCTTTCAACTTAAGAAAAATTAATCTAAGGTTTTCAAAAAGCCCAAGCCTACCCTTTTCAACCTTAAAGTTGGCCGGCACGTCCTAGATATTTTCTCTAGATAGGGGTTTTGGGTACTTAATAAAGAACATGGCTTAGTTTCATTCTCTTTTTCCTGCCTTGTTTGATTTTGGTTCTCATTCCTTTTCCTCTATGAATTCGGCTCTTGTTTCCTTTTCTTAATGATTTTGTTTTCTTTGAGTTTATTTCATTTAAGCTTGATGATGATGTTCAAGAGTCATGTAGTTCCTTTGAGAACTTGGTTCAAGAACTCTAAAGCTCACTTTGTTGATGAGATAGATGTTGGGTTGAGATTTTTGGTTCTCTTTAAAAGTCTTATATGAGCTCTAAGTTAAGATAAAAAGAACTTGCATCCATATTTACTTTTATGTCATCACTAAATGCTCAAGATTAAAGAATGAACTTGCACTTCCATATTTATGTTTATGCTCTCACTAAATCTCTAAGATAATAATGGATTTGCATAGCATATTTATTTTATGCTCTCACCTCCTAATAAAGACTAAAACCAAGTGGATTGCATATTTTCTTTTATGTAAATCACTTAAGAGATTTAGAGCTCATGGACTTACCCATTGTTATCTCAAACAAAGTTTGAAAATATAAATCTTTTGCTCCTTTGATTTCGGCCTTGTGATGATGTTGGATTTTAGAATGAGATTCGTCTAGTTACAAGTGCTAAAACTTGTGTTTCATGATTTTCCTAAGCTTCGATGGTTTCAAAAAATGTTTTGAGCAAGGTTTTATGATTTTAAAACCTCTTGAGATTTATTTGAAGTGGCTACTGCCCTCATGAGTTTTATAATGGTTTTTGATGAAATAAATTATTTCTAAGTGAGTTTTGAAAGTTTTAAAAAGGTTCCAAGAGTAACTAGCAATTTATATGCTTTAGAAATAAAGTTTTATACCTTGTTTGATGGAGATATTTTCTATTTTGCCTTGCTTGATTTCTCACTGTGTGATGCTGTTTTGATGATGATAATATGAGTATGTTCATGTATAATTAAGGTTAAAATTCATTTGAGAAAGTTACGACAAGTTAGTAACTAGAAAAGAATTAATTTAAGACTTTGAGATCCCTTAGAAATATAATTTTTTGGATTCTGTCCAGCAAGGTTTAAAATTAGAAATCATGGTTTATAATTAGTTTAAATGTGTAGGAACTACTCATAATTGGTTTAGGTATTGATCTTGATGCCTTAGGAGCAAACCGAACTTAGAAAGGGTCAATGTTGTGACTCCTAGGTACCCGTAAAGTATGAATTATAGATTCTGCACTCTTGAGGTTTAGAATTGGATAAGATCATAGATTTGAGTAAGGAATACTTAGATATGAATATATAGGTACCTAAGTGCTTAAGTTGTGATGTTAGACAATTTAGATTTCAAGTTAAAGGACCTTAAGGGTCAAAGCATTAGACATTAAGAGACCTTGATGTTTTAAGTTTGATAATGCAAGTATGATGTGTTGATTGTAACACCCTAAATCTTAACCCAAGACTACTAGTATGTCCTTAGGTTAATTTTTAGAATATTACCTCTTGGTCTCATCCTTTGGAAAATACTTAGCGGAAATACGGGTAAAATTTTTCTTTTTAAAATCAAAGTGAGAGCTACGCACGAAACTTAAAGGGGAAACATAGCGAAACATATAAGCACAGCATAAGAAACACATCATGTCATGGAAGCATCAACTGAATCATAGATATATATATATATAACGTGCCTACCCAAAGAGGCAGGACTATTTGATACATCATGAAGCGAAATACAACTGAAATGCAATACAAGGAAATCATAAAAAGCAAATACAAAAGAAACTACCCCCATACCCATGTGCACCTAAAGGAGACAACCTCATATACAAAAGAAGGTTTGTCCTCTACTATGTGGCGTGTGTGTGCACTAACTACTACCCCTCCTATGACTACTCCTGCGGGTCCGAAAGTCTTTGCTGAGGTCGAGTCGATCCTTGGCGAATCTCGGCGGGAGTGGTCGAGTGCATCATCGGGCATGTCCACCGCGGCGGCGCATAGATGGCCGTCGAGCCAACCTCGGCTGGACCACCGTCTCCTCACTCCCGACCCTCATCGGTTGGAGGAGTGGGACCGAGCTCCAACTGTACATGTGGGATGGCGGGTCCTCGGATGGGTCCGTCTCCAGAAATCGGGACGCGGTACATACTCGGTACTCGCGCATACCGACGTCTCGGGCTCCATGCGGAGGATCTGCTCATCGCGTGGCCTCGCTCGCTCAAAAATCCCGTTATGACGGTAAGGAGCAGTCGGGGTGAAACGGTAGCTCGGGACGGGGTGCGCGAAGGGTCGTCCCATGAACATGAATACTCTGACAGTGCAGCGACCCTCAAAATGATATGACCCGAGTGCCGGGTCATGGTGCAGCTCCCATACCGGGGTGTCGATGAAGAGTACAAACGTCGCCATCTGAAGATATGACGGAAGAAAAGAGAGAGGGAATGAGAATCTTTCTAAAAGAATTCTCAGTAGGGTTATCCCTACCTAGGTGTCATCGCCACATCCTCAGGAACCTTGGGTTTATTTCTAAAAGGTGTGCATGCATATAATTTCCTTTTAAGTTAGTTTTCTAAAGTGGTATTTTATCCAAGGTCCGTCATATTTCATAATGCGTCTTTATAACTTAAGCAGAAATACACAAATGATATGAATGCATCATAAGGTAACCCAAACAATAGAATGACTAGGAAACATTATAACATTGGCATAAGTATAGTTTATGTGACATTGTTAACTTTAACTTTCATCTCATGGGGCCGCCCTAAAACTTCTCTAGGTTATGAGCTCATACCTTAACTAGTCGTCACTAGCTCTTACTTATCCTATGATAAGCGTAACATAATCCCGACTTAAAGTACGGGCTAGGGGGCAAATTAAGGATCTCCTTTCTAGGATCATTTCCTCTTTGAAACGCTTTGCTAGCCACGTGGGCCTCGCAATTTGTCCGCTTTGGCAGGCTGCATCTACACATACCCTCACGGATTTGTCTCCTCCTGGGGTGCTCGGCGAACCGGTGTCACCCAGGAGAAGCGCGTCTCAGTGTTGCGTCACATTTATATTTTCATAAGCATTAAATCACAATTACCTCATCATTTATCATATTCATTTTTATCATGCATTCTCATGTAGCTTTTTCATAACATATATATCATCACATGAAACTTTCTCATAACATTCGTCACATAAAACTTTCACACAAACATCATCACATAGTCATATTTAACAATCATCCCCATAAGCTCATAGACATGTTATGTTATATCTCATAGTGCTTTAAACTTGATTATTATGAGTCTTAAACTTGCAAATTAATTATTCTTAACTTCTTTATACACCTATAGTTTGACAATTAATGAGTTATACAAATTTTATGCTCAAGAACTAATCCAAATAGCACTAAGTAGAATTTGGACAGCTTTATGTTTATGTGATTACGGAGTTCTAGAAATTACGGTTTAGATCTTTATCTCACATTCTAAGTTATTGATCATCAACACCTAGTCTCTTGGGACCTATAAGGTTATAACTAAGTATTTCTCACCTTACCCTATGGTCAAGAACATCTCTAAACCTCAAGAGTGCAGAAATCAAAATACTAACTTTACGGGTACCTAGAAGTCACAATAATGACCCTTTCTAAGTCCGGTTTGCTCCTAAGGTTTCAAGATTAAGTCCTAAACCAATTATGAGTCATTCCTACACATATAAACTAATTTAAAGCCATGGTTATTGACTCTAAACCTTGCTGGACAGAATCCAGAAAAATAAATCTTTAAGGGATCTAAAACTCTCAAATTAATTCTTTTCTAGTTCCTAACTTATCCTATCTTTCACATATGAGTCTTAACATAATTATTACCCAAACATAAGCATATTAACATCATTATCACAGCTCATACAGTGGCCAAACATAGCAAGGCAGAACCGAAACAACAACTCCATTTAAAGGCATTGAATCATAGTTTCTAAAGCACATAAAATACTAGTTTCTCTTGGAACCTTATCAAAACCTTCAAAACTCTTTTATGAACACTTTTATCATCTAAACTCATGAAAATACTTAATAGGGCAGTGGCTATATTATTTTCATCTCAAGAGGTCCTAAATTCATAACACTTAGTTCTACACATTCCTTATACTCATATAAGTTTAGAAAAATTATAAAACATAGTTTTCAATACTTGAAAACATTAAGGCCTCATAGGGCCGAAATATGAACCATAGGAAATAAATGTTTTAGACCTTTGTTTGAGATATCCTTGGGCAAGTCTTTGAGCTCTAGAATCATTAAAGTGATGACATAAAAATAAACATGCTCATGCACTTATTTTAGTTATTGCTAGAAAGTAAAGTGAGAGCATAAAATAAATATGTGGTGCAATATATTATTATCTTTGATATTTAGGTGAGGGCTTGAAATATAAATATGATAATGCAAGGCTTGAAACATAAACATGATAATGCAAGTTTATTCATTATCTTGGGATTTAGTGATAGCAAGGAAATAAACATGATATGCAAAGCTTAAAGTAAACATGATGCAAGTTTCATTTTTATGTTTAACTAGAGCTCATTTAAGACTTTAACAAGATAATAACCCCATACAATATCTCAAAGATCACAACACAAGAATCGAAAATCATATAAAAGAGAAAGAAAGTGAAGCTACATCAAGTTCTTTATTAAGTACCCAAAACCCTATCTAGAGACAAATCTCTAGAACGTGCCGGCCAACTTTAAGGTTGACAAGGGTAGGCTTGGGCTTTTAGAAATCCTTAGATTAATTTTCTTAAGTTGGAAAACCATGTGAGCTAGATAACATATAGATGAAGTTGTAAGAAAAGGAAAACTCAAGCTTTAGAGGTTTCTTTGAGATGAACACAATGTCATCATCTAGAAACTCTCATCATCAAGCTATCATGCTCAAATCAAGGCCTCATGGCCGAAAATGAAAGGAAAGGAAAGACAAAGGAAAGTTCAAAAAGAATCCAAGAGAAAACTAGAGAAAAACACTTTCTTGAGCAAAATAAAGTTTGAAAACAAATCCCTACCTAGTGATGAAGATAAAAGCTTGATCTTGAAGATGGAAATGAGATGAGCAACACCTCCTAGGATGGTGATGATGATTCGGCCTTGATGAGAGAAAAAGAAAGAAAATGTGTTTCAAGTGGAGTTGTGTTTGAGGTGTGGTGTTTGAGAGGTTTGATGATGGTTCAAGGTTTTGGGGTGGTGTTTGATGGTTGAGAGGTGATGATGAGATGAAGAGATGAAGAAGATAAAGATGAAAAGAAAGGAAGAACACTCTTGGAATTTTGAGAGAAAAAGGAAAGACTAGCAAGATAACTCTAAAACTCTAAACTTTGCAAATGCTTCAAAGTGTAACAAGGCTAACACAAGCATCCTATTTATAGAAAAACAAAACCATGGAGGAGTGAATGGGGAGGGCTTTGGCCGTAGCTCTTGAGGGAGGAAGGAAGAGAAAATATCTCTTACACAAGGTCATTCAAGCATGGTTTGAAGTATGGAAGCTATGCTACAAAGTATGGCTTGATGTGAGTTAATTTCCTATCACATTTTTATGAATTTAGGCTTCTAGAAATAATGCATGGCTGGAACTTTTCCAGCCACAATTAAATGGGAGAAATGGGTTGTTTTAATTATTTATTCATGTGGAAATTCAAGCTTGATTGAAAGTTATGACAAGGTATAGTGTATGTGACTTGAGGTATGGCCTTGGAGTGTTGAAAAATTGAACATGTGATGCATAATGGAGGACGGCAGCTTGGCCAAGGCTGGACAGCAGAGTGGGAGGATGATTTGACCATTTAATTGTGTGTTAATGGTAGGTTTAGATGTGTATTAGCTTAGGTACAAGGTTAGGAATGATTAAGCTTAAGTTTAGGTAACTAAGAATGTGATTTAGGGAGTTTATGACAAGTTTAGGAGTGCTCATACATCATTAAAGAATTTAAAACTCATTTATGAATAAACAATGTGTAACACAATTCCATGATTTAAGGAATTGGAAAGAGAAAACACTATTCAAGATTCTATGACTAGGTGTCATAAAATTAAAATATGATTTTAGGTTGTAATTAAGTACTTTTTGGTTCTAATCAACTTTAATAAATTATTTTGACTCTAGATTAATTAAGGAAATTAATTAACCTTCGATTAGAGCCTAATATTGCTTAGGTTTGCTTAATCGTGTGATTAAGTGTAAAAGTACGAAACTAGGGGCAAAACCGTAATTTTGTACTAATTTTGCCCGGGACTTCAAAAATTAAAACTGAGGTCATAGAATACATAAAAACGCCTTTTAAAACCATCTGGAGAAGTTTCGGGTTCATCCGGCACTTGCAAACGGGTAAAACACCACAGGGGCGTTTTGGTCATTTTGACCTGAAAACTCGAAAAACGAGATTTTCGATCCCGGAAGGTACATAAGTTATCTAATCCCCTTCCAACATTGAGTTTGCCCTTCGAGTACTACCAAACCGGATTTCCTCGAATTCCGGGCTGAAAATGACCTCAGGGGCATTTTGGTCATTTTCACTCTAACAGAAAAATCGGGGCGTTACATTGATGCATATGCGTTGAATGTGCATGAGCTATGATGAAGTGTTTTATTGAAGTATTAAGTCTATCATGAGTATGAAAGTTGAATGAGGAATGCGTAACTTGTGGCATAAAGTCGATTTGAGGGAAATTCAGTACACAGCTATTATGCTGCCGAATTTCCGTCAAATCTAAAGGACTTGAGAATGTTTTTGAAGTATGATATGAGATTTAAAACCCTGGGTGACACCAGTTCGGCCGAGCACCCCAGGAGATTTTCATGTGACAAAGCACTGAGACGCGCTTTCCTGGGTGACACCGGTTCGACCGAGCACCCCCAGGAAAGACAAATCCGTGAGGGTATGAGTAGATGCGGCCTACCAAAGCGGACAAATTGCTGTGGCTAGATGCCCGCAAAGTGTTTCAAAGAGGGTATATCCTAAGAGAGGTGATCCCTAGCCCCCTAACCCGTACTCAAAGAGTCAGGATTATTTTTATTATGTTTCGCTTATTCAGATACTAAGCAAGAGCTAGTGATGACTAGCAAAGGTATGAGCTCATAACCTAGATGTTTTAGGGTGCCCTATTATGCTAAAGTATGATGATTTATGTCACAAAATTGAGGAAAGTTCCACTTGAAAGTTATGTGCTCCTTTATGCCACATGTATGCTTCTTGATGTTATGATTTGTTGAGTTATTTGCTTAAAGTATTGCCATGCATTCATGCCTTAATATGTTGCATTCATAACATTAAGATGCATTCTAAAAGGAATGAACCTTGGATAATTTAGTTTATCAAACCTAATAATGAATCTTATATGCATGAACACCTTGGATGTGAACGATGTAACCCTAAATAGGAGGTCCCTACTGATATTCTTTAGTAAGATTCTCACTCCTTTCTCTTCTCTCTTTCTTTTCCATCATATCTTCAGAGATCGATGGTGTAACACCCTAAAAACTATGCAAAAATTAATTTTAGCTTTTCTGGTCATAATTTCAAAAATCCGATGAACATAGAAATGATCAGGATAATCCAACGAATCTGTAAAAAAAAAAAAAAAGAATAGTAACTTGTGGGTCCCACAGGCCCACGGGGACAGCCGAAACCCTAGAATTGGGGCTCGAAAATGCCCGAAAGTTAGAAATTATAGGAATACGATTAGAAATGGGTAAGAATAGATATTTTATACCTAGAATTAATTTTCGGACAATAGTTGTTTACCTGGGTACACTGTTTTACCCGTTTTGTTAAATTACGGTGTGTAGTTTTTACACCGTATAAAGCTATCAGTGCAAGTTTGCCACCTAGGGTGACAAGTGTGTGGTTTATAAACATGCCACACCATTACCTTTGTTAAGAGCCAATAGGAATGTCACAAAATTTCATTTATTTATCTTAAGGAAATAATTTTGTGGTAAAGAAATTACAAGACATTTATTACTAGTAACACAAAGTCAAATTCTCATTCTTTTCCTCCAAGATACATTCTCGGCCAGCCATCTCCATACAGCCATCTCCATTCTTTTCTCTTCTAAACCTCATGAACTTGCTTAAATTTTCATTTTATGACACCAAGAACCAATGATCTAAGCACAAAACATAGTTTATGTCTTGAAATCTTCATACCATCCTCCATCAAAGAATTTATATTACACCTCACCATCAAAGAGGAATTGATATATCAATGCACATAAAAGGGTTTGGCTGGTCTTGGATTGAAGAATTAGTGGAGAAACACTTGGAAGAATCAAAACAAGAGCAAAAGACTTCTAGCAACAAGTAGGGCTTGTTTCATCCTATTTTCTTTCTGATTTTACTCTGGAATATTATGATTGAATAATTCCGAAATTCTGAGTTTTATTGGATGATTATGCATGAATATTGATGTATCAATTTTGGTGGAGTGTTTGGATGTTGTGAAAAATGATTTTTGTCAAAAGAGAATTTGACACATGCTGCTGGATTTTCGGATTTCAGCAGGACAGGATTTGTTCATGAATTTTCTGGTCCAATTCTAGTCATTTTTATGAGCTATAAAAATTATATGTTCAAGTATATCCTAAAGAAACTCTGAGAATTTTCATGGCGCATAATAAAGAACTTTACTGGCTGAGAAAAATCAAGGACTGAAGTTGTAACTATGCTGCCTGAAATGTTGAATCTGAAGCAGTGAAATTCTATAATTTTGTTATCATAGCAAATGATTGATTTTTCCTTTGAAATGTTTAGAGGAAGTTAATAACATCTTCAAGTATAACTTTGATTTTTATTTTGAGTTGTTTCCATCATTTTCTAAATTTAAAAATTGTGAGAACCCTATTCTGAGCTGTGAAAAAGTGGCCTCTAACCACTAAACTTATACAATTTATTTAGCATGGTTAGAGAACTATTTTTATTCTGATATTTTTACAGGGCCTTTTGGACACATTGAGGTGTCTTGGAGAATTTTTATAGCCCTTGAAATGGATGTTTGATATGCACAATAAATTGTACTCCTTAGGCATGAATTCTGCCAATATGCTGTAATTGTACTGGAATGAACTTAAGTATTGATTTGGTGATATAATGATTCTTGATTTAAGTATGATGAGTATGTATGCATGCTAGAAAATTTGAAGATTGATTTATGAGGCACAAATGAGAATTTCTTGTGATTGAATGCCTATATGTGGCTTATGCATGCATTTGAAAAGGAGAAAGCATGTGGTGCAACTATATGAGACAAGAGAATGTATAAACTTCACTCGTGCATGTTCTGACATAGGAGGAAACAGAAACAAGACTTAAGTTGGATTGAAGGGAAGGCAAAAAGAGGAACTTCCCTAGTGTGCATGTTGTGACATAGGAGAAAACAGAAACAAGACTTAGGTGTAATTGAGGGGAAGGCAAAACGAGGAACTTCCCCCGAGATATTGAGTCGGTAGACGTATCGGCTAGGAATAGAACTGTGTGTGATTCGGAAATGGAATAAAATGAAGTCCGATGATTACGTATAGGTATGAGCTCAGTCCTGATAAGCAGTCTATTTACCATTGTGGCGTTGTCCACGGCAGATACCTTTTGGTATAAATTATCTATTGTGGAGTTGTCCATGGCAGATACCCGTTGGGTATAAACTAAGTCTTTCCTATGTCAATGAGAATAGAAAAATGTACTAAATTGAGTGTTGCAGTATGATATGAACTAAGTTGTTCCTATGTCAATGAAAAGAGAAAAATGCACAGAGGTAAGTTTTGTGGCCATAAATAGTGGTAGGCCCTTGAGGACAATTTCATCGTAATTGAATTATGCAAGGTTATATCATATTGAGTTATGTTGTGTTAGCATTATTTCATATGATCTTGAGCATGATATTACCTGTGAATTAAGTGAGTGAACATTAAAAATAACCCACTTTGAAAGTACGATTTGGAACTTTAAAATTGAACTATTGTTATGAAATGCATGATCACTTTTTTTCTAATAAATCGAAGTCGCTGGGGAAATGATGATGACATTATTGTTGTATATTTGGGGAAATGCCCTACTGAGAATTGTATAATTCTCATCCCTATGTGTTGTTTTGTGTTCCCGTGTCGTCTCCAGGTTGAACCAGAGAACTATGGGATGCTACACCAAAAGAGGTTGGATTGACAGTAGTCAGGTGTTTGAGCATGTATCAGATGTACTTAGATGTATGTATAGATGTGTAAACTTAACAGAGAACATATGTATATTAGAGCTCATAGAAGAGCTCCTCTATGCAATCGACTTTATATTAAATAAATGTTTTGTATCTTGCTATATATGTTGATCGAATTACGCTAGTTAGTACACGAACCCATCGAATTTGCTATAGTTATTTAAGAAAGGTCCATTATATTATAAGTAACAACTCTCGAGTATGATGTCATGACTTAAGGATGATGTTGTACTTAGGAGGGTGTTACAGATGGCGACATTCATGGTTTTCATTGATACACTAGTCTGGGAGGTGCACTACGACCCAAATCACTGCTCCTATCACTTTGAGGGTCATTGTGCAGTTTGTGTTTTTGTGTATATGGGGCGCCCTTTTGCCTACCCAGTGTCCAGCTATCATTTCACTCCTACTGCTCCTTTCGACGATGATAACTTGATCTTCGAGCTCACCTGCCCCCGTGATGAGCAAACTCATCGTGCCCGTCTATCCGCGTCAGCGGTACGTGACTATTCGGAGTACGTACCTCAATCACGGAGGTCGGAGACGGATCCATCCAAGGACTCACCTATGCACATCTACTCGGAGAATTCTGCCCCCACTCCTCCATATGGACGGGAGAGGATTGAGGCTACCATGATGAAGCCGTGCTTGGCGAGGAGAGCCGAGATGTGCCCTCGCCGTGGAGCTCACGTTCAGCCGACGCACACCCATGCTCCTTTCCACTGGCCCACACAAGAGGAACTCGAGCAGTTCGCTAGGTACATACCTCTACCACCCGAGGGTTCTCGCTATCAGTAGACTTCGTTGGAGAGCTATTCAAGTGCTTGAGCCGTTACGAGATCTTCCCCTTTTGCAGTATCTTTTGAAGAGGGGTATCCGATTTTAGTACTCATAGCTTTGGTAGGAGGGTAGTGTAGATGATTTTTATTTTCCATCGTTCCATGTACCTTACTGCTTTTGTACCTTCTTGTTATTTCCCTATATTTCAAGTTCAGCCCGATTCTATAAGGGTGTGACTCTATGTATCTTTAATCATATTATTAATGGAATGCTTTCTTTGTTGAATTGTTGATTGTTCTATGCCATTGTATATTTGCTCATGTCGTGATTTATGCTTTCGTTTTCCGATGCACGCAACTCTCACTTTGGTTTTATATTTCAAAAAACAATTTACCCATATTTTCCGCTAAGTATTTTAATAAAAAGAATGAGACTAAGAAGTAATAACCTAATGATTAACCTAATGTGTTCTAGAGTATTGGGTTAAAAATTAGGGTGTTACACGGGCAGTTTTTGTGCAAAATTACAATTTTGCCTTAAAGCATAGTGTTTTTAAGCTTAATCGTGTGATTAAGAAAACCTAAGCAATATTAGGCTCTAATCGAAGATTAATTAATTTCCATAATTAATCTAGAGTCAAAATAATTTATTAATGTTAATTAGAACCTAAAATTGCTTAGATTAAACCTAAACCTCTTTTTAAATTGAAGATTCCTAGTCATGGAATCTTAAATAGTATTTTCTCTCTTCAATTCCTTAAATTAAGGAATTGTATTTAAGGAATTGTGTCTACTTTTATTTATGCATAAAATGAGTTTAATCTTTCCAATAATGTATGAGCACTCCCTAATTATGTCTTGAAATTCCTAATTATTTTCTTAGTCACCTAAACACTTTCTTACATTTTTCTAATCTCAAGCTTAATTGATGATACACCTAAACACACTCCTTAACACACAATTAAATGAAAGAAAATCTCCTCCCCATGGCCTAAGAGGACCAGCGCCACTCGTCCCCCTCATTTCTCACATGTTGAAATTGTTTGACACTTCATAACCATGCTTACACCATACCTTAAACCTTACTTGGAACCATACTTGATCATACATCCAACCATGCCTTGAATGACCACCTTGAATGAGATATTTTCTCTTCCTCCCTCCATGAATCACACGGCTACCTCCTCCTCCATTCAAAAAGAATTGTTTCATTTTAAATTAAAATGCACACTTCAAAGACCATGCTTTGCACCATGCTCACATTACCTTGAACCATGCTTCTCCATGCTTCCAAGAACAAGCCTCTCACCTCATGTTCCATGAGGGAAACCCCATGGCCTCACTCCTCCTTTCATGCTCCATTTGTTTTTTTTTTTCTATAAATTCCTTGCTTGGGTGAGCTTGGTCACACTTTAGATCATTTGGTAAGTTCAAGCTTTAAGCATTCTTACAAAGTTCTTCATTTCTCTCTCAAAGTTCTAAGAGTTTCTTTCTTCTTCATCTTCTTCATCTTTCTCTTGAGCCACCACATCACAACCTCAAAACACCACCCTACCACCTTGAATCATGATCTAAACACCTAAGCTCTCACACTCGAACACAAGCTCACACAAAAACTCATCCTTTCCGTTTCTTCCTTCCAAGGTTGAATCATCATCATCTCCTAGAGAAGATTTTTGTCTTCTCATTTGCAAGCAAAGACCAAGCTTTTTCACCTTCATACTTGGTAGGGAGTTGTTCTAAATATTTCTTTTACTCAAAATATGTTTTGTTCTTGAGAGAAAAATGATGTTTCTATGAGCTTTTCTTGGTTTTCCTTTTTGGTTCCTTTTTATTTCCTTCTTTTGATTTCAGCCTTCAAGGCCTTGCTTACTTCTCATGATAGCTTGATGATGAGTGTCTCTAGATGATGACTTTGTGTTCATCTCAATGAGACCTCTAAAGCTTGAGTTTTTCTTTCTTTCTTTCTTTGAGTCTTACTTATGTTACTTAGCTCACTAACGATTTCTACTTAAGAAAATAACTATAAGGATTTCAATAAGCCCAAGGCCAACCCTTGTTAACCTTAAAGTTGGCCAGCACATTCTAGAGTTTTACTCTAGAGAAGGGGTTTTGGGTACATAATAAAGAATATGGTGTATTTTTCCTTTTTTTTTTGTAGCTTCGATTCCTTTTCTTTCATTTCATTTGAAGTTTTGTTTTTGCATCTATTTCCTTAAGCTTGATGATGATGTTCAAAGAATCATGAGGTTTCTTTATAACCTTGGTACTTAGAACTCTAGAGCTTGCTTTATGATGATGCGATTATGACTGGGATTGTGATATTGATTCTTTAAAGCCTTGTATGAGCTCTAATGACATGTAATAATGGACTAGCATTCATATTTAAATTTATGCCTTGCATAGCATATTTATTTCTTATGTCATCACTAAACCCTCAAGAATAAATAAATGAACTTGCATTATCATGTTTAAATTTAAGCTTTACATTTCATGTTTACTTTTCAAGTCATCACCTAATCTTAAAATAAGAATGAGTTGCATCTCATATTTATTTTGAGCCCTCACTTTACTTTCTAATAAAGATAAAATGAAGTGCATAGCATGTTTATATTTGATGGGTTGCATGCACCCCATTTCCTATTCAACTCTAGGCATATTGCATTATTTATGTGCTTAATTGGTAAATATTTAGTAGATTTGCATTTGGTCTTAATGATGTATCATTGAATAAAATCATGGTTTTCTGCACCATTTTGATAAATAAATATATTTTGGAGCTTCTTATACTTTTAACCCTCTTTTGTGAGTGTTATTTGCTGGCAGAGACTTTCTAGGTTGCAAGATTAATGGTTTCTGATGTTGTGATGCTGTCCAATTTTACCCTCAGTAAGAAAGCTTGTTCAAAGAGCTACAACTTCTATTTCTAGAGACAACAGCTAATTCGAACAGTTTAGGCCTCAAAATGGGTTTGGAAGTATACGAAGTGGTGTTGAGCGAGCACATGACCGCTATAGTGGTCACCAGAGAGAAAAATTAGCTGCAGCGCTCATGAGCAATTGGAACCCCGACCGCTATAGCGGTCCTCGACCATTATGGCGGTCATAAGTGAATGAGTTTCAGCGCTTCCACGTGATTTCGTTCCACGTCTTGAGACACTTGCAATATAACTCCGTTTTCAAGACAACGTGAAGGGGACTTTTGATATTTGATATTTTTAGGTTTTGGCTTTTTCTCTCTCTCTGACTACTCTCTCTCGAGGCTAGGGTTCCCAATCATTGTTGAATTTTAGTATTTTCTGGGTTAGAATTTATTAATTTTCTTTGACGTTGGCTGTGAACTCCCCCTATGGAGGAGTAATTTCCTTATCGTGCACATGGATGACTGAAGATTAAAAATTGTTCTAGAGACTCCAATTTTTATTTGCAATTCGTGGTTGGTTTTTCTTTTCCTCTTATCTTCTCTCTTTAATATTGGTTGTGATGATTATTGCAATTATATTTTTGAGGGTTGTTTGATTGTGCATTCGTTTGCGTGCATAATCTAGATACCATTGGGGTATTGGATCGATTGATTTAATTACATCCAAATTGGTAAGGGATTGAAATGAACTCTGTTAGGAATTAGGTTACTGTAATTAGTAATCAGACTGTCATAGGTTCATAGAATCACGATCGTGAATTACTAGTTCATATATTAGCCAAACCCTTATTGAGAATGCGATTGTATGATTGCTAAGTAGAATTACATCATTATTGTGTGATAGCATGAATAATGAAAGTAACCACCACCATGAATTTATTTCTTGAGTCAATGATTGAACAACTCTTAATTTGACGGAATCCTTGTGCAGGTAATTCTTCTCATCATATTTTTTTTTCAATTTAATTTTGCTTTCAATAATTCCAAAAAATCCCCCAATTTATTGAATCAATTAGAACACTTCCTTGTAAGACGACCTGAGTTGTGCCCTTTACTACATTTTTGGGGCAACTTAGCACTCTATAAATTTTAATTTGTTGCGGGTAGTGACAGCTCGCATCAATATTCTTGTTATCACTTAAAATATTAGAGCTCAAAGACTTGTCCCTTGGTATCTCAAGTAAAGATTGGAAATGGAAGATGTTTTTAGAAATGCATTTAGGCCATGTGATGATGATGAGCTTGATGTGAGTTTCATCTAGTCACAAGTGCCAAGACCTATGTTTTATAATTTTCTTAAGCTTAGAAGATCTCAAGGAATATTTTAAGCATGATTTTATGATTTAAACCCCTCTTGAGATTATTTTGAAATAGCTACTGCCCTCCATGGTTTTATGATGATTTTAATGAAATAAAAATTTTTCTAATGAGTTTTAAAAGCTTTAAAAAGGTTCCAAGAGAAACTAGCAATTTATGAGTGTTAGAAATGAAATTCTATGCTTAGTATGATGATTATGTTTTCGGTTCTGCCATGATTATTTGCTCACTGTATGATGATGATTTTGCTATGTCAGAATGTGTATATTCATGTATATTTGATGTTAGAATTAATTTGAGAAAAGTAAGACAAGTTAGTAACCAAGAAAGAATTAAAAAGAGATTTCTAGAACCCTTAGAAATGGAAATTCTGGATTCTGTTCCAGCAAGGTTAAAATTGGTAATAATGGGTTATAATTAGTATAAATGTGTAGGAATCACTCATAATTGATTTAGGAATTGATCTTAGTACTTTAGGAGAAAACCGAACTTAGAAAGGGTCAAAGTTATGACTCCTAGGTACTCGTAATTGCAAAAACATAGATTCTCCACTAATGAGGTTTAGAATAGGTTATGATCATGATAATTAGTGCGAATAATTAGTTTTGAACCTTTAGATGCATAAGAGATTAAGATAAGATGATTAGAGAACTTAGATTTCAAGTTTAACACCCTAAGGGTCAAAGGATATGATACTATAGATTCTTTGATGCAATGAGTTATTGATTCAAGTATGTTGAGATGATACATGTGCTATGATAAGTGTGTTTATGTGATTACGAGTTTATCATGACCATAGAAATTGAATATGAAAGTATATGCATCATAAGTTTTGTGGCATAAAGGAAAATTGAAAGAAATTTGGTATACAGTTGTTATGCTGCTGAATTTCCGTCAAATTAAAGACTTGAGAATGTTTTTTAAAACCATATGAGACAAAACCCTGGGTGACATTGGTTCGGCCGAGCACCCCTAGGAGATAAGTTTTAATTTGACAAAGCATTGAGACGTACTTTTCCCGCTTCGGTAGGGAGGAGGCAAATCCGTGAGGGTATGAGTGGATGCAGCCTACCAAAGTGGACAATTCACTGTGCACTAGATGCCAGTAGAACATTTCAAAGAAGGAAATATTCCTATGGACTCCCCGAATTAAAGGTTATGATAGGTGATCCTTAAGCCCCCTAACCCGTACTCTAGAAGTCGGGAATTTTATGTTTACACTTATCATAGGATAAGTAAGAACTAGTGACTACTAGTTAAGGTATGAGCTCATAACCTAGATGATATTTTAGGGTGGCCCCATGATGCTAGAATATGAGATTCTTAAGTCACAAAGTTGAGAAAAGAGTGAAGATCTGTAACACCCTAAATCTTAACCCAAGACTACTAGTATGTTCTTAGGTTAATCTTTAGAATATTACCTCTTGGTCTCATCTTTTACGTAGAAAATACTTAGCGGAAATATGGGTAAAATTTTTCTTTTTGGAATTTAAAATCAAAGTGAGAGCCACGCACGAAACTTTAAGGGAAATCATAGCGAAACATATAAGCAAAGCATAAGAAACACATCATGTCATGGGAACATCAACTGAATCATAGATATATATATATATATAACGTGCGTACCCAAAGAGGCAGGACTATTTGATACATCATGAAGCAAAATACAACTGAAATGCAATACAAGGAAATCATAAAAAGCAAATACAAAAGAAACTACCCCCATACCCATGTGCACCTAAAGGAGACAACCTCATATACAAAAGAAGGTTTGACCTCTACTATGTGGCGTGTGTGTGCACTAGCTACTACCCCTCCTATGACTACTCCTGCGGTCCGAAATCTTTGTGGGGTCGAGTTGATCCTTGGCGAATCTCGGAGGGAGTGGTCGAGCGCATCATCGGGCATGTCCACCGCGGGCGAGGCGCATAGATGGCCGTCGAGCCAACCTCGGCCGACCACCGTCTCCTCACTCCCAGCCCTCATCGGTGGAGGAGCGGACCGAGCTCCAAGCTGTACATGTGGGATGGCGGGTCCTCGGATGGGTCCGTCTCAGAAATCGGGGGGCGGCTTGCGTACTCGGGAGTACTCGCGTCTTTGCTGATGTCTCGGGCTCCATGCGGAGGATCTGCTCATCGCGTGGTCTCGCTCGCTCAAAAATCCCGTTATGACGATAAGGAGCAGTCGGGGTGAAGCGGTAGCTCGGGACGGGGTGCGCGAAGGGTCGTCCCATGAACATGAATACTCTGACAGTGCAGCGACCCTCAAAATGGTATGACCCGAGTGCCGAGTCATGGTGCAGCTCCCATACCGGGGTGTCGATGAAGAGTACAAACGTCACTATCTGAAGATATGACGGAAGAAAAGAGAGAGGGAATGAGAATCTTTCTAAAAGAATTCTCAGTAAGGTTATCCCTACCTAGGTGTCATCGTCACATCCTCAGGAACCTCGGGTTTATTTCTAAAAGGTGTGCATACATATAAATTCCTTTTAAGTTGGTTTTCCAAAGAGGTATTTTATCCAAGGTCCGTCATATTTTATAATGCGTCTTTATAACTTAAGCAGAAATATACTAATGATATGAATGCATCATAAGGTAACCCAAACAATAGAATGACTAGGAAACATTATAACATTGGCATAAGTATAGTTTATGTGACATTGTTAACTTTAACTTTCATCTCATGGGGCCGCCCTAAAACTTCTCTAGGTTATGAGCTCATACCTTAACTAGTCGTCACTAGCTCTTACTTATCCTATGATAAGCGTAACATAATCCCGACTTAAAGTACGGGCTAGGGGGCAAATTAAGGATCTCCCTTCTAGGATCATTTCCTCTTTGAAACGCTTTGCTAGCCACGTGGGCCTCGCAATTTGTCCGCTTTGGCAGGCTGCATCTACACATACCCTCACGGATTTGTCTCCTCCTGGGGGTGCTCGGCCGAACCGGTGTCACCCAGGAGAAGCGCGTCTCAGTGTTGTGTCACATTTATATTCTCATAAGTATTAAATCACAATTACCTCATCATTTATCATATTCATTTTTATCATGCATTCTCATGTAGCTTTTTCATGACATATATATCATCACATGAAACTTTCTCATAACATTCGTCACATAAAACTTTCACACAAACATCATCACATAGTCATATTTACAATCATCCCCATAAGCTCATGGACATGTTATGTTATAACTCATAGTGTTTTAAACTTTGATTCTTATGAGTCTTAAACTTGCAAATTAATTATCCTTAACTTCTTTATACACCTATAGTTTGACAATTAATGAGTTATACAAATTTTATGCTCAAGAACTAATCCAAATAGCACTAAGCAGAATTTGGACAGCTTTATGTTTATGTGATAACGGAGTTCTAGAAATTACGGTTTAGATCTTTATCTCACATTCTAAGTTATTGATCATCAACACCTAGTCTCTTGGGAACCTATAAGGTTATAACTAAGTATTTCTCACCTCACCCTATGGTCAAGAACATCTCTAAACCTCAAGAGTGCAGAAATCAAAATACTAACTTTACGGGTACCTAGAAGTCACAATAATGACCCTTTCTAAGTTCGGTTTGCTCCTAAGGTTTCAAGATTAAGTCCTAAACCAATTATGAGTCATTCCTACACCTATAAACTAATTTAAAACCATGATTACTGAATCTAACCCTTGCTGGACAGAGTCCAGAAAAATGAATCTTTAAGGGATCTAGAACTCTCAAATTAATTCCTTTCTAGTTCCTAACTTATCCTATCTTTCACATATGAGTCTTAACATAATTATTACCCAAACATAAGCATATTAACATCATTAACACAGCTCATACAGTGGCCAAACATAGCAAGGCAGAACCGAAACAGAAACTCCATTTAAAGGCATTGAATCATAGTTTCTAAAGCACATAAAACACTAGTTTCTCTTGGAACCTTATTAAAACCTTCAAAACTTTTTTATGAACACTTTTATCATCTAAACTCATGAAAATACTTAATAGGGCAGTGGCTATATTATTTTCATCTCAAGAGGTCCTAAATTCATAACACTTAGTTCTACACATTCCTTATACTCATATAAGTTTAGAAAAATTATAAAACATAGTTTTCAATACTTGAAAACATTAAGGCCTCATAGGGCCGAAATATGAACCATAGGAAATAAATGTTTTAGACCTTTGTTTGAGATATCATTGGGCAAGTCTTTGAGCTCTAGAATCATTAAAGTGATGACATAAAAATAAACATGCTCATGCACTTATTTTAGTTATTGCTAGAAAGTAAAGTGAGAGCATAAAATAAATATGTGGTGCAATGTATTATTATCTTTGATATTTAGGTGAGGACTTGAAATATAAATATGATAATGCAAAGCTTGAAACATAAACATGATAATGCAAGTTCATTCATTATCTTGGGATTTAGTGATAGTAAGGAAATAAACATGATATGCAAAGCTTAAAGTAAACATGATGCAAGTTTCATTTTTATGTTTAACTAGAGCTCCTTTAAGACTTTAACAAGATAATAACCCCATACAATATCTCAAAGATCACAACACAAGAATCGAAAATCATATAAAAGAGAAAGAAAGTGAAGCTACATCAAGTTCTTTATTAAGTACCCAAAACCCCTATCTAGAGACAAATCTATAGAACGTGCCGGCCAACTTTAAGGTTGACAAGGGTAGGCTTGGGCTTTTAGAAATCCTTAGATTAATTTTTCTTAAGTTGGAAAACCATGTGAGCTAGATAACATATAGATGAAGTTGTAAGAAAAAGGAAAACTCAAGCTTTAGAGGTTTCTTTGAGATGAACACAATGTCATCATCTAGAAACTCTCATCATCAAGCTATCATGCTCAAATCAAGGCCTCATGGCCGAAAATGAAAGGAAAGGAAAGACAAAGAAAAGTTCAAAAAGAATCCAAGAGAAAACTAGAGAAAAACACTTTCTTGAGCAAAATAAAGTTTGAAAACAAATCCCTACCTAGTGATGGAGATAAAAGCTTGATCTTGAAGATGGAAATGAGATGAGCAACACCTCCTAGGATGGTGATGATGATTCGGCCTTGATGAGAGAAAAAGAAAGAAAATGTGTTTCAAGTGGAGTTGTGTTTGAGGTGTGGTGTTTGAGAGGTTTGATGATGGTTCAAGGTTTTGGGGTGGTGTTTGATGGTTGAGAGGTGATGATGAGATAAAGAGATGAAGAAGATAAAGATGAAAAGAAAGGAAGAACACTCTTGGAACTTTGAGAGAAAAAGGAAAGACTAGCAAGACAACTCTAAAACTCTAAACTTTGCAAATGCTTCAAAGTGCAACAAGGCTAACACAAGCATCCTATTTATAGAAAAACAAAACCATGGAGCTTGCAAATGGAGGGAGTGGCCGTGTGGTTTGGAGGGAAAAGGAAGAGAAAATATCTCTTACACAAGGTCATTCAAGCATGGTTTGAAGTATGGAAGCTATGCTACAAAGCATGGCTTGATGTGAGTTAATTTCCTATCACATTTTTATGAAATTAGGCTTCTAGAAATAATGCATGGCTGGAACTTTTCCAGCCACAATTAAATGGGAAAAATGGGTTGTTTTAGTTATTTATTCATGTGGAAATTCAAGCTTGATTGAAAGTTATGACAAGGTATAGTGTATGTGACTTGAGGTATGGCCTTGGAGTGTTGAAAAATTGAACATGTGATGCATATGGAGGAGGTGAGGCTTCGGCCAGCTTGGGACAGCAGAATGGGAGGATGATTTGACCATTTAATTGTGTGTTAATGGTAGGTTTAGATGTGTATTAGCTTAGGTACAAGGTTAGGAATGATTAAGCTTAAGTTTAGGTAACTAAGAATGTGATTTAGGGAGTTTATGACAAGTTTAGGAGTGCTCATACATCATTAAAGAATTTAAAACTCATTTATGAATAAACAATGTGTAACACAATTCCATGATTTAAGGAATTGGAAAGAGAAAACACTATTCAAGATTCTATGACTAGGTGTCATAAAATTAAAATATGATTTTAGGTTGTAATTAAGTACTTTTTGGTTCTAATCAACTTTAATAAATTATTTTGACTCTAGATTAATTAAGGAAATTAATTAACCTTCGATTAGAGCCTAATATTGCTTAGGTTTGCTTAATCGCGTGATTAAGCGTAAAAATACGAAACTAGGGGCAAAACCGTAATTTTGTACTAATTTTGCCCGGGACTTCAAAAATTAAAACTGAGGTCATAGAATACATAAAAACTCCTTTTAAAACCATCTGGAGAAGTTTCGGGTTCATCCGGCACTTACAAACGGGTAAAACACCACAGGGGCGTTTTGGTCATTTTGACTAAAACTTCAAAACGAGATTTTCGATCCCGGGAAGGCACATAAGTTTTCTAATCCCCTTCCAACATTGAGTTTGCCCTTCGAGTCTTGCCGACTTGGCTTTCCTCGAATTCCGGGCTGAAAATGACCTCAGGGGCATTTTGGTCATTTTCACTCTAACAGAAAATCGGGGCGTTACAAGATCCACTTGAAAGTTTATATGCCACTTTATGCCACTTATATGTGTTCTTGATATTATGTTTTATTGAATTGCTTGCATAATGTATTGACATGTATTCATGCTTTGCTACGTTGCATTCATAACATTAAGATTCATTCTAAAAGAAACAAACCTTGGATAATGACATTTGTAAACCTAATAATGAACTTTATGCATGATCACTCTTTTCATAATAAATCCAAGGTTCCTAAGGATGTTGATGATGTCACGTTGGATAGGAGATTTCCTACTGAGATTCTTTAGCAAGATTCTCACTCCCTCTTCTTTCTCTCTTCCTCTCCCGTCACATCTTCAGATCACAATGGTGACCTTCGTGCTTTTCATCGACACCACCACGTGGAGGTCCACTATGACCTGGATCATCGGTCATATCATTTTGAGGGATGATGCACGCTAAGAATCTTCATGTTTATGGGCCGTCCCTTTGCATATCCTGTACAGAGCTACCGTTTCTCCCCAACATCTCCCTTTGGTGATGACTTGATCTTCTAGCGCACCCGCCCCCGTGATGAGTAGACCCGACGTGCTTGCCCATCCGCCTCAGCCATACGTAACTACCCAGAGTATGTCCCTCGATCGAGGAGGTCAAAGACGGATCCATCCAAGGATTCACCGATGCACATCTATCCGGAGAGTTCTACCCCCACTCCCCCATTCAGGCGAGAGAGGAGTGAGGAGACGGTGACGCAGTCGAGGTTAGTGAGGAGAGATGAGATGCGCCCTCATTGTAGAGCACACCTCTAGCCGCCTCGCGTCGTCCGTTCTCCACTCTGCTTGCATACGTTCGAGGAGCTCGAGCAGTTCATTGGGTACATACCCCTGTCACTCGAGGATCGTTGCCGCCAGTAATAGAGTCCCTTGGGGAGAGCTAATGCACACACACCACATTTAGATTAGGATAAACCTTCTTTTGTTATGAGGTTATCCACTTTTGGTGCACTAGGGTAGGAGTGCTATTTCTTATGCTTTCTATGTATTTTCATTTCCATTGTATTTGCTTTCACGTTGTATCAAAATTAAGTCTTGCCTTTAAGTGGGCATATTACAATATTAATGAAGTATTTCCTTGATGTGTTATTGATTATTCCATGATTTGATATGCCTTTTTGTCTCGTGATTTATCCTCATGTTTTATGATGTATGGTCACGCATGATTATGTTATACGCGGCTCTTACTTTGCTTTTATATTAAACAAAATATTACCTATATTTTCCGCTAAGTATTTTAAAGAATGAGACTAAGAAGTAATAACCTAATGATTAACCTAAATATGTTCTAGGAGTATTGGGTTAAAATTAGGATGTTACAGTCACAAAGGAGACTATCAATAAATGAAGATGTTGAGCGTTCATTGATAAGAACTTGAAGAATGCATAAGCGCAAAAACACTGTAAAATCTTCTTCTCATCTTTTCTGTGAAGTACATTACTTCTTATAATCAGTTCCTTTACTTGTAAAAATCTTCTTTCTACATTCTTAATTCGTTCATATGTTCTTTCAAAGAAGAATCATTAGAAAGGAGTCATTCAACTACTGTAAAACTACTTGCAACGTGACAGTAATGTGTTCTTGCTGGTCACGGTTTAGCTTGGAGAGGCTAGTACAAGACTACTTAGGGTTCAGCTTGAAGAGGCTACTGTAAAACTACTTGCAATATGACAGTAAGGTGTTCTTGCTGGTCATAATTTAGCTTGGAGAGGCTGGTCAAAGACTACTCAGTGCTAGCTTGAAGAGGCTAGTGAATAACTACTTGGTTTGTGACAGTAGGGGTTGTCTACTAGTCACTAGTTATAGCTTGGGAAGACTATTGTAAAGACTATCTGGTGCTTTCTTTCCTGGGATGAGAAATGTTAGTGGAACTCAGTTGTTACTGAGAACTGGATGTAGGCAGGTTTTGGCCGAACTAGTATAAAACATATGTGCAGTATTTTCTTCTTCTAACACCCAAAAAATTATTTAAAAATTAATTTGAGCTTTATTATTCATAATTTTAAAAATCTAACAGACGTAGCAACGATGAGGACGATCCAACAACTCTGTATAGAAAAAAGTGAATAGTAGCCTAGTGGGCACCGCAGGCCCACCGAGATAGTCGAAACCGTAGAATTGGGGATCGGAGATGCCCAAAACTAAGAAATTATAGGATTAATATTAGAAATGGATAGGAATAAAGATTTTATGCCTAAAATTAATTTCAGGAAATATTTGATTACTCGGGTATAGTATTTTACCAGTTCGATAAAATTTCGGTGGGTGATTTCTAACACTGAAAGATAGTTTAATCATTACAAAAGGATAATGTATATCCATTTAAACCTAGTGTATGGCTAATATTTAATCTTTAATACAAGATAACTATAAACCAATCTTCCTTATCACTCCACAAAAGTAATTCTTGGCTAGCCACAAGAGAACTAGCCAACTACATTTTTGTTCTTCAAAAACATGAAAACTTGATCCAAATCCTTGCCTAGACTTGATAAAACCATAAACTCTTCACTAAACTTGTTTTACTCATCATAACCAACAAAACTAATCGATTGAAATTTCAACTCCTTACCATTTCTCACCTTGAGCTATCATTCTCTACTGTTTAAAGAAGGTCTTGGAGCTATTTTGAAAGCTTTGAAGTGAAGTGTAACACCCTCCCAAGTGTAACATTATCCTTAAGTCATGGCATTGTACTCGAGAGTTGTTACTTATTAATTAGCGTACCTTTCTCAAATAACTAGCAAATTCGATTAACGCATGTGATAACTAAGCGTAATTCTATTAAAATATATAACAAAGAAGCACAACATTTATTGAGTACAAAAGGAAGCTCTTCTAAGAGCTTCACAGTATATATGTTGTCTCTTAAAAGTACAAGCATATATATTTAAATAAAACAAACTATAACAAGTACAAGTCTTCTCAACTAAACTACAGCAAAGTTGTTTCCTTTCATGCAGCAGTCTCTTTGTCCTCTGGTTCACCCTGGAGACGACACGGGAACACAAAACAACACATAGGGATGAGAATTATACAATTCTCAGTAGGGCATTTCCCCAAATACACAACAATAATGTCATCGTCATCGCCCCAGCCACTTCGATTTATTAGAAAAAAAAGTGATCATGCATTTCATAACAATAGTTCAATTTTAAAGTTCCAAATCGTACTTTCGAAGTGGGTTATTTTTAATGTTCACTTAATTAATTCACAGGTAATATCATGCTCAAGATCATATGAAATAATGCTAACACAACATAACTCAATATGATATAACCTTGCATAATTCAATTACGATGAAATTGTCCTCAAGGGCCTACTACTGTTTATGGCCACAAAACTTACCTCAGTGCATTTTTCTCTTTTTATCGACATAGGAACGACTTAGCTCATATCATATTGCAACACTCAATTTAGTACGTTTTTCTATTCTAATTGACATGGGAAAGACTTAGTTTATACCCAACGGGTATTTGCCGTGGACAACTCCATAATAGATAATTTTTACCAAAAGGTATCTGCCATGGACAACGCCACAATGGGAAATAGACTGCTTATCAGGATTGAGCTCATTCCTATACGTGATCATCGGACTTCATTTTATTCCATTTCTGAATCACACACAATTCTATTCCTAGCCAATACGTCTACCGACTCAATATCTCGGGGGAAGTTCCTCTTTTTGCCTTCCCCTCAATTACACCTAAGTCTTGTTTCTGTTTCCTCCTATGTCACAACATGCACACTAGGGAAGTTCCTCTTTTTGCCTTCCCTTCAATCCAACCTAAGTCTTGTTTCTGTTTTCTCCTATGTCAGAACATGCACGAGTGAAGTTTGTACATTCTCTTGTCTCATATAGTTGCACCACATGCTTTCTCCTTTTCAAATGCATGCCTAAGCTACATATAGGCATTCAATCACAAGAAATTATTATTTGTGCCTCATAAATCAATCTTCAAATTTTCTACCATGCATACATACTCATCATACTTAAATCAAGAATCATTATATCACCAAATCAATACTTAAGTTCATTCCAGCACAATTATAGCATATTGGCAGAATTCATGCCTAAGGAGTACAATTTATTGTGCATATCAAACATTCATTTCAAGGGCTATAAAAATTATCCAAGACACTTCAATGTGTCCACAAGGCGCTGTAAAAATATCAGAATAAAAAGAGTTCTCTAACCATGCTAAATAAATTATACAAGTTTAGTGGTCAGAGGCCACTTTTTCACAGCTCAGAATAGGGTTCTCACACTTTTTAAATTTAGAAAATGATGGAAACAACTCAGAATAAAAATCAAAGTTACACTTAAAGATGTTATTAACTTCCTATAAAATTTTCAAAGGAACAATCCATCATTTTCTATGATAACAAAATTAGACAATTTCACAGCTTCAGATTCAACATTTCAGGCAGCATAGTTACAACTTCAGTCCTTGATTTTTCTCAGGCAGTAAAAGTCTTTATTATGCACCACGAAAATTCTCATAGTTTCGTTAGGATATTAGCTTGAACATATAATTTTTATAGCTGATAAAAATGACTAGAATTGGACCAGAAAATTCGTGAACAAATCCTGTACTGCTGAAATCCGAAAATCCAGCAGCATGTGTCAAATTCTCTTTTGACAAAAATCATTTTTCACAACATCCAAACACATCACCAAAATTAACACATCAATATCAATATATAATCACCCATATAACAAGAAATTTCGGACAGAACTCATTTAGAAATGTTCAAGATAAATTTTGTAAGAAAAGACCATAGAAAACCCTACTCTTTGGAGCTTTGTGGTCCTTAACTTCGAAGGATGTTCCAAGATTAATCTTCTCCACTCCTAGGACTCCAAACTAACATCAAACTCTTCCTTAAGGCAATAAGGTTTCAGGTATCAAAGTTAAAATAGTGAGGAATGGAAAATTCTAATCGGTTAGATTTGTAGAGTTTGAGGTGTAGAACAATTTTAATGAAGGGAGTTTAGTGTTTTATGAACTTTAGACAAGGCTTTTGATGATTTGAAATGAAAACTTGAGCTCTTGGAGAAGATAGCAATGGTGGCTGCATCATGGAGGCAAGAAATGTGAACGCTTGCTTCTTAGACAAGTTTTTGTGTTTCTTTTATATATAAAAAGTTAGATATAATAATTATGCAGTCAAAGGAATAAAGAGAAATAAAGAGATGGATGGTTAGGATTTGTTTTAAAAGTCAAAGAATGAATTTTGGCCATCCAATTAGCTCAAGATAATTGGCTCACCTTTACTTGGCCACCAAGTAGGTTTTACGGTGTTAAAAACCGCACACCAAAATTCTATCGAACGGGTAAAACAGTGTATCCGAGAAATCAAATATTACCCGAAAAATAATTCTAACTATGAAATATTTATTCCTACCTATTTTTAATCTCAATCCTATAATTTCTTATTTTTGGGTATCTCTGGGCCCTAATTCTAGGGTTTCGGCTGTCCCGACGGGCCTGCGGGACCCTTAAGTTACTATTTATATTTTTTTTTTTACAGATTCGTTGGATTGTCCTGATCATTTCTATGTTCATCAGATTTTTGAAATTATGGCCAGAAAAGCTAAAATTAATTTTTGCATAATTTTTAGGGTGTTACATGAAGGATATCATTATTGGATCATCCTTTTCGAGCCAAGATCCTTAAAGCTACCAAAGTAGCGCTTTTGAACGTTTTTCTTTTCAAATCTATTTTCGCCATTTATTTCACTGATTTAATTTGATGATTTTGATTGTATTGGTTGATAATATATAGATATTGATGTATTAATTTTGTTGAAGTGTTTAGATGATGTTAGAAAACCCATTTTGGCAAAACAAGATTTGGGTCATGTTGCTAGAATTCTCAGATTTTTATACTGACATGTTATGGTTCATGAATTTTCTGATGTATTCGTTGATGTTTCTATGAGCTAGAAAAATTATATGTTGAAGCTAACACCCCAAGATAATTCCGTAATTTTTCTTGGGTCTTAAAAATGACTTTTACTATTTTCTAAAAATATAAAACTGAGACTGATTGTTGAGTTGTCTGGACAATCAATTTTGAAGCTTTGAGATTGTCTAATTTTGTTATCATAGCAAATGATTCATTTTTCCTTTGAAATTGTACAAGGGTGTTGAGGACATCTTAAAGTCCAACCTTAATTTTTACATGATTTGATATGATCATATGATAGGGTAATAAAATTAGGAACTATGGCTATTGGTTGTAAATAGGGGGTTCTAACCTCCGAATTTGTCTAATTATTTTAGCATAGGTAGAGAACTCTTTTGCCTTAAAAGTTTTATGGGACCTTAGGGATACATTGAGGTGTCATAGGAAATTTTTGTGGCTTTGAAATTGATTATTTGATATGCAAAATAAATCTTGCTATTTAAGTGTGAAATCTGCCCATGTACTGTACTTGTGCTAATGAATTTATTGATGTCATGAATTTAAAGATTGATTTATGAGGCATGATTGAAATCATATTATGAATAAATGCCTATATGTGTTTTATGCATGTATTTTACAAAAGAAAAGTGAATGATACACTAAATTAAGTTCTATAGCCATAAGTAAAAATGAGATCCCCTTGACTTATCAAGGGCAAATAAAGAAACTTGAGATCCTTTTTGACTTGTTGAGGGCATACAAAGAGAGATAAGATCCTCTTCAACTCGTTGAGGGCATATAAAGAGAGATAAGATCCTCTTCGATTTATTGAGGGCAATTAAAGATAATTTCACTACTTTAAGCATATACATATTTATAACATATCGAATCATTTTGTTGAACATTATTTACTATGATTATGAGCTTATGGTAAATGTGTACTAAGTGATTGATTTCCTTTAAAAGCAATCCATTTCGGAAGTATGATTTGGAACTTTAAAAATGAATCGTTATTATTTAATGCATGATCACCTTTTTCTTAATATTCCAAAGTGGCTAAGACGATGACGATGACATTACGATTGTGTATGTGGGGAAATGCCTTACTAAGAATTGTATAATTCTCACCTCTATGTGTTTGTGTTTCCACGTCATCTCTAGGTTGATCTAGAAAACTATGGAGCTGCTACACAAAAGGAATTGGATTACAGTATTTTAGTTGTTGATGCTTTTATTATGTTGTACTTAGTTGTAGGTATATGTCTGTAAACGTAATAGAGAACAAATATATATTCAAGCTCATAGGAGAGCTTCCTTTTGTACTTGACTGTGTATTAAATAAATGTTTTGTTTCTTTGCTATATATTTTAATAGAATCACGACTTAGTTATTTCAAGATATGATCGATCTTGCGATAGCTAATTAAGAAAGGTCCGCTAATTGATAAGTAACAACTCTTGAGTATGATGTCATGACTTAAGGATGGTGTTATACTTGGGAGGGTGTTACACTTCTCCTTTATCCTTTTACTTTTGTTATTCAATTTAAATAAATCAATATTTGTTTAAAGTTGATTTTTAGCTTATCTATTACTAACGCTATAATTCAGAAAGTGACTTTTTGAATATTCTAACTTTGTTTCCGCTGTACTTCAAGCTCAACTCTTGATAGTTTTGTTCAAAAGTTTAGTTGCTAAAAGGTAAAAAAAAGTGGAACACGATTCAACCCCCCTTTCTTGTGTGCTTTTCTATCAACAAGTGGCATTAGAGCTTGGCCTTTAAGGGGTTGAGCATTCTAATAATTGCAGAGGATAAAGATTCAAAGGACAAATGGCACAAAATATTCATATAGCAGAAGGACACTCCATTAATAGACTGCCATTTTTTGATAGTAGGGACTACACTTATTGGAAAGATTGCATGGAGCTGTTCATAAAGTACACAAGTATTGACTTGTGGGAAATAATCCAATGAGGTAACTATGTTTTAACCGAAGAGGTTCCTGGAACTGATGGTGCATCATCTACATCAAGAGAAGTCCCTAGAAGCAGGTGGACGGAGCAACACAAAGCCATAGTTCAATTGAACTCCAAAGCTAAGTATCTGCTCATGTCTGAATATGACAAAATCATTGCTTGTGACACAGCAAAGGAAATATGGGACATATTGCTCATGTTGCATGAAGGGATCGATCAAGTTAAGAAAACAAAGATCAGTATGCTGGTCTATCAATAAGAAATGTTTAAAATGACAAATCAAGAAAGTATTCACTACAACATTTTGGGCCTAAGACAACACTTTTTAAAGGCAACGTTTCTAAACCGTTGCATTTGGTTAGTATAGGCAACGTTTTTTTAGACATAGAGATTTGGCAACGGTTTTTAAGGCAACGCTTAAAAAACGTTGTCTTAAAATGAAAAGAGCACACATTCAAACCGTTGCTTTACCTTGTACAAATGGACAACAATTTTTTAATTAATTGTTAACGTTTTGAAAGCGTTGCCATTTAATTTCTAAATGGCACCGCAATTAAACCGTTGCCTAATTTAAATGCCACTAAGATCAATGGGTTTTTCCCCTAAAAATTATTTTCCCACCAAAAGTTTACCAATCTCTTTCTAACACTGAAAACCCGACCAAAATCAAATGAAAAACAGATCCTTTTCATCCCTTTGAGACTTCAGCCATAACTTCAAACGTCCTTCATCCCTTTGACGCCTCAGCCACAACCCAAACCCTTTCATCCCCTGGCCTTCAGCCGTCGTCTCCACCACAACTTCGAATGCCTCAGCCATTGCGTGAAGAAGGTGCCTTCGCAAATCTTGTTCTTCGCGGCCATTGTTCAACGGTCGCCTCAGCCACCACACGTCGCAGGCACCTCCTCGTCCTTCGAGCGCGGGTTGGAGTTGGTCTTCTTCGTGAGCGCCACCGTGAAGGTTCCTCCAAAGTCCAAACATGCCGCGGCTTCCACTAGTTTGTTCTGGTTCATCCAAACACGCCACCGCACAAATAATACAAATCAGTAATCCTCCATACAAATCACATTCCCATCACTCCTCTTCACGCATTCAATTCTTCCCTCACCCCCATAACCCTAACCGTGACTGATTTGGGGAAAAAATGGTTTCTTGGCTGAAAATCATTCATTTTTTTGGGGGTTCTTGCTAGTCTAGATCTATTCTTTATCTTCCATATCAGGTATGGATCTTGAACTCATCTCTCTATATGTATTTTTTATTTTGGCAAATAATTGTTTTCTTCCTTAGTCTGTGGTTCCTTTTCTGAAACTTCACGATCTGATCTGAGTTCGGGGCTTAATAGTGTGAGTTGTACTAACTTATTTCTTCCACAATTGCACTCATTTTTTTCCTGAAATTTCTATTAGTGTCGTTTACTGAATTTTCATGCGTGGAGCTTCCGTTCCCTCTGTTTAATATTTTGGGCTTTATATTCGTTTTATCTTTGTCTATGGATGCTGAATATAGGGGTGAGTGTTAATTTTTTCACGTAGGGGTTGAGTTGAGAAGCTGGTTTCAATGTACTATTGATTGGAGAAAAAAAATTGGGAATGTGAATGAAACATGAACAATGAGGCAGATAATGAAATTTCAATGGATAGCTACACGTTTGGTAGGAATGAAATGTTTTATTGGCTATTTCCTGCTATAATTGTACCAAACATTAATGATATATGAGTCATTTATTTTCTGAACCTCTTTCTCATAAGTTTTGTGCATTAGGAAATTTTTGAATCGCTGATCTTTGACTGGTTTTTCTTGGAAACAGAGAGGGTTTCAAAGAGCGACAAAGAAAGGAAATGTTCTAGATGGAGTTGTTGGAGGAGCAAAGTGCTGCTTATTGGACCACTATGGCGCCCAATGTCGAGGATTACAGTGGAATCGCTGCAACGATGATTGGGGATGGGTCAGGTCATATGATCAAAGGGATTCTTTGGTGTGGCAATGTGGCGATGGAGAGGTTGAAATGGTGGAACTAGATTATGAAGAGGATGATGAGTCCTGGCTCCCAAGCTCAGATTAGCCATGATACCTTGAAGCATATTAAAAGGTTTTGGTTTTATGAACTGGTTCTTGTGTTTGATGTAATTATGTTGTTCTTTCTTTGCTCAAAGTTGCATTTTTTTTAATCTCTCTTTAACTTATGTGATGTTTGGAAGTCAATTAAACTAGTTTTTTAGACTATTAAAAACTTAATTTTACATTCTGTATTTTTTCTTGTAAAAGACAATAGTAGTTTAGTTAGCCTAACCGAAACATAGTGTTCTATGAGTTGAATTTTCTGTATGTTTTTAGAGTCTGCTACTTTTGAAGTCATCTATATGTAAAAGATAATAACAGTCTAGTGTGAAGCTTTGTCTGATGAGCTAGTGCATGCTTCTTAAATTTTTTACATCGTTTATATTGTAAGCTAGTGCATGCTTCTGATACTGGAAAGTGGAAATTGTATACAAGGAAGAGAAATTGGAGGAACCAGAAGCACCAAGGTGTAGAGATCATGCTAAAGAGCATAGAGAAGATCAAAATCCTAATTATGAACCAACGGAACTGGCATTTCATGCCATTGCTCCTCCTGGTACTGTAGAACTATGGTGAGTTTTCCATGTCGCCTTTTGTTAATATTTGTTGTTAGATATATCATTGTTCATCTTTTGGCTTTGGCTCCCGATTCCCATTCGATCTTGCTCAAAATAAAATACATGAAAGGAGAAAGAGCTTGCACTACATGCCATTGCTTAGTCTTCTAACAATCTGATAATGTATTACAGGTCAGCTGATGCACAAAAGTTATCCATTGAGAAGAGCACGTACCTTGCAGGTTTGGATTTGTACTGTTATTTTGTCTAACTTTTTCTATTTTGTTTGAAAAGAAACCAGTATTTTGAAGTTTGTGTATAGTAATTATTAAATGTATTGTTACATGTGTGTATAGTACCTTGGAGCCTCCTTATTGTTTCTCGTGAACATTATGGACTCTTTGGAATAACTTATTAAAATCAGCTGGATTTGATACTACCAAGGAAAAATGCTCCTCTACCAAAAAGGTGTAAAGGACTGCAACTACTTGCAGCATTGTAGGGGGCATATGTTACATAAGATCCCCTAATGCATCAAGAAATTTTAATGTCAATTGGTGACTAGGCAGTGTCTTAATTATTGTCTAGCAATTCCTTATGGTTAGGGGCCAGTGGCTGTGCCTCAGGCTCTCACATGGTTGTGGAACTGTAGCCCAATCCCAGCCCTGCTAACAGACATATATTTATTCTTTTAAGTTTTACTGTTATCTTGTCTCTAGCAATATGCTAGATATCTTCGATGTAATATAACTAGTATGATATAAGAATGGCCTAAGTGAAAAACTTTTGTTCTCTGAAATATCTCGTTACAATTTATAAGCTTTGGAAATTGAAGTTAATATAAATAGACGGCTTAATATCTGGTGATGACATGTGCTAACAAGCTGCAACGTCATCTCTAGTTACTTTTCTTTTGTTATCCTATTAGTTATTAATGGATTTTATCAACTAACTACTCATTTTCCTTACTTTTTTAACTGTTTCACACTCAGGTATTCCATAAGCTGTCCCTGTTGCATAGACTTGTTATTTCTATGAGTGGAGGTACTGTTATGAGGCCCACCAATTGGTATAACTATTTGCATACAAATGAGAGGCCTTCATTTCTTTTCCTTTTAATTAATGTTCATGCCTTTTATGTCTGGAATGCTAGGAAATATATGCACAAGGGGGTCAGTGTTTGGTTAGATGTACTAGTGGGAGCCTTGGCAAAGAGAATTGCAGCTGTAGGTACTAATTCTCACCCCTTTCTAGATGATGAAGCTGGATATGCATACACATGAGATGCGTACACACAGCTGTGACTTACTCTGCACAGGTTGCTGATTTTTATAAGTAGCCCAATGTGGAAAGCCCAGCAAAAGCTGCACTAGATGAAACTTCCCATGTGTTTGAGAATCGAGGTGTCCATATGCTGGGGCAAATAAAGCATGGTTCATGCCATCCTCGAGCTGTATTATTTAAAGTACTAGCTGATACTGTATGTCTTGAAAGTAGGCTTGTGGTGGTAAGCTTTGATATCTGTTGGCAAGCTCAATTTTGTTCATCACCATATCTGATTTTTGAATGATGTGTTTTTGTACGGCTATTCTCTTTATCAGGGTTTGCCAAGTGTTGGGGTTGGTGAATGTGCAGACTCATACAAGCATATGTTGAATGTGATGACTTAATTGATTATTTAATAATAGTTTATTTTATTTATGAATTTCAATCAATTAATTTATTTTTTGTTCAAAATTAATGTGGTCTCTAATTTATATCGAAAAGGTTATATATATAGTTTAATTTGATATATTGAAAGGGTTATATATATTAAGGCAACGCTTATAAAGCATTGCCTCTAACTATAAGTGTTGCCTTTAACTAAGAAAAGGCAACGCTTTTCATAAGTTGCCTAAACATTAAGAAAATGCAACATGAAAAACCGTTGCCTTAAATCGAAATAAAAAGCAACACATAAAAAGTGTAAAAACCGTTGCCTTTGATTGGCAATAAAAGTGTTGCCTTTGATACAATAAAGGCAACGTTTTTTATCACAGACCGTTGCCTTTTCTCTATCAACCGTTGCCTTAGAGAAAAGGTAACGCCAGTATAAGCAACCCCCCAAAAAACGTTGTCTTTGTTCGGAAAGTGTTGCCTTTGAGAAAAGGCAACGTTTTTTTTTAAGTTTAAGCAACGTTTTTAAAACGTTGCCTTTGAGCTAATTTGTTGTAGTGATTGATATATACCACAAGGTTTATGCACATCATAAACCAAATAAAAGGTCTTGGCAAAAGATATTCTAACTCGGAGTTAGTTAGAACAATCTTAAGAAGCCTTCCTGCTAAATGGCTACCTAAAATTATAGCCATTAACGAAGCCAAACACCTTCAAACTCTTGGCCTAGATGCACTCATTAGGTTGATCAAAACCCATGAGGTAGTGCGTGTAGAAATGCATGGTGAATCCATGAGAAAGAATAAGTCCATGGCCTTGAAGTCCTCTCATCATAAATTGAGTAAAGGAAAAGCAGTGAAAGTTGCTGAAGCCTCTAACGATGAGCACGAATCTAATGATGACTCTGAAGCTGATGATGGAGACAAGATCTCTATATTGCTAAGAAAGATATCTAGAGCCTGGAAAGGAAAATTAAATAGAAGAAAAGACATCAACCTAAAAAAGGACAAGAAAGGCAAAGTGAAGCTAGAAAGCATCATTTACTATAACTGTGGTGAAAAAGGAAACTTCAAACAAGAATGCCCCAAGCTCAAGGGTCCATAGAAGAAGTTGTAACACCCTAATTTTTAACCCAATACTCTAGAACACATTAGGTTAATCATTAGGTTATTACCTCTTAGTCTCATCCTTTTAATAAAATACTTAGCGGAAATTATGGGTAAATTATTATTATTATTTTTTGAAAACATAAAACCAAAGTGAGAGCCGCGTTTATCGTGAGACAGGAATATAAAGCACAAATAACAAAGAATAAAGAACACATTAAATAAAGCATGTAACATTGGAACAATGATTAACACCACAAAGGATACATTTCATTAGTAACGTATTTAGGATACATATATAGTCATGCCCTTATAGAATCGGGCTGAGCTTGCAATACAAGGAAAGGTAATACAATAGAAATACAAATGCAAGAAAGACATAAATAAACCACAACTACCCAAGTGCACGTAAAGTGGATAACCTCAGGACAAAAGAAGGTTTATCCCAACTATGAGTGAGTGTGTGCACTAGACCACCCCTAAAACCTCCGCTACTAGAACCCAGGATAAGGCGGGGTATAACCGATCCACTGACGCAATGTGGTAGGAGTAGGCACGCACCGTGGCAGTACATGAGCTCCTCGGCTGGGGTGCATCTCGGCTCGCCTAGCTAACCTCGGCTGCACAACGGTTTCCTTGCTCCCTCTTCTCACGAACTGAGGAGTGGGAGCGGAGCTCTCGCTGTACATGTAAGTCAGTGGGTCCTTAGAAGGATCGTTCTCCGAACCAGGAGACCAGTGCACGTAGTCCTGGAAGTCACGAGGCATTGATCCACTAGTATACGTCCGAAGAAGCCTCTCATCGCACGTCTGGGCGCGCTCAAAAACCATAGTGTCGTCATAGGGAGACATCGAGGAGAAGAGGTAACTTTGTACAGGGTGAGCGAAGGGACGTCCGATGAACGTGAAAATTCGTACTGTGCATTGTCCCTCAAAATGATAAGATCCATGGTCTCGATCAAAATGCACCTCCTACGTCGAAGTGTCGATAAAGACCACGAACGTCGCCATCGAGCTCTGAAGATGTGACGGAAGAAAGGGAAATAAGAGAAAGAAGTGAGAATCTTACTACAGAATCTCGGTAGGAACCTCCTATCTAAGGTTACATCCTTCACATCCTCAGGAACCTTGGGTTTATTTATAAAAGGTGTGCAAGTATATAAGATTCATTATTAGGGTTTATGAAACTAGATTATCCAAGGTTCATTCCTTTTAGTATGCATCTTAATGTCATGAATGCAACATATCAGAACATGAATGCATGGCAATGCTTCAAGCAAATAACTCAACAAATCACAACATCAAGAAGCATACAAGTGGCATAAAACTTTCAATGGAACTTTCCTCATCTTTGTGACATCAATCATGGTACTTTAGCATAATAAGGCCACCCTAAAAACATCTAGGCTATGAGCTCATACCTTAGCTAGTTGTCACTAGCTCTTGCTTATTATCTGAATAAGCGAAACATAATAAAAATAATCCCGACTCCTTGAGTACAGGCTAGGGGGCTAGGGATCACCTCTCTTAGGATATACCCTCTTTGAAATGCTTTGCGGGCATCAAGCCACAACAATTTGTCCATTTTGGTAGGCTGCATCTACTCATACCCTCACGGATTTGTCTCCCCTAGGGGTGCTCGGCCGAACCAGTGTCACCCAGGAAAGCGCGTCTCAGTGCTTTGTCACATAAAAATCTCTTGGGGGTACTCGGCCGAACCGGTGTCATCCAAGGTTTTAAATATCATATCATACTTCAAAAGCATTCTCAAGTCCTTTAGGTTTGATGGAAATTCGGCAGTATAACGGCTGTAAACCAAATTCCCTTCAAACCGACTTTATGCCACAAGCTTATAACACATACACATTTCTCATTCAACTTTCATGTTCATGATAAACTTAACACCTCAATAATTCCTTTCATCATAGTTCATTTATCATCAATCATGTGCATTAAACAATCATACATGTATCATTGAACTCATAGCATAAAAGATCTGTTAATGTTTTATGCATTGACCCTTAAGGCCTTTAACTTGAATCTAAGTTGTATATCATCACATCCTAAGCTCTCGGGTACCGATAGGCTCATGTCTAAGTATTCCTCACTCAATTCTATGATCATAAACAATTCTAAACCTCAAGAGTGCAGAATCTATAATTCATACTCTACGGGTACCTAGGAGTCACAACATTGACCTTTTCTACGTTCGGTTTGCTCCTAAGGCATCAAGATCAAGTCCTAAACCAATTATGAGTAGTTCCTACACATTTAAACTAATTATAAACCAGGATTTTTAATTCTAAACCTTGCTGGACAGAATCTAGAAAATTATATTTCTAAGAGATCTAAAAGTCTCAAATTAATTCTTTTCTAGTTACTAACTTGTCTTATCTTTCACATATGAATTTTTGCATCAAATATACATGAACATACTCATATTATCATCATCAAAATAGCATAAAACAGTGAGCATAGCAAGCAAGGCAGAACCGAAATTATCTCCAAGCATAAAACTTGATTTCTAAAACACATAAATTGCTAGTTTCTCTTGGAACCTTTTTAAAACTTCTAAAACACACTTAGAAACAATTTATCTCATCAAAATCATTATAAAATATAAGAAGGCAATAGGTAATTTTAAAATAACCTCAAGAGGATTTAAAATCATTGAACTTTGTTCAAGACATCTCTTGAGCTTGTCTAAGCTTAGAAAAATCATGAAACATAAGTTTTTAGTATTTGTAACTACACAAACCCCACAAGGCCGAAATCAAAGGAGCTAAGAAACATATATTTTCAAATCTTTATTTAAGATGATAATGGGTAAGTCTATGAGCTCTAAATCTCTTAAGTTATGACATAAAAATAAATATACAATGCACTTTGTTTTAGTCTTTATTTAGAGGTGAGGACATAAAATAAATATGCTATGCAAACTCATTATTATCTTAGAGATTTAGTGAGAGCATAAACATAAATATAAAGATGCAAGTTCATTCTTTAATCTTGAGCATTTAGTGATAACACAAAAGTAAATATGGATGCAAGTCATTTATTTTAACTTAGAGCTCATATCAGACTTTTAAAGAGAACTAAAAATCTCAACCCAACATCTATCTCATCAACAAGGTGAGCTTTAGAGTTCTTAAACCAAGCTTTCAAGGAAAACTGTATAGTTCTTTGAACATCATGATCAAGCTCCAAGGAGACAAACTCAAGGGAAGCAAATTCATAAAGAAAAGGTAATAGAAACCGAAACATAAAGGAAAAGGAAACTAGAACCAAAACCAACAAGAAAGTAAAGAGAATGAAACTAGGCCATGTTCTTTATTAAGTACCCAAAACCCCTATCTAGAGAAAAATCTCTAGAATGTGCCAGCCAACTTTAAGGTTGACAAGGGTAGGCTTGGGCTTTTTGAAATCTTTAGATTAATTTTCTTAAGTTGAAAAATCATGTGAGCTAAGTATCATATAGATAAAGTTCAAGGGAAAGAAAAACTCAAGCTTTAGAGGTTCCTTTGAGATGAACACAAAGTCATCATCTAGGATCACTCATCATCAAGCTATCATGCTCAAAACAAGGCCTTGAGGCCAAAATGAAAAGAAAAGCAAAGACAAAGAAAAGCTTAAAAAGAAACCAAGAGAAACTTTGAGCAAACATATTTTTGAGTAAAACTAAAACTTTTAAAGCAACTCCTACCAAGTTAGAAGATGAAAATGGTTGATCTTGGAAGGAAATGAAAAGAGCAACTCCTCCTTAAAAGATGATGAGGATTCGGCCTCTAAGAGGAAAAAGGAAAGGAGATGTGTTTTGAGGAGGCTTGTGTTTGAGGTTGAGTGTTTAAGAGATTTGATGATGGTCTAAGGTTGTGATGTGGTGGTTTGAGATTATGAGATGATGATGTAAACAGAGGATGAAGAAGATGAAGATGAAAAGGAAAGTTTTTAGAACTTGAGAGGAAATGAAGAATCCATAAGAAATGCTAAAAGGCTCAAACTTACCAAATGAACAAAAGTATCACAAGTTCTTCCAAGGCACCTATTTATAGAAAATAATACAATGAAGGCTCATCCAAGGAGAGCCTTGGCCATAGATTTGGAGGCAAAGGGGGAGAGAAAAATATCTCTTACACAATGTCATTCAAGCATGGTTTGAAGGTATGATAGGTATGGGTTCAAGCATGGCTTTCAAACATGGTTTTTGAGGTATTTTCCTTTTAATTTGAAATAAAATAACTCTTCTAGAAGGCAAGGAGGGCTGGTGGTTTTTGAGCCACAAAAATGAGAGAAAAAGTCTTCTAGAAGTTGTCATATGAAGCATGGATGAAAGCATGGTGTTTATGACTCAAAGCATGGTTCATGGTGAGGTGGAAGCATGGTTATTTTGAGTGTAAGAATTTACACGTGATGGAAAAATGGGGGTATGGGTTTGGCCAGATTGGGGACAGCCAAGGGGAAGAGAGATTTGTTCATGTAATTGTGTGTTAATGGTAGGTTTAGATGTGTATTAGTTTAGGTACAAGATTAAGAATCACTAAGCACAAGTTTAGGTAATTAAGAATGAGGTTTAGCAATTTTATGACAAGATTAAGGAGTGCTCATACACATTTAGAGAGTTTAAAATTCATTTTATGAGTAAACAAGTTAGACAAATTTCCATGATTTGAGGAATTGAAGAGAGAAAACACTATTCAAGATTCCATGACTAGGAATCTTGAATTTAAAATAAGATTTGAGTTTAAATTAAGCAAATCTTAGGTTCTAATTAGCTCTAATAAATTATTTTGACTCTAGATTAATTATGGAAATTAATTAACCTTCGATTAGAGCCTAATATTGCTTAAGTTTGCTTAATCACGCGATTAAGTTCAAAAACACAAAACTAGGGGCAAAATCATAATTTTGCACAAATTTCGCCCGAGACCACCAGGAATAAAACTGGGGTTACGAAATGCATAAAAACGCCTTTTAAAACCATCTGGAGAAGTTTCGGGTTCATCCGGCACTTGCAATCGGGTCAAACACCACAGGGGTATTTTGGTCATTTTGACCCGAAAACTCGGGAAACGTGATTTTCGATCTCGAAAAGGTACACAGGTCAACTAATCCCCTTCAAACATTGAGTTTGCCCTTCGAGGATTGCCGGACCGGCTTCCCTCAAATTCCGGGCCGAAAATGACCCCAAGGGCATTTTGGTCATTTTCACTCTAACAGAAAATTGGGGCGTTACAGAAGTTCTCCACTAAAAAAAAAGGAATGCTAGCAACGTGGAGTGACTCTAATTAAGGAAAGGAAGGAGCAGAAAACCAAGATGAACTAGAAGATGTTACCAACCTATGCTTCATAGCTGATTATACTTCAAAAATTGAACTTGAGGTAAGTAACTCTAACTTTGATATCTCTTTTGATGAACTGATGACTTTATACGAAGAGTTGCTTGAAAATTCTCAAACACTTTCTTCTCACTATCTTAACCTAAAAAGGAAACACCAAAAGGTTGTTTTAGAACTCCAAATGGCCAATTCAGAAGCTAAGAAACTAAGGCTTGAGAAAGAAGAATTGAAAAAGAAAAATGAAGTTTCAAATACCAAGCTCAATGCCTTAGAAACTGAAGTCTCCAAAAATAATGAGAAAAATTAGAAAATTATTTCTGAACTACAAAAAATTTCAAAGCTTCTAAAATCTACCCTCAAAATAATGGTAAATGGTTCAAAAAATCTTGAACTAATGCTTGGTGGTCAAAGACCATATTTTCAAAAAACTACATTAGGATATAAAGAAGAAATGAATGAGAAATAAAGGGCAACCCAGCCTAAAAGAGTAAAAGATAAAGTATCTTCCATTTTCTATCATAAGAATGGACATCTACCTGACAAGTGCTTCATGAGAAAGAAGTCAGTCAAAAGGGTTAGAAAACCTTCCTATTATAAAACTAACCCAAAAGGACCTAAGAAAGTTTGGTGCCTAAATTGAAAAATCTATTTGTTGCATATGTGCCTGAGAATGCATGTGGTAACTGACAACAAGTGGTATATGGATAGTGGTTGCTCCAGACACATGTCCAGATCCAGAAGATTGTTCAGAGATCTGTGACCCATAAACTCTAGATCAGTAAAGTTTGCTAATGGAGGTAAGGCAAAGGTCACATGCATTAGAGATGTTGGTTATAACATCTTCCCAAGTAAAACATTATCCTTAAGTCATGACATCATACTCAAGAGTTGTTACTTATTGATTAGCGGACCTTTCTTAAATATTTATAACAAGAATTGATCGAATCGTGTAGTAACTAATTCGTGGCTCTATCAAATATATATATCTAATAAACAAAATAGTTATTTAATTACAAAGTAAAATATAAAAGGAAGCTCTTCTAAGAGCTTTATAGTAAATCGATTAGCTCATAAAGGTACAAACATATATATATACATCTAACTACAACAAATACAAGTCTTCTATACTAAACTACTGTAGAGTAGATTTCTTTCATGCAACAACATCCTTGTCCTTTGGATCAACTTGGAGATGATACGGGAACACAAACAAGTAGAGGTGAGAATTATACAATTCTCATTAGGGACACTCCCTAAATATACAATCATAATGTCATCGTCATCACCCCAACTACTTCGATTTATTTAAAAAAAATTAGTGATCATTCATTTCATAACAATGGTTTAATTTTAGAGTTCCAAATCGTACTTTCGAAGTAGGTAGCTTTTAATGATCAATCACTTAATGCATATATACCATAATATTCAAACATCTAATAGATCATCCCAAGCAGACAACTAAAAAATAATAAACAAAACATAAGTAGAAGTTTCATTCTTACAAGTATTATCAAGCAAACTTATATGCAGAAATAATAATAAATTATGCATAGTTATCTTTACTTGTTTTAAACAAGTTAAAGGGATTTCCCTAGTTTTTCTTGTGGCTATAGAACTTAATTCAATGCATTTTTCTCTTTTCATCGACATAGGAAAGGCTTAGTTCATATCATGCTGCAAAACTCAATTCAGTGCATTTTCTCTTTTTATTGTCATAGGAAAGACTTAGTATATAACTCTTAGTTTATACCAAATGGTATCTATAGTGGATAACACCACATATGGGAAATAGACTGCTTATCAGGACTGAGCTCATTCCTATACGTGATCATCGAACTTCATTTTATTCCATTTTCGAATCACACACAGTTCTATTCCTAGTCAATATGTCTACCGACTCATAATATCTCGGTGGAAGTTCCTATTTTTTCCTTCCCCTCAATTCAACTTAAGTCTTGTTTTATTTTTGTCCGATGTTAGAACATGCACACTAGCGAAGTTCCTCTTTTTTCCTTCCCCTCAATTTAACTTAAGTCTTGTTTCTATTTTCTCCTATGTCAGAATATGCATGATTGAAATTCATATATTTTCTTTTCTTATATAATTGCATCATATGCTTTCTTTTCTCAAATGCATGCATAAGCCATATGTAGGCATTCAATCACAAGAAAGTCTTATTTTTACCTCATAAATCAATCTTCAAATTGTCTAGCATGCATTCATACTCATCATACTTAAATTAAGGGTCATTATATCACCAAATCAATACTTGAGCTCATTTCAGCACAAATACAGCATGTTGGCAGAATTCATGCCTAAGGAGTACGATTTATTCTGAATATAAAACATCCATTGCAGGGCTATAAAAATTCTCCAAGACACCTCAATGTGCCCACAAGACCTTGTAAAAATGATAGAGCGAAAAGATTCATCTAAGTATGTTAACAAAATTGTATAAATTTGGTGGTCAGAAACCACTTAATCTCAGCTCAATGCTAGAATTCGCTAATTTTTAACCATAACAAATGAATTAATCAATTCAAAATAAAAATCATGGTTAAACTTAAATAGGTTTCCAACATTATATAAAAATTTCAAAGAAAAATACGATCATTTACTATGGTAATAAAATTACACAAATTCACAGCTTTAGATTCAACATTCTAGGCAACATGGTTACAACTTCGATTCTTGAATTTTTTGAAGCATTAGAAATTAAAAACAGAGCTCGAGAAAATTTTTGGGAGTAGTTTAGGATGTTAGATTCAACATAAAGTTTTTATAGCTCATAAGAATACCAAAAATACATTAGAAAAATCGTGACAATTCCCTGCCTATGACAAAACCGAAATCCCAGCAACCTAGCCAAAACTTCTTTTGACAAAAATGACTTTCTAACTTCATCCAAACACAAAACCAAAATTAAAACATCAATATCAACATATTATCAACCAATATAACTAGAAATTTTGGACTAAAACTGTAACGCCCTGATTTTCTGTTAGAGTGAAAATGACCAAAATGCCCCTGAGGTCATTTTTGGCCTGGAATTCGAGGAAAGCCGATCCGATAGTACTTGAAGGGCAAACTCAATATTTAAAAGGGATTAGATGACCTGTGTACCTTCCCGGGATCGAAAATCTCGTTTTTCGAGTTTTCGGGTCAAAATGACCAAAACGCCCCTGCGGTGTTTTACCCTTTTGCAAGTGCTGGATGAACCCGAAACTTCTCTAGATGATTTTAAAAGGCGTTTTTATGTAGACTGTGACTTTAGTTTTGGTCCCGGAGGTCCCGGGCGAAATTAGTGCAAAATTACAGTTTTGCCCCTAGTTTCGTGTTTTTATGCTTAATCGCGTGATTAAGCAAACCTAAGCAATATTAGGCTCTAATCAAAGGTTAATTAATTTCCTTAATTAATCTTGAGTCAAAATAATTTATTAAAGTTGATTAGAACCTAAAAGTGCTTATTTACAACTTAAAATCATATTTTAATTTCAAGATTTCTAGTCATGGAATCTTGAATAGTATTTCCTCTATCCAATTTCTTAAATCATGGAATTGTGTTACACATTGTTTATTCATAAATGAGTTTAAAATTCTTTAATGATGTATGAGCACTCCTAATCTTATCATAAAACCCCTAAACCTCATTCTTAGTTACCTAAACTTAAGCTTAATTTCTCCTAACCTTGTACCTAAGCTAATACACATCTAAACCTACCATTAACACCCAATTAAATGATCAAACCTCACCTCCCCCTTGCTGTACCAGACCTGGCCGTGTACCCTTCTCCCCCATATGCATCACATGTTCAATTTTTCAACACTCCAAGGCTATACCTCAAGTCACGTACACTATACCTTGTCATAACTTTCAATCAAGCTTGATTTTCCAAGTAAATAACTAATTAAAATAGCCCATTTTCTCCATTTATTTGTGGCTGGAAAGTTCCAGCCATGCATTATTTCTAGAAGCCTAATTTCATCAAAAGTTGATAGGAAAATTAACTCACATCAAGCCATACTTTGTAGCATAGCTTCCATACTTCAAACCATGCTTGAATGACCTTGTGTAAGAGATATTTTTCTCTCCCTTTTTCCCCTCAAAAGCCACGGCCACTTCCCCCCTTGGTGAGCCTCATTGTTTTGTTTTTCTATAAATAGGATGCTTGTGATAGCTTAGTTGCACCTTGAAGCATTTGCTAAGTTTAGAATTCTAGAGTTATCTTGCTAGTTCTTTTCTTTTCTCTCAAAGTTCCAAGAGTTCTTTCTCTTCATCTTCATCCTCTCTTCACATTATCACCTCACCACTTCAATGTCCTAACCTTAGATCATCATCAAATCTCTTAAACACTAAACCTTAAACACAAGCTTCCTTAAAACACATCTCCTTTCCTTTTCTTCCTCTTTGGCCGAAGCCATCACACCACCTTAGGAGGAGTTGCTATTCTCATTTTCCTTTTCAAGTTCAAGCTTTCATCTTCATCACTTGGTAGGGATTTACTTTTCAAACTTGTTTTGCTCAAGAATATGTTTTTCTCTAGTTTCCTCTTGGATTCTTTTGAACTTTCCTTTGTTTTCCTTTTCTTTTGCATTTTGGCCATGAGGCCTTGATGAGCACATGATAGCTCAATGACGAGGACTCCTAGAGGATGACTATGTGTTCATCTCAAAGGAACCTCTAGAGCTTGAGTTTTTCTTTTCCTTTAACTTCATCTATACTATACTTAGCTCACATGGTTTTTCAATTTAAGAAAATTAATCTAAGGATTTCTAAAAGCCCAAGCCTACCTTTGTCAACCTTAAAGTTGGCCAGCACATTCTAGAGATTTTTCTCTAGATAGGGGTTTTGGGTATTTAATAAAGAACTTGACTTAGTTTCACTTTCTTGTTCTTTTGTAATGTTTTCGGTTTTGGTATGTTGATCCTTGAAATTTTGTTTGGTTTTGTTTTGGAAGTTGTTTACTTGAGCTTGATAATGTTGTTCAAGGACCTTATAGTTCTTTTGAGAACTTGGTTCAAGAACTCTAACGCTCGCTTTGTAATGAGATATGTGTTGGGTTGTTATCTTGTTAAAGTCTTGAATGAGCTCTAGCTAACCATAAAATGAACCTTGCATCATGTTTACTTTTATGCCTTGCACATCATGTTTATTTTCCTTGCTATCACTAAGTACCAAGATAATAAAGGAACTTGCATTATCATGTTTACATTTCAAGTTCTCACCTAAATATCAAAGATAACAATATGATGCATCTCATATTTATTTTATGCTCTCACTTTACTTTTTAATAAAAGCTAAAACAAGTACATAAGCATGTTTATCTTTATGCCATCACTTTAATGAACCTAGAGCTCAAAGACTTGCCCATGGTTGTCTCAAACAAAGGTCTAAAAATATTTATTTCCTTTGGTTCATATTTCGGCCCTAAGAGACTTTGATGTTTCTAAATATTGAAAACTATGTTTCATACTTTTTCTAAGCTTTTATGAGTACAAGGAATATGTAGAAGTAAGTTTTATGAATTTAGGACAAAGATGAATTGGTCACTGCCCTCTTAAATATTCTTATGATTTTAGATGTTAAAAATGTTTATAAATGAGTTTTGAAAGTTTTAAAAAGGTTCCAAGAGAAACTAGTATTTTATGTGCTTTAGAAACGTTTTATGCCTTTATGGAGAGTGTTTTGTTTCGGTTCTGCCTTGCCATTATTTTGCCACTGTATGAGCTGTGTTAATGATGATAATATGCTTGAGTTTGAGTTTGATTAATGGTAAAGCTCATATGTGAAAGATAAGATAAGTTAGAGACTAGAAAAGAATTAATTTGAGAGTTCTAGATCCTTTAATGTTTGAATTTTCTGGATTCTGTCCAGCAAGGTTTAGTAATGCTAATTATGGATTTAAATTAGTTTAAATGTGTAGGAATGCCTCATAAATGGTTTAGGACTTGATCTTGAAGCCTTAGGAACAAACCGGACTTAGAAAGGGTCACTGTTGAGACTCCTAGGGACCCGTAAAGTTAGGATTATAAATTCTGCATCCTTGAGATTTAGAGATGTTCTTGATCATAGTGTGAGGTAAGAAATACTTAGTTATAACCTCATAGGTACCCAAGAGATTAGGTTTGATGATTAATAACTTAGAACGTGAGTTAAGGACCTTAAGGGTCAATGCATAAGACATTAAAAAGTCTTGAGTTTTTATGATGCTTAATTTATGATATATGATACATGAGCTTTGTCTATGATAAGTTGATATGTGCTATAAAGAAGTTTTACATGATGATATGCTATACCCCATAAGAAATGTTTGTATATGTCCTATATGTTTTCATGGCATAAGCAAATTTGAGGAAATTCGGTCCCACCGTCATCCGCCAATTTCCATCAAATTTGAGGAACTTAGAAAAAGGTCTTTTTGAAAATCATGAGAACTTAAATGTGACACAACACTGAGACGCCTTATTGGGTGACACCGGTTTAGCCGAGCACCCCCAAGAAAACAAATCCGTGAGGGTATTGACATAGAGCTTGCCAAAGCGGACAATACTACTATGCATTAGTTGCTAGTAGAGCGTTTCAAAGGGGAAATGACCCTAAGAGGTGATCCTTAATTTGCCCCCTAGCCCGTACTTTAAGTTGGGATTATGTTACGCTTATCATAGGATAAGTAAGAGCTAGTGACGACTAGTTAAGGTATGAGCTCATAACCTAGAGATGTTTTAGGGTGGCCCCATGAGATAAAGTTAAAGTTGAAATGTCACATATGCTATGAAAAATCAAGGAAGTTATTATGAGATTTATACCTGTCAACTTATGCCACTATTATAACATTTTCGTGACTTTGTTGATTAGCTTATCTTTATGATGCATTCATATCATTAGTGTATCCCATGCTTAGTCATAAGACGCATTGTAAAATATGACGGGCCTTGGATAATTAATACTTTAGAAAACTAATTTAAAAGAAGTTTACATGCATGTGCACCTTTTTAGAAATGAAACCCAAGGTTCCTGAGGATGTGATGATGTCACTTAGTTAGGGATTACCCTACTGAGAATTCTTTTAGAAGATTCTCATTCCCTCTCTTTTCTTCCGTCACATCTTCAGATGGCGACTTTTGTACTCTTCATCGACACCCCGACGTGGGAGCTGCACCATGACCCAGCACTCAGGTCATATCATTTTGAGGGTCGCTGCACAATCAGAGTGTTCATGTTTATGGGATGACCCTTCGCACACCCAGTACGGAGCTACCGCTTCACCCCGACTGCTCCCTACCATCATAACACCATTTTTGAGCGAGCTAGACCACGCAACGAACAGATCATCCGCATGCAGCCCGAGGCGTTAGCCGTACATGACTACCCAGAGTACGAGCCCCGGACTCAGTATTTGGAGACGGATCCATCAGAGGACCCGCCCTCGCACATGTACAGTTGGAGCTCCAGCCCCGCTCCCCCACTGATGAGAGCTGAGAGTGAGGAGACGGTGGTTCAGCCGATGTTGGCTCGTAGGCCATCCATGCGCCCTCGCCGCGGTGGACACACTCCGATGATCTGCACGACCACTCCCGTCGAGATTCGCCAGTGGATCGATTCCACCCCTCAGTACTCGGACTAGCAGGAGTAGGTGCATAGGATGGGTAGTAGCTAGTGCACACACGGCACATAGTTGAGGACAAACTTTCTTTTGTATATGAGGTCGTCTACTCTAGGTGCACACGGGTATGGGTATTGCTTTCATGGTTTCCTTGTACTAGCTTTTATGATTTCCTTGTATTTGCATTTCAGTTGTATTTCGTTCTCCTATGTACTGAATAGTCCTGCCTTTTGGTGGGCACATTATCTATATATATAATCAGTTGATGTGTCCATGTTATTTATGTGTTGCTCATATGACTTGTATGAATTTTCGTTCAAAGAATCATGCGTGGCTCTCACTTTGGTTTTAATTCCAAAAAGAAAAATTTTGCCCATATTTTCGCTAAGTATTTTCAAGTAAAGAATGAGACTAAGAGGTAATATTCTAAAGATTAACCTAAATACATACTAGTAGTATTAGGTTAAGATTTAGGGTGTTACAAAAACCCACTAGAAATTCCCAGAATAATTTTGAAAGAAAAAGGCCAAGGAAAACCCTACTTTAGTGGCTTTAAGGATCTTGGCTCCAAGAGTGATCCAAGAATGGTTTCCTTCACTCCAAGGCCCTTAAACTAACCCCAAACCCTTACTTAGGTAGTAAAGAATGATGTCTCAAAGTGAGACAATGTGCAAAAATAGGAATATCAATCGGTTAGTTTTGATGGTATTGATGAGTAGAACAAGTTTAGTAAAGGGAGTTTATGGTTTTAGCGACTTTAGGCAAGTGTTCTGGATCAAGTTTCATGGTTTTTGAAGAAGCAAAAATGGGGTTTTTTACACTCTCTTATGGCTGGCTGAGAATGAGGCTTGTTGGAGAAGAATTAGAGTTGTATTTATCTTGTAATGATGGTTATATATTATATAATATAAAGGCATAATTCTTAAAGAAAGATAATAAAATGGATAGCTAGGATTTAATCTTGCTTTACAAGATTAAATCTTAGCCTTTCATTAAGTCAAAGTGGACATAAATTCTCCTTTGATAAAGATTAAACTATACTTCGTTATTAAAAATCGCACGCCAAAATCTTACTGAATGGATAAAATAGTGTACCTAGGTAATTAAACATTGTCCAAAAAATAATTTTAGGTATAAATCCTTTATTCCTACTTATTTCTAATCTTAATCCTATAATTTTTTCAATTTCGGGTATCTCCGAGCCCTAGTTTTAGGGTTTCAACTGTCCCGGCAGTCCGTGGGGCTCACTAGGTTACTATTCACATTTTTTTATAGATCCGTTGAATTGTCCTGATCATTATTACGTCTGTTAGATTTTTGAAATTATGTCTAGAAAAGCTCAAATTAATTTTTAAATAATTTTTGGGGTGTTACATTGGTAAGAATGATTCTCACCAAATTTCTGATGTATTGTTTGTTGATGTCTGGCTCATAACCTATTAAATATCAGCTAGTTCCGTGACCAAGGTTTTAGTGTTATCTTTAATGCATTCTCATGCAAGATAGTACATACCAGCACATGACAGGTCATCTTATTTGGTAAGAGACATGATAACACATATGCAATATTTTTAGATGACCTACGAGATCAAGATGTAAAATGTCTTGCATCCTTCATGGATGAAAAATGTTTATGGCATAAGAAGCTTGGGCATGCTCATATGAAGCTCATTTTTGAACTATCTCAAAAAGAGCTAGTTAAAGGCCTACCAAAGATCAGATTTGATAAGGATTCAACTTGTGATTTCTGTGAAAAAGGAAAGAAAACCAAAGCTTCTTTCCATAACAAAATGTGGTTTCAACCACGAAACCACTTGACCTTTAACACATGGATCTCTTTGGACCAACCAATATTGCAAGCCTCACTGGAAAAAGATATTGCCTTGTCATATTGGACGACTATTCCATATTTACATGGGTTATATTTCTAGCTTCTAATGATAAGGTAGCCGAAAGATTCAAAGTTTTTGCAAAATGTGTTTTTACAATAAAAGAATATCAAATTATCCCCATTAGATCCGATCATGGAGGAGAATTTAAAAACCATATTTTCGAAGAGTTTTGTGAAAAACATGACATTCTTCACGAGTTTTCTCCACCTAGAACTCCCCAATAAAATAGGGCTGCTGAAAGGAAAAATAGAAGCTTGCAGGAGATGGCCAGGAAAATGCTTTTTGAAAGTGGTTTATAAAGAGGTTTCTGGGTAGAGGTTATAAACACCTCTTGCTATATACAAAACAGAATCTTTCTAAGGCCAATCCTCAAAAAGACTCCCCATGAACTTTGGAAGGGTAGAAAACTCAACATTTTATATTTTCATATCTTTGGCTCATCATGTTTCATCCTTAACACCAAGGACAAGCTCACAAAGTTTGATCCTAAGTTTGATAATGGAATTTTCTTAGGTTATTATTCTGTCTCTAAAGCTTACAGAGTATATAATAAAAGAATGCTATGCATTGAAGAGACAATCCATGTCAAGTTCAAGGAGTTCAAGAAAGACTTTGCTAATGATCTTGATGAACTGGAAGAAGGTCTTGAGAAAATGAGTCTCAAGGAAGACTTAGAAAGTAAGCAGATAAAAGCCACACCTTCAGAAAGTAGGCTCGAGAACGTTAACTCTTTAGAAAACCTGCTTAGAACACTAAAGCAATCAGAAAGTAGGAATTCTGAACATGAAAAAGAGCAACCTGAAGATTAAGGAGAAGCTGAAGAATCTCAAATGTATGGAAACTATGAAAGAGTTTTTGATTTAAAGGCAATTTCTCAAAACAGAGTTCTTGGAGACATTTCTGAGGGAGTAAGAACTAGATCATCCCTAAGAAATATGTCAAACTGTGCTTTCATCTCTACCATTGGTCCTGAATGTATTGAAGAAGCTTTCAGTGATCAAATTTAGGTGGATGCTATGCAAAAAGAATTGGACCAGTTTGAGAAAAACAAAGTCTAGACACTTGTGGAAAAACCCAAAAAGAAGACCATCATTGGGACAAAATTAGTGTTCAAGAATAAGCTAGATGAAGCTAGGAAAGTTATTAGAAAAAAAACAAGATTGGTTGCACAAGGTTAAAATCAACAAGAGGGAATTGATTATGATGAAACCTTTGCACCAGTAGCTAGGCTAGAAGTCATCAAAATGCTACTTGTTTTTGTTGTCTTCAAGGGATTCACTGTTTACCAAATGGATATTAAGTCTGCCTTTTAAATGGTTTCCTCTCTGAGGAAGTATATGTAAAGCAGCCTCCTGGTTTTGAGAGTGAAGACCTTTCCAACCATGTCTTCAAGCTAACAAAGGCTTTCGATGGTCTGAAACAAGCTCCTCGAGCTTGGTATGAAGGACTGAGCACTTTCTTGCTGAAGAATGGGTTCAAGAGAGGTAATGTTGATACTACTATTTTTAATCTTGAACAAGATAATCACTTTCTGTAGTTCAAATATATGTTGATGACATCATATTTGGTGCCTTTGATCATTCTCTCTATGAAAAGTTTTCAAAATTAATGCAGAGTGAATTTGAAATGAGCATGATGGGTGAACTCAAGTTTTTCCTTGGTCTACAAAAAAAAACAAAAAAAATATGGGGCCTTGATCCATCAAGAGAAGTATACAAAAGAACTTTTGAAAAAATTTAATATGGATCAAGCCAAACCTATGAGCACCCCTATGCACCCATCTCAAATCATTGAAGCTGATGAGAATGGTGAAAAAGTCTCAGAAAGTAATTATTGAGGAATGATTAGTTCCCTATTGTATCTTACAGCTAGTAGATCAGACATTCAATTAACAGCTAGTAGATCAGACATTCAATTAAGTGTAGGATTCTATGCTAGATTTCAATCTAACCCGAAACAATCACACTTAAATGATGTTAAAAGAATTTTTAGATATTTATTAAGTACTACTAATCTTGGCTTGTGGTATGAGAAAGGTACATTATGTGAGATTGTAGGTTACTGTGATGCTGACTTTGCAAGAGATATGGTAAAGAGAAAGAACACCAGTGGATGCTGCTATTTCTTTGGAAAAAGCTTTTTTACTTGGTCATGCAAAAAGCATAACACCATTGCACTCTCTACTGTAGAAGCAGAATATGTAGCTATTGCAAACTATTGCACCCAGGTATTGTGGATAAAGAACCAACTCAAAGATTATCACTTGAGATATTCCAAAATTCCTATTTTCTGTGATAATACTAGTGCTATAAATTTGGGTAAAAGTCATATTCAGAACTCTAGATCCAAGCACATTGATATAAAACATCATTTTACTCAAGATCATGTTCAGAAAGGAGATATTGAGTTAATGTTTGTGAATATTAAAGATCAAGTATCAGATATATTCAGAAAACCATTAGCTGAAGATCATTTTTTGTGTGTTAAAAAGGTTTTTAAACTTAAAAGACTTTCAAAATCTGCATAAGTATTCATACATAAGCATCTTTAGGCACATTATCCCCTTATGACTTTGGACAGAAGCAAAATCAAGAAAATCAATTTGCAAGCTCAAAAAGAAGGAAGGATGATTAGAAAGACGATGTGAATATCATAAAATTAGGAATATATGATCTCATGGAGTTTAGAAAATAGAGATAAATATATGGCAATAACATGGTTAAACTCCGATGAGTCAGAAAATGAAAAACAAAGCTCAGAAAATAATACCTTCAGAGAGTGATCTCAAGCATCAACAATCACTCTTTTTGAACGAGATGAAAAAGGTGGGATAATTCCCACGCTTTTTCTCTCTCCCATGTCGCTTCACCTTCAATCAATCATGTTTCATCAGTTAATTAACCATGTACTCTTCATACGTCACACTTTTGCCTTCATCTTCCATCACACTAGTCCTCAACCATTTCGTATCCTTTTCTTTCAAACCTTCATTCTGCAACCCAAACCAATCTTAATCTCACACAAACTCTCACAAATCCTTTTCTCTTAATCTCCTCAAGCTTCAACCTTTCTTCCTTAAAGTCACTTACTTGTACCAACAATGGCTAAAGGAAAGAAATTTGTTGGGAGCATTGTTGACCTAGGAATACTTTAAATGTATGATGAATCATTTCATCAACATTACTATGCTCATAGTTTTGCTTAGTGGCCAATAGTGCCTGGAAAAGGCTCAACAAGGAACTAATGCTCCAAGTCATGATTCTAATGGAAGTCATTTATGTAACACCTTAAAAAATTATATAAAAATTAATTTGAGCTTTTCTAGTCATAATTTCAAAAATCCAACAAACATAGAAATGATGAGGACGATCCAACGGATCTGTAAAAAAAAAGTGAATAGTAACTTGCAGGCCCCCTAGGCCCGTCGGGACAGTCGAAACCCTAGAATTGGAGCTCGGAGATACCTGAAACTTAGAAATTATAAGATGAAGGATAGAAATGGGTAGGAACAAATATTTTATATTTAGAATTAATTTTCGGGCAATGTTTGATTATCCGGGTACACTGTTTTACGGCTTCGGTAAAATTTTGGTACGCCATTTTTACACCGAAATATGGCTTGATCTATAAGATTTGGATAATGTCTATCCATTCAAACCAAGTGGATGGTTAAGATTCAATCTTGATTAACAAGATCAAATCCTTGTCATCCATCTTATTTTCTTCTAGAAAGAATGTTGACTTTACATTAAATAAATATTATAAATCATTAAAAAGCCACAAAGCATGTTCTTCAAGCTTGTATTCTCGGCCATGAAGAGAACACACAGCCACCTCCATTTTTTCTTCTTCAAAAACCATGAAACTTGATCCAAAACACTTGCCCAAAGTCACTAAAACCATAAACTACCTTCACTAAACTTATTCTACTCCTCAATATCTACCAAACTAACCAATTAGAATTTGAATCCATCAACTTTTTCCTACTTTGAGAGCTTAATTTTTTCTGTATAAGGAATGTTTTGGGTTAGTTTGAGAGTCTTGAAGTGAAGGAAATCGATCTTGGAGTACCTTGAAGCCACGATCTTTAAAGCCACCAAAGTAGGGTTTTCTTTGGCCTTTTTATTTCAAAATTATTCTGAGAATTTTTTATGTGTTTTATTCCGAAATTTCTAGTTATATTTGATGATAATATGTTGATATTGATGTGTTAATTTTGGTGAAGTGTTTGGATGAGGTTAAAAAATGATTTTTGTCAAAAGAAGTTTTGGCTAGGCTGCTAGATTTTCGGTTTTCCTACTGGCAGTGATTGTTCACTAATTTTCTGAGGGAATTGTGGGTTTTTTGTAAGCTATCAAAAAATTATAAGTTGAAGCTAACATCCTAAGCTAGTTCCAATAATTTTCTTGAGTTCTGTTTTTGACTCCTAATAATTTAAAAAATTCAAGAACCGAAGTTGTAACTATGCTGCCTAGAAAATTGAAATTGAAGCTATAAAATTTCCTAATTTTATTACTAGAGCAAATGATATATTCTTACTTTGAAATTTTTACACAGAGTTGATAACTTCTTGAAGTGTGACTGTGATTTTTCTTTTGAGTTGATTTCATCACGTACTAGGATTAAAAATTATGAAATTCCTATTCGTAGCTGAGGTTAAGTGGTCTATGACCACCAAATTTGTAAAATTTGTTGACAGAGTTAAAGAACTCTTATGAAATTTTTATAGGGCCTTGTGTACACATTGAGGTGTCTTGGAGAATTTTTGTAGCCCTGGAAATGGATGTTTGAGATGCATAACTTTTACTCTTTTGGCATGAATTTTGCCAACATGCTGTAATTATGTTGAAATGAACTCAAGTATTGATTTGGTGATATAATGATTCTTGATTTAAGTATGATGAGTATGTATGCATGCTAGACAATTTAAAGATTGATTTCTGAGACACAAATAAGAATTTCTTGTGATTGAATGCCTATATGTGGCTTATGCATGCATTTGAGAAAAGAGAAGTACATAATGCAATTATATGAGAAAAGAGAATGTATAAATTTCACTCTTGCATGTTCTGACATAGGAGAAAACAGAAATAAGACATAAGTTGAATAATGGGAAGGCAAAAATAAGAACTTCCCTAACGTGCATATTGTGACATATGGAGAAAACAGAAACAAGACTTAAGTTGAATTGAGGGGAAGGCAAAAAGAGTAACTTCTCCCGAGATATTATGAGTTAGTAGACGTATTAGCTAGGAATAGAACTGTGTGTGATTTGGAAATGGAATAAAATGAAGTCCGATGATCACGTATAAGAATGAGCTCAATCTTGATGAGCAGTCTATTTCCCATATGTGGTGTTAACCACTATAAATACCATTTGGTATAAACTATTTATTGTGGAGTTATCCATGGCAGATACCCGTTGGGTATAAACTAAGTCTTTCCTATGTCAACAATAAAAAGAGAAAAATGCACTGAATTGAGTTTTGCAATATGACATGAACTAAGTCTTTCCTATGTCAATGAAAAGAGAAATATGCACTGAGTTGAGTTCTATGGTCACAAGTAAGGCCATGTTCCTTTCAGATAAGTCCATTACATTTAGCATATACATAATCATGCTATATTTAAATGTTTGATTAGGATTATTTACTATGTGTTTGAGTTTTATTATATATATGCATTAAGTGATTGATCATTAAAAGCTACCCACTTCGGAAGTACAATTTGGAACTCTAAAATTGAACCATAGTTATGAAATGCATGATCATTTTTTCCTAATTAACCGAAGTGGCTAGCACGATGATGATGACATTATGATTGGGTAATTGGGGAGTTGCCCTACTGAGAATTGTATAATTCTCACCCTTACTTGTTTGTGTTCTCGTGTCATCTCCAGGGTGATCTAGAGGACAAGGAGGTTGTTGCATGAAAGGAATCAACTTTGTAATAGTTTAGTAGTGGATATTTTAATTCCCCATATTTAGTTGTAGTCATATATATATATATATATATGTAAATGTAACAAAGATTGTATATGTATGTAAGCTTATATCCGAGTTTCCTTCTGTACTTGACATTATATTAAATAAATGTTTTGTATCTTTGCTATATATTTGAATCAAATTACACTAGGTATTATACGAACCCCTCAAGCTTGCTATAGATAAATAAGAAAGGTTCACTAATTAATAAGTAACAACTCTCAAGTACGATATCATGACTTAAGAATGAGGTTGTACTTGGGACGGTGTTACAATTTCCATCCAAGGATTGGAAGGATTCCTTGCCATCTTTGACCGCATCTTTACCGAAATGGTGACAGCATTTTATTCCCAGCTGATACAGGTATCTGAATATTTTTTCTTAACCTACATCAAGAATAAATTTAGATCTGAGCACAAGATATCTTTGAGATCATCTAGGCACCGGATGAGGACTTATATGCTCTACTAAGAAAGATTGGTATACTATCATTGGAGTATCTGGTGAAGATATGTCAAGCTGTCACACAAACTCTCCTGGACACCAACCTAGTTAAATAACTATAGGATTGCTTGTAACACCCCAATTTTTCCTGCTTAGAAAAAATCACCAAAATACCCTTGGGTCATTTTTGTAACATCCCATGCTGCTTTATGGATTGACGAATATCCCCACAAACCAACACGGGTCTTTTTAGCATGGTTTATCCTCACTCACAAGCTTCCTGAGAAAACTTCCTAAGAGGTCACCCATCCCAAAATTGCTCTAGCTCAAGCACGCTTAACCATGGAGTTCTTTAATAACGGGCTACCGAAAAGAAGATGCATCTTGTTGGCATAGGTTGTACAAATCAATGTATATAATCCATCATCAACTGTATAGTCCCATACCTATATAGTCTTAGGATCACTCTCATTCAGGTATGTAATTGGTTTATTCGTGTACTCCTCCACTTAGAAGGCCTTGTGAGAAGCCGCTCCTTGTCTATGCCTTCTTTGCACCGGCGATCACTTCTAGCCCTCGTCTCCGGGCATTACATACCCACCAATTTCCACTTGGTTCGTCCCCGAACCACATTGTACTAGGAAAGGCGTGACTCTGATACCATTTGTAACAACCCATGCTGCTTTATGGATTGACGAATATCCCCATAAACTAACAAGGGTATTTTCATCATGCTTCGTCCTTACTCACAAGCTTCCTGAGAAAACTTTCTAGGAGGTCACCCATCCTAAAATTGCTCCAGGTCAAGCACATTAACCATGGAGTTCTTTAGTAATGGGCTATCGAAAAGAAGATGTATCTTGTTGGTATAGGTTGTACAAATCAATTTATATAAACCATCCTCAATTGTTTAGTCCTATACCTATACAGTCTTAGGATCCCTCTCATTCGGGTGTGTAATCGGTTCATTCATGTACCCTTCCGCTTAGAAGGCCTTGTGAGAAGCCGCTCCTTGTCTGTCCATCATACCCGCTTTGCCTCCAGCACCATTCCTAGTATGCCGATTGGAAGTCATCAGTTCCTATCACACCAAACAAGAATTATTGAGTTGATCAAGCTCAATACCAAGCTAAGTATGGCAACAACCCACAACATTCCCAACCAACAGTCATACACATATGTAGAATTAAAATGTATGACATTTACTAATGAAGCATAGCAAGTCCATTCCTCAAGGTCCTACTAGGAAGAACTGCTCTAATACCATAAATGTAACATCCTCCCAAGCACAACCTCATCCTTAAGTCATGATATCGTACTTGGGAATTGTTACTTATTAATTAGCAGACCTTTCTTAATTATCTATAGCAAGAATCGATAGAATCGTATACTAACTAACTCGTAGTTATATCAAAATATATATATAAAAGGAACAAAGTACTTATTTACTACAAGTTAAATACATAAGGAAGCTCTACTATGAGTTGTAGTACACATATGTTACTATATTTACAAGCACATATATATAGCTAAGTACAATAGATACAAGTTTCCATTAGTAAACTATAGAAATTCCAAATTAGTCTTTCTTTTAGCTGCTTCACTGTTCTCTAGAATCAACCTGGAGACGACACGAAAACAAACACATAGGGGTGAGAAATCTAAATTCCTTAGTAGGGCATTCCTAAATACACAGTTATAAATGTCATCGTCATCGTCCTAGCCACTTCGATGTATTAAGAAAAAGGTGAACATGTAACATATAGCCATGTTTCACTTTAAAGTTTGAAATTATCATTTCGAAGTGGGTTTCTTTTAGTATTCAATCACTTAAAACATGTATTTCATGGCATTCAAGATCCTAATAATTTATTCTCAACTTTACGTACACTCAATACATCGAAGTGGATCTTATACTCATCATATAAAGCATATATTCTTCAATTGGAACTGAAACATATTGGCCTTAATATCGATACTAAAATTCATTACTTGATACATAAGATAAAGGACAACTTATAACAATTTCTATCTCAACTCGTCTTGGTCCTTGACTAACCTTGTCACGTCTAGGCGTTACGTATTGCCATTCCCAGTGTGGCAGTAATGGGTAATAGATTTCTTTTCAAGATTGAACTCATTCTTATACATGATAATTATTTGTAATAGCCCATGCTGCTTTATGGATTGACGAATATCCCCACAAACCAACACGTGTCTTTTCAGCATGCTTTGTCCCCACTCATAAGCATCCTGAGAAAACTTCCTATGAGGTCACCCATCCCAAAATTGCTCTAGGTCAAGCACGCTTAACCATAGAGTTCTTTAGTAATGGGATACCAAAAAGAAAAAAGCATCTTGTTGGTATAGGTTGTACAAATCAATTTATATAAGTCATCCTCAACTATATAGTCCCATACCTATATAGTCTTAGGATCCCTCTCATTCGGGTGTGTAATCGGTTTATTCATGTACCCCTCCACTTAGAAGGCCTTATGAGAAGTCGTTCATTGTCCATGCCTTCTTTGCACTAGCGATCACTCCTCATTTTTGTGCCCGGGCATTACAATTTTTGTATGAGCATCGAGGCTGACCAGTCTCGGCCACCCCCAAAGGCATAGCTTGATATTAGGATAAGGTTATATGAGGATTAGAAAATAATTTGTGTGAAAATCGCGATTTGCTCATATGCAAATAACCAAAATGCCCCTAAGGTCATTTTTGCCCAGAATTCAAGGACAGCCGACCCAGGCTATCCTCAAGGGGTTAGTTTAAAGTTTGAAAGGGATTATATATGTTAGAGGTAATGATAAGGATGAAAATGTCAATCCTGGTCTTTCCTGTGCCCGAAATGACCAAAATACCCTAGCGGTGATTTAAAGCAGGATTAAGTGCGGACCAAACCCAGTCATTACCCAGAAGTTAGAAATGTCGATTATAAGGGTTGAGTGATATCTAGAAAGATGCAAGTGGTCCTGGGGAGTTTTCATGTAAAATTATCATTTTGCCTCTGGTTAGTGCAAAATGAGCTTAATTAAGTAATTAAGGAAATATAGATAATATTAGGCTTTAATTAAAGATAATTTAATTTTAATTATTAATCTTGAGTCAAAATAATTAATTGAGGTTAATTAAGGCCTAAGATTACTTAGGGAAATTCAACATCTCATTCTTAATGAAAGAACTCTTAAGACATAAAAAAAGTCAAAAAGTGAATAGTATTTTCTCTCTCCATTTCTCTAAAATTAAAAACCTTGTTAGCATTTGAAATTCAAATTAATCAATTTTAATTCAATTAAATGTGTAAGATCACTCTTCAATCATGTCTTGAAAGACTCAAACACTTTGTTACTAACCCAAATGTAATGCCCTGATTTTCTGCTAGAGTGAAAATGACCAAAATGCCCTTGGGGTCATTTTCAGCTCGGAATTTGAGGAAAGCCGATCTGGCAGTACTCGAAGGGCAAATTCAATATTGGAAGGGGATTAGATGACTCGTGTATCTTTCCGGGATCGAAAATCTTGTTTTTCAAGTTTTCGAGTCAAAATGACCAAAACAGCCCTGCGGTGTTTTACCCGTTTGCAAGTGCCGGATGAACCCGAAACTCCTCCATATGGTTTTAAAAGGTGTTTTTATGTAATCTGTGACTTTAGTTTTGGTCCCGGAGGTCCCGGGCGAAATTAGTGCAAAATTACGATTTTACCCCTAGTTTCGTGTTTTTACGCTTAATCGCGTGATTAAGCAAACCTAAGCAATATTAGGCTCTAATTGAAGGTTAATTAATTTCCATAATTAATCTTGAGTCAAAATAATTTATTAAAGTTGATTAGAACCTAAAAGTGCTTAATTACAACTTAAAATCTTATTTTAAATTCAAGATTCCTAGTCATGGAATCTTGAATAGTGTTTTCTCTCTCCAATTCCTTAAATCATGGAATTTTCTCTACATTGTTTTATTCATAAAATGAATTTAAAATCTCCTAAATATGTATGAGTACTCCTTAATCATGTCATAAAGGTTCCTAATCACATTCTTAGTCACCTAAACTTGTGCTTAACGACTTCTAACCTTGCACCTAAGCTAATACACCCCTAAACACATCACTAACACACAATTACATGACCAAAACTCCCTCCTCCCTTGCTGCATCAGACCTGGCTGAAATTCATACTCCATTTTATTACATTTTAATTTTATTTTATACTCAAAGAACCATGCTTCCACCTCACCATAAACTATACTTTGTCATACAAACACCATGCTTTCATCCATGCTTCATATGACCACTTCTAGAAGACTTTTTCTCTCATTTTTGTGGCTCAAATTCAGCCAGCCCTCCTTGCCTTCTAGAGGGGTTATTTTAAATTCAGACAAAGGGAAATTACCATACTTGAAGCCATACCTTGCACCATGACTTCCATACCTCAAACCATGCTTTGAATGACCACTTTGAGGAGATATTTTTCTCCCCCAAAGGCTCCAAAATTTCGTGCACTTTCCCCCCCATATTTCACCTCCACATTTCAATTTTCAACCCATAATATATATAGCAAATTGTAAAGAAATCTCACACTTTTACCATTTGCTTTTTTGTTTGAGTTTGTGACCAAAAAAGCTCTCTTACTTTCTCTCAACCCCAAGTTCTTCTCCACCACTTAGAAACTCTTTCCACCACCACACCACCACCCTAGATCATCATCTAAATACCCAAGCTTCCTTTCTCAAACACAAAGCTCACATAAAACACTTTTCTTTCCTTCTCCACCCTCCTTGGCCGAATCTTGTTCTTCACTTTGGAAGGAGATTTTCTTTTCATCCTCACCTCAAAGATCAAGCCTTTGCCTCCACACTTGGTAGGGAGTTTCTTTTCAAACTTTGTTTTACTCAAAAAATGTGTTTTCTCTAGTTTTCTCTTGGTTTCTTTTTGAGCTTTCTTTTATATTCCTTGTCTTTTTCCATTTCGGCCTCTTGGCCTTTTCATCTTAAACATGATAGCTTGATGATGAGAGTTTCTAGATGATGACCTTGTGTGTCATCTCAAAGAAACCTCTAAAGCTTGAGTTTTGTTTCTTGATCTAGCAAGGTTTTGGTTTTTCTTCCCTTTTTCCTTCCTATATGATTCAGCCTCCATGTGCTTTCCTTTAAAGGTGTTGTTAAAAATTTTAAAGTGTTCTTATATTTATTTCATCCCTAAAAATAATGTTGTTTTGGTTCATACTTCTTTAAAGTTTTTTTTTCTTCTAAAGTTTACTTCTTTTTGAGCTTGATGATGATGTTCAAGAACCATGTAGTTCCTTTGAAAACTTAGTTCAAGAACTCTAAAGCTCTCTTTGTAATGAGATAAGTGTTGGGTTGAGATTTGTGTTTCTCTTTAAAAGTCTCATATGAGCTCTAAGTTAAGATAAAAGACTTTGCATCCATGTTTACATTTTATGTCATCACTAAATGCTTAAGATTAAAGAATGAACTTGTATCTCCATATTTATGTTTATGTTCTCACTAAATTTCTAAGATAATAAGGAGTTGCATAGCATATTTACTTTATGTCCTCACCTCTAAATAAAGACTAAAATAAAGTGCATTGCATATTTACTTTTATGTCACAACTTAAGGGATTTAGAGCTCATAGACTTACCCATTATTGTCTCAAACAAAGACTTGAAAATATGTGCTCTTGGGTCTTTGATTTTTGGCCTTAAGAGGTTTGGTTTATCACAAGTATCAAAATCTATGTTTCATAATTTTTCTAAGCTTATATGAGTTCAAATAATGTCTAGAACAAAGTTTTATGAATTTAGGACCTCTTGAGACAAGTTTGATTTAACTACTGCCCTCATAAATATTTTGATGATTTTAGATGTTAAAAATATTTATAAATGAGTTTTGAAAGTTTGAAAAAGGTTCCAAGAGAAACTAGTATTTTATGTGCTTTAGAAATTGTGTTTGATGCCTTTGTATGGAGACTTGGTTTCGGTTCTGCCTTGCTATTTTATGGCCACTGTATGTGCTGTTTGATGATGAAAATATGATTATGTTTGAGTATAATTAATGTTAAAATTCATATGTGAAAGATAAGAGAAGTTAGCAACTAGAAAAGAATTAATTTGAGAGTTCTAGATCCCATAGTAATTGATTTTTCTGGATTCTGTCCAGCAAGGTTTAGAAATGGTAATCATGGATTTAAATTAGTTTAAATATGTAGGAATGACTCATAATTGGTTCAGGACTTAATCTTGATGCCTTAGGAGCAAACCAAACTTAGAAAGGGTCATTGTTATGACTCCTAGGTACCCGTAAAGTTAGAATTCTAGATCCTGCATTCTTGAGGTTTAGAAATGTTTGTGATCATAGTATTGAGTGAGGAATACTTAGATATGAGCCTATAGGTACCCGAGAGCTTAGGATATGATGATTTATAACTTAGATTGTGAGTTAAGGGCCTTAAGGGTCAATGCATAAGACATTAAGAGATTCTATCACTTTTAGTCTGGTAATGCAAGTATGATATGTTGATATGCATGATGTGATGATATATAAGGTGTGATGTGTGGTACATGAGCATTATCTATATGAGTTATCATGATCTGATCTTTTATGATGATGCTATGATGATGTAGAAATTGATTATGAATTGTGGAATTGAATGTGTAAGTACATGCATTGTGAGTTAGTGTGGCATGATGAATTGTGTGAATTGTTGAGATGTTATGTCTATCATGTTTGTGAGAATTGAATGAGAGAGAGTATATACCCCTTCTTTTACCCTCTTAAAAATCTAGTGAAAACTAGTTAGGTTTGAGCTCATCTAGGCAATATGGGTGTTTACGGTTGGATTTGGGTATATTTGGTTGGACTTGATAATGAGAATAATTTGGTGATGTGTATAAATATAATTGAGCTCATTCTTAGGCGATAGGGTGTGTTTGGTTGGATTTGGTGATGCGTATAAATATCGCCGGGCACGGTGTTTACGGTTGGATTTGGTCATGAGAAAAAGAAGGTGGTCTTTGAGACAAAGAACTCAAGAGTTCGGACGTGAGAAATGTAACATCCTAATTTTTTTTTCAGAAAATAATTGAGGCTTTAGTAGTAAGAATATCAAAATTTTGGTGTACACAAAAATGATGAGAACAATGTAACGAACGTTAAAAAAAAAAAAAAAAAAAAAAAAAAAAAAACGAAAATAGTGTTTTGCAGGCCCCGTAGACCCATCGGAACAACTGAAACCTTAGATTCAAGACCTGGAGGTGCCCAAAATTTGGAAATTATAGGATTAAGGTTAGAAATAGGTAGGAATAAATATTTTATACCTAGAATTAATTTTCAGGCAATAGTTGATTACCCGGGTACACTATTTTACCCATTCGGTTAAATTACGGTGTGTAGTTTTTACACAGTATAAAGCTACCAGTGCAAGCATGCCACCTAGGGTGACAAGTGTGCGGCTTGAGATATGCCACACCATTGCACCTTTATGGCTAACCAATAGAAATTGTACAAAATTACCATATTTAACTTTAAGAAAAACCATTTTGTACTTGAAATCATTATCCATTTTGCCCTAAACTCACAAGATCAATATCTTATCACCACCACTCCATCATTTTCGTGTAACACTCCAAAAATACAGCCTCCATGTTTGTTTCCTCTCAAACCTCCATTAACAAGCTTCAAGCTCCAAAAACCCTAGCCTAAAGTCACTAAAACACAAAGTTTCCTTCACAAAACTTGTTCTAGACATCAACACCTACAAATATAACCGATTAGATTCTCCAAAAACCTCACCTTATCACATCACTCATCTCTGGTTAGAGGAGTATTTTACTGTATTTTAAGAGCTTTGGGGTAGAGTATATCTATCTTGGAGTATACAAGAGACAAAGAGGCATTAGCTTCCAAGGGTAGGGTTTTCTTTGGCCTTTTTCTTTCCAAATTATTCTGTAAATTTTTTGGGTTTTATTTCGAAATTTATGGTTATATTTGATGATAATATGTTGATATTGATGTGTTAATTTTGGTGGAGTGTTTGGATGAGGTTAAATAATGATGTTTGTCAAAATAAGTTTTGGCTAGGCTGCTGAATTTTCGGATTTCAGCAGGACAGGATTTGTTCATGAATTTTCTAGTTCCATTCTATTCATTTTTATGAGCTATAAAAATTATATGTTGAAGACAACATCATAAGGAAACTCTTATAATTTTCGTGATGCATAATAAAGAGTTTTACTGCCTGAGAAAAATCAAGAACCAAGAGTATATCTATGCTGGCTGAAATCTTGGTACTGGAGCTGTGAATTTGTATAAATTTTTATTCATAGCAAATGATGGAGTTATCCTTTGAAATTTTTACAGAGTTTTTTAGACATCTTTAAGTATAACTGTGATTTTTATTTTGAGTTGTTTCTATCATTTGCTAAAGTTAAAAATTGTGTGAATCCTATTCTGAGCTGTGAAAAAGTGGCCTCTGACCACTAAAATTGTAGAATTTATTTGACATGGTTCTAGTATTCTGTTTGCTATGAACTTTTTACAGGGACTTTTAGACACATTGAGGTGTCATAGAGAATTTTTATGGCCAGTGAATTGCCCATTGGATATGTGAATTAAATGTTGTCCCCATAATGGTAAATCTGTCAAGAAGCTGGAATGGTGAAGATGTATTAAGTTAATGATAGAAATCTATTTAATCCAAGTATATATCATATGAATGTATGTTAATTGTTTGAAAGGCTTGTTTATAAAGTATGAATGAGACTCCAATGATACTGAATGCCTATATCTGGGATACAAACCTGACTTTGAAATAGAAAGGTCCATGACATGGTTGTATAACAAAAGAGAATATGTGAAATTTAATGGTGCATGTTTTAACATACGGGAAAATAGAAACAAGGCTTATGTGTGATAGAGAGGGAAGGCAAAAATAAGAACTTCCCAAGAAATTTTATGAGTCGGTAGACTTATCGACTAGGAAATAGAACTGTGTGTGATTGAAATGGAAAAAATGAAGTCGATGATCACGAATAGGAATGAGCTCATGTCCTAGCAGCCTATGGTCCTCTGAGGAGTTATCCACTACATATGTTACCCGATGTGAATCTAAGCCTTCCCTATGTTAATAAAAGAACTACTACACTAAGTTGAATTCTATGTGATATAAAAGAAACACTTATGATTAATACCATTTTGCATATAATTTTCTTTGACTCATGTATGCTAATATTGATATATGTGATCTAACATGATGTTTTTCTTTATTATTATAAATGCATTTCTTGTTTATATTCTGTCTGTATGTAAGGTTACCCTCCTGAGAATTTTATAATATTCTCACCCCTATTTGTGTATATCCGTATTGTGCTCAGGACTCTGCAGATGCCTGCAGGTGAGGAGAGGCCATCATACCGATGGCCAATGGTTTCAATGAGGAGGACATGAGACTTACGTGGGCTTTTGACTTGTATATAGTGTAGAATAGTGCCAGGAACTTACCAGCTTGTAGACTAATTGGTGTTAGATGTCTTAGTTCCATTTCTGTGTGTTTAGTATTTTGTTGGACCTTGATATTTGAGCAAGCTTGGTAGATCTTTTGATAGTAGTTACTGTGTTGTATTATGTTTAAGTGACTTAACTTCAAGTATGGTATGTATTAAAGAAAGCGGTATGTAAAGTAATAATATATGTACATTTTATAGTAGTTTTCTTTATAACTCTAGAGTTTGGTTTATCTTATTTCATTTCATTTGACTAGTGGATATTATAGAAAGGAAGTGATACTCTTCTAATTACAATGTTAATGCTCGAGTAATACATGGTAGTTAGGAGGGTGTTACATTATGGTATCAGAGCCGGACTATCCTATAAGCCTGAGGATTGGACCGGCTATGCTTTCTTAGAAATTGTCATGCATTATGACTTTATATATATGTGTATGATTGCTGATTGGTAATGTTGTGGGTTCTTTGTACACTTTGCTTGGTATTGAGACTGATCAACTCAATATTTTCGTTTGGTGTGTTAGGAACCAATGACTTGAATCGTGAACTAGGAGTGGAGCCGAAACGATGCCGACATGATGAATACTTTTCGTGAGATGGCGGCTGCCATGAGGGAACAAGCTACACTAATACCCGAATGATGGAGCAACTGAACCGCAATGAAAGGCAAAACCCAGCTGATAATCCTGTAGTGAACGAAGTCGATGTAGAATATCAGAAATTTGCCGAGTTCAGAAAGGCAAATCCCCCTCCATTTCGAGGAGCTTTTAATCCCTGTAAAGCAGAAGAATGGATAAAGGCTATGGAAAAGATTTTCTCCGTTCTTCCTTGCACAGAGATCCAGAAGGTGGCCTTTGCCACCTATATGCTAGAAGCAGATGCAGATTTTTGGTGGGTTGGCACCAGGGGATTATTTGAAGCTTCCCATATTGTAGTTACCTGGACTATTTTTAAGGAAGCTTTTTACCATAAGTACTTCCCTATTTACGTGAGAAATGCGAAGGAATTGGAGTTCATGGCTCTCAAACAAGGACCTATGAGTGTAGCAGTATTCTGCCAAATTTGAAGAGCTCTGCAAGTTTTCTACAATTTATCAACGTGACCCGGATGAAGTTTGGAAATGCATGAAATATGAAGGAGGTCTACGAGAAGATATAGAAGCAGCTGTAAGTCTCTTGGAGATTAGGGACTATCCTACCTTGGTAAATAAATGTCGTCGTGCAGAGGAGTCCAACAGGAAGCTAACAAATTTCAAGTATGCCCAAAACAATGCTAGAAGGGGATTAGCACCTCAAGGTCCCCGATTCAAGCCTGTTAACCAACCTCGGAGAAGGTTTCCACCCAACAATAACAACAACAACAACAAAGGAAAACAACTTCAACCTCTACGACCTGAGATAGGGAGAGATTGCCCCAAGTGTGGGAAAAATCATGGGAATCGACCTTGCTAGACAACGCAAATCATTTGCTTTGGCTGTGGGAAACTAGGACATAAGATATTTGAGTGCCCTAACAAGAAAGGTCATCAGCCCGCCTCCAGGCCACAACAACATGGGCACGTTTTTACTATAAGTGCCAAGGAAGCTTCTCAATCTGCCGATCTGATCCGAGGTAAATGTGAAATAAATGGTAATGTCCTAGATATACTGTATGATACGGGTGCCACTCATTCTTTCATATCCCATGACTGTACGTAAGTTGCAATTATACGTGTCTCAACTACCTTATGATCTTCTTGTATCCACCCCTCCGCTGGTCCTATTAGGACTTGTTATACTGTGTAAATATTCCTCTTCAAATAGGTGCTAGAGACTTTACTGCCAATTTAGTTTGTCTTCCTTTATCTGGTCTAGATGTAATTTTAGGTATGGATTGGCTAGTACCCAATTATGTCCTTTTACCTTTGTCCAAATCAGTGCCATATTTCTTTCCACTTTACCCTCCATTCCTGTGGTTCCTTTTTCTTTTTATTTGAACCTTGTAACATCCAACCCTGGTAAGACAGATCGTCAGAATATGTTCTCCTTTCTACTAGTGAAACCGAATGTGACTACGAGTTGAGCAAGATTCCAAAGTGGTGAGAGAATATCCAGATGTTTTTCCAGAGGATATTCCAGAATTTCCTCCTGAAAGAGAGATTGAATTTTCCATCGAGTTGGTTTCAGGAACGGGTCCTATTTCAATTGCTCCTTATAGGATGTCCCCTTTGGAGTTGAAAGAATTAAAGTCCCAAATTGAAGAACTGTTAGGGAAGCATTTTATTAGACCAAGTGCCTCTCCATGGGGAGCCCTTGTTCTTACAGTGAAGAAAAAGGATGGGGGTATGAGGCTTTGTGTAGACTATAGGCAATTGAACAAAGTGACAATAAAAAATAAGTACCCCTTGCCAAGAATTGACGATCTCATGGATCAATTACGAGGTGCAACCGTATTCTCAAAGATTGATCTTAGATCAGGGTACCATCAGATTCGGGTTGGAATGAGGATATACCTAAAATCGCTTTTAGAACTCGATATGGGCATTACGAGTATAGGGTGATGTCTTTTGGATTGACTAATGCTCCGGCTGTATTCATGGATTATATGAATCGAATCTTCCACCCTTACTTGGATAAATTTGTAGTTGTCTTCATAGATGACATACTTATATATTCAAGGACTGAGGAAGAACATATGGAGCACCTTGGGGTTGTGTTACAAATCCTAAGAGAGAGAAAGTTGTATGCTAAGTTGTCGAAATGTGAATTATGGATGGGAGAGGTTAGATTCCTAGGTCATGTAGTATCACAAGGAGGAATCTCTGTAGATCCTAGTAAGGTAGAATCAGTACTCCATTGGGAACGACCAACAACGGTGACGGAGATTCGGAGTTTCCTAGGGTTAATGGATATTATAGGCGTTTTATCATGAGTTTTTCTCGAGATAGCATTACCTTTGACTAAATTAACCCGAAAGAATGCTCCATTCAATTGGACACCAGAGTGTGAAAATAGTTTCCAGGAGTTGAAACAAAAGTTAACCACGGCTCCAAATTCTAGTATTACCCGATCCTTATAGACCCTATGAGGTTTATTGTGATGCTTCTAGTAAGGGTTTAGGATGTGTGTTGATGCAAAATCATAACGTGGTTGCCTATGCTTCTCGTCAGTTGAAACCTCATGAAGTAAACTATCCAACCCATGACCTTGAACTTGCAGCTGTGGTTTTTGCCCTAAAGATCTGGCGACATCATTTGTATGGTGTGCAGTTTAATGTTTTCTCTGATCATAAAAGTTTAAAGTATCTTTTTGATCAAAAAGAGTTGAATATGCGGCAAAGAAGGTGGATGGAATTCCTCAAGGACTATGAGTTTAGTCTGAATTACCATCCAGGCAAGGCAAATGTTGTTGCCGATGCTCTAAGTAGAAAATCCCTAAGTGTAGCATGCTTGATGATTAAAGAGGCGGAGCTAGTTGAAAGTTTCAAGGAACTTAGTTTAGACATGTCCGTGTGAACCCTCAGGGTGTGGTGCTAGGGCAAATAAAGGTAACAAGTGCGTTCAAAGGACAAATTTTAGCTGCACAACGTGAAAACCCAGAATTTCAGGAGATATTAAGATCAATTCATGCAAAGAAGTTGCCTGGATTCACTCAAGACCAACAAGGTATATGGAGATACAAGGATAGGGTATGTGTACCCACAAGTGGCGATCTTAGAAAGAAGATCTTAGAGGAAGCTCATAGGGGCGAACTTACTATACATCCAGGCATTAGTAAAATGTATGCGGATCTCAAGAAAATGTTACGGTGGTCGAATGAAAAAGATATAGAAGAGTGTGTCGGAAGTGTTTAACTTGTCAAAAAGTTAAAATAGAACATCAAAAACCATTGGGACCACGCAACCCTTAGAAATCCCGGAATGGAAGTGGGAAAGTATTTCTATGGACTTTGTAATGGGTTTGCCAAGGACATCATCAGGTCATGATGCTATATGGGTTATAGTAGATAGATTGACCAAGTCTCGCTCATTTCTTACCCATTAAGGCTAATTTTCCTTTAGATAAGTTAGCTTCCTTGTACATCCAAGAAATAGTAAGACTACGGTGTTCCTTCCTCCATAGTTTCGACAGAGATCCAAGGTTTACTTGAGATTTTGGGGAACGTTCCAAAAGCCTTTGGTACCAAACTTTGTTTGAGCACGCCTATCATCCCCAAACTGACGGGCAAGCAGAGCGAACCATACAAACCCTGGAAGATATGCTAAGGGCATGCGTGATTGAGCGAGAAGGGAAGTTGGGACAAGTTACTCCCATTGGTTGAGTTTGCTTATAATAATTGACCATCATGCTAGTATTGGCATGGCCCCGTATGAAGCTCTATATGGAAGAAAATGTCAATCCCAATTGTGTTGGTATGATTCGGGAGAAGCGAGACTATTGGGACCCGATCTTGTTAATCAAACAACGGAACAAATCCAGAAGATCAGGAGCAAGATTCTCACCGCACAGAGTCGTCAAAAGAGCTATGCTGATACTCGAAGGAAACCTTTAGAATTTCAAGAGGGAGAACATGTATTCCTGAAGGTCACGCCCACTACTGGAGTAGGTAGAGCCCTTAGAGTTAAAAAGTTGTCACCTAGGTTTATAGGTCCTTTTCAAATTCTTCAACGAATTGGGTCAGCTGCTTACCAGATAGCCTTACCCCCACATTTATCCAACCTTCATAATGTCTTCCATGTATCTCAACTTCGAATGTACCACCCAGATCAAAACCATATCATTGAGCCCGAGTCTATACAGTTAAGGGATGACTTGACGTTTCAAGCCCCTTCTATTCAGATCGTTGATAGAGAAGTCAGGCAACTTAGAAATAAATCTGTGCAACTTGTAAAAGTGGCTTGGGGTGGACCTGGAAATGAAGAGTATACATGGGAACTAGAATCAAGTATGAAGACAGATCATCCGGAATTATTTCCAGGTATGAAATTTTGAGGGCAAAATTTTTTTTAAGGTGGGGAGTACATGTAACGCCCGGGGACGAGGACGAGGAGTGATCGCCGGTGCAAAGAGGGCACGGACAAGGTGCGGCTCCTCGCAAGGTCCTCTAAGCGGAGGGGTACATGAATGAACCGATTACACACCCGAATGAGAGGGATCCTAAGATTGTATAGGTATGGGACTATACAGTTGAGGATGGCTTATATGAATTGATTTGCACTACCTATACCAACAAGATGCATCTTCTTTTCGGTAGCCTAAACTGAAAGAACTCCATAGTTAAGCGTGCTTGACCTGGGGTAATTTTGGGATGGGTGACCTCCTGGGAAGTTTTCCTAGGAAGCGTGCAAGTGAGGACAAAGCATGCTGAAAGGACCCATGTTGGTTTGTGGGGACAGTAGTCAATCCATAAAGTAGCAGGGGATGTTACAAGAAAAGAGATGCGATGTCTCTTCTCAAGTCACATAGTCATGAGTAAAGAAAGAACTAATCCTAAGTTACCCCTTCTTTGCCCTCTTAGAAATCTAGTGATGACTAGTTAGGTTTGAGCTTGTTTGGTTGAGCTCAATCCTAGGCGATAGGGTGTATTTGGTTGATTTTGGTGATGCATATAAATATCGCCGGGCATTGGTGTTTAAGGTTGGATTTTGGTGATGAGAAAAGAAGGTGGTTCTTGAGGAGAAGAACTTAAAAGTTCAAGTATGAGAAAAGAATAGAGGAAAGTTCTGTACTTCTATGTCGCTTATCTGTTACTTGACGTTATGATTTATTGAATTGCTTGCATAATGTATTGCCATGCATTCATCCAATATCTGCGGAATTCATATCATTAAAAACCCATACTAAAGACACCCACTTCGGATAAATAGCTTTGGAAAGTTTAAAACCAAATCTTATGCATGAACACCTCTTTCATAATTAAAACCGAAGTGGCTGGGGACGACGACGATGACATGTGTGTTGGAGTCAGAATTCCCTACTGAGAATCTTGAATAAGTTTCTCATCCCCCTCTCTCTTTTCTTCCGTGTCGTCTCCAGACGAAGATGATGGTGTATCTCGTGACGCGATTCGTGATTTCTACTAAAGCGTGGGCATGAAGCATACCCTATGAGTCGGGTTGGTGGGATGCAACGGACACGCACAGATGCCGCTTTAGTTTTATAAATTATTGAAGTGTATTTCTGTTGAAGCGATAATAGGACTATGATAGTCGTAAATTATGTACCTATGATAATATGATCTTGTTGTGATGTAATGAACAACCTTTGTGTTTTGTGACCATGAATGATATGAGATCTTTTTTCTATATGTTAGTCTTTGTTACGTCATACGCGGCTCTCACTTTGATTTATATTTTCAAAAAAAAAAAATATATTCGTATTTCCGCTAAGTATTTTCATAAAAGAATGAGACTAAGAAGTAATAACCTAATGAATAACCTAATATGTTCTAGAGTATTGGGTTAAAAATTAGGATGTTACACCAAACACTTAATTACCAATCCTTAACCCTTTGCCTAATTAAATATACCTCTAATTCATGTCCTAACACATATGAAAATGAAAATCCACCCCCCCAAAAAATAGCGCCAAAGGTAGCAACTGTCCCTCCCCCATCTCTCTCTCATATTTCAAATTTTTAACACTTATACACTCCCAAAATTCTCATTTTCTTACCATTTGCTTTTTTTGTTTTGAGTCTTGCTCAAAAGTTGTCAAAAAAAGCTCTCTTTTCTCTCAAGAACTCAAGAGCTCTCATCTTCTTCTTCCTCCACCTTCAAAAGACCTCATTCTTGATCTCCATCCAAGCTACAAACATTTTCTCTTGGCCGAATCCATCAAGAGCTCCAAGAGAAGGTTTTTCTTCTCATTTCAACATAAAGGCTCAAGCTTTCTCATTTTCAACTAAGAAACAACCGTGGTAGGGATTTTGTTTTGAGTTCTTTTTCTTTTCTCTTTAGCATTTTCGATTTTGTCTTAAGATAAATGAACAAGTTCTTCTCTTTTTCTTTCCTTTCATTTTCGCTTTAGATGATGGATGAATGGTTGAGTTTTTACTGTTTTTCTTTCTTTCCATTTTGGTTTGATCTTTCTTTTCCTTTATTTATTTATTTTTTTGGTTTTGAACTCTTTTGTTTTTCCTTCCATTTTCGATTTTACTTGTTAATGGAAAGTTGAGACCATGGCTTGATGAAGAGGGATCTTGATAGAGGTTTTGATAACACCATGTGTTTGACCTCTAAAGCCTAATGTTTGGTTCTTTTGTTCTCGGTTTTCAAAGAGTATAAGAAATGGAATATTTGTTGGTTTTTCCTTGGTTACCTTTTCTGTGATGTTCAAGACCATAGCTCGATGATGATGGTTGTTTAGAGCTCAAGGTCCAATTTTGGTTTCAAAAGAGCATGAAAAATAAAATGCTTGTTCATCTTTTTGATTTGTTTCTTTTTGAGCTTGATGGTGAGTCTAAGAAATTAGGTTCTTGAAACCATGGTAATTAGGGACTCTAAAGCTCATTTTCATTTTATTTAAGATTAATGGGGTTAAGAGTTCTTGTAAAGTCTTGAGCTTGAGTTAATAAGAGAATAAATAGACTTGCACTCATGTTTAAGTTTCAAGCCCTTGCATCTCATGTTTATATTTTAATGCCTTGCATATCATGTTTACTTTCAAGTCATCACCTTAAGTCTTGAAGACTAAAGAAATGGACTTGCATTCTCATATTTAAATTTCAAGTCTTGCATTCCATGTTTATATTTCAAGTCATCATCTAATCTTAAAGACTTAAAAATGAACTTGCATCTCATGTTTATATTTCAAGTCTTGTACATCATATTTATATTTTCAAGTCATCACCTTATAATGTTAAAGATTAAAAATGAGATTGTGTAACATCCTAATTTTTAACCAATACTCCTAGAACATATTCAGGTTAACCATTAGTTTATTACTTTTTAGTTTCATCTTTTAGAAATCTTTCTTTAAAATACTTAGCGGAAAATACAGGTAAATTTTTTTTTTTTTGAAACATAAAAGAAAAGTGAGAGCCACATATAACGTAAACAAGCATCAATTATAAAGCATAACTCACATATAAAAGAAAATACAATACATGAACATCAAGTAACTTCATAATAGTAGTCAATCATATGCACATCAAAGGAAACATTGCATTAATACCATAATATGCCTACCTAAAGGTGGGACTTAGTTTGATACAACAAAACATAAATACAACTGAAATAGGAAATGCAAGGAAAGCATAAGAAATAACACCCCTACCCTAGTGCACCTAAAGTAGATAACCTCACAACAACAGAAGGTTTATCCTAAACTATATATGGTGTGTGTGCACTACTCTCCCCAAGGACCTCTATTGCTACAACCTGGGATAAGGAGGGATGAAACCAATCCACTGATGAAGCTCGACCGGAGTGGGCACTTGCTGTGGCTGGATGTGTGCTCCGCGATGGGGGCCCATCTCGGCTCTCCTAGCCAGCCTCGGCTACGTCACAGTCTCCTCGCTCCCCTCTCTCACGAACTGGGGAGTGGGGGTAGAGCTCTTGCTGTACATGTGGGTCGGTGAATCCTCGGAGGGATCGTCCTCTGAATGCTGGGATCGGGGCATGTAGTCTAGGAAGTCACGAACGGTCAATGTAGTCGTGTGCGTCTAGAGAATCCTCTTGTTGTGCGTCCAGGCATGCTCGAAAACCATGTCGTCATCGTAGGGAGATGTCAGGGAGAAGCGGTAACTATGTACAGGGTGCATAAAGGGGCGTCCCATAAACATGAAGACTCAGACGGTGTAGCACCCCTCAAAATGATATGATCAATGCTCCGGGTTATAGTGGACCTCCCAAGTGGAGGTGTCAATGAACAGGATGAAAGTCGCCATCGTGATCTGAAGATGTGATGGAAAAGAAAGAGAGGCAGAAAGGGAGTGAAAATCTTACTAAAGAATCTCAATAAGGAATCTCCTGTCTAAGGTGACATCGTCCACATCCTCAAGAACCTTGGGTTTGTTATAAAAAGGTGTGCATGCATAAAGTTCATTATTAAGTTTATAAACATAATTATCCAAGGTTCGTTCCTTTTAGAATGAATCTTAATGTTATGGATGCAACATAGCAAAGCATGAATGCATGATAATACATTATGCAAGTAGATCAATAAATCACAACATCAAGAAGCATACAAGTGGCATAAAGTGACATATAAACTTTCAAGTGAAGCCTTTCTCTTTTCTAAACTTTGTGACTTTAGAACATTATACTTTAGCATCATGGGGCCACCCTAAAACATCATCTAGGTTATGAGCTCATACCTTAACTAGTCGTCACTAACTCGTACTTATCCTATGATAAGCGTAAACATAATAATCCCGACTTATAGAGTACGGGCTAGGGGGCATGAGGATCACCTATCATAACCTTTAATTCGGGGAGTCCATAGGAATATTTCCTTATTTGAAATGCTTTACTGGCATCTAGTGCACAACGAATTGTCCGCTTTGGCAAGTTGCATCTACCATACCCTCACGGAGTTGCCTCCTCCCCACTAGAGTAGGAGAAATGCATCTCAGTGCTATGTCACATTAAAAAACTCATTTCATGGGGGCGATCAGCCGAGCCGGTGTCACCCAGGACTTATCTCATATGGTTTTCAAAAATATTCTCACTACTAGAAATACATCAAATAGTGACCGATTTTGTGACCGAAATAAATCGGTCACTAAAATGATGAATTAGTGACCGAATTAGTGACCGAATTAAGCCATAAGAGAAAATGAAAATGGTGGAAAAAATCGGTCACTAAATCGGTCACTAAATCAAATTAGTGACCGATTTAGTGACCGATTTGTATTTATATGATAAAACATTTATTTCATAAAACTCGGTCACTAAATCGGTCACTAATTGAATTTTTAGTGACCGATTTAGTGATCGATTTTTATTTATATGATAAAACATTTATTTCATAAAAATTGGTCACTAAATCAGTCACCAAAATTCCAATTAGTGACCAACTTAGTGACTGATTTTTATTTATACGATAAAACATTTATTTCATAAAAATTGGTCACTAATTGAATTTTTAGTGACCGATTTAGTGACCCATTTTTTGAGGCAAGGGTTCTCTCATATAAATAAAATTCGGTCACTAAATCGGTCACTAATATATATATATATATTATTCAACCCAATTGCCACTAACACCAAAAAAAAAAAAAACTGATAAAAATACTAGACCCAAATGAAAACACAATCCCAAACAGAGTTGCTATCCCGTACTCATTTCTTTCTTGACCTAAACACATCATAGCACCAAAGGTAAAATAGGGAGGAAGACAAAGGGGGTTGAGGCGGCGGCTTGCAGATCTGGTGGCGCATGATGCTGACTGAGACGCAGGGAAGGTGCTGAGATCGAGAGGCCAAATCACGACCGTGTGGCTGGCGCGGTGCACAGAGATTAGCGGCGACGGAGAGTGAAGGCCGAGACGCGGGCTTCGCGACGGTGCACGGTCGCAGGGGAGGTGCTGTTCGACTGGGTTCCTGCGTGGCTGTGCTCGACACGCCTGGCTCGGAGATGGTCGCGGCTGAGAGCGGTGATGGGTGCGATGGCGTCTGAGTTCTGGGGCGATGTTTTCCAGCTGCTCCAGGCGTGAACAACGAGGTGTTACTTCGCGGTAGGGATGGGGGTTCGCGCGGCTGGAAAGAGAGGCCGATATGGGAATGGAGAGGTATGACCTCCCTCTTCTGTTTGAATTTTTTTTTTTATTTCTTTCAATCTATTTGAGGTTAAAAAAAATTGATTTGTATTTTTGAGATGCTTTTTGCTGAGTTCTGTTTTCCTTTGCTTGTCTGATGAGGGTGGGCAATCTTCAAATGACTATTCCTTAGTGAAAGGTAATAAGCCACAATATTTTCATACATGTTATTTGAATATGCTAATGCTACTGTGTATGTACGCACATATGTTCATTTTCTTCTTTTCATGCTAAACTTAACTCCGAGCTGAGAATCAATTGGATTTATTTTAATTTTGGCTTGTTGTTTTTATTTAATAATGTTTTGTCCATTTTCTTTGGCAGCTAATGAAAATGTTTGATACTAGCAGTTCCGTTTATGCTTCAGTATTCTCTTTTTCTAGCTTTTGCTTTTGATTTTGACATTCTCGTACCTTGTATTACATGATTGTTCTTTTTCTTATTAATTTTTGTTTCTTAGGATTGCACACCATTTTTTAGTAACGCATATCCTCACTGAGTTAGCTTCATGATTCTTTGTTGTGAGCTCATCATTAAGATTTTGCATAGCTTCTCCATCTATTACTGGGTGTGTCTGACATTTTGGCTTAAATATTTTCTTTGTTGGGGTTTTTGTGTCTTCATTATCTTTTCTTCATATCACTTAATTGCTTTGTGGCTCAGTCTTCATTCTTTTCAAGACCAGCAATCATAAAAAAACTAAAAAGGATCATAAATGTTCCATAAAACATTCAAGAATATGACAAAACTTAATCAAGAATATGACTCAAATATTGAAACATTGGGGAATTGCAGTATAAGCATTAGTTTTTGAATCAATATGACCAAAAAGGAAATTTTTTCTACCTTTGGATCACTGTTTTGGGTAGTGAATGGATCAAATTTTATTTTTTTTTCTTTTGCTTGGTCATGTTGATAATGAGATGCAATGGAAGTGAAAGGGTGAAAGAATGATTTTGGATTGGTATTGATAATCCTAGCTAGTAACTTGTTGGTTATCTTACGTAAGGGTGTGCTTGGGGCAGTGAATAATTGAATTCTATTTCAGGTGAGTCGTCTGCTGGACTCGATAGTTCACAGTCTGTATAGCCACAAGGAAGTTTTCCTTGGAGAACTTGTGAGGTGAGTACAGGTCCATTTATGCTCTATGCTCAATGCTTAAATGAAGTTTCAGTGATTTGAGTAATATTTGAAGTTAGTTACTTTTGATTGAGTTATATGCCACTTGGAATTTGTGATATAGAATTTGTTAACAGGGGTTTCCATGGGGAAAGTTGATTTAGTAGAGTGTGGTTGCTCTTGCTTGTTATTCTTGTTTCTTCTTTCTTGGACTTCGGATGTATGTATGTTTTTCTCTATTTGTCTGATTATGTATGTGTGTGCTTACCTCATTCTGTTTTATTTTGTCTTTTATGCAGCAATGCTAGTGATGCTTTGGACAAATTGAGATTCTTAAGTGTGACAGAGCCCTCTTTACTAGGAGATGCTGGAGAGCTAGAGATACGCATCAAGCCTGACCCTGACAATGGGACTATTACTATAACGTATGCATATTTTATTCTTTTTCTATCCCAGAAATAAAAAAGTGTACATGGATATTCTAAATTTCTTGCACCCTTTTTTCGGGATGTAATTATAATTATTAATGAATTTATATATATAAGATGCTTGGCTGGCTTACTGTCTAAAGAGGATCTATGAAATAAAAGACAAAAGTGTTGTATACTCTTTCTGGATTATAGCTTTATGGCTTTTCTGACCCTTCATGAAATGCTTCCATTGACTTTTGATTATGCGGGACAGAAACAAGCTGTTAAGGCTTTCTTCTTTGGGATGGCTTTTATAAGGTGATAACCTTATTGCTAGTAAAGTATCATTTCAAGAGCTAAGGCTGTTTGGTTTTTATAGTTACTTTGGTAAAATATTTTTTGCATTTTAGTGTTCTGTTTCATGCCTCTATATGTTGAATTGCAAGTGAGAAAATTGACAGGCATGTTAACTAGCAAACAGTAATAATGAACATTGCATGCTACAAAGAGAGGATAATTACAAAAACAGTAATAATGAACATTGCATGCCTTTCACCTGTGCTAATTATAATTAGTTCTTTGGTAGGCATGGTCAGAACACTTTGTGAGAATGCAAAAAAGCAACCTCTTGATAGAGAAAATAAGTAGGAATTAATTGCTTGCTTCTTCTAGTTCAGTGATTGGGTGTCCTTAAAAATGAAGGTGAACAATTCATATATGAACTTCAGAAGAAAATTTGTTGTGAAAATTCATTATCCCAAATTTTGAAGGCCATATAATTGATAACTGAACATTTTGTTTCGATCTATTTTAGGTATTGCTTTACTGATATGGAGGTAATTGAAGACTCAATGGAAGTTGTTAAAGACTTATGGAAGCAAAAAGAAGTAATGACTATGTTGAAAGTTTATTGTCCAAAGATTTATTAATTGATATCTCAATTTTTCTTTTAGATTAGAGGGCTTTATGTTATTGTAAAATTTGAAATATTTGAAGTAAAATTACTTTGTTGTATGATGTTAATTACTTGTTAAAATATATTGGCAATTTTTAAGTTTGTGTATAGGTAGATATATAAGTTTTTGTTTGATGATATATATTTAAATTTTACAAGCGAGATTTCAAAAATTTAAATTTTGCTTTTTTTTTAAAGGGGTCACACATTAGTGACCGATATATCGGTCACAAAATTAGTGACCGATTTTTTAGTCACTAATAGCTCAACAAACCATTGCTTGCATAGATAGAAAAATCAGTCACAAAATCGGTCACAAAAATTAGTGACCGAAAAATCGGTCTCTATTAAACTAACTGGTTGAGGGAGAAAATCGGTCACAAAATCGGTCACAAACATTAGTGACCGAAAAATCAGTCACTATTGAGCTAACTTCTTCCAATTGGTTGTGTGACAATTTTGGTCACAAAATTGGTCACAAAATCGGTCACAAAAACTAGTGACCGAAAAAGCGGTCACTAATAATTTAGCAACCTTGAATCTAGCTACAACATAAATCGGTCACAAAATCGGTCGCTAAAATATTTTGTAACCGATTTATTGCATTTAGTGACCGAAATTTCGGTCACTAATCAACAATTTTCTTGTAGTGTCTCAAGTTCTCAATTTGACGAAAATTCGGCAGCATAACTGCTATAAACCGAATTTCTTTCAAATTTGCTTTATGTCACAATAACTCATAATGCATGTACATTTCTCATTCAACTTCTACAATCATGATAAACTTAAAATCACATAAAAATACTCATCATAGCACATGCATCATCTCATCATACTTGGATTAACAAACTTATTGTGTCAAGGAACCTATGGTGTTTTATGCTTTGACCCTTACGGTCTTAAACTTGAAATCTAAGTTCTCTAGCATCCAATCTTAATCTCTCATGCATCTATAGGTTCACAACTAATTATTCTCACTAATTATCATGATCATAACCTATCCTAAATATCATTAGTGCAGAATCAACGTTTTACAAATTACGGGTACCTAGGAGTCACAACTTTGACCCTTTCTAAGTTCTGTTTTCTCCTAAAGTACTAAGATCAATTCCTAAACCAATTATGACGGATTCCTACACATATACACTAATTATAAACCATTATTACTAATATTAACCATGCTGAAATAGAATCCAAAATTCTTATTTCTAAGGGTTCTAGAATTCTCATTTTAAATATTTTCTAGTTACTAACTTATCTTAGCTTTCTCAAATTAATTCTAACATCAATTATACATGAATACACTCATTCTAACATAATAAAATCATCATCATACAGTGAGCAAAATAAACAAGGTGGAACCAAAAGCATCATCATCATATCATACATAGAGTTTCATTTCTAGCACATATAGATTGCTAGTTTCTCTTGGAACCTTTTTAGAACTTCTAAAACTCATTGAAAATCAATTTATTTCATTAAAATCATCATAAAATAACTAAGAACAATAGCCATTTCAAAATAATCTCAAGAGGGATTTAAATCATAAGATCATGCTTAAAGTATTTCCTTGAAACTTTTCTATGTTTAAGAAGATCTTAAGACATAGTTTGTTGGTCCTTGTGACTAGATGAAACTTATACTAAGTCCATCCTCATCACATGGCCGAATAAATCAAGATTTAGTAAATCTCAAGATCATTATCTTGAAACCTCATCATCAAGCTCAAGCTTTTTCTTTCAAAACAAAACCAATATCATGACTAAGTAACATTTTTAATAAAACTTGAAGAAAGAAAAACTCAAGCTTTAGATATCTCATTGAGATGAACACAAAGTCATCATATAGAGACACTCATTATCAAGCTATCATGAGGAGCAAACTAGGCCTTGAAGGCCAAAACCAAAAGGAAAGAACCAAGAGGAAACCGAAAAAGAAAAACAATGAAAACTCATGAAATCAACATTTTCTTTCAAGAACAAAGCATATTCAAGTAAAAGAATGATTTTAGAACAACTCCCTACCTAGTGTTGAAGATGAAAAGCTTAGTCTTGAAGTGAGAATGGAAGGAAAATCTTCTCCTAAAGCTAGGAGGGGGGTTTGGCCAAAGTGATGAAAAAAAAAGGAAAGGATGAGTTTATGTGTGAGCTTGCGTTTGAGGGTGAGAGCTTAGGTGTTTAGATAATGATTCAAGGTGGTGGTGTGGTGATTTGAGGTTGTTATGTGATGGCTCAAAGAGAAAGATGAAGAAGATGAAGAAGAAGGGAACTCTTGAAACTTTGAGAAAAAATGAGAGAACTAGTAAGAATGCTTAAAGCTTAAACTTAGCAAATGATCTAAAGGTTCTTTCAAGTTCCTTTGCATATGTATTTATAGAAAAACAAAACAATGGAGGATGAATGCATATGTATTTATAGAAAAGCAAAACAATGGAGGATGAATGGAAGGGAAGGGGAAACCATGGGCTTGCCTCATGTTCCATGAGGTGAGAGATTTGTTTCATTGAAGCATGGTGAAGCATGGTTGAAGGTAAGATGAGTATGGCTTCAAGCATGGTGCAAGGCATGGCCTAAGCATGGCCTTTGTGTGCAATTCAAATTCAACATGTGAGAAATGAGGGAGGAGGGTGGCGCCGGTTTCTTTTGGTCATGGGGGAGGAGATTTGTTCTTCTAATTGTGTTCTAATGGTGTATTTAAGTGGATCTTAGATTAAGCTTTTAAATTAGGTATTGCTAAGCAAGTGTTTAGGTAACTAAGAAAGTAATTAAGGATCTCAAGACATGGTTAGGGAGCGCTCTTGCATCATTAGAGAGGTTTAAACTCATTTTAATGTATAAACAATTGTAGACACAATTCCTTAATTTAAGGAATTGGATAGAGAAAATACTATTCAAGATTCCATGAGTAGGAATCTTGAATTTAAAAAGAGGTTTAGGTTTAATATAAGCAATTTTAGATTTTAATTAACTTTAATAAATTATTTTGACTCTAGATTAATTATGAAAATTAATTAATCTTCGATTAGAGCCTAATATTACTTAGGTTTGCTTAATTATATCATTAAGCTTAAAAACACTATGCTAGGGGCAAAATCATAATTTTGCACAAAAACTGCCTGGGACCACCGGGACTTAAACAAATGTTACGAAACCCATATCAACTTCATTTAAAACCTTCTAGAGAAGTTTCGGGCTCGAATGACACTTATACACGCGTAAAAACGCTATAGGGGTATTTTGGTCATTTTGACCCGAAACCTCAGAAAATAAGATTTTTGTTCCCGAAACCATTCAAAAGCCATCTAATCCCCTTCAAACATTGAGTTGGCCCTTCGAGGACTGCCGAGTCAGCTATCCTCGAATTTCGGGTGGAAAATGACCTCAGGGGCATTTTGGTCATTTTTGCTTAGATAGAAAAATCAAGACGTTACAGATTGCATAGCATGTTTATTTTTCTAGTCATCACTTAAATCTCTAAAGCTCAAGACTTGTCCTTGTATCTTAAATGAAAATTTTGAATCATGGCAACATTTTTGTATATACATTTGGCCATATAATGATGTTGGACTTGGAATGGATTTTATTTTGTTTTAATGGTTCAAAACTTGTGTCTTTATTTTGTAAAGGAATTTTTTGAAAGTATTGGAAACTCAAAAGATATGATTTTTATGAACAAAACCTTATTAATGAAATTTTAATTTTGATTTCTGTTTTAGAGGGTATTATTTGAATTTTGTTTAGAGATAAAATAGTTTCAAGTGTTTCCAACATCTTAGAAGAATTTTTTATGAGAAACTAGTAACTAAAAAGGATTTGAAAGTGTGGTTTTTAATGCTTCTAAGAAGTAAATTTTGGGCTACTATTTTGGATCTAATATTTTCTGTAAGGTTCTGTTTGGAGTGAATTAAATGTGTGAAAATCATTATTAATTGATGCAAAAATTATTTCTCACATCCTAGGAAAAACTAGTTACTAGAAATGATTAAAAATGTGATTTCTAATTCTTCTAAAAATTAAAATTATGGCTACTGTTTTGATATTAATAAATCTGTGTGATGCTGTTTGGAAGTGTTTAAATATGTAAAAATTTATATTATTGGTGGTAAAAGTTATTTCTAGCATTATTGGAAAGACTAGTAACTAGAAAGAATCAAAAGTGTGATTTTTAAGGCCTCTAACAACCAAAATTTTGAGCTATTGCCTTGACATAATTAATTCAGTAAACATTCTGTTTAATGATGATCATAAGTGTAAAAATTACTATTAATAGTGTAAGCATTATTTTTGGTTTCTTAGGAAAAATCAATAATTAGAAAAAGGTCAAAAACATAACTTCTAGAACTCTATAATTATTTTTCTTAACATTGCCCAAATTGTACAGCACTATTTGGTACTATTCATAAGATTAAAAATTAGTGAGAATTATTGTAAAAATTATTTGTGGTCCTTTAGATGCCAAAAAGGATAGTTACGAGTATTAGGTTACATTGATCGGCAGTTTGGAGGCTAAAAGTGTAATTAGCAGTAACTTGAGGATAACAAAGTGAATTGTATCTGTGATAATCCTTAGTACATTGTATATACATCCAGTTGAGCATAGCATATGCATTAGCTAAGTCCAGTCCTTGATTTCGGCATACTAGATAGGAGCATGTTTACCCTGCAATGAAATGTTGATGATGACATGGTTATGTGAACAATTGTATGATGAATTGTAATTATGATCAAGATATTTGAGATGCGTGATTGATGTGTTTATTGGCATGTAGCAAATTTGGGTAAACTCCATTCCTAGCCATTGTGCTGCCAGATTTTTACCAAATTTGTGAACTTAGGAAAAATTATGAAATTTATGAGCACGAAATGTTATGTGATAAGTCTTGATGATATTTAAAATTATATGCTCATGTTTGCATCTCTAATTAACATACTAAGATTAAAGGTGACATAAGACACATGGAAATGATCCTTTAGACTCCAGTAATTAATGGTTATGAAAGGTGATCCAAAGAAGTTGCATGCTCATGATAAGAAAGTTAAGTTAAAGTAAGGAAGTGATATGTTTCCCCTTCTATTACCCCATATTAAATCTAGCAATGACTAGTTAGGTTGAGCTTATCCTAGACAATCGGAGAGGTGGAGTTTTGGTGGTTATTGTAAAATCATCAGGGAAAGTGAAATGGTTGGTTTAGGATGGTTATGTAAGAGGGTGGTTATCAAGAAAAGAACTTGAGAGTTCAATTATGAGAAATTAAAGTAAAGGTGTATATACATATATTACGTTATTGATCCATTGGTGCGTTTAATCATGTGATATGTGCTAGGTGACTTTTGTTCTTTAGCTTATCTCTTGCTTATATACCTGGCATTATGTTGTGTTTTAGATTTGTATGTTACCAACTCATGTTGTGAGTAAGCTTGTGTTATTTACATGTGTTACTTATGCTTCTGAGGTATTATCATGCATACATGAGATATCTGTTGTATTCATGACATTAAGACCCATGCTAAAACATGTCCATTTCGGATAAAAGGATTCTTTTAGAAGTTTAAAATTGAACCTTATGCATGTACATCTCTTCCATAATGAAAACCGAAGTGGATGGGCATGACGACGATGACACTTGTGTTAGAGTCGGGAAGCCCTACTGAAAATCTTGAATAAGTTTATCATCCCTCTCCTTTCTCCTGTGTTGTCTCCAGACGTGAATGATGATGTTGTTCGTGATCTCCTTTGAGGCGTGGACATGAGAGTTATGCTACCTATCGGATCAGACGGCCACAACAGAAGCATGGAGATAGCTTTCCCTTAGGCATTAACTTTAAAGTTGTCATATCCCTTATACTCTTGCATAGCCTAGTCCTTGAATGGATATGTAGTAGGAGCTAGCCTAGTTTTGCTATAATCATATTTAGCTTTGGTCTATTGTATGTGCAACCTTTATGGGTAGGCTTAGGATCTTTGGACATCCTTTATGTATATGGAACATCGCTATTATGTTATGGTTATGATATGTTAATTTGGTATGTGTCATGCTATGCTATGGGTAACACATATTATGATGAGGTTCATATGATTGCCATTATTATGCCAGTATTAGATTGATATCTATATACACACGTGGCTCGCATTTTGGTTTTAAAGTTCCAAAAAAAAAGTTTAGTTGTATTTTTATTACTTGTATTTTCAAGAAGAATAAGTTAATTTCTGAAACAAGGGCATAACAACTAATAATTAACCGAAATGCGACTCGAGCATATTAGGTTAAAAGTTAGTGTGTTACATTGCTGAACTCTAGGGCTCGCCAAGTTTTCACTTTTATCCATTTTTCTCTTATTCCAAGATTAGGAAGTATACACTCGCTAATAGGAATGGACCTCATGTTGCTCTTCTGCCTATTGACAAAAAGGAAGGTTAATTTGCCTAAGCTCATCTTTAATTACATCCTCAACGCTACCACCATAGAAGATGAAAAATTCACCTTTGTTCCGTATTGGGATGCTGCAAACCAAAATGTTTGAGCACCTAAAGTATCCCTTGAAAAATGAATGGTATGAGTTTATGGTTAGGACTGAATATACCATAACTTCATTCAGGGGTAAAAGAAAAACTACCATTGGCTCGTCTACTGGGTTTAAGAGAATGAGAAACATTAGTCTTAAGGAAGCAACAAAGGATGACACTATGAAAACAGGAAGAAAGAGGAGAATAATTATCCTAGATAATAGTTCTGATGAATTTAAAAACCTAGAAGTCATCATCAGATATGGAGGATCATCCATGTAACGCCTCGATTTTTCTGTTAGAGTGAAAATGACCAAAATGCCCCTGAGGTCATTTTCAGCCCGGAATTCAAGGAAAGCCGGTTCGGCAGTACTCGAAAGGCAAACTCAATGTTGGAAGGGGATTAGATAACTTGTGTACCTTCCCGGGATCGAAAATCTCGTTTTTTGAGTTTTCGGGTCAAAATGACCAAAACGCCGCTGTGGTGTTTTACCCGTTTGCAAGTACCGGATGAACTCGAAACTTCTCCAGATGGTTTTAAAAGGCGTTTTTATGTATTCTATGACCTCAGTTTTACTTTTAGAAGTCCCGGGCAAAATTAGTGCAAAATTACGGTTTTTCCCCTAGTTTCGTATTTTTACGCTTAATCGCGTGATTAAGCAAACCTAAGCAATATTAGGCTCTAATCGAAGGTTAATTAATTTCCTTAATAAATTTTGAGTCAAAATAATTTATTAAAGTTGATTAGAACCAAAAAGTACTTAATTACAACCTAAAATCATATTTTAATTTCAAGACACCTAGTCATAGAATCTTGAATAGTATTTTCTCTTTCCAATTCCTTAAATCATGGAATTGTGTTACATATTGTTTATTCATAAATGAGTTTAAAATTCTTTAATGATGTATGAGCACTCCTAATCTTGTCATAAAGTCCTTAAAACACATTCTTAGTCACCTAAACTTAAGCTTAATTATTCCTAACCTTGTACCTAAGCTAATACACATCTAAACCTACCATTAACACCCAATTAAATGATCAAAACTCACCTCCTCTCTGCTGCCCAAGGCCTGGCCGAAGCTGTCCTCCCTCCATATGCATCACATGTTCAATTTTTCAACACTCCAAGGCCATACCTCAAGTCACATACACTACTATACCTTGTCATAACTTTCAATCAAGCTTGAATTTCCACATGAATAAATAATTAAAACAACCCATTTTTCCCATTTATTTGTGGCTGGAAAATTTCCAGCCATGTCAAGTTTCTAGAAGCCTAATTTCAAAAAAAAAATGATAGGAAATTAATTCACATCAAGCCATACTTGGTAGCATAGCTTCCATACTTCAAACCATGCTTGAATGACCTTGTGTAAGAGATATTTTTCTCTCCCTTTTCCCCCTCAAAAGCCACGGCCACATCTCCCCTTGGTGAGCCCCATGGTTTTGTTTTTCTATAAATAGGATGCTTGTGATAGTTTAGTGGCACTTGGAAGCATTTGCTAAGTTTAGAGTTTTAGAGTTGTCTTGCTAGTTCTTTCTTTTTCTCTCAAGTTTCAAGAGGGTTCTTCCTTTCTTTTCATCTTCATCTTCTTCATCTCTTCATCTCATCATCATCTCTTAACCATCAAACACCACCCCAAAGCCTTGAACCATCATCAAACCTCTCAAACACCACACCTCAAACACAACTTCACTTGAAACACAACTCCAACCTTCTCATCCTCTCTTGGCCGAAGCTATCTTGCCTCTTGGAGGAGCTCATCATCTTATTTTCCTTTTCAAAGAGTCGAAGTTTTCATCTTCACTCTAGGTAGGAGTGTTTTTCGAAACTTTGTTTCTTGGAAAAATAAGTTTCTCTAGCTTTCTCTTGGATTTCTTTTGAAGCTTTTCCTTGGTTCTTTGTTTTCCTTTCATTTCGGCCATGAGGCCTTGATTATGAGCATGATAGCTTGATGATGAGAGTTTCTAGATGATGACCTTGTGTTCACCTCAAAGAAACCTCTAAAGCTTGAGTTTTCCTTTTCTTATAACTTTATCTATATGATATCTAGCTCACATGGTTTTTCAACTTAAGAAAATTAATCTAAGGATTTCTAAAAGCCCAAGCCTACCCTTGTCAACCTTAAAGTTGGCCGGCACATTCTAGAGATTTTTCTCTAGATAGGGGTTTTGGGTATTTAATAAAGAACTTGACTTAGTTTCACTTTTTTTTTCTTTTGTAAGACTATCGGTTTTGGTATTTTGATCTTTGAGATATTGTATTGGGTTGTTATCTTGTTAAAGTCTTGAATGAGCTCTAGTCAACCATAAAATGAACCTTGCATCATGTTTACTTTATGCTTTGCATATCATGTGTACTTCCTTGCTATCACTAAATATCAAGATAATAAGTGAACCTTACATTATCATGTTTATATTTCAAGCTATGCATTATCATGTTTATATTTCAAGTTCTCACTTAATACCAAGATAATAATGAGTTGCATTCATATTTACTTTGTGCTATCACTTTACTTTCTAATGGAACCTAAAATAAGTGCATGAGCATGTTTATTTTTATGTCATCACCTAAATGAACCTAGAGCTCAAAGACTTGCCCATTGTTGTCTCAAAACAAAGGTCTAAAAATATTTGTTTCCTTCGGTTCATATTTCGGCCCTAAGGGGTCTTGGTGTTTCTAAGTATTGAAAACTACGTTTTATAATTTTTCCAAGCTTTTATGAGTTTAAGGAATGCATAGAACTAAGTTTTATGAATTTAGGACCTCTTGGGACAAGTTTGATCTAGCTACTGCCCTCATAAATATTTTGATGATTTTAGATGTTAAAAATATTTATAAATGAGTTTTGAAAGTTTTAAAAAGGTTCCAAGAGAAACTAGTATTTTATGTGCTTTAGAAAATGTGTTTGATGCCTTTAAATGGAGATGTTTGTTTCGGTTCTGCCTTGCCATGTTTAGGCACTGTATGAGCTGTGTTAATGATGATAATATGCTTATGTTTAAGTATAATTAATGTTGAGACTCATATGTGAAAGATAAGAGAAGTTAGAAACTAGAAAAGAATTAATTTGAGAGTTCTAGATCCTTTAATGTTTGAATTTTCTGGATTCTGTCCAGCAAGGTTTAGTAATGCTAATCATGGATTTAAATTAGTTTAAATGTGTAGGAATGACTCATAAATGGTTTAGGACTTGATCTTGATGCCTTAGGAGCAAACCGGACTTAGAAAGGGTCATTGTTGTGACTTCTAGGTACCCGTAAAGTTAGGAATATGAATTCTGCACTCTTGAGGTTTAGAGATGTTCTTGATCATAGTGTGAGGTGAGAAATACTTAGTTAAGACCTTATAAGTTCCCGAGAGATTAGGTTTGATGATTTATAACTTAGAATGTGAGTTAGGGACCTTAAGGGCCAATGCATAAGACACTAAAAAGTTGTTAATGCTATGATGTGTTGTTTGATGCAATGATATGATGAGATGTGCTTGATGCATGAGAAAATGAAATGTTAAAGTTTATCATAGCATGAGATTTCATGAGAACATGATGTGTGGATTAGCTTGTGGCAGTTTGAAGGAAATTCGGTTTAACAAATTATCGCTGAATTTCCGTCAAAACTTAAAGGGTTGAAGGAAATGTTTATGAGTACCATATGAGTTGAAAACCCTGGGTGACACCGGTTCGGCCGAGCACCTGCAGGAGATTTTTATGTGACAAAGCACTGAGACGCGCTTCCCCCGAGGAGGTGCCGGTTCGGCCGAGTACCCCCGGGAGGAGACAAATCCGTGAGGGTATGAGTAGATGCAGCCTACCAAAGCGGACAAATTGCGAGGCCATGCGTGGCTAGCAAAGCGTTTCAAAGAGGGTATATCCTAAAGAGAGGTGATCCCCGCTTCTACCCGCATTTCATGAGTCGAGATTATTATTTATGTTTCGCTTATTCAAGATAATAAGCAAGAGCTAGTGACGACTAGCTGAGGTATGAGCTCATAACCTAGTTATTATTTTTAGGGTAGCTTATATGCTGAAGTACCATGATTGATGTCACGAAGTTGAGGAACGAATCACTTGAAAGTTATATGCCCTCATGCCACATGATTTATGTTTATGTGCTTTGACGTGTTATCTTGTATGTTTGAGTATTGACATGCATCCATGATATAACCTGTTGCATTCATAATATCAAGACGCATGCTAAAAGGAATGGGCCTTGGATAAATAGTTTGAGAAACCCTAAATTGAACCTTATATGCATGATCTCTATTTTATAATTAAACCCAAGGTTCCTGAGGATGTGTACGATGTAACCCTAGGGTAGGAGATTTCTTTAGCAAGATTTCTCACTTCTCTCTCTTATTTCTTCCGTCACATCTTCAGAGAGCGATGGCGACGTTCGTGGCCTTCGTTGATATGCCAGTATGGGAGATACACTTCGACCCGGACCACCATTCATATCACTTTGAGGGTCAGTGTGCCGTTCGTGTTTTTGTGTACATGGGACGACCTTTCACTTATCCAGTTTCGAGCTACCAGTTCACTCCTACTGCGCCCTTCGGTAGTGACGACATGATCTTCGAGCGCACCCGCCCGTGTGATGAGCAGTTGCGACGTGCCCGTATCTCTGCCTCCGCTGTCCGAGATTTCCCGGAGTACGTACCTCGTCCGAAGAGATCCGAGACCGACCCATCCGAGGATTGGCCGACGCATGTTCCTTCGGAGGGTTCAGCCCCTTTTCCCCGATCCCGACGTATGGGGAGTAAGGAGACTGTGGTGCAGCCGTGCCTGGTGAGGAGAGCCGAGATGCGTCCGCATCAAGGAGCCCACGTTCAGCCACCTCGTGTGCCCTTCACGTTGCATTGGCCCACATAGGAGGAGATAGAGCGTTTTCCCGGTTACCTGCCTCCATCACTCGAGGACCCCCGACGTCACTAGTTCCTGATGGAGAGCCTCGTGAGTACTCGAGTTTTTATGAGGATCTTCCCCTTCGGTCGTACCTTTTGGGAGGGGTGTGTAGTTTGTACTCATAGCCTAGTAGGAGGGTAGCGTTTTGGGTTTTTCTATCTTAAGGTTAAACCATGTACTTTGCTATCTATTGTATTTCCTTTCCGTTGTATTTCAAGCTCTGCCCGTTTCTATAAGGGTATGACTAGTTATGTACTTTAGCTACTTTATTATTAATGAAATGTTTCTGTCATCTTCATAATCTATGTTCTTCTGATGTATGTTTTATTTTACATGGTTGTTTATGATCGTTACGCGTGCTTTACGTTTCTATCATTTAGTTAAGCTCGCGGTTCTCACTTTGTTTTATGTTTTCAAAAAAGAAAAAAATTTTACCCGTAATTTCCGCTAAGTATTTCAATGAAAGAATGAGACTATGAAGTAATAGCCTAATGTTTAACCTAATGTGTTCTAGAAAGTTGGGTTAAAAATTAGGGTGTTACATTATGGTATCAGAGCAGTTCGATTCTCACAGAGCCTGAGGATTGGACTGACCATCCCTTATAAGCATGATGCGATAGTTATGTCATGTGTAGTGCTTGATAGAGATAAGCTATAGGACTAGAAATGCATGACTTCTGTTGCTTGCAAGTGCCATGGTAACTAGCTCATTTTGCATGAATATTGAGCCTGATCAATTTGATGTTCATTGTTTTATGTGTTTAGGAACCAATGGCACCGCGACAACAGCCTAGGACTACGCCCGATGCTGAGAACGAGATTGCTGCTGCTGTCCATCGCATGGCGCAAGCCATGGAATGAATGTTCGACCGAATGGATCAACAACCGAATGCTGTTCCTGTTCCCCCTCCTCCCCCTGCTGTTGAGACGGTGGAACAAGCCCGTTTCGGTGAGTTCCGCAAGGTGAACCCGCCAGCGTTCCGAGGGGTAATGGACCCCGATAAGGCTGATGAGTGGATCAAAGACCTGGAGAAGATCTACTCTGTTGTTACCTACTCAGAGGAGTAGAAGGTCACATTTGCTGCTTTCATGGTGAAGTCCGACGCCGAGTTCTGGTGGAACGGCACGAGGCATCTGCTAGAAGCCTCCGGAACACCCATAGACTGGGAGTTGTTCAAGACTTACTTCTATGAGAAGTACTTCCCCGAGTCCGTAAGAAACGCAAAGGACATTGAGTTCATGCAGTTGACCCAGGGAGGGTCTACTGTAGCCCAATACACTGCGAAGTTCGAGGAGCTGATCCAGTTCTCTCGGGTGTTCCAAGGGAACCCCGATGAGGTTTGAAAGTGTGTGAAGTATGAGGCCGGTCTGAAGGCGGAGATGAACTACGCCGTGGCCCATATAGAGATCAGAGACTTTCCGACTCTGGTCAACAAGTGCCGGATCCTTGAAGAAGGATAGAGGAAGATTCAAATCACAAGAGCGGAGCGAGCTAAAGGGCTCGGACCCCAAGCCCCGAAGTTCAAACCGCAGTACCCTTCAAGGAACCACTACAATCCTTACCAGACCAACCAGTTCCGACAACAACAACAACAACCACCAAGAGCTCCTACTCACCAACAATCCAAGCAACACCAAAGGCCGCCATTTCAACATCAAGGCCCGAGGAACGTCAACAATCAACCCCGTGGACCGGGTCGACCCCGGAACCACAATGGAGGACCAAGTGGAGCCAAGAACAAGGCACCACAAACCCCTGCTGCTTACCCCGGAGCAACATCTGCCGACATCTGCCCACAATGCGGAAAAAATCACGGGAATCGCCTATGCTTAGTCGGTCAGAACGTGTGCTTCAAGTGTGGCAAGCCCAGCCACTATGCAAAGAACTGCGCCGGACAAGGGACATCAAACCAAAACCCCCGACCACAATACCGAGGAAGGGTCTTTACCCTTAATGCGGAAGACGCCAAGAAGTCCAAAGATCTCATTGAAGGTATGTGCGAAGTAAATGGTAAACCCTTAACTGTACTATATGACTCTGGTGCTACTCATTCTTTTATTTCACTTGCTAGTGTCGAGTCCTTAAATCTAAGAGTCTCTAAACTTCCCTTTGATCTCATTGTTTCTACTCCTACAAATCGCCCTGTTAATACCTGCCGTTGTTGTTTAAACTGTCATCTTGTTGTAGAAAATAGGTCTTTTATCATAGATTTAATTTGTTTACCCTTGAAAGACATAGGCATTATCTTAGGCATGAATTGGCTTCACGCCAACTGTGTGTTGTTAGATTGTGGAACTCAAACCGTAGTTTTCCCTTCTCCTCCCGAAAACATCACTCAACCCATTAGGCTGTACCTAAATTCCATAGAGGTCTTCTGTAGTGGGGAGAAAGCTAAGGGATATGTTCTCCTAGCCTGCGATGTAGACTTTGAGCAAGACCTAGGTGAGATACCTGTGGTAAGAGACTATCCCGAGGTATTTCCAGATGAAATACCCGAGTTTCCTCCCGAAAGAGAAGTTGAATTCTCCATAGAGTTGGTTCCTGGGACAGGACCAATCTCTATAGCCCCGTATAGGATGTCACCCTCGGAGCTGGCAGAGTTGAAAACCCAGTTAGAAGAGCTGTTAGAAAAGAGTTTTATAAGGCCGAGTGCTTCACCTTGGGGCACTCCGGTCTTATTTGTGAAGAAAAAGGATGGAAGTATGAGGATGTGTATAGACTATAGGCAGTTGAACCAAGTAACCATAAAAAATAAATACCCATTGCCTAGGATTGACGATCTTATGGACTAATGAAAAGGAGCAGTAGTGTTTTCTAAGATTGATTTAAGGTCCGGTTACCATCATATTAGGGTTAGAGATTCGGACATTCCTAAAACCGCCTTTCGAACTCGGTATGGGCACTTTGAGTTCAATGTAATGTCGTTTGGTTTGACGAATGCTCCCGCAGTTTTTATGGATTACATGAATAGGATCTTTAGACCCTATTTAGATCAGTTCGTGGTTGTGTTCATAGATGATATTCTCATCTATTCGAAGACCCACGAAGAGCATGAGCGTCATTTAAGGTTGGTTTTAGAGGTATTAAAGGATAAGAAGTTATACGCTAAGTTGTCTAAGTGTGAATTTTGGTTAGAGGAGGTAAAGTTCTTAGGACATGTTGTGTCAAAAGGTGGCATAGCTGTCGACCCAAGTAAGATAGAAGCTGTGATGAATTGGGATAGACCAACCTCTGTAACTGAGATTAGAAGCTTTTTGGGTTTAGCTGGATATTACCGTAGGTTTATCAAAGGATTTTCCCAGTTAGCCCTACCCTTAACTAAGCTCACTAGGAAGAATGCCCCGTTTGAGTGGAGCCCCGAATGTGAAAAGAGTTTCCTAGAGCTTAAAGAAAAGCTCACCTCAACCCCGGTTTTAGTTTTACCTGACCCCAGTGTACCCTTAGAGGTATATTGCGATGCTTCTGGCAAGGGTTTAGGTTGTGTGTTGATGCAAAATAGGCAAGTGGTAGCCTATGCATCCAGACAACTCAAGCCTCACGAGGTAACCTACCCCACCCATGACCTAGAACTAGCAGCCATCGTGTTCGCTCTAAAGATGTGGAGACACCATTTGTATGGTGTAAGGTTTGAAGTTTTCTCCGATCATAAGAGTCTCAAGCATCTCTTTGATCAAAAGGAGTTGAATATGAGGCAAAGGAGATGGATGGAATTCCTCAAGGACTACGATTTTGGCTTAAGTTACCACCCCGGCAAGGCTAATGTAGTAGCCGATGCCTTGAGCCGAAATTCGTTACGTCTGTCAAGTATGATGGTTTATGAAGTTGGGTTAATAGAGCAGTTTAGGGATATGAATCTTGGGATGTCTATAACGGAGAATGGCATCGTGATGAGTCATCTCATGGTGACCAGTGGGTTTAAGCAAAGGATTATTCTTGCCCAAACAGAAAATGAGGACTTTATGGAGACAATCGAGGCAATTAAGGCCAAAAAGTTGAAAGGTTTTGTATGTAACACCCTCCTAACTACCATGTATTACTCGAGCATTAACATTGTAATTAGAAGAGTATCACTTCCTTTCTATAATATCCACTAGTCAAATGAAATGAAATAAGATAAATCAAACTCTAGAGTTATAAAGAAAACTACTATAAAATGTACATATATTATTACTTTACATACCGCTTTCTTTAATACATACCATACTTGAAGTTAAGTCACTTCGCTTATAATACAACACAGTAACTACTATCAAAAGATCTACCAAGCTTGCTCAAATATCAAGGTCCAACAAAATACTAAACACACAGAAATGGACCTAAGACATCTAACACTAATTAGTCTACAAGCTGGTAAGTTCTTGGCACTATACTACACTACATACAAGTCAAAAGCCCATGTAAGTCTCATGTCCTCCTACGTGAAACCATTGGCCATTGGTATGATGGCCTCTCCTCAGCCAGAGGCATCTGCAGAGTCTGAGCACAATACAGCATATACACAAATAGGGGTGAGAATATTATAAAATTCTCAAGAGGGTAACCCTTACATACAGATGTAATATAAACAGTAAATGCATTTATCATAATAAAGAAAAACATCATGTTAGATCACATATATCAATATTAGCATACATGAGTCAAAGAAAATTATATGCAAAATGGTATTAATCATAAGTGTTTCTATTATATCACATGGAATTCAACTTAGTGTAGTAGTTCTTTTATTAACATAGGGAAGGCTTAGATTCACATCAGGTAACATATGTAGTGGATAACTCCTCAGAGGACCATAGACTGCTAGGACATGAGCTCATTCCTATTCGTCATCATCAGACTTCATTTTTTTCCATTTCTGAATCACACACAGTTCTATTTCCTAGTCGATAAGTCTACCGACTCATAAAATTTCTTAGGAAGTTCTTATTTTTGCCTTCCCTCTCTATCACACATAAGCCTTGTTTCTATTTTCCCCGTATTTTAAAACATGCACCATTAAATTTCACATATTCTCTTTTGTCATACAACCATGTCATGGACCTTTCTATTTCAAAGTCAGGTTTGTATCCCAGATATAGGCATTCAGTATCATTGGAGTCTCATTCATACTTTATAAACAAGCCTTTCAAACAATTAACATACATTCATATGATATATACTTGGATTAAATAGATTTCTATCATTAACTTAATACATCTTCACCATTCCAGCTTCTTGACAGATTTACCATTATGGGGACAACATTTAATTCACATATCCAATGGGCAATTCACTGGCCATAAAAATTCTCTATGACACCTCAATGTGTCTAAAAGTCCCTGTAAAAAGTTCATAGCAAACAGAATACTAGAACCATGTCAAATAAATTCTACAATTTTAGTGGTTAGATGCCACTTTTTCACAGCTCAGAATAGGATTCACACAATTTTTAACTTTAGCAAATGATAGAAACAACTCAAAATAAAAATCACAGTTATACTTAAAGATATCTACAAAACTCTGTAAAACTTTCAAAGGATAACTCCATCATTTGCTATGAATAAAAATTTATACAAATTCACAGCTCCAGTACCAAGATTTCAGCCAGCATAGATATACTCTTGGTTCTTGATTTTTCTCAAGCAGTAAAACTCTTTATTATGCACCACGAAAATTATAAGAGTTTCCTTATGATGTTATCTTCAACATATAATTTTTATAGCTCATAAAAATGAATAGAATTGAACTAGAAAATTCATGAACAAATCCTGTCCTGCTGAAATCCGAAAATTCAGCAGCCTAGCCAAAATTTATTTTGACAAAAATCATTATTTAACCTCATCCAAACACTCCACCAAAATTAACACATCAATATCAACATATTATCATCAAATATAACCATAAATTTTGGAATAAAACCCAAAAAAATTTACAGAATAATTTGGAAAGAAAAAGGCCAAAGAAAACCCTACCCTTGGAAGCTAATGCCTTTTTGTCTCTTGTATACTCCAAGATAGATATACTCTACCCCAAAGCTCTTAAAATACAGTAAAATACTCCTCTAACCAGAGATGAGTGATGTGATAAGGTGAGGTTTTTGGAGAATCTAATCGGTTATATTTGTAGGTGTTGATGTCTAGAACAAGTTTTGTGAAGGAAACTTTGTGTTTTAGTGACTTTAGGTTAGGGTTTTTGGAGCTTGAAGCTTGTTAATGGAGGTTTGAGAGGAAACAAACATGGAGGCTGTATTTTTGGAGTGTTGGACGAAAATGATGGAGTGGTGGTGATAAGATATTGATCTTGTGAGTTTAGGGCAAAATGGATAATGATTTCAAGTACAAAATGGTTTTTCTTAAAGTTAAATATGGTAATTTTGTACAATTCCTATTGGTTAGCCATAAAGGTGCAATGGTGTGGCATATCTCAAGCCACACACTTGTCACCCTAGGTGGCATGCTTGTACTGGTAGCTTTATACTGTGTAAAAACAACACACCGTAATTTAACCGAATGGGTAAAATAGTATACCCGGGTAATCAACTATTGCCTGAAAATTAATTCTAGGTATAAAATATTTATTCCTACCTATTTCTAACCTTAATCCTATAATTTCCAAATTTCGGCACCTTCTGTGTCTTGAATCTAAGGTTTCAAATTGTCAGGTGGGTCTACGGGGCCTGCAAAACACTATTCACTTTTTTTTTTTTTTTTTAACGTTCGTTACATTGTTCTCATCATTTTTGTGTACACCAAAATTTTGATATTCTTACTACTAAAGCCTCAATTATTTTCTGAAAAAAAAATTAGGATGTTACATTGTACGAGGCCCCGACTGGTTGTGGAGGTTCGAGGGGCGAATCTATGTGCCACAAGATGGAGACCTCCGAGAGAAGATGTTGGAGGAGGCTCACAAGAGCCATTTTTCCATCCATCCTGCTACTACCAAGATGTATCAGGACTTGAAGAGGATGTTTTGGTGGCCCGGATTAAAGAAGGATGTGGTTGCCTGGGTGAGTAAGTGTTTGATCTGTCAAAAGGTTAAGATCGAACACCAAAAACCTTCTGGCATGTTGCAACCCCTGTCAATCCCTGAGTGGAAGTGGGAAAGTATATCAATGGATTTCGTGACAAGATTACCAAAAACCCAAGCTGGCCACGATGCCGTATGGGTAATCGTGGATCGACTGACTAAGTCGGCTCACTTTCTACCTATTCGAGTCACATACTCGTTGGATAAGTTGGCCCAGCTTTACATCCAAGAAATAGTAAGGTTGCATGGAGTACCATCGACGATAATCTCGGATCGAGATCCGCGGTTTACGTCACGTTTTTGGGGAGCCTTTCAAAAGGCGTTTGGTTCCAAGTTATGCTTGAGCACTGCCTACCACCCACAAACAGATGGTCAATCTGAGAGGACGATCCAAACCCTAGAGGACATGTTAAGAGCCTGCGTCTTAGACCAAAACAGAAGTTGGGATAAGTACATGCCTTTAATCGAGTTTGCGTATAACAACAGTTATCACGCGAGTATCGGTATGGCACCGTACGAGGCGTTATACAGAAGGAAGTGCCAATCACCCTTGTATTGGTACGAGCCCGGAGAAAAAGTGTCTTAGGACCTGATGTAGTGAGGGAAACGACGGAGCAAATCAAGAAAATCAAGGATAGAATCTTAACCGCTCAGAGTCGACAAAAAAGCTACGCGGACAAAAGGAGCAAGCCCTTGGAGTTCCAAGAAGGAGAACATGTATTTCTAAGAATCACCCCCACTACAGGAATAGGGAGAGCCATGAAAGTTAAAAAGTTGAGTCCCCGATTTCTCGGTCCTTTTGAAATTCTTCAGAGAGTCGGATCCGTAGCTTACAAAATAGCCTTACCACCCAATCTGTCAAACCTTCATGATGTCTTTCACGTCTCCCAGTTACGTAAATATGAGTCCGACCCTAGTCATGTCCTAGAACCAGAGCATGTACAGTTGAGGGAGGACCTCACTTTCAATGTACCGCCTACGAGAATAGTGGATCACGGAGTCAAGCAGTTAAGGAACAAGTCTGTTCCTTTGGTAAAGGTGGCGTGGGGACGAGACAAGTCGGAAGAATACACGTGGGAACTGGAATCAGAAATGAAGTCCAAATATCCAGAACTTTTCTAAGGTACGAATTTCGAGGGCGAAATTCTTTTTAAGGAGGGGAGTAATGTAACGCCCCGATTTTTCTGTTAGAGTGAAAATGACCAAAATGCCCCTGAGGTCATTTTCAGCCCGGAATTCGAGCAAAGCCGGTTCGGCAGTACTCGAAAGGCAAACTCAATGTTGGAAGGGGATTAGATAACTTGTGTACCTTCCCGGGATCGAAAATCTCATTTTTCGAGTTTTCGGGTCAAAATGACCAAAACGCCCCTGCGGTGTTTTACCCGTTTGCAAGTACCGGATGAACTCAAAACTTCTCCAGATGGTTTTAAAAGGCGTTTTTTTGTATTCTATGACCTCAGTTTTTATTTTAGAAGTCCCGGGCAAAATTAGTGCAAAATTACGTTTTTGCCCCTAGTTTCGTATTTTTACGCTTAATCGCGTGATTAAGCAAACCTAAGCAATATTAGGCTCTAATCGAAGGTTAATTAATTTCCTTAATTAATTTTGAGTCAAAATAATTTATTAAAGTTGATTAGCACCAAAAAGTACTTAATTACAACCTAAAATCATATTTTAATTTCAAGACACCTAGTCATAGAATCTTGAATAGTGTTTTCTCTTTCCAATTCCTTAAATCATGGAATTGTGTTACACATTGTTTATTCATAAATGAGTTTAAAATTCTTTAATGATGTATGAGCACTCCTAATCTTGTCATAAAGTCCTTGAAACACATTCTTAGTCACCTAAACTTAAGCTTAATTATTCCTAACCTTGTACCTTAGCTAATACACATCTAAATCTACCATTAACACCCAATTAAATGATCAAAACTCACCTCCTCTCTGCTGCCCAAGGCCTGGCCGAAGCTGTCCTCCCTCCATATGCATCACATGTTCAATTTTTCAACACTCCAAGGCCATACCTCAAGTCACATACACTATACCTTGTCATAACTTTCAATCAAGCTTGAATTTCCACATGAATAAATAATTAAAACAACCCATTTTTCCCATTTATTTGTGGCTGGAAAATTTCCAGCCATGTCAAGTTTCTAGAAGCCTAATTTCATCAAAAAAATTGATAGGAAATTAATTCACATCAAGCCATACTTTGTAGCATAGCTTCCATACTTCAAACCATGCTTGAATGACCTTGTGTAAGAGATATTTTTCTCTCCCTTTTCCCCCTCAAAAGCCACGGCCACATCTCCCCTTGGTGAGCCCCATGGTTTTGTTTTTCTATAAATAGGATGCTTGTGATAGTTTAGTGGCACTTGGAAGCATTTGCTAAGTTTAGAGTTTTAGAGTTGTCTTGCCAGTTCTTTCTTTTTCTCTCAAGTTTCAAGAGGGTTCTTCCTTTCTTTTCATCTTCATCTTCTTCATCTCTTCATCTCATCATCATCTCTTAACCATCAAACACCACCCCAAAGCCTTGAACCATCATCAAACCTCTCAAACACCACACCTCAAACACAACTTCACTTGAAACACAACTCCAACCTTCTCATCCTCTCTTGGCCGAAGCTATCTTGCCTCTTGGAGGAGCTCATCATCATATTTTCCTTTTCAAAGAGTCCAAGTTTTCATCTTCACTCTAGGTAGGAGTGTTTTTCGAAACTTTGTTTCTTGGAAAAATAAGTTTCTCTAGCTTTCTCTTGGATTTCTTTTGAAGCTTTTCCTTGGTTCTTTGTTTTCCTTTCATTTTGGCCATGAGGCCTTGATTATGAGCATGATAGCTTGATGATGAGAGTTTCTACATGATGACCTTGTGTTCACCTCAAAGAAACCTCTAAAGCTTGAGTTTTCCTTTTCTTATAACTTTATCTATATGATATCTAGCTCACATGGTTTTTCAACTTAAGAAAATTAATCTAAGGATTTCTAAAAGCCCAAGCCTACCCTTGTCAACCTTAAAGTTGGCCGGCACGTTCTAGAGATTTTTCTCTAGATAGGGGTTTTGGGTATTTAATAAAGAACTTGACTTAGTTTCACTTTTTTTTTTCTTTTGTAAGACTTTCGGTTTTGGTATTTTGATCTTTGAGATATTGTATTGGGTTGTTATCTTGTTAAAGTCTTGAATGAGCTCTAGTCAACCATAAAATGAACCTTGCATCATGTTTACTTTATGCTTTGCATATCATGTGTACTTCCTTGCTATCACTAAATATCAAGATAATAAGTGAACCTTGCATTATCATGTTTATATTTCAAGCTATGCATTATCATGTTTATATTTCAAGTTCTCACTTAATACCAAGATAATAATGAGTTGCATTCATATTTACTTTGTGCTATTACTTTACTTTCTAATGGAACCTAAAATAAGTGCATGAGCATGTTTATTTTTATGTCATTACCTAAATGAACCTAGAGCTCAAAGACTTGCCCATTGTTGTCTCAAAACAAAGGTCTAAAAATATTTGTTTCCTTCGGTTCATATTTCGGCCCTAAGGGGTCTTGGTGTTTCTAAGTATTGAAAACTATATTTTATAATTTTTCCAAGCTTTTATGAGTTTAAGGAATGCACAGAACTAAGTTTTATGAATTTAGGACCTCTTGGAACAGGTTTGATCTAGCTACTGCCCTCATAAATATTTTGATGATTTTAGATGTTAAAAATATTTATAAATGAGTTTTGAAAGTTTTAAAAAGGTTCCAAGAGAAACTAGTATTTTATGTGCTTTAGAAAATGTGTTTGATGCCTTTAAATGGAGATGTTTGTTTCGGTTCTGCCTTGCCATGTTTAGCCACTGTATGAGCTGTGTTAATGATGATAATATGCTTATGTTTAAGTATAATTAATGTTGAGACTCATATGCGAAAGATAAGAGAAGTTAGAAACTAGAAAAGAATTAATTTGAGAGTTCTAGATCCTTTAATGTTTGAATTTTCTGGATTCTGTCCAGCAAGGTTTAGTAATGCTAATCATGGATTTAAATTAGTTTAAATGTGTAGGAATGACTCATAAATGGTTTAGGACTTGATCTTGATGCCTTAGGAGCAAACCGGACTTAGAAAGGGTCATTGTTGTGACTTCTAGGTACCCGTAAAGTTGGGAATATGAATTCTGCACTCTTGAGGTTTAGAGATGTTCTTGATCATAGTGTGAGGTGAGAAATACTTAGTTAAGACCTTATAAGTTCCCGAGAGATTAGGTTTGATGATTTATAACTTAGAATGTGAGTTGGGGACCTTAAGGGCCAATGCATAAGACACTAAAAAGTTGTTAATGCTATGATGTGTGATGCCATGATATGATGAGATGTGCTTGATGCATGAGAAAATGAAATGTTAAAGTTTATCATAGCAAGAGATTTCATGAGAACATGATGTTGGATTAGCTGGTGGCAGTTTGAAGGAAATTCGGTTTAACAGCTGTTATGCTGCCGAATTTCCGTCAAAACTTAAAGGGTTGAAGGAAATGTTTATGAGTACCATTTGAGTTGAAAACCCTGGGTGACACCAGTTCGGCCGAGCACCCGCAGGAGATTTTTATGTGACAAAGCACTGAGACACGCTTCCCCCGAGGAGGTGCCAGTTCGGCCGAGTACCACCGGGAGGAGACAAATCAGTGAGGGTATGAGTAGATGCAGCCTACCAAAGCGGACAAATTGCGAGGCCATGCGTGGCTAGCAAAGCGTTTCAAAGAGGGTATATCCTAAAGAGAGGTGATCCTCGCCTCTACCCGCATTTGTAGTCGGGATTATTATTTATGTTTCGCTTATTCAAGATAATAAGCAAGAGCTAGTGACGACTAGCTGAGGTATGAGCTCATAACCTAGTTATTATTTTTAGGGTAGCTTATATGCTGAAGTACCATGATTGATGTCACGAAGTTGAGGAACGAATCACTTGAAAGTTATGTGCCCTCATGCCACATGATTTATGTTTATGTGCTTTGACGTGTTGTCTTGTATGTTCGAGTATTGACATGCATCCATGATATAACCTGTTGCATTCATAATATCAAGGCGCATGCTAAAAGGAATGGGCCTTGGATAAATAGTTTGAGAAACCCTAAATTGAACCTTATATGCATGATCTCTATTTTATAATTAAACCCAAGGTTCCTGAGGATGTGTACGATGTAACCCTAGGGTAGGAGATTCCTACTGAGATTTCTTTAGCAAGATTTCTCACACCTCTCTCTTCTTTCTTCCGTCACATCTTCAGAGAGCGATGGCGACGTTCGTGGTCTTCGTTGGTATGCAAGTATGGGAGATACACTTCGACCCGGACCACCATTCATATCACTTTGAGGGTCAGTGTGCTGTTCGTGTTTTTGTGTACATGGGACGACCTTTCGCTTATCCAGTTTCGAGTTACCAGTTCACTCCTACTACGCCCTTCGGTAGTGACGACATGATCTTCGAGCGCACCCGCCCGTGTGATGAGTAGTTGCGACGTGCCCGTACCTCTGCCTCCGCCGTCCGAGATTTCCCGGAGTACGTACCTCGTCCGAAGATATCCGAGACCGACCCATCCGAGGATTGGCCGACGCATGTTCCTTCGGAGGGTTCAGCACCTTTTCCCCGATCCCGACGTATGGGGAGTGAGGAGACTGTGGTGCAGCCGTGCCTGGTGAGGAGAGCCGAGATGCGTCCGCATCAAGGAGCCCACGTTCAGCCACCTCGTGTGCCCTTCATGTTGCATTGGCCAACATAGGAGGAGATAGAGCGCTTTCTAAGCACTCGCCTCCATCACTCGAGGACCCCCGACATCACTAGTTCCTGATGGAGAGCCTCGTGAGTACTCAAGTTTTTATGAGGATCTTCCCCTTCGGTCGTACCTTTTGTGAGGGGTGTGTAGTTTGTACTCATAGCCTAGTAGGAGGGTAGCATTTTGGGTTTTTCTATCTTCAGGTTGAACCATGTACTTTGCTATCTGTTGTATTTCCTTTCCGTTGTATTTCAAGCTCTGCCCGTTTCTATAAGAGTATGACTAGTTATGTACTTTAGCTACTTTATTATTAATGAAATGTTTCTGTCATCTTCATGATCTATGTTCTTCTGATGTATGTTTTATTTTACATGGTTGTTTATGATCGTTACGCGTGCTTTACGTTTCTGTCATTTAGTTAAGCCACTTTGTTTTATGTTTTCAAAAAAGAAAAAAATTTTACCCGTAATTTCCACTAAGTATTTCAATGAAAGAATGAGACTATGAAGTAATAGCCTAATGTTTAACCTAATGTGTTCTAGAAAGTTGGGTTAAAACTTAGGGTGTTACATTATGGTATCAGAGCAGTTCGATTCTCACGGAGCCTGAGGATTGGACTGACCATGCCTTATAAGCATGATGCGATAGTTATGTCATGTGTAGTGCTTGATAGAGATAAGCTATAGGACTAGAAATGCATGACTTCTGTTGCTTGCAAGTGCCATGGTAACTAGCTCATTTTGCATGAATATTGAGCCTGATCAACTTGATGTTCATTGTTTCATGTGTTTAGGAACCAATGGCACCGCGACGACAACCTAGGACTACGCCCGATGCTGAGAACGAGACTGCTGCTGCTGTCCGTCGCATGGCGCAAGCCATGGAACGAATGTTCGACCGGATGGATCAACAAGAGAATGCTGTTCCTGTTCCCCCTCCTCCCCCTGCTGCTGAGACGGTGGAACAAGCCCGTTTCGGCGAGTTCCGCAAGGTGAACCCGCCAGTGTTCCGAGGGGTAATGGACCCCGATAAGGCTGATAAGTGGATCAAAGACCTGGAGAAGATCTACTCTGTCGTTACCTGCTCAGAGGAGCAGCAGGTCACATTTGCTGCTTTCATGCTGAAGTCCGACGCCGAGTTCTGGTGGAACGGCACGAGGCATCTGCTAGAAGCCTCCGGAACACCCATTGACTGGAAGTTGTTCAAGACTTACTTCTATGAGAAGTACTTCCCCGAGTCCAAAAGAAACGCGAAGGACATTGAGTTCATGCAGTTGACCCAGGGAGGGCTCATCAGAGCCCAATACACTGCAAAGTTCGAGGAGCTGATCAAGTTCTCTCGGATGTTCCAAGGGAACCCCGATGAGGTTTGGAAGTGTGTGAAGTATGAGGCCGATCTGAAGGCGGAGATGAACTACGCCATGGCCCATATGGAGATCAGAGACTTTCCGACTCTGGTCAACAAGTGCCGGATCCTTGAGGAAGGACAGAGGAAGATTCAAATCACAAGAGCAGAGCGAGCTAAAGGGCTCGGACCCCAAGCCCCGAAGTTCAAACCGCAGTACCCTTCAAGGAACCACTACAATCCTTAATGCACCAACCGCCCGACAACAACAACAACAACCACCAAGAGCTCCTACTCACCAACAATCCAAGCAACACCAAAGGCCGCCATTTCAACATCAAGGCCCGAAGAACTTCAACAATCAACCCCGTGGACCGGGTCGACCCCGGAACCACAATGGAGGACCAAGTGGAGCCAAGAACAAGGCACCACAAACCCCTGCTACTTACCCCGGAGCAACATCTGCCGACATCTGCCCACAATGCGGAAAGAATCATGGGAATCGCCCATGCTTAGCCGGTCAGAACGTGTGCTTCAAGTGTGGCAAGCCCGGCCACTATGCAAAGAACTGCGCCGGACAAGGGACATCAAACCAAAACCCCCGACCACAATACCGAGGAAGGGTCTTTACCCTTAATGCGGAAGACGCCAAGAAGTCCAAAGATCTCATTGAAGGTATGTGCGAAGTAAATGGTAAACCCTTAACTGTACTATATGACTCTGGTGCTACTCATTTTTTTATTTTACTTGCTAGTGTCGAGTCCTTAAATCTAAGAGTCTCTAAACTTCCCTTTGATCTCATTGTTTCTACTCCTACAAATCGCCCTGTTAATACCTGCCGTTGTTGTTTAAACTGTCATCTTGTTGTAGAAAATAGGTCTTTTATCATAGATTTAATTTGTTTACCCTTGAAAGACATAGGCATTATCTTAGGCATGAATTGGCTTCACGCCAACCGTGTGTTGTTAGATTATGGAACCCAAACTGTAGTTTTCCCTTCTCCTCCCAAAAACATCACTCAACCCATTAGGATGTACCTAAATTCCATAGAGGTCTTCTATAGTGGGGAGAAAGCTAAGGGATATGTTCTCCTAGCCTGCGATGTAGACTTTGAGCAAGACCTAGGTGAGATACCTGTGGTAAGAGACTATCCCGAGGTATTTCCAGATGAAATACCCGAGTTCCCTCCCGAAAGAGAAGTTGAATTCTCCATAGAGTTGGTTCCTGGGACAGGACCAATCTCTATAGCCCCGTATAGGATGTCACCCTCGGAGCTGGCAGAGTTGAAAACCCAGTTAGAAGAACTATTAGAAAAGAGTTTTATAAGGCCGAGTGCTTTGCCTTGGGGCACTCCGGTCTTATTTGTGAAGAAAAAGGACGGAAGTATGAGGATGTGTATAGACTATAGGCAGTTGAACCAAGTAACCATAAAAAATAAATACCGATTGCCTAGGATTGACGATCTTATGGACCAATTAAAAGGAGCAGTAGTGTTTTCTAAGATTGATTTAAGGTCCGGTTACCATTAGATTAGGGTTAGAGATTCGGACATTCCTAAAACCGCCTTTCGAACTCGGTATGGTCACTTTGAGTTCAATGTAATGTCGTTTGGTTTGATGAATGCTCCCGCAGATTTTATGGATTACATGAATAGGATCTTTAGACCCTATTTAGATCAGTTCGTGGTTGTGTTCATAGATGATATTCTCATCTATTCGAAGACCCACGAAGAGCTTGAGCGTCATTTAAGGTTGGTTTTAGAGGTATTAAAGGAGAAGAAGTTATACGCTAAGTTGTCTAAGTGTGAATTTTGGTTAGAGGAGGTAAAGTTCTTAGGACATGTTGTGTCAAAAGGTGGCATAGCTGTCGACCCAAGTAAGATAGAAGCTGTGATGAATTGGGATAGACCAACCTCTGTAACTGAGATTAGAAGCTTTTTGGGTTTAGCTGGATATTATCGTAGGTTTATCAAAGGATTTTTCCAGTTAGCCCTACCCTTAACTAAGCTCACTAGGAAGAATGCCCCGTTTGAGTGGAGCCCCGAATGTGAAAAGAGTTTCCTAGAGCTTAAAGAAAAGCTCACCTCAACCCCAGTTTTAGTTTTACCTGACCCTAGTGTACCCTTCGAGGTATATTGCGATGCTTCTGGCAAGGGTTTAGGTTGTGTGTTGATGCAAAACAAGCAAGTGGTAGCCTATGCGTCCAGACAACTCAAGCCTCACGAGGTAACCTACCCCACCCATGACCTAGAACTAGCAGCCATCGTGTTCGCTCTAAAGATGTGGAGACACCATTTGTATGGTGTAAGGTTTGAAGTTTTCTCCGATCATAAGAGTCTCAAGCATCTCTTTGATCAAAAGGAGTTGAATATGAGGCAAAGGAGATGGATGGAATTCCTCAAGGACTATGATTTTGGCTTAAGTTACCACCCCGGCAAGGCTAATGTAGTAGCCGACGCCTTGAGCCGAAACTCGTTACGTCTGTCAAGTATGATGGTTAATGAAGTTGGGTTAATAGAGCAGTTTAGGGATATGAATCTTGGGATGTCTATAACGGAGAATGGCATCGTGATGAGTCATCTCACGGTGACCAGTGGGTTTAAGCAAAGGATTATTCTTGCCCAAAGAGAAAATGAGGACTTTATGGAGACAATCGAGGCAGTTAAGGCCGGAAAGTTGAAAGGTTTTGTATGAGGCCCCGAGTGGTTGTGGAGGTTCGAGGGGCGAATCTATGTGCCGCAAGATGGAGACCTCCGAGAGAAGATCTTGGAGGAGGCTCACAAGAGCCATTTTTTCCATCCATCCTGGTACTACCAAGATGTATCAGGACTTGAAGAGGATGTTTTGGTGGCCCGGATTAAAGAAGGATGTGGTCGCCTGGGTGAGTAAGTGTTTGATCTGTCAAAAGGTTAAGATCGAACACCAAAAACCTTTTGGCATGTTGCAACCCCTGTCAATCCCTGAGTGGAAGTGGGAAAGTATATCAATGGATTTCGTGATAGGATTGCCAAAAACCCAAGCTGGCCACGATGCCGTATGGGTAATCGTGGATCGACTGACTAAGTCGGCTCACTTTCTACCTATTCGAGTCACATACTCGTTGGATAAGTTGGCCCAGCTTTACATCTAAGAAATAGTAAGGTTGCATGGAGTACCATCGACGATAATCTCAGATCGAGATCCGCTGTTTACGTCACGTTTTTGGGGAGCCTTTCAAAAGGCGTTTGGTTCCAAGTTGTGCTTGAGCACTGCCTACCACCCACAAACAGATGGTCAATCTGAGAGGACGATCCAAACCCTAGAGGACATGTTAAGAGCCTGCGTCTTAGACCAAAAAAGAAGTTGGGATAAGTACATGCCTTTAATCGAGTTTGCGTATAACAACAGTTATCACGCGAGTATCGGTATGGCACCGTACAAGGCGTTATATGGAAGGAAGTGCCAATCACCCTTGTGTTGGTACGAGCCCGGAGAACAAAGTGTCTTAGGACCTGATGTAGTGAGGGAAACGACGGAACAAATCAAGAAAATCAAGGATAGAATCTTAACCGCTCAGAGTCGATAGAAAAGCTACGCGGACAAAAGGCGCAAGCCCTTGGAGTTCCAAGAAGGAGAACATGTATTTCTAAGAATCACCCCCACTACAGGAATAGGGAGAGCCATGAAAGTTAAAAAGTTGAGTCACCGATTTCTCGGTCCTTTTGAAATTCTTCAGAGAGTCGGATCCGTAGCTTACAAAATAGCCTTACCACCCAATCTGTCAAACCTTCATGATGTCTTTCACGTCTCCCAGTTACGTAAATATGAGTCCGACCCTAGTCATGTCCTAGAACCAGAGCATGTACAGTTGAGGGAGGACCTCACTTTCAATGTACCGCCTACGAGAATAGTGGATCACGGAGTCAAGCAGTTAAGGAACAAATCTGTTCCTTTGGTAAAGGTGGCGTGGGGACGAGACAAGTCGGAAGAATACACGTGGGAACTGGAATCAGAAATGAAGTCCAAATATCCAGAACTTTTCTAAGGTATGAATTTCGAGGGCGAAATTCTTTTTAAGGAGGGGAGTAATGTAACGCCCCGATTTTTCTGTTAGAGTGAAAATGACCAAAATGCCCCTGAGGTCATTTTCAGCCTGGAATTCGAGGAAAGCCGGTTCGGCAGTACTCGAAAGGCAAACTCAATGTTGGAAGGGGATTAGATAACTTGTGTACCTTCCCGGGATCGAAAATCTCGTTTTTCGAGTTTTCGGGTCAAAATGACCAAAACGCCCCTGCGGAGTTTTACCCGTTTGCAAGTACCGGATGAACTCGAAACTTCTCCAGATGGTTTTAAAAGGCGTTTTTATGTATTCTATAACCTCAGTTTTAATTTTAGAAGTCCCGGGCAAAATTAGTGCAAAATTACGGTTTTGCCCCTAGTTTCGTATTTTTACGCTTAATCGCGTGATTAAGCAAACCTAAGCAATATTAGGCTCTAATCGATGGTTAATTAATTTTCTTAATTAATTTTGAGTCAAAATAATTTATTAAAGTTGATTAGAACCAAAAAGTACTTAATTACAACCTAAAATCATATTTTAATTTCAAGACACCTAGTCATAGAATCTTGAATAGTATTTTCTCTTTCCAATTCCTTAAATCATGGAATTGTGTTACACATTGTTTATTCATAAATGAGTTTAAAATTCTTTAATGATGTATGAGCACTCCTAATCTTGTCATAAAGTCCTTAAAACACATTCTTAGTCACCTAAACTTAAGCTTAATTATTCCTAACCTTGTACCTAAGCTAATACACATCTAAACCTACCATTAACACCCAATTAAATGATCAAAACTCACCTCCTCTCTGCTGCCCAAGGCCTGGCCGAAGCTGTCCTCCCTCCATATGCATCACATGTTCAATTTTTCAACACTCCAAGGCCATACCTCAAGTCACATACACTATACCTTGTCATAACTTTCAATCAAGCTTGAATTTCCACATGAATAAATAATTAAAACAACCCATTTTTCCCATTTATTTGTGGCTGGAAAATTTCCAGCCATGTCAAGTTTCTAGAAGCCTAATTTCATCAAAAAAATTGATAGGAAATTAATTCACATCAAGCCATACTTTGTAGCATAGCTTCCATACTTCAAACCATGCTTGAATGACCTTGTGTAAGAGATATTTTTTTCTCCCTTTTCCCCCTCAAAAGCCACGGCCACATCTCCCCTTGGTGAGCCCCATGGTTTTGTTTTTCTATAAATAGGATGCTTGTGATAGTTTAGTGGCACTTGGAAGCATTTGCTAGGTTTAGAGTTTTAGAATTGTCTTGCCAGTTCTTTCTTTTTCTCTCAAGTTTCAAGAGGGTTCTTCCTTTCTTTTCATCTTCATCTTCTTCATCTCTTCATCTCATCATCATCTCTTAACCATCAAACACCACCCCAAAGCCTTGAACCATCATCAAACCTCTCAAACACCACACCTCAAACACAACTTCACTTGAAACACAACTCCAACCTTCTCATCCTCTCTTGGCCGAAGCTATCTTGCCTCTTGGAGGAGCTCATCATCTTATTTTCCTTTTCAAAGAGTTGAAGTTTTCATCTTCACTCTAGGTAGGAGTGTTTTTCTAAACTTTGTTTCTTGGAAAAATAAGTTTCTCTAGCTTTCTCTTAGATTTCTTTTGAAGCTTTTCCTTGGTTCTTTGTTTTCCTTTCGTTTCGGCCATGAGGCCTTGATTATGAGCATGATAGCTTGATGATGAGAGTTTCTAGATGATGACCTTGTGTTCATCTCAAAGAAACCTCTAAAGCTTGAGTTTTCCTTTTCTTATAACTTTATCTATATGATATTTAGCTCACATGGTTTTTCAACTTAAGAAAATTAATCTAAGAATTTCTAAAAGCCCAAGCCTACCCTTGTCAACCTTAAAGTTGGTCGGCACGTTCTAGAGATTTTTCTCTAGATAGGGGTTTTGGGTATTTAATAAAGAACTTGACTTAGTTTCACTTTCTTTTTCTTTTGTAAGACTTTCGGTTTTGGTATTTTGATCTTTGAGATATTGTATTGGGTTGTTATCTTGTTAAAGTCTTGAATGAGCTCTAGTCAACCATAAAATGAACCTTGCATCATGTTTACTTTATGCTTTGCATATCATGTGTACTTCCTTGCTATCACTAAATATCAAGATAATAAGTGAACCTTGCATTATCATGTTTATATTTCAAGCTATGCATTATCATGTTTATATTTCAAGTTCTCACTTAATACCAAGATAATAATGAGTTGCATTCATATTTACTTTGTGCTATCACTTTACTTTCTAATGGAACCTAAAATAAGTGCATGAGCATGTTTATTTTTATGTCATCACCTAAATGAACCTAGAGCTCAAAGACTTGCCCATTGTTGTCTCAAAACAAAGGTCTAAAAATATTTGTTTCCTTCGGTTCATATTTCGGCCCTAAGGGGTCTTGGTGTTTCTAAGTATTGAAAACTATGTTTTATAATTTTTCCAAGCTTTTATGAGTTTAAGGAATGCATAGAACTAAGTTTTATGAATTTAGGACCTCTTGGGGCAAGTTTGATCTAGCTACTGCCCTCATAAATATTTTGATGATTTTAGATGTTAAAAATATTTATAAATGAGTTTTGAAAGTTTTAAAAAGGTTCCAAGAGAAACTAGTATTTTATGTGCTTTAGAAAATGTGTTTGATGCCTTTAAATGGAGATGTTTGTTTCGGTTCTGCCTTGCCATGTTTAGCCACTGTATGAGCTGTGTTAATGATGATAATATGCTTATGTTTAAGTATAATTAATGTTGAGACTCATATGTGAAAGATAAGAGAAGTTAGAAACTAGAAAAGAATTAATTTGAGAGTTCTAGATCCTTTAATGTTTGAATTTTCTGGATTCTGTCCAGCAAGGTTTAGTAATGCTAATCATGGATTTAAATTAGTTTAAATGTGTAGGAATGACTCATAAATGGTTTAGGACTTGATCTTGATGCCTTAGGAGCAAACCGGACTTAGAAAGGGTCATTGTTGTGACTTCTAGGTACCCATAAAGTTAGGAATATGAATTCTGCACTCTTGAGGTTTAGAGATGTTCTTGATCATAGTGTGCGGTGAGAAATACTTAGTTAAGACCTTATAAGTTCCCGAGAGATTAGGTTTGATGATTTATAACTTAGAATGTGAGTTGGGGACCTTAAGGGCCAATGCATAAGACACTAAAGGGTTATGCTGCTGAATTTCCGTCAAAACTTAAAGGGTTGAAGGAAATGTTTATCAGTACCATATGAGTTGAAAACCATGGGTGACACCGGTTCGGCCGAGCACCCCCAGGAGATTTTTATGTGACAAAGCACTGAGACGCGCTTCCCCCGAGGAGGTGTCGGTTCGGCCGAGTACCCCCGGGAGGAGACAAATCCGTGAGGGTATGAGTAGATGCAGCCTACCAAATTGCGAGGCCATGTGTGGCTAGCAAAGCGTTTCAAAGAAGGTATATCCTAAAGAGAGGTGATCCCTGCCCCTTACCCATACTTGCAAGTCGGGATTATTATTTATGTTTCGCTTATTCAAGATAATAAGCAAGAGCTAGTGACGACTAGCTGAGGTATGAGCTCATAACCTAGTTATTATTTTTAGGGTGGCTTATATGCTGAAGTACCATGATTGATGTCACGAAGTTGAGGAACGAATCACTTGAAAGTTATATGCGCTCATGCCACATGATTTATGTTTATGTGCTTTGACGTGTTGTCTTGTATGTTCGAGTATTGACATGCATCCATGATATAACCTGTTGCATTCATAATATCAAGACGCATGCTAAAAGGAATGGGCCTTGGATAAATAGTTTGAGAAACCCTAAATTGAACCTTATATGCATGATCTCTATTTTATAATTAAACCCAAGGTTCCTGAGGATGTGTACGATGTAACCCTAGGGTAGGAGATTCCTACTGAGATTTCTTTAGCAAGATTTCTCACTCCTCTCTCTTCTTTCTTCCGTCACATCTTCAGAGAGCGATGGTGACGTTCGTGGTCTTCGTTGATACACCAGTATGGGAGATACACTTCGACCCGCACCATCGTTCATATCACTTTGAGGGTCAGTGTGCCGTTCGTGTTTTTGTGTACATGGGATGACCTTTCGCTTATCCAGTTTCGAGTTACCAGTTCACTCCTACTGCGCCCTTCGGTAGTGACGATATGATCTTCGAGCACACCTGCCCGCGTGATGAGCAGTTGCGACATGCCCGTACCTCTGCCTCCGCCGTCCGAGATTTCCCAGAGTACGTACCTCGTCCGAAGAGATCCGAGACCTACCCATCCGAGGATTGGCCGACGCATGTTCCTTCGGAGGGTTCAGCCCCTTTTCCCTGATCCCGACGTATGGGGAGTGAGGAGATCAGGTGCAGCTACCGGGCGAGGAGAGCCGAGATGCGTCCGGATCAAGGAGCCCACGTTCAGCCACCTCGTGTGCCCTTCACGTTGCATTGGCCCACATAGGAGGAGATAGAGCGTTTTCCCGGTTACCTGCCTCCATCACCCGAGGACCCCCGACGTCACTAGTTCCTGATGGAGAGCCTCGTGAGTACTCGAGCTTTTATGAGGATCTTCCCCTTCGGTCGTACCTTTTGTGAGGGGTGTGTAGTTTGTACTCATAGCCTAGTAGGAGGGTAGCGTTTTGGGTTTTTCTATATTCAGGTTGAACCATGTACTTTGCTATCTGTTGTATTTCCTTTCCGTTGTATTTCAAGCTCTGGCCGTTTCTATAAGAGTATGACTAGTTATGTACTTTAGCTACTTTATTATTAATGAAATGTTTCTGTCATCTTCATGATCTATGTTCTTCTGATGTATGTTTTATTTTACATGGTTGTTTATGATCGTTACGCGTGCTTTACGTTTCTGTCATTTAGTTACGCTCGCGGCTCTCACTTTGTTTTATGTTTTCAAAAAAGAAAAAAATTTTACCCGTAATTTCCGCTAAGTATTTCAATGAAAGAATGAGACTATGAAGTAATAACCTAATGTTTAACCTAATGTGTTCTAGAAAGTTGGGTTAAAAATTAGGGTGATACAATCCATATCATCACTTTCAGATTCCGAAGAAGGATCTAGCTCAAACTCCCCAGATTTTGATGAACCACCTTCTTTAGAACAAAAATCCTCTAAGTCCAAAAGGAAATCCTCTGATAATGGTAGGGGAAGTGTGGTTCTTGAGACTGACTTCCCTCTTGCTTCTAACTCCCTTCATACTCATTCTCAGCAACCTTTCATGCTAGCACCACCACCTATTCTTGACTCTAGTCTAGCTCAGGCAACTGATCAACCTTTAACTAGGCGTCCTCAGCCCTACCTCCCTCCGACTTTCCAAGAGCACGAATGCTACTGCAAAATCAACAACTCATCTTTAACAGACTAGATGAATTGGAAAGAAGGTCGTGTAGTCATGATACCTTGTTGCTTCAAATTCTTTAAACGTCTCAAGAAACCCTCTAGGAAATAAGGCACAGAGGCTAATGATGTTGTTCATGGCTTCTAGCACACCTCTTTTTTGATGATGTTCAAAGGAAGAGAAAGAAAGTAAAGAAAATGTTGTGCTGAAAAACACAAGGGCAGTAAATTGAGGTGGAGATTGCTCAGAGTTTGAATTTTTTCGATTTGCATCAGACATTTTTTCTCTGATATATACTTTGTTACCTCTGTATTTTTATTTCTATTTTGATACAATCATTTTATGCTACAACTCAAACATTACTATCATTGCTTTTCACCTGCTGTGTGATATATATATATATATATATATATATATATATATATATATATAAGTGCGTGAATTTACATGAAAAGCATGAACATGTGTTTCAAGTTTTGATTTATGAAATTTCATGCTTTGATACATATGTAAAAAGTTTCTTAGCTCATAATACAAAAAGCTCATTTCTTTTTTGTTGTGATACATTTAGGACTGATCCCTATTGAGCTTCTGAAACCTCGCATAAGTAATGTGCTAATAAAATTATATTAAGGTTTCTTTGAGTGTCAGAAAGTCAGAAACTTTTTTGCATTGTTTTGTTTCTTTAAACATGCTTTGATACATTTATCATATATACATAATTGACGATCTATCTTAAAAAGGGTTTTCGATAAAGATTTTCTGAATAAGAAAATTATTCAAGATGAAATATCACAAGCATTATCTATTTTTTATTCAAGCATGAGTATTTTCAGAAAGCACTTAATGATGGACAATTGAGATTTTTTTGTCAAGAGGGCTTAAACGATAATATCTTTTTTATACATCTCTAATAACTTTCAGAAAGTACTCTGAGTAACCTTAGAAATTTCACTGACAATCAAAACAGCTTTGATTTAAGTCACTTAAGGCTATTAAATGCTTTTGATCTTATCTATCTCATGCTTTAAGAAAAGGACTTACTGAAAATCACATTGTATGATGAGTTGAAAAAATATTGATTATTATGCCATAATTCTTGCTATAATTCTTTCAATTTCTCTTCAAAATATTTTCTTCAAATTTGTTTGTCATCATCAAAAGGGCGAGATTGTTAGCTTTAGAACCCTTCAGATGTTTTAAAGATATATGTTTTGAGTGATGAAATAACAATTTTTAAGAAAATATTTTTCAAGAATGACTTATGGTTTTCTTAAATTTCTTGATGTAACACCCTAATATTTAACCTAACACGCCTAAGATGTAACACCTTAATTTTTTAACCTAACTTTCTAGAACACATTAGGTTAAACATTAGGCTATTACTTCATAGTCTCATCCTTTTCTTAAAATACTAAAGGAAAATTACGAGTAAATTTTTTTTTTAAAAAAACACACAACAAAGTGAGAGCCACGTTCTTAGTCTAATCGAATAATAGGAATATAAAGCACACTTAACACTCATAGAGAAACACAGAAATGGAAACATATAACAGCTGAGCATAAATCATCACAACAGAGAAACATTTCATTAATAACATAACTTAGAATACATAAGTAGTCATACCCTCATTGGGACGGGCAGAGCTTGTAATACAAAGAAAAGGAAGTACAATAGAAACAGAGAAACATAAAGTAACATAAAGTAAACCATCACTACCCGAGTGCTCCTATAGTGAATAACCTCAAAACAAAAGCAGGTTTATCCAGTCTACATGTGAGTGTGTGCACTAAGCCTCCCCTAAAACATCTGCTACTAGAACCCGGGAAATGGAGTGTAATCGATCCAAGAACGCAAGGCGGCAGGAGTGGGCATACGTGTAGACCGAGCGTGAGCTCCTCGTTAGGGGCGCCTCTGACGGATGTGTCAATGAAGACCACGAATGTCGCCATCACCTCAAGATGTGACTAAGCGAGAAAAAGAAGAGAAAAGAGTGAGAATCTTACTAAAGAATCTCAAGAGGGAATCTCCTATTCTAGGGTTACATCGTTCACATCCTCGGGAACCTTGGGTTTATTTATAAAAGGTGTTCATGCATATGAGATTCATTATTAGGGTTTATGAAACTATTTATCCAAGGTCCATTTCTTTTAGTATGCATCTTGATGTCATAAATGCAACATGTTTAAGCATGAATGTATGGCAATGCTTGAGCACATAAATCAACAAATCACAACAATCTAGATTCATGCAAGTGGCATAAGGGCATATTACAACTCTTACTTTTCTCATACTTATGTGACTTAAAAGCATCATATCTCTTTTGTTCTTTTTCTCAAAAACCACCCTCTTAAAACATATCCACCTATTTCCAACCGATACACCGCCTCGGGCGATTTTTATCATAACCTCCTATCTCCGTCTCACCTAATCGCCTAGGAATGAGCTCAATCCTAACTAGTCGTCACTAGATTTAATATGGGGTAAAATGAGGGGTAACATAAACATATTTCATTCTTTGAAACGCTCTACTGGCCTCGAGTGCACAAATAATTGTCCGCTTTGGTAAGGCTGCATCTGCACATACCCTCACGGATTTGCCTCCTCCTCACCGTAGAAAGGAGAAGTACGCCTCAATGCTTGTCACATAAAAATATCCTGGGATGTTCGGTCGAACCAGTGTCACCCAGGGTTTTCAACTCATATGGTACTTTAAAACATTTTTCAACCCTTTTAGGTTTGATAGAAATTTGGCAGCATAACGGCCGTTAAACTGAATTTCCTTCAAACCAAAATTCATGCCACAAGCTAATCACACAACTTAACATCTCAATAATAATTTCCTCACGTATCATCAATAAAACATTTTAGGGTTCATGCATCATCAAGCATATTCTTCTAATACATCATTCTCACATAGATAAACATCATAACATATATTTCAAACTCATCATTCTTACATAGATTATAGCATATATTCCAAACTCATCATAGCATATATTTTAAACACATCATACTCATATAGATAAAGCTCATGTATCATATATCATACTTGCATAAAATTAAGCATCATAAAAACTCAAGACTTCTTAATGTCTTATGCATCGACCCTTAAGGTCCTTAACTCACAATCTAAGTTATAAATCATCAAAACCTAGTCTCTTGGGAACCTATGAGGTTATAACTAAGTATTTCTCACCTCACACTATGGTCAAGAACATCTCTAGACCTCAAGGATGCAGAATTTAAAATCCCAACTTTACGGTACCTAGGAGTCACAACAATGACTCTTTCTAAGTCCAGTTTGTTCCTAAAGCATCAAGATTAAGCCCTAAACCAATTATGAGTCATTCCTACACATTTAAACTAATTTAGAACCATGATTATCATTTTCTAAACCTTGCTGGACAGAATCCAGAAAATTCCATCATTAAGGGATCTAAAATTCTCAAATTAATTCTTTTCTAGTTCTTAACTTATCCTATCTTTCACATATGAGTCTTAACATTATTTTTACTCAAACATAAGCATCTTATCATTATTAACACAGCTCATACAGTGGCCAAACATAGCAAGGCAGAACCGAAACAAACATCTCCATAAAAGACATGAAACACAATTTCTAAAGCACATACAATACTAGTTTCTCTTGGAACCTTTTTCAACTTTCAAAACTCATTTATGGACACTTTTATCACCTATAATCATAAAAATACTTAAGAGGGTAATAGCTAAATCATTTTTATCTCAAGAGGTCCTAAATTCATAAAACTTAGTTCTACATATTTCTTATACTTACATAAGCTTAGAAAAATTATAAAACATAGTTTTCAATACTTGGAAACACCAAAGCCTCTTAGGGCCGAAATAGGGACCAAAAGCAATAAATATTTTTAGACCTTTGTTGAGACAACAATGGGCAAGTCTTTGAGCTCTAGGTTCATTAAAGTGATGACATAAAAATAAACATGCTCATGCACTTGTTTTAGTTTTTGCTAGAAAGTAAAGTGAGAGCATAAAATAAATATGTGATGCATTATATTATTATCTTTGATATTTAGGTGAGAACTTGAAACATAAACATGATAATGCATAGCTTGAAATATAAACATGATAATGCAAGCTCCTTTATTACCTTGATACTTAGTGATAACAAAGAAAGTAAACATGATGTGCAAAGCATAAAATAAATATGGTATGCATTATATTATTATCTTTGATATTTAGGTGAGAACTTGAAACATAAACATGATAATGCATAGCTTGAAATATAAACATGATAATGCAAGCTCCTTTATTACCTTGATACTTAGTGATAACAAAGAAAGTAAACATGATGTGCAAAGCATAAAATAAATATGGTATGCATTATATTATTATCTTTGATATTTAGGTGAGAACTTGAAATATAAACATGATAATGCAAGTTCCTTTATTACCTTGGTACTTAGTGATAGCAAAGAAAGTAAACATGATGTGCAAAGCATAAAATAAACATGATGCAAGGTTCATTTTAAGGTGATCTAAAGCTCATCCAAGACTTTAACAACATAATAACCCAACACATATCTCATTACAAAGAGAGCTTTAGAGTTCTTGAACTAAGTTCTCAAAGGAATTATGAGGTTCTTGAACATCATCATCAAGCTCAAAGAAAGCAAAACTTTTTGAACAAATAAAACTTCAAAGATCAAAAAGGAAAATGGTAACCTAAATGTTAAAGAAAGGAACAAAGAAACCAAATCATAATAGCAAGAAAAGTAAAGGTATTCTTGAGTAAAAATCATTTTTGAGTTAGAAAATAATGTTGGAACTCAAAGAAAATAAAACCTCAAGCTCTAGAGTTTCCTTTGAGATGAACACATAGTCATTATCTAGGAGTCCTCATCATTGAGCTATCATGTACTCATCAAGGCCAAGAGGCCGAAAATACAAGAAAAGGAAACCAAAGAAAGTTTCAAAAAGAAAACCCAAGAGAAAGCTAGAAAGAACTCATTTTCAAGAAGACAAAGTTTAGAAAACACTCCTACCTAGAGTGAAGACAAAAAGCTTGGACTTGAAGATGAAAATGATACGAGCAACACCTCCTAGGATGGTGATGATGATTCAGCCTTGATGAAAGAAAAAGGAAGGAAATGTGTTCTTGGTGAGCTTGTGTTTGAGAATGGAAGTTTAGGTGTTTGTATGATGATCCAAGGTGGTGGGGTGGTGTTTCAAGGTTGTGTGATGAAGTTTCAAAAGGAAAAGAAGAAGATGAAGAAGAAGAATGCTCTTGAGATTTGAGAGAAAAAGGAAGAACTTAGAGAAAAACTAGAAAACTAAACTTAGCAAATGAACAAAGTGTAGCAAAGGTTCATCTAGGCATGGTATTTATAGAGAAGAATAAGAGTGAATGAGTGGAGGAGAATGAATCCTCATGGAACATGAGGTGAGGCATGTGTGGAGGAGAATGAATCCTCATGGAACATGAGGTCTCCTCATGGAACATGAGGTGAGGCATGTGTGGAGGAGAATGAATCCTCATGGAACATGAGGTGAGAGAATTGCACTTTGATGACATGGCTTCAACCATAGTCTTTGGAGTGTGAAATAAAATTAAATTGTGATAAAATGGATGTTGAATTTCGTGCAGGTCTGATGCAGCAAGGGAGGAGGGAGTTTTGGTCATGTAATAGTGTGTTAGTGATGTGTTTAGGGGTGTATTAGCTTAGGTGTAAGGTTAGGAGTCATTAAGCATAAGTTTAGGTGACTAAGAATGTGATTAGGAACCTTTATGACATGATTAAGGAGTACTCATACATATTTAGGAGATTTTAAATTCATTTTATGAATAAAACAATGTAGACAAAATTCCATAATTTAAGGAATTGGAGAGAGAAAACACTATTCAAGATTCCATGACTAGAAATCTTGAATTTAAATTAAGATTTTAAGTGGTAATTAAGCACTTTTAGGTTCTAATCAACTTTAATAAATTATTTTGACTCAAGATTAATTATGGAAATTAATTAATCTTCGATTAGAGCCTAATATTGCTTAGGTTTGCTTAATCACGCGATTAAGCGTAAAAACACGAAACTAGGGGTAAAATCGTAATTTTGCACTAATTTTGCCCGGGACCTCCATAATTAAAACTGAGGTCATAGAATACATAAAAACACCTTTTAAAACCATCTAGAGAAGTTTCGGGTTCATCTGGCACTTGCAAATAGGTAAAACACCGCAGGGGCGTTTTGGTCATTTTGACCCGAAAACTCGAAAAACGAGATTTTCGATTCCGGAAAGGTACACAGGTCATCTAATCCCCTTCCAACATTGAGTTTGCCCTTCGAGTACTGGCAGATCGGCTTTCCTCGAATTCTGGGCCGAAAATGACCTCAGGGGCATTTCGGTCATTTTCACTCTAGCAGAAAATCGGGGCGTTACATAAGACGTGTTCAAATTAATTATTAATTGTTACTCTTTTGTTTCAGTTCTTATCTTTTGACTTGGAAATAATTTACTAAAAATATAGGTAAATTCTTTTTTTTTTTTTGAACTTTTAAAACCAAAATGCGAGCCATGTGTGTCTATATATATACCGGTCAACAATCACATAAAACTCATCATAATATATGTGTAAATTGTATCATAATATGACACCACTGGATTGACATATCGTAACTATAACATACTAGTGACGTCCTATAAACAAAAATGACATCCAAAGATACTATGCCTGCTAACAAAGGTTGCATTTACAGAAGGCCAAAGGTAAACATGATTATCGTAAGACTAGACTAGTTTCTGCTACACTGCCATTGAAAGACTAGGCTACACAAAGTATAGGGGAATGACAACTCTAAAGCCAACGCTTGAGGGCTAACCATCTCCATGCTTCCACTGTGACCAATTCATAGCGTAACTACCACGTCCATGCCTTAGGGAAAACCATGAACAATGCCTTTGTCCTTGTCTAGAGACGACACAGAAGAAAATAGAGGGATGAGAAACTCATTCAAGACTCTCAGCAAGGCTTAGTGTCATCGTCATCATCCTCAGCCACTTCGATTTTCATTATGAAAGAGATGTGCATGCATAAGGTTCAGTTTTAAACTTCTCAAATTTATTTATCTGAAGTGGGTATCTTTTAGCATAGGTCTTGATATCATGAATGCAACAAATATCTCATGTATACATGACAATATCTCAAGAGCATAATCCTTATTAATCATTATGAATATAGTCAACATAAAACCTCATAGTGTAGTATCTATGTTTCACAATTACGGATGTCTAGGAGTCACAACATTGACCTTTTCTAAGTTCCGCCTTTGCCTAAGTTGCTATAAATAATTTCTAAACCAATTATGAGGGATTCTTACACATATAAACTAATTATAAAACATGATTACTGCATCTAAAGGTTGCTGGACAGAAACAGTATTATTTGTATTCCAAGTGTTCTAGAATTCTCATTTTAAATCTTTTCTAGTTACTAGTTTTTTCTTAGCTTTCTCAAATTAATTCTAACATCAATTGTACATGAATCCACTCATTCTAATATAATAAAATCATCATCATACAGTGAACAAAATAGCAAGGCAGAACCGTGAACATCCATAATCATATCATGCATAGAATTTCATTTCTAATACACATAGGTTGCTAGTTTCTTTTGGAACCTTTTTAGAACTTTTAAAACTCATTGGAAATCAATTTATTTCATTAAGGTCATCATAAAATGAATAAGGGCACTAGCTATTTTAATTTCTTCATGGTTAACTTTTAAAACATAAAATTATGCTTGAAATATTCTTTAAGCTTACCTATGCTTAAGAAAATTATAAAACATAGGCTATTGGCACTTATCACTAGATGAAACCTATACTAGGTCCATCTCCATCACATGGCCGAAATCACTATCCATGAAACACTTCCATTTTCCAAACTTTACTTGAGATAATAGTGGGCAAGACTTTGAGCTCTAGGTTCCTCAGGTGATGACATAAATTTAAACATGCAATGCATTTTGTTTTATTCTTTATTATAAAGTGTAAGCATAAAATAAATATGAGATGCAACTTATTATCTTTAAAATGTAAGTGATGACTTGAAACATAAATATGAGAATGCAAGCTTATTCTTTACTCTTGGTAGCTTAGTGTTGACATGAAATCAATATGAGTGCAAGTTCATTTTACTTTAACTAGAGCTCATACAAGACTTTTAGAAGAACAAAAATAATCTCAACCCAACACTTATCTAGCAAAACAAAGTGAGCTTTAGAGTTCTTGTACCAAGGTTTCAAAGAAATCTCATGGTTTGAACATCATCATCAAGCTCAAGGAAAATAAACTAAGGGACCAAAATAAATAACCACATTTCTTGAAACAAAATCTATCTAAAGTAAACTACACCATATTCTTTATTTTATGCTCAAGAGCTCCTATCTAAAGTAAACTCTAGAACGTGCCGGCCAACTTTAAGGTTGACAAGGGTAAGCTTTGAGTTTTTTGAAATCCTTGTAATTATTTTCTTAATTTAGAATCATTAGTGAGCTAAGGAACATTTTTAATAAAACTTGAAGAAAGAAAAACTCAAACTTTAGAGGCCTTATTGTGATGAACACAAAGTCATCATCTAGAGATGCTCATCATCAAGCTATCATGAGAAGGTATCTAGGCCTTGAAGGCCGAAAATAAAAAAGAGGGAATAAGGGGAAACCAAAAAGGAAAAGCAAGGAAAGCTCTTAAAAACAACATTTTTCTCCAAGAACAAAGTATATTCAAGTAAAGGAAAGACTTTAGAACAACTCCCTACCAAGTGTTGAATATGAAAAGCTTAGTCTTGAAGTGAGGATGAGAAGAAAATATTCTTCCAAAGTGAAGAGGAAGATTCGGCCAAGGTAGGAGGAAAGGAAAGGAAAGGTGTTTTATGTGAGCTTGTGTTTGAGAAAGGATGCTTTGGTGGTTGGATGGTGGTTGTCTGGTGGTTTGAGGTTGTGATGTGGTGGCTCAAGGAGGAGGATGAAGAAGATGAAGAAGAACTCTTAGAAATTTGAGAGGAAAAAGAAAGAACTCAAGTTGCTCTTGAAAACTCAAAGCTTAGCAAATAAACCAAAATGATCCAAGTTCTTCCAAGCAAGCTATTTATAGAAAATCAAAACAATGAGGGTGCTTCAAAGGGGGGAGTGGTTGTGAGCCTTGCCTCATGGAACATGAGGTGAGAGATTGTTTCATTGAAGCATGGTGAAGTATGGTTGGAGGTAAGGTGGGTATGGTTCAAAGCATGGCTCCAAGCATGGTCAAGTATGGCCTTGGAAGTTCATTTGAATTAAAAATCATGAATGGAGGGGGAGGTATGGTCGGTAGCTTCATGGAGTGAGGAAGGAGAGATTTCTTTTATTTAATTGTGGTTTAAGGGTGTATTTAGGTGTATCATCAATTAGGTTTAAGGTTAGGAGTTTAAGTAAGTGTTTAGGTAGCTAAGTAAGTAATTAAGGACATCAAGACCTGATTAGGGAGTGTTCTTACATCATTAGGGGGGATTCAAACTCACTTTAAGGTGTAAACAAATGTAGACACAATTCCTTAATTTAAGGAATTGGAGAGAGAAAACACTATTTAAGATTCCATGACTAGGAATCTTGAGTTTTAAAAAAGAGATTTAAGTTTAATCTAAACAATTTTATTTTCTAATTAACTTTGATAAATAATTTTGACTCTAGATTAATTATGGAAATTAATTAATCTTCGATTAGAGCCTAATATTGCTTAGGTTTGCTTAATTATGTCATTAAGCTCAAAATCACTATTTTAGGGGTAAAATCATAATTTTACGCAAAAACTGCCCGGCACCATTGGGACTTAAACAAATGTCACTAAACACATAAAAACATCATCTTAAACCTTTTAGAGAGTTTCCGGGCTCAAACGGCACTCATACCCGTGTAAAAGCGCTATAGGGGTATTTTGGTTATTTTAACTTGAAATCTCAGAAAATGCAATTTTATGCTCTAATCATCATTCATCCACATATAATCCCCTTCTAACATTGAGTTGGCCCTTCGAGGATGGTCGGGTCGGCTATCCTCGAATTCCGGGTGGAAAATGACCTCAGGGGCATTTTGGTCATTTTTGCTCAGACAGAAAAATCGGGGTGTTGCAGCTCACACATTCATAGTCTTCAATCCTGATGAAAAGATCATTATTAAGCTCATATTGAAGAAGTCAAGATCAATGAGAAGATAAAAAATTGAAAAAGCACGTCAGAAGGCTTGCATATTCAAAAGCCATGCTAATTTTACATAAAAGGAGGGAAAATTCAAAATTCAAATTAGGTCAACTTTCAAAAATAGTGACATACTACTGTAGGTAGAAAAGCGCACAAGAATGAGGGGTTGAATTGTCCTTCACTTTTTTCTTTCTGTCTTTGTTTATGAAAAACTGAAACAATATACTATCAAGTGTTTAATGCAACATCCTCCCAAGTACAACCTCATCCTTAAGTTATGATATTATACTCGAGAGTTGTTACTTATTAATAAGTGGACCTTTTTTAATTATCTATAGCAAGCTCGATGGATTCTTGTAATAACTAGCATAATTCGATTAAAATATATAAAATATTTATTTAATATAAAGTCAATTACATAAGGAAGCTTGACTATAAGCTTATATACATATACAATCTCTATTGCATTTAGATACATATGACTCCAACTAAATACAGTGAACTAAAATATCAACTACTAAACTACTACGATCCCAAGTTCCTTTATCTAGTAGTCCCATAGTTCTTTGGATCAACCTGGAGACGACATGGGAACACAAAAACACATAGGGATGAGAATTATACAATTCTCAGCAGGGCAACTCCCTAGATATGCAAAAATAAATGTCATCTTCATTATTTCAGCCACTTTGGTTTATTAAGAAAAAGTGATCATGTATTACATAACAATAGTTTATTTTTAAAGTTTCAAATCATGATTCCAAAGTGGGTTACATTTAACATTCACTCGTTTAATTCACAGGTAATATCGGGCTCAAGATCATATGAAATAATGCTAAACAACATAACTCAATATGATATAACCATGCATATGCCAATTACAGTGAAATTATCTTCAATGGGCCTGATTCTATTTATGGCCATAAAACTCAATTCAGTGCATTTTTCTTTTTTCATCGACATATAAAAGACTTAGTTTATATCATGCTTCTACTTGTGGTTGCAAAACTCAATTTCGTGCATTTTTCTCTTTTCATCGACATAGGAAAGACTTAGTATATAACTCTTAGTTTATACCAAATGGTATTTATAGTGGATAACACCATATATGGGAAATTGATTGCTTATTAGGATTGAGCCCATTCCTATACGTGATCATCGGACTTCATTTTATTCCATTTCCAAATCACATATAGTTCTATTCCTAGCTGATACATCTACCGACTCATAATATCTCAGGATAAGTTCCTCTTTTTGCCTTCCTTTCATGTCAGAACATGCACAATTGAAGTTTATACATTCTTTTGTCTCATATAATTGCATCATGTACTTTTCTTTTCTCAAATGCATGCTTAAGCCATATGTAGGTGTTCAGTCACAAATGATTCTCATTTATGCCTCATACATCAATATTTAAATTCACTTGTAGGCATTCATATACATCATACTTCGATCAAAGTTTATTATGTCACCAATATAAGGCCTTAGCATAAATACAATATATGGGCACATTTCACATATTCATAGCACAAATTATTCTGCATTTCAAACCATCAAATCCAATGTTACAAAAATTCTCAATGATACTCCAATGTGTCTAGAAGGATCCATAAAAATTTCAGAGCAAAAAGAGTTCTCAAACTATCTTAACAAAATTAGACAAATTCGGAGGTCAGAAACCTCCTATTTATAGCCAATAGCCATAATTCCATAATTTTTAACCCTTGCACATGACTGAATTAATTCATAGAAAAAATCATAGTTTAACCTCAAGATGTTGGCAACACTTTATAAAAATTTCAAAGGAAAATCAATCAATTGCTATGGTAACAAAATAAGCAAAATTCAGTGTTTCAGAATTGACTATCCAGGCAACTCAGCAACAGTCTCGATTTTACATTTTTAGAAAATAGTAAAAGTCATTTTTAACACCCACAAAAAATCATGGAGTTGCCTTAGATGTTAGCTTCAATATATAATTTTTCTAGCTCATAAAAACATTTACAAATATATCAGAAAATTTGTGAATCATAACCTGTCAGTATAAATTCGAGAATTTCAGCACATGATTCAAAACTTGTTTTGCCAAAAAGGGTTTTCTAACATCATCCAAACACTCCACCAAAATTAATACACCAATATCAATATATTATCAACCAATAAAACTAAAAATATAAAATTGAATCAGTAGTTAAAATAGTAAAAATGAAGTTGATACAAAAGAGGTTCAAAACCCCTATTTGTAAAGCTTTAAGGCTTCTAACTCCAATGGTTCTTTCACAAATACTTTTTCCTCACTTCAAGCCTTCCAAATAATACCTATTCTCTTCCTTAACAGTGGTGTATGATTTCAAACCCTACTTGTAGATTATGGAGAGTAGAACAAGATTTGTGAAGTAATCTTGGTGTTTTGGTGACTTTGAACTTAGGTTTTGGGGATTTGAAAGCAAGAATGAGGGTTTGACAGCAAGAACAATGGAGGAGGAGTTCTTGGACAGCTCTGGCTGAAAATGATGATGATGGAGTGATAAGGTTGGTTAGCTTATCTTTATCTAGGCTAGGTTTTGGCATTTATGTAGTCAAAGTGTCATTTTTCCTTTTTGAAACTAAATAATGAGATGGATGACTAGGATTTGGTTTGGAAGTCAAAGAATGAATCTTGGCCATCCAATTGGCTCAAGATAATTGTAACGCCCCGATTTTCACTAAACTTTTAAATGACCAAAATGCCTCTGAGGTCATTTTTACCTGGAACACGAGGACGGCCGATCTCGGCCATCCCCATAGGGTTTATATGATATATGAAGGGGACTGTATGTATATGAATACTTAGTAGAGCAGAAAAACCTCATTTCTGAGATTTCTGCGCACAAATGACCAAAATACCCCTATAACAGATTTAAGGTTGTTTTAAGTTCCATTTTAACCCGGACTTGTCCCGGAGGTCTAAAACAGTGTTTTCGAGGCATGACCTATGTTTGTTTAAGTCCCGGTGGTCCCGGGCAGTTTTTGAGAGAAATTATGATTTTACCCTTGCCTAAGTGCATTAAGGGCCAAATTACGTTTCAAAATAAAACCCAAGCAACAATAGGTTCTAATTAAAGGATAATTAATTTCTATAATTAATTTAGAGCAAAAATATTTATTTGAGGATGATTTGAATCTAAAATTGTTTAAAACCTATTTCTAGCATCTTTTTCAACAAGGAGAATCCATAAATAGTGATTTCACTATTCACCTTTTTCTCAAACCAAGAAAAGTTGTCATCCCCTAGAAACTCTTATCACAACAAGTGACCCCATCAATCCAACAATGTTTCTCCTAAATCTAAGTTAATCATGGCCTAATTTCCTAATTTGTTCACCTAAAACCCTTACTTAGCAATTCCTAATCATAAGCATAACCAATGCTACACCTAAGTACACTTCTAAACCATGATTAGAGGAGATATTTTCCCTCCCCATGGTTGCCCAAAAGTGGCACCACTTTTCGCCCTATGAATTCAAAAGAATGATATTTTATGGTGTCAGTCAAGTTTCCTTTCCAAAGCCACCCTATGACCATGCCTTGTAAGCTTTCAATCACACTATGAATGCCAATTCAAGGAGAATTTTCTTCTCTCCTCCTTGAAGAAAGAATTCGGCCAGCCCTCACCTCCATACATCCTTGATTCATTTGTCTATATATAGCTTGCCTTGATGAGCATTTGGACACTTTACAACATTTGCAAAGTTTTGTGCTTCAAGAGTTCTCTCAAAAGCTCTATCTTTCTCTCTTTGTTCAAGCCAAGACCACCACTCCTTCACCTTCAATCTTCATCTTCCTTCTCATCTAAACACTTCCCTAAGTCCAAACCAAAGCAAACACATCTCCTTCCTCCTTTTCTCCTCTTGGCCGAATCCACCACGAAGGATTCAAGGAAATTTCTTTTCATTCCTCTCCAAGAACCAACCTTTCCTTCATCTCTAGAGCATCAACACTTGGTAGGGAACTTGTTTAAAAATTCTTTATTTACTCTTTATGTCTTAATCTTGTTGGAAAAGCTTGGTTCGAATAAGTTTCCTTGATGATGAGTTGATGTTTTCTTCTCTTTGTTTTCCTTTCTTTTGGTTTTGGCCTCAAGGCCAACAAAATGATAGCTTGATGATGAGAGCTTCATGTTGATATTTGTCACATGAACAAACTCTAGAGCTTGAGTTCTTAAAGAAAGGTTTCATCACCAAGTAAGAGTTATATTTCTTTTGAATCTCTTGGAACTTCACCTTTTTCTTTTGTGTATTTCAGCCATGAGTGCCTAGGAGATTTGGAAAATGATGGCTTGATGATGACAGCTTTGGTATTTGTCACATGAACAAACTCTAGAGCTTGAGTTCTTAAAGAAAGGTTTCATCTTTTCAAGTTTTAGCCAAGAATGAGTTAGGTTTCTCTTGAAACTATTTGAAATTTCCTTTTTCTTCCTTTCAAGTTTCGGCCATGAGTGCCTTGATGATTGGAAAAATGAGAGCTTGATGATGAGGGTTTCATGTTGATGTGGGTCACATGGATAAACTCTAAAGCTTGAGTTTTTAAAAGAAAATCTTGATCTTTTTAGCATTAGTTAAGAATGAGTTTATGTTTCTCTTGAACACTTGTTGAACCTCTCTTTTCTTTCAAACATTTTGGCCATCTCCATGGTTCCTTGAGGATCATGTTTCTTTTTGGTACTTTAGCACTTATAGTTTTCTTTTCTTGTGAGGATGAGTTTTGGGTTGGAACTTTGGTTCTTTCTAAAGTCTTGCAAGAGCTCTAGCCAAGATGTAAAAGGAATTACATCCATGTTTATTTTATGCTACCACTAAATCCCCAAGATAAAGAAATAAACTTGCATTTCATGTTTTATTTTCAAGTCATCACTAAACTCAAAGATTAAAATGAGTGTGCATTTCATATTTACCTTGAGCTATCACTTTACTTTCTAATGAACTATAAAAATGGAATGCATAGCATGTTTATTTTATGTCATCACTCTAAGCTACTAGAGCTCAAAGACTTGCCCACTTCATCTTGAGAAAAGATTAATCAAGGAGGTATCTCCTTGAATATGCATTCGGCCAAGTGGTGAAAATGGCTCTAAAAGGAGTTCATTTAGTTACTAAGGCCTATAACCTATGTCTTAGGGTTTTCCTAAACTATTGTGGACTTAGTCAATGTTTTAAACATGTTTTCAAGGTTTAATCTTGTTCCAAAGAACATTACATAGCTACTGTCCTATGTGTTTTGTGATGGTCTTTAATGAAATAAAATGATTTCCAAAGAGTTTTAGAAGTTTCAAAGGTGTTCCAAGAGAAACTAGCAACCCATATGCATTAAAGTGAAGTTTTTCCTATGATTTAATGACACATGTTTTCGGTTCTGCCTTGATAGTTTACAGCACCTTAAATTCTGTTTTGGGTGGTCTAAATATGCTCAAATACCTTGCCAAGTATGTGATAATTATTCTAGACATTTTAAAGTACACTTAGTAACTTTATTTGCTTGATATGTGAATTCTAGAACTACATAGGAACAGAAAATTTTAGATTCTGTCTAGCCTTGTTAAAGTACTTAGATTCACATTATATGATGTCTAGATGAGTGAGAGTTACTCATAATTGGTTTAGGTATTAATTATTATATCATAGAAAAAGTCAGAAGTGAGAAAGGACCTAAAACGCACATTCTAGAACACCGTAATTCATCTAAATTAGCACACTGCCTAAACTGTCCAGCCATAATCAATTAGGTTTTAGGACTTAATAAATTATGGAGAAGAGGTTAATCAATCCCTTAAACTCATAAGGACATAATATGCTAGTTTGAGATTACCCGATTTAGGGATTTTAATGTAAGGGAGTGATTTATAAGCTCTTGGATTAAGGATGAAATTACTGTGTCATCTCATGACTAGAATGATGTTATGTGAACTATTATTTCTAAATGCTAGTTTTATTATTGCATGTGGTTGTTCTTTAAGAACTTAGAAATGCCTATGTTGTAACATGAGAAATGTGACATGTATGTTTTGAGTGGCATTTCATTAAACATGCTAAGACTTAAGGTGACTTAAACTATGAGAAAATGATCCTTTTGAACCACCAAATTAAGGGTGGGGATGAGCTGATTCTATGCCCCCTAGACCCGTACTTTAAGTCAGGACCTTTAACTTATCCTTTCGGATAAGTCTAGATGCTAGTGACGACTAGCTTGGTATGAGCTCATAACCTAGTGATATCTCCCAAGGGAGACCAGTTAGGGTGGCCCCAGGAAGAATATGATGATGTTTTAATGTCACCTAAGTAACCAAGTTAAGCTACCATGTACCATGATTCCATGTTATATGAACTACGATTCTATGTACCATGAACTATGACTTTATGTACCATGAACTATGATTTTATGTACCATGAACTATGACTTTATGTACCATGAACTATGAATTCATGTGCCATGATCCATGAGGATAGGAACCATGATTTATGATTCAAGTTTTATGATTTATAGACTATGTAACCAAGAAGTTTTAGGATTAAAAGGAATGGGTCTCGGAAGTTAACATTTTTGAACTTCATAATTGAACCATTATATGTCCATGATTTCTTTTAAGAAACCGAGGTCCCTGGAGACGTAGAAGACGACACCTAGGTAGAAGGAAAAACCCTACTGAGTTTCTTTAGTAAGAAATCTTACTCCCTCTATCTCTTTCTTCCCTTTACGTCTTCAGATTCGGATGGTGACGTTCGTACTCTTCGTTGATACACCTACTTGGGAGGTGCACCACGACAACGAGCATAGGTCGTTTCATTTTGAGGGTCGCTGCACAGTCCGCGTTTTTATGTTCCTTGGATAGCCATTCGCACACCCTGTAGATAGCTACCTTTTCTCCCCGACTTCACCATATGGAGATGACATGGTCTTTGAGTGTGCTCGCACACGCAATGAGAGGATTCTATGGACCTACTCTGTTGGCTAGGGCGTTGTACCCGACTACGTACCCCGTTCCTAGCATTCAAAGGAGGACCCTTCGGAGGATCCACTTGCCCATATGTATGGAGAGGACTCCGCCCCCACTCCCCCGCAGATGCCCATGGGTAGCGAGGAAACAGTTACCTAACCACGGAGGGCTCGGGAGCCCAGTTCACAACCTCGATACGCTAGCATGCCTGCCCCTACCGAGCTCCGCCCTTGGATTAGCTACGTTCCCCTATACCCGTGATCTTCGCCGTGTAGCTTGGAGGATAGTCCCTAGTACACACATGACACATAGTTAGGATAACCTACTTTTGTGTTGAGGTTGTCCATCTTAGATTGCACTTGGGTAGAGGTGTTTCCTTCATGTCTTTTCCATGTATTTTATATTTCTGTTGTATTCGTATTTCCTATGTACTTGAAGAAGCCCCGCCCCTTAGGGTGGGCATATTATATGCATGAGTTATTTCAGATAATGATGTCATGGTTATTTTGGAGCCACTTCTATGTTTATATTTCCACACTTTATTATACCATTTATGTACATGCTACGCGCGGCTCATATTTTAAAGAGTTTTCAACAAAAACAAAAATTGGCTCGTATTTTCCTCAAGTTAATTTCAAAGTAATAGAATTATGACAAGAGGTAATGACTAATATTTGGCCTAAATACATACTAGTAGTGTTGGGTCAAATATTAGGGTGTTAAAATAGTTGGCTCACTTTAACTTGGGGAGTAAGTACCTTTTTCAATGTTAAAATCACATACCGAAATTCCACCGAAAGGATGAGATATTGGCACCTAGGTAAAATAATAATAAAGGAAAGATCAAGATTAAAACTTGATTTTCAAGTTTCAATCCTTACCATCGACTTGGCAAAATGTGATTGGTAGAAGTTACTTAGTCACCAAGTAACTTTTACCGTGTTAAAAACCACATAATGAAATTCTACCGAACGGGTAAATCGTACCCGGGTAATCCAACAATGCCCGAAAATTAATTCTAGGTATAAATCTTTATTTCTAACTATTTCTATCCTTAATCTTGTAATTTCTCAGTTTTGGGCATCTTCAGGCCCCAATTCTCAGGTTTCAATTGTCCCGGCAAGCCGTGGGGCCCACTAGGTTACTATTCACGTTTCTCTCTGTTTTTTTTTATAGATCCATTGGATCATCCTCATCATTGCTATGTTTGTCGAATTTTTGAAATTATGGCTAGTAAAGCTCAAATTAATTTTTAAATAATTTTTAGGGTGCTAAATTTAACTTAAAGTATAGCAGAAAGAACATTAGATACTTCAAAAAGCAACTTTCTGAACTACAACAAATATGATAAAAGCACATATAAGTTGGTTTTTTATAAATCACAATATAATAGGCACTATGCTATAGATATAACAGAGTTAAGGGAGAAGAAGATATTGCACAGAAGTTTTTATACTAGTTTCGGCCAACCTATCTACATCTAGTTCTCAACTACCATTGAGTTCCACTAAAAACCTTTCTCAACCCAAGAAAGTTGGATAGTCTTTACGGTAATCTTCCTAAGCTCTTACCAATGACCAGTAGACTATCACAACTGAGTAGTCTTGACTAGCATCTCCAAGCTAACACAGTGACCAGTAATTCACTCTTATTGTCACAACCTGAGTAGTTTTTCACCAGCCTCTACAAATAGTAGATCACTCTTGCTGTCACGTTACAAGTAGTCTTTACTTTGCCTTTCCAAGCTAACTCACAACGATTACTAAAGGATCAGGGTTGTAAAGGTTTGTGTTTAGCTTCATCACTCAAACTAACCAACACTCAAGTTTTTGTAAGATATACAGTGACAGACCTAGAAAACTTGAATGACTTTTTTTCTATAATTCTTTGTAGGAAGAGCTTATGATCTACTAAGAATGTAGAAAGAAGATTTTTACAAACAAGAAACTGATTACAAAAAGTAATGAACTTTATAAAGGAAGAAGGAATTTTTTTAGCATTTCAGCCTTCTTGAGTGAAAGTCTCTTTTCATTGTAAGCATAACATCTCTATATATAGATGGTCTGTTTTTATGACTATTGCCTTTGATCTTTTCTCCAAGTGACACGTGTTGATGATGTATTTGTGCCTTGGAAATGCAGTCTAGAGGAGAAGGTCATTGTTTGTCAAAGTTGTTACAAAATCCATTATGAAATAGAGGTTTCTAAGGTCACCTTTAGAAAATACTTTTTACTTTCTGAACGAGGTTTCTGAACTCTTCCTTCTAAAATTTGGAGTGGTTGACCAAGTGGGCAGAAGAGATGTCATGTCAATTTGTGACTAGGTTTGAATTTAAATTTGAATTTCAAATTTCCCTTATTTTCTTGCAAAGTGTACCGTTTCATTGTGAAGTGAACTTTCTAAAGTGCAATATTAGTTCCTTGATATATTTCAATCTTTCGAATTTCAATCAAAGCTTACAGATGATGTTATGATTGCGATCATGGTGATTGAAGGTGGTAGAATGTACTTGCTTCATAGTTGGGTTGAAATCTTCACTTGAGGCATACTTTCTAAAGTCGCATGCTACTTTTTGAAGTCACATGCTACTTTCTAAATATCTAAGCCTTGGTTTCTTGTATAGGAGAATTTCTTCAGTACATTGAGCATATATCTATTTTGTCCATGATATAATTTTTATTTCCATTAAGTTCCCATATCTTGGAATGAGATAAACATGTTTGCACATGTCATGTGAAAATATTTAACTTTAAGAATCGTGTTATGCTAATGTAAGCACTTGTTTAATACTTCAAGAAATTCAAGGGAAACATTAGTCATTCTTCAAAATATTTTCTCAAAATTGGTTATGTTATCACTCAAAACATTTTGCATTTATGCTTTTTGAAGGGTTCTGGAGCAAATAATCTCCCCCTTTTTTATGATGACAACCTAATTTAAAGAAAATCTTTTGAAGAGATATTGTAAGAAATATAACACTATATATATCATGATAGCGAATATTCTTTCAAATCATCGTATAATATGATTTTCAGAGAGTCTCAAACTTAACATATGGTATGGATAGAATAAAAAATGCTTCATCACCTTAAGTGGCTTCAATCAAAGCTATTTTTATTTTAATCAAGGTTTCTGAAATTAATCAGAGTACTTTCTGAAAGGTATTAGAGCAGTACAAAAAAAGGTATGATCATTTAAGCCTTCTAACAAAATACAGCTTGATTTTTAGTCATATTGAACTCTATGAAAAACCCATGTTTGAATAAAGCAAATAACACTTGTCATATTTCCTCTTGATTTAATTTCTTATGCAGCACATATTTATCCAAATGCATTTTTGAAACACAATGAAATTTTTGTGCATGAAAAACATATAACATATAGACTTTGCATAGACAAGAGGTTTCTGAAACTCAAATAAGAACTAGTCTCAGTTGTATCAAAGCATGTAAAATATGTTTCTAAAGATCAACAGAAACCGATCACAACTATAATTAGAGCGATTTATATAGAGCTTATGAAAAATATCATACATGTGTGTTAGAGTATATATGTTTATAAAAAACTTTTCAAGGGTGTAACATGGCATACATATCGGAGCACAAAAAGATATGTGTATCAGAGTGAAGAAGGGTAACTGTGCTTAATAGATACGTGCTAGAGCTAATCATAAAAATGTAGATATGCTTAGTATCAGAGTGTTCTGAGGAAAAAATAGTTCAGAATGAATGCTAAGATATAAAAAGCATAGGTCTTAAACATGATATATGATTAGCTAAGTGATATGGGGCATTTATGCCGCTTATTTAACTTCTGAACTCTAGCTTTTTAAATGAATTTTGATGAGTATAAATCTGGACTCCTACACCACTTGCCCAAGTTCCATGGGTTATTTGGGGAAGATCCACACAAACATCTCAAGGAATTTCATGTGATTTGTGTGACAATGAAGCCTCAGAGGTTAACGGAGGACCAAATCAAGATAAGAGCCCTCCCGTTTTCCCTTGATGAAGCTGCCAAGGACTGGTTCTTTTACATCCCCCAAGGAACAGTTGACAGCTGGGCTGGCATGAAGCGTTTGTTTTTGGAGAAATTTTTCACAGCTTTTAGAGCAGCAGCCATCAAAAAAGATATTTGGGGCATTCGGCAATTGCATGGTGAATCTGTCTATGAGTACTAGGAGAGGTTCAAGAGATTATGTGCTAGTTGCCCCCAACATCAGATTTCAAAGCAGCTTCTCATTTAGTATTTCTATGAGGGACTACTGGTTATGAATAGGAGCATGATTGATACTACCAGTATGGGTGCCTTAATTGACAAGACTCCTGCTGCAGCTAGAACTCTGATTAAGAACATGGCAAAAAACTATTAACAGTTTGGGTCTAGAGCTGGTAATAGTACCTGTCAAGTGGGTGAAGTTTCCTCAGTTGAGAATAGCAAGGTAGAAAAGAAACTGGATGAACTGAAAGAATTTCTGAAACAAATTGCTCTTAATCAAGTTCGTCCAGTTAAGGTAGTACATTTATGTGGTATTTGTTCATGTGAGTCACACACTTTAGACATGTTCCCTCAGTTATAGGAATATCCCACCTCAGTGACAGCTGGTAACATATTTCCTAATAGGCCTCAAAATTAGGGTAGGCAGCAGGGGTACAATCCATACAGCAACACCTACAACCCCTAGTTGGAGAGATCACCCCAATTTCAGGTGGAACAATGTGTAACACCCTAATATTTAACCTAACACGCCCAGGACATATTTAAGTTAATTATTAGTTGTTACTCTTTTGTTTAATTATTTAACTTTAAAATACTTAGCGAAAAATATGGGTAAAAATATTTTTTTTTTTTAAACATAATGTAACATCCTAATATTTAACTCAACATGCCTAGGACATATTACAGTTAATTATTAGCTATTACTCTTTTGTTTCATCCTTTAATCAAAATACTTAGTGGAAAATAGGGAAATTTTTTTTTTTTGAAACATAAAACAAAACATGAGCCACGCGTGCTAGGATAAATCGAGCATTCAAACACAAATAGCGTAACTAGAATATTATGCAACAAAAACATCAAATAGGCTCCATAAAATGAACAACCATCGGCACAACATAGTTATATATATATAATAATCTACCCACCATGAAAGGTGATTTAAGTTTAGTACAGCAAGATAATGCAAATACATCGGAAAACATGCCCACCTAGTGCACCTGGAAATGAATAACCTCTATAACAAAAGGAGGTCATCCCTAGCTAGAAGTGGTGTGTGCACTAAAAACCCTCCATAGAACTTCTACTGCTGCTGGCCGGGAAAAGGTGGGATAAAGCCAATCCACTGGCGAAGCTCGGTAGGAGTAGGCACACGAAGTGGCTGAACATGGGCTCCATGTCAGGGACGCATGGCTAGCCTCCGAGCCAGCATCAGCTGTGTGACAATCTCCTCACTGTCTTCTTGTATGAACAGAGGGGTGGGGACAAAACTCTCAGAGTACATATGGGTAGGTGGGTCATAAGATGGATCGGTCTCCGATAACCTCGAGTAAGGGACATAATCCAGAAGCTCATGAACGGCAGACGCGATGGTGTACGTGTGGAGGATCCTCTCGTTGTACGTATGCGCACGCTCAAAGACCATATTGTCGCCATACGGGGATGTCAGAGAGAAATGGTAACTATGTACAGGATGTGCAAACGGGCGTCCTATGAACATGAAGACTCTAACAGCACAGCACCCCTCAAAATGGTATGATCGAAGCTTGGGGTCATAGTGAACCTCCCATGTAGGGGTGTTGATGAACAGAACGAAGGTCGCTATCCGGATATGAAGACGAGATGGAAAGAAAGAGAGAGGGAGTGAGAATCTTTATGAAATAATCTCAGTAGGGTAACCTCCTATCTAAGTGACATCGTCAACGTCCTCAGGAACCTTGGGTTTATTGTAAAAAGGTGATCATGCATAAGGTTCATTATTAGGCTTTAAACATAATTATACAAGGTCCATTTATTTTAAAATGAATCTTAATGTCATGTATGCAACATGGCAAAGCATGAATGCATGGTAATACATTATGCAAGCAAACAATAGAACACATCATCAAGAAACATCAACATATAAGTGGCATAAAGTGGCATGTGACTTCTCATGTGAAACTCTTTCTCATATTTAAACTCTTAAGTTATTTTTCTCAAAGATCACCCTCTTATCATGTCCACCAAAAACCAACCAACACACCGGCCTCGATGATTTTATCCTGGTCACCAAAACTCTGTCTCACCTATCACCTAGGAATGAGGTCAATCCTGACTAGATTTCATATGGGGTAATAGAGGGGGTAATTTATCATCTCTAAGGATCACCTAATACACCGACTCCCGAAGTGCGGGTTAGGGTTATTTCCTTCTCCGAAAAGCATCTACTGGCACCCAGTGCATAGCAAATTATCTGCTTTGGCAAGGTCAATGTCAATACCCTCACAGATTTGCCTCCTTCTCACTGGAGCGGGAGAAGTACGTCTTGGTACTATGCCACATTCAAAATCTCATGAAATTTTCAAAAACTTTCTTAAGTCTTCAATTTTGATGGAAATTCGGCAGTATATTGGCTGTATACTGAATTTCCTCAAATTTGCTTTATGCCACATAAACTCATGTTCTCAAATATCATCATGGCATTTCATTCAATATTTCATGCTCATCAAATCATGCAAATCACCATGTACACAAATACTTAATTCTCACGTTTATACATTCATATGCACATAACATCAGCACTCTAGCAAAGCAATAAACATGCTCCTACTCAGAATGCCAGAATGAGGGACCAGGCTCAGCTAGTGCAAATGCTATGCATAACAAACCATAGGGACAAATAAACATACACTTGAAGTACTAACTCTCAAATTCCTCTCCTATCTTATAGTATATTATGTATTGACCCTTATGGGTCTTAAACTTCCGATCTAATTAATCTAGCATCTGAATTAGGTCTTTTATGCACCTAAGGGATCATTACCAACAATTCTCACTAATTATTATGATTATGCTCAATTCCAAACAGCATGTGGCAGAATCTATATTCTTCAAATTACGGGTCTCTGGGAGTCACAACTTTGACTCTTTCTAAGTTCTGGTTTCACCTAAGGTACTATAATAAATTCCTAAGCCAATTATGAGGGATTTCTACACATATATACTAATTATAAACCACTTTTACTATGATTAATCATGCTGGAACAGAATCTAAAAATCTTGGCTTATAAGTGCTCTAAAACTCACATTTCTAACCCTCTTTAGTTACTTATTGCTCCTAATACTCACCAAATAATTTTTTCTTCACTCAAACATAATTTTTATACATTCCAACTCAATAAAATAGCATCATACAGTGGTCATTCATCCAGGGCAGTGGCCAAAACATATACTTCATAAAATCACATAAAATCACATTTCACATGTATATAAGTTACTAGTTTTCTCTTGGAACCAATTTAGGACCTCAAACTCTTGTAGAAAATAATTTATTTCATAAAAATCATGAAAATATATAAATAAGGGAAGTAGCTATTTAATTTGCTCATAGTTGAGGTTTAAAACATAAGAACATATTTATAATATTCATAAGTTCACCTATGCTTAAGAAAATCTTAAGACATAGATTATTGGCACTTGTGACTAGATGAAACTTATACTAAGTCCATCACCTTCACATGGTCAAAAAATAGCATTCATACAATGCTTCCATTTTCCAAACTTTACTTGAGATAAAAGGGCAAGTCTTTGAGCTCTAGGCCCTTTAGGTGATAACATAAACTTAGACATGCTATGCACTTGTTTTATTCTTCTTTATAAAGTGAGAGCATAAAAATAAATATGTGATGCAAGCTCATTATTATCTTTAGGGTTAAGTGATGACTTGAAATATAAACATGAGAACGCAAGTTCATTCTTTATTCTTGGAAGTTTGGTGTTGATATAAAAATAAATATGAGTGCAAGTTCGTTTTAATTTAACTAGAGCTCATACAATACTTTAGATGAACAATAATGACCTTAACCCAACATCTATCTAGCAAGACAAAGTGAGCTTTAGAGTTCTTTGTACCAAGGTTTCAAAGAAACCTCATGGTTTGAACATCATTATCGAGCTCAAGGAAAATGGACTAAGAGATTAAAATAAATAACCACAATTCTTGAAACAAGTTATAGAGAGAACTACACCGTATTCTTTATTTTATGCCCAAGAGCTCCTATCTAGAGTAAACTCTAGAACGTACCGGCCAACTTTAAGGTTGACAAGGGCAAGCTTTGGACTCTTTGAAAACAAGTGATATATTTTCTTAAGTAAAACTTTTTGTAAGTTACCTAGCATTTCATCAAACTTGTAAAGAGAAAAGAAATGAAAACCAAAAATTATGACAAGAAAAGGAAATGGAAATCGAAACCAGAGAAGGAAAAAGGAAGGAAAAACCGAAACCATAAAGAAAGGAAAAGAAAGAAAAAACCAAAATACTTCAAGATCAAGAACAAGTTTCAAGCTTTAGAGGTTTCTCAAATGTAAATCTCAAGACCATTATCTTGAAACCTCATGATCAAGCTAAAGATTTTCCTTTCAAAAATCAAGTCTCATAACCAAAAACAAAAAGGGAGAAAAAGAGTTGAACCAAGAGAAAACTAAAACTTTTCATATCAAGATTTCAACATAAAAGAAAAAGCTTTTGGAAACAAAACCCCTACCAAGTGCAAATTTCTTTGGAAGGAAAAGAGAGCTTGTTCTTGAAAAGGCAATGAGAAGAAAACTCCCTTCCAAGATGATGATGATGGTTCGGCCAAGCACAAAGAAAAGGAAGGAAATATGTTTTGTGTGAGCTTCGTGTTTGAGAAAGGAAGCTTTGGTATTTGGATGATGATTTATGGTGGTTTGTGGTGGTTTGTGGTTGCAAGAGGATGGCTCTATGAGGAGGATAAAGAAGATGAGAGGAAAAGAGCTCTTAGAGTTCTTGAGAGAAAAAGGAAGAAAACAAGCTAAGCTTTCAAGACAACAACTAGCAAAATGTGTAAAATGGAACCAAGTGCTCATAAGACAAGTATTTATAGAGTTTTGGAACATGAAGGAGTGAATAGGGGGGCTGGCCATGCACTTCATGGTCCATGGGGAGAGAAAATATCTCTTCCAAATGGTCATTCAAAGCATGGTTGAAAGCATGGCTAGGTATGGTTTGAAGTATGGTGAGGTATGGTCCAAAGCATGATTCAAGGTATGGTCTTTGTGTGCAACAAAATTCAACATGTGATGAATATGGGGAGGAGGAGGTTTTAGCCATTGTAGCCCATGGGGAAGGAATTTGTGTCATCTAATTGTGATTTAGTGATGTGTTTATGTGTTTCTTTGATTAAGCTTTTCATTAGGAGTTTGTAAGAAAGTGTTTAAGTAAAGCAATGGGTAATTAGGAATATTGAAACATGATTAGAAGTGGTCTTGCTTTATTAGCAAAATAAAAACTCATTTTATATTGTAAACAATTGTAGACATAATTCCTTAATTTAAGGAATTGGAGGGAGAAAATACTATTCAAGATTCCATGACTTGAAATCTTGATTTTTAAAAAGAGATTTAAGTTTAATCTAAGCAATTTTAGGTTCTAATTAAACTCAATAAATTATTTTGACTTTAGATTAATTATCGAAATTAATTAATCTTCGATTAGAGCCTAATATTGCTTAGGTTTGCTTAATCATATCATTAAGCTTAAAAACACTATACTAGGGGCAAAATCGTAATTTTTTGCACAAACACTACCCGGGACCACACAAATAAAAAAAATATTATTCAACACATATAATTAACATTCCGAACTCTTGAGAGAGATTCCAGGCTCAAACAACACTAATACCCGCGTAAAACACTATAGGGGTATTTTGGTAATTTTAAGCCAAAAGTTCGAAAAATGAGATTTTCATCTCTATTATCAATCACAACATATATAATCCCCTTCAAACATTGAGTTGACCCTTCGAGGACTGTCGGATTGGCCATCATCGAATTTTAGGGTAAAAATGACCTCAGGGGCATTTCGGTCATTTACGCTCAAACAGGAAAAATCGGGGTGTTACCTATAAAACAAAACGTAAGCTGCGTATACTAACATAAACCGAACATCGAGTATCATCAGAGTAAATAGGGTAACATAGATCATGCGTACACATGTATAAAACTAGGAATATAATAAGCAAAGCCACACCCATACATAATAGGTTGAGCTTTCGATACATAAGTAAATAATAGAAAGAAATACATGGAACATAAAAGCACCAGATGCCAACTACAGCTCCCTCTCACTAGTCTTACGACTGCTCAAAACTAAAGATACCCCTAACAAAAGATACAACTTAAAAAGGGGATCCTTGTGATAACTCGAGCACTCAAATGGGTCCTCCATCAAGATTTACTGGCGATGCTGATCCTTCAGCGAAGGGGGTATGTTCCCAATAAACTGGGCAAGCTCCTCGGGTGTATGTAGGCGGAACGGGGGACGAACATGGCCTTCGCAGTGGAAACGCATCTCCAGTCATCAGGCTAGCCTAAGCTGGGTCACCGTGTCCTCGCTGCCTCTACCTATGTCCATGGGTGCCATAGGTGCAAAACCCTCGGAGTATATGTGTGTGGGGTAGTCCTCAGATGCATCGATCTCTGAACAACTCGTTCGGGGGACATACTCGGGGTAATCGCAAACTGCTAAAGCAGTGGGGCGAGCACATCGAGTCTGCTCATCGCGGGGTCAAGTGCACTCAAAGATCAGATCATCACCATAGGAGGAAGTGGGAGTGAACCTGAAGCTAGAAACTGAGTAGGCAAAGGGGCGTCCCATGTATGCAAAAATGCATACAATACAGCGACCTTCAAAGTGGGATGAGCGTTGGTCTGGGTCGTAGTGCACCTCCCATACTGAGGTGTCAATGATGATCACAAACGAAGCCATCATCCTCTGAAGACGTAATAGAAAGAAAGAAAGAAAGATAGAGGGAGTAAGAATCTTAATAAAGAATCTCAGTAGGGAAATCCTCCTATCCTAGTGTCATCGTCTACGTCTCCATGCACCTTGGGTTTATTATAAAAAGGTGAGCATGCATAACGTTCATTATTAAGTTTTAAACATAATTATCCAAGGTCCGTTTATTTTAGGATGAATCTTGATGTTATGAATGCAACATATCATAATATGGATGTATGACAAAAACATTATGCACATATCACTTGAACATATCATAAAGAACCATATAACTTTCATGTAAACTCATTCTCTTTTCTTTTGCTTAAGTGACATTACTTTCATCAATTGTTATCTCATGGGGCCACCCTAATAACTTCTCTCCTTTGAGAATTTCTAGGTTATAAGCTCATACCTAACTAATCATCACTAGTTTCAGCTTATCCTAAGATAAGTATAAATATATCCCAACTCCCAGAGTAGGGTTAGGGGCTTAAGGATCGCCTATCATAACCTTTAATTTGGGGAGTCTATAGGGTCATCTCCTCTTCAAAATGTATCTACTGGCATCTAGTACATAGTAATATTATCCACTTCGGTAGACTCGATGTCCATACCCCTCACTGTTTGCTTCCTCTCCACCGTAGTGGGAGAAATGTGTCTCTGCATGCTATGCAAGAATGCAACATAAATACATGACCTCGAATATGATCATGACATTTCACTTAATGCTTCATGCTCATCAATTTCATGTAAATCATGCGTCTCAATCCATTATAATCCGAGCATGCCACAATTTTACACAATGCTCATGTCTCAAGTTCATATATCCATATGCACACATCATTAATACTTTCGCAAAGCAATAAGCATGCTCCTACCCAGTGTGCCGAAATTAGGGACCAAGCTCAGCTAATGCATATGCCATGCTCACAGCAACTTGTAACGCCCCGATTTTTTTGTTAGAGTGAAAATGACCAAAATGCCCCTGAGGTCATTTTCAGCCCGGAATTCGAGGAAAGCCGGTTCAGCAGTACTCGAAGGGCAAACTCAATGTTGGAAGGGAATTAGATGACTTGTGTACCTTCCCGGGATCCAAAATCTCGTTTTTCCAGTTTTCGGGTCAAAATGACCAAAACGCCCCTGCGGTGTTTTACCCGTTTGCAAGTGGCAGATGAACCCGAAACTTCTCCAAATGATTTTAAAAGGCGTTTTTATGTAGACTATGACTTTAGTTTTGGTCCCAGAGGTCCCGGGCGAAATTAGTGCAAAATTACGGTTTTGCCCCTATTTTCGTGTTTTTACGCTTAATCGCGTGATTAAGCAAACCTAAGCAATATTAGGCTCTAATCGAAGGTTGATTAATTTCCTTAATTAATCTTGAGTCAAAATAATTTATTAAAGTTGATTAGAACCTAAAAGTGCTTGATTACAACTTAAAATCATATTTTAATTTCAAGATTTCTAGTCATGGAATCTTGAATAGTATTTCCTCTCTCCAATTCCTTCAATCATGGAATTGTGTTACACATTGTTTATTCATAAATGAGTTTTTAATTCTCTAATGATGTATGAACACTCCTAATCTTGTCATAAAATCCTTAAATCACATTCTTAGTCACCTAAACTTAAGCTTAATTATTCCTAACCTTGTACCTAAGCTAATACACACTTAAACCTATCATTAACACACAATTTGATTATCAAAACCTCTCTCCCTCCATGCTGTTTGGTTTGGCCAAAGCTCCATCACATGTTCAATTTTTCAACACTCCAAGGCCATACCTCAAGTCACATACACTATACCCTGTCATAACTTTCAATCAAGCTTGAATTTCCACATGAATAAATAATTAAAACAACCCATTTTTTCCCATTTATTTGAGGCTGGAAAAGTTCCAGCCATGTCAAGGTTCTAGAAGCCTAATTTCATCAAAAATTGATAGGAAATTAACTCACATCAAGCCATACTTTGTAGCATAGCTTCCATACTTCAAACTATGCTTGAATGACCTTGTGTAAGAGATATTTTTCTCTCCCTTTTTCCCCTCAAAAGCCACAGTCACTCCCCCCCTTGGTAAGCCTCATTGTTTTGTTTTTCTATAAATAGGATGCTTGTGATAGCTTAGTTGCACTTTGAAGCATTTGCTAAGTTTAGAATTCTAGAGTTGTCTTGCTAGTTCTTTTCTTTTTCTCTCAAGTTTCAAGAGAGTTCTTCCTTTCTTTCCATCTTCATCTTCTTCATCTCTTCATCATCTCTCAACCTTGAAACACCACCCCATAGCCTTGAACCATCATCAAACCTCTCAAACATCACACCTCAAACACAACCTCACTTGAAACACAACTCCAACCTTCTTGTTTCCTCTTAGCCGAAACCATCAAGCCCCAAGGAGGAGCTCATCATCTTGTTTTTCTTTTCAAAAGTTCAAGCTTTGTGTCTTCACTTTAGGTAGGGATTTTCTTTTCAAACTTGTTTTGCTCAAGAATGTGTTTTTCTCTAGTTTCCTCTTGGATTCTTTTTAAACTCTCTTTTGTTTTTCTTTCTTCTTCATTTCGGCCACTTGGCCTTGATCATGAGTATGATAGCTTGATGATGAGAGTTTCTAGATGATGACCTTGTGTACATCTCAAAGAAACCTCTAAAGCTTGAGTTTTCCTTTTCTTATGACTTCATCTATATGATATCTAGCTCACATGGTTTTTCAACTTAAGAAAATTAATCTAAGGATTTCTAAAAGCCCAAGCCTACCCTTGTCAACCTTAAAGTTGGCCGGCACATTCTAGAGATCTTTCTCTAGATAGGGGTTTTGGGTATTTAATAAAGAACTTGACTTCGTTTCACTTTCTTTTTCTCTTGTAAGGTTTTCGGTTTTGATATTTTGATCCTTGAGATTTTGTTTGTTTTGTTTTGAAAGTTTATTTATCTTGAGCTTGATGATGATGTTCAAGAACCTCATGGTTCCTTTGAGAACTTGGTTCAAGAACTCTAAAGCTCTCTTTGTAATGAGATATGTGTTGGGTTGTTATCTTGTTAAAGTCTTGAATGAGCTCTAGCTGACCATAAAATGAACCTTGCATTATGTTTACTTTTATGTCTTGCACATCATGTTTATTTTCCTTGCTATAACTAAGTACCAAGATAATAAAAGAACTTGCATTATCATGTTTATATTTCAAGCTATGCATTAGCATGTTTACATTTCAAGTTCTCACCTAAATATCAAAGATAATAATATGATGCACCTCATATTTATTTTATGCTCTCACTTTACTTTCTAATAAAAGCTAAAACAAGTGCATAAGCATGTTTAATCTTTATGCCATCACTTTAATGAACCTAGAGCTCAAAGACTTGCCCATAGTTGTCTCAAACAAAGGTCTAAAAATATTTATTTCCTTTGGTTCATATTTCGGCCCTAAGAGGCTTTGATGTTTCTAAATATTGAAAATTATGTTTCATACTTTTTCTAAGCTTTTATGAGTACAAGGAATATGTAGAACTAAATTTTATGAATTTAGGACCTCTTGGGACAAAGATGAATTGGTCACTGCCCTCTTAAATATTCTTATGATTTTAAATGTTAAAAATGTTTATAAATGAGTTTTGAAAGTTTTAAAAAGGTTCCAAGAGAAACTAGTATTTTATGTGCTTTAGAAATTGTGTTTTATGCCTTTATGGAGAGTGTTTGTTTCGGTTCTGCCTTGCTACTTATTTGCCACTGTATGTGCTGTTTTAATGATGATAATATGCTTATGTTTTAGTAAAAATAATGTTAAGACTCTTATGTGGAAGATAAGATAAGTTATAGACTAGAAAATAATTAATTTGAGAGTTTTAGATCCCTTAATTATTGAATTTTCTGGATTCTGTCCAGCAAGGTTTAGATTTGATAATCATGGTTTTAAATTAGTTTAAATGTGTAGGAATACCTCATAAATGGTTTAGGACTTGATCTTGAAACCTTAGGAGCAAACCGGACTTAGAAAGGGTCACCGTTGTGACTCCTAGGGACCCGTAAAGTTAGGATTATAAATTCTGCATCCTTGAGGTTTAGAGATGTTCTTGATCATAGTGTGAGGTGAGAAATACTTAGTTATAACCTCATAGGTACCCAAGAGATCAGGTTTGATGATTAATAACTTAGAACGTGAGTTAAAGACCTTAAGGGTCAATGCATAAGACATTAAAAAGTCTTGAGTTTTATGATGCTTAATTTATGTAAATATGATATATGATACATGAGCTTTATCTATGATAAGTTTGATATGTGCTATGAAGAAGTTTTATATGATGATATGCTATACCTCATAAGATATGTTTGTATGACCTATATGTTTTCATGGCATAAGCAAATTTGAGAAAATTCGGTCTATAGCCGTCATGCTACCGAATTTCCATCAAATTTGAGGAACCTAGAAAAAGATCTTTTTGAAAATCATGAGAACTTAAATGTGACACAACACTGAGACGCCTTCTTGGGTGACACCGGTTTAGCCGAGCAGCCCCAAGAAAACAAATCCGTGAGGGTATTGACATAGAGCTTGCCAAAGCGGACAATACTACTATGCACTAGTTGCTAGTAGAGCGTTTCAAAGAGGAAATGACCCTAAGAGGTGATCCTTAATTTGCCCCCTAGCCCATACTTTAAGTCGGGATTATGTATGTTACGCTTATCATAGGATAAGTAAGAACTAGTGACGACTAGTTAAGGTATGAGCTCATAACCTAGAGATGTTTTAGGGTGGCCCCATGAGATAAAGTTAAAAGTTGAAATGTCACATATGATATGAAAAACCAAGAAAGTTATTATGAGATTTATACTTGTTAACTTATGCCACTATTATAACGTTTTTGTGACTTTGTTGATTAGCTTATCTTTATGATGCATTCATATCATTAGTGTATTCCATGCTTAGTCATAAGACGCATTGTAAAATATGATGGGCCTTGGATAATTAATACTTTAGAAAACTAACTTAAAAAAAGTTTACATGCATGCGCACCTTTTTAGAAATGAAACCCAAGGTTCCTGGGGATATGATGACGTCACTTAGTTAGGGATTTCCCTACTGAGAATTCTTTTAGAAGATTCTCATTCCCTCTCTCTTTTCTTCCGTCATATCTTTAGATGGTGACTTTCGTACTCTTCATCGACACCCCGACGTGGGAGCTGCACCATGACCCAGCACTCGGGTCATATCATTTTGAGGGTCGCTGCATAGTCAGAGTATTCATGTTTATGGGACGACCCTTCGCACACCCAGTACGGAGCTACCACTTCACCCCGACTGCCCCCTACCATCGTAACACGATTTTCGAGTGAGCTAGACTATGCGACGAGCAGATCCTCCGCATGCAGCCCAAGGCATTAGCCGTACGTGACTACCCAGAGTACGTGCCCCGGACACAGTATTCGAAGATGGATCCATCAGAGGACCCGCCCTCACACATGTACAATTGGAGCTCCAGCCCCGCTCCTCCACCGATGAGAGCCGGGAGTGAGGAGACAGTGGTTCAGCCGAGGTTGGCTCATAGGCCATCCATGCACCCTCGCCACAGTGGACACGCTCCGATGATCCGCACGACCACTCCCGCCGAGATTCGCCAGTGGATCGATTCCACCCCTCAGTACTTGGACCAGCAGGAGTAGGTGCATAGGGTGGGTAGTAGCTAGTGCACACACGCCATATATTTGAGGACAAACCTTCTTTTGTATATGAGGTTGTCTACTCTAGGTGCACACGGGTATGGGTGTTGCTTTCATGGTTTCCTTGTACTTACTTTTATGATTTCCTTGTATTTGCATTTCAGTTGTATTTCATTCTCCTATGTACCGAATAGTCCTGCTTTTTGGTAGGCACATTATCTATATATATAATCAGTTGATGTGTCCATGTTATTTATGTGTTTTATGATTTGCTCATATGACTTGTATGAATTTCCATTCAAAGAATCATGCATGGCTCTCACTTTGGTTTTAATTCCAAAAAGAAAAATTTTGCCCATATTTCCGCTAAGTATTTTCAAGTAAAGAATGAGACCAAGAGGTAATATTCTAAAGATTAACCTAAATACATACTAGTAGTATTAGGTTAAGATTTAGGGTGTTACACAACTCATAAACAAGCATACATTCACTGGAAATACTAGCTCTCATTATCTCCCCTATCTTACAGTATCTTATGCTTTTGATCATTGCGGGTCTTAGACTTATGTTCTAATTAACCTAGCATCCAATATAGGTCTCCTATGCACGTAAGAGATCACAACTAATAATTATCACTAATTTTTATGCTTATAAACAGTACCAAACAGCATCATACAGTTTGGATAGAAATGTTATATTTCAAATTACAGGGTTCTAGAAGCTACATCCTTGACCGTTTCTAAGTTTTGGCTTTTCCTAAGGTACTAAAATTAATTGTTGCAACCTTAACGAATTAATCCTACACTCCTAAACACTTTCAAAACAATTTTATCTCTAATTTAATCATCCTAAAATAGGAGCCATGATCTTGACTTCTAAAAGTTCTAGAACTCACATTCTTGATCCTTTCTAGTTACTAGTTTTTCCTAACACTCATAAAATAATTTTTGCTTCACTCAAACATAATTTTTACACAATCTAACACATCAAAACAGCATCATGCAGCAGTCAACATGGCAAGCCAGTAACTGAAATATTTAATTCAAAATAACACATAAAATCACATCCTTAATGCATATAAGTTACTAGTTTCTCTTGGAATCATTTTAAGACTTCAAAAACTCGTTTAGAAAACAATTTATTTAATTAAAATCATAAAAATATAACACTAAGGCAGTGGCTATTCTAAATCATTCTTGGATGAGTTTTAAATCATAAAATCATACTCCTAGTATTCTCTAAGATTTTCTATGCTTAAGAAAATCTTAAAACATAGTTTGTTAGCCTTTGTGACTAAATGAAACTTATACTAAGTTCATCATCATCATATGGCCGAATCTAGCATCCATTGAATGCTTCCATTGTCCAAACTGTGCTTAAAATAAAAAGGGTAAGTCTTTGAGCTCTAGGATCTTTAGATGATGGCAAAACATAAACATGATATGTACTTCATTTTATTCTTTATTATAAGGTGAGAGCTTTAAAGTAAATATGAGATGCAAGTTCATTTTTATCTTTAAAGTTTACGTGATAACTTGAAATATAAACATGAAGTGCAAAGCTTGAAATTTAAATATGAGAATGCAAGTTCATTTCTTTATTGTTGAGGTTTTAGTGATGACAAGGAAAAGTAAACATGATATGCAAAGCATAAACTTAAACATGGATGCAAGTTCATTTTTATCTTTACTAGAGTTCATTCAAGACTTTAAAGGAACATATACCTCAACCCCAAGCTTATCTTAGCAAAACAAAGTGAGCTTTAGAGTTCTTTGTACCAAGGTTTCAAAGAAACCTTATGGTGTGAACATCATCATCAAGCTCAAGGGAATAGATCAAGAGAACAAACCAAGTGATAACATTTCTTGAGAACTGAAAATTAAAACAAAACAAAAGGAAAGGAAAACTGAAATGCTTTTAGGATCAAGACCAAGTTTCAAGCTTTAGAGGTTTGTCAAATGATAACCATAAGATCATATTCTTGAATCCTCATCATCAAGCTAAAATTTTCTTTTCAAAACCAAACTTCATGGTCGAAATGAAAAGAGAAGAAAAGAATTTAAACCAAGAGAAACTAAAACTTTTCCATAACAAAACATTAAGTAAAAGGTAAAACTTTTTTTTAAAAAAATCCCTACCAAAAGTGTTGTCTTTGTAAGAAGGAAGAAAGCTTGATTCTTGGTTGAAATACGAAGACAAAATCCTTCTCTTGGTGCCTAGGTGATTCGGCCAAGGGGGTAAGAAAAGGAAAGGATGAGTTTTCTTAAGAGTTTGAGCTTAGAGGTGGAAAGGTTGTGTATTTAGGAGGTGGTTTGAGGTGGTGGTGTTGTGGTTCAAGGTGGCTTATGGTGGTTTGTGGAGGTGGGAGGAGTTTCTTGGTGGTGGAGAAGAACTTGGATTTGAGAGAAAATTAGAGAGCTTTTTTGGTCACAAGACTCAAACAAAAAAGCTAATGGTAAAGTGAAAGGTTTCTTTACATTTTGCTATATATATCATGGGTTGAAATTTGAAATTATGGGAATGTATATGGGGGGAGAAGGTCGTGGCATATGCAGCCATGGGGGAGAGAAAATATCTCCTCCAAATGGTCATTCAAAGGTAAGGCTAGGTATGGTTCAAAGCATGGTTCAAGGTATGGCTTAAAGCATGGTCCTTTGTGTGTGAAATAAATTAACATGTGATGAATGTGGGGAGGAGTGGCTTCGGTTCTATGCAGCCAAGGGGGAGGAAGTTGTTTCATTTAATTGTGGTTTAGAGGTGTGTTTAGATGTATCTTTGATTAGGCCTTTGGTTTGGAGTTTGTAAGTAAGTGTTTAGGTAAGATGATAGGTAATTAGAGGTGTCAAGACATAATTAGGGAGTGGTCTTGCTTCATTAGTGAAATCAAAACTCATTTTAGAATATAATCATTCACAAACATAATTACTTAATTTAAGGAATTGGAGAGAGAAAACACTATTCAAAATTCCATGACATGGAATCTTGACTTTGAGAAAGAGATTAAGGTGTATCTAAGAAATCTTAGGTTCTAATCAACCTTAATAAATTATTTTGACTCTAGATTAATTATTGAAATTAATTTATCTTCGATTATAGCCTAATTTTGTTTAGGTTTCCTTAATTACGTCATTAGGCTCGTAATACACTATTTCACGGGAAAACGGTAATTTTGCACAAACACTACCCCGGGACCACCCAGACTTAAACAATTATAATTAATTACATAGAATTAGCATTCTGAACTAACAGGAAAGATTTCGGGCTCAAACGGCACTTATACCCACATTAAACGCTATAAGGGTATTTTGGTCATTTTGAGCCAAAAGTTCGGAAAATGAGATTTTCATCTCTATTATCAATCACAACACCTTTAATCCCTTTCAAACATTGGGTTGACCCTCAGAGGATTGCCGGGTCGGCCATCCTCAAATTTCGAGTAAAAATGACCTCAGGGGCATTTTAGTTATTTATGCTTAAATAGAAAAATCAGGGCGTTACATTACTCCCCTTCTTAAAAAGAATTTCGCCCTCAAAATTCGTTACCTGAAAAGAGCTCGGGGTACTTCATTCTCATCTCTTATTCTAATTCCCATGTGAATTCTTCCGCGTTCCCTTGCCCCCATGCTACTTTCACCAAAGGTACCATCTTGTTCCTCAATTGCTTGATTCGCTTGTCCATAATTCTCGTAAGTGGTAGGTTAAAGGTCAAGTCCTCCCTTAATTGTACTTGTTCCCACTCTAACACATGACTAAGGTCAGACTGGTATTTTCTTAGTTATAAGACATGGAAGACATCGTGGAGGTTAAACAGATTGGGTGATAAGGCTATTTTGTATGCTACTTGTAACGCCCCGATTTTCTGTTAGAGTGAAAATGACCAAAATGCCCCTGAGGTCATTTTCACTGACCGAGGAAAGCCAGTGCGGCAGTACTCGAAGGGCAAACTCAATGTTGGAAGGGGATTAGAAAACTTATGTACCTTCCCGGGATCGAAAATCTCGTTTTTCGAGTTTTCAGGTCAAAATGACCAACACGCCCCTGTGGTGTTTTACCCGTTTGCAAGTGCCGGATGAACCCGAAACTTCTCCAGATGGTTTTAAAAGGCGTTTTTATGTATTCTATGACCTCAGTTTTAATTTTTGAAGTCCCGGGCAAAATTAGTACAAAATTACGGTTTTGCCCCTAGTTTCGTACTTTTACGCTTAATCACACGATTAAGCAAACCTAAGCAATATTAGGCTCTAATCGAAGGTTAATTAATTTCCTTAATTAATCTAGAGTCAAAATAATTTATTAAAGTTGATTAGAACCAAAAAGTACTTAATTACAACCTAAAATCATATTTTAATTTTATGACACCTAGTCATAGAATCTTGAATAGTGTTTTCTCTTTCCAATTCCTTAAATCATGGAATTGTGTTACACATTGTTTATTCATAAATGAGTTTTAAATTCTTTAATGATGTATGAGCACTCCTAAACTTGTCATAAACTCCTAAATCACATTCTTAGTTACCTAAACTTAAGCTTAATCATTCCTAACCTTGTACCTAAGCTAATACACATCTAAACCTACCATTAACACACAATTAAATGGTCAAATCATCCTCCCACTCTGCTGTCCAGCCTTGGCCGAAGCTGCCCTCCTCCATTATGCATCACATGTTCAATTTTTCAACACTCCAAGGCCATACCTCAAGTCACATACACTATACCTTGTCATAACTTTCAATCAAGCTTGAATTTCCACATGAATAAATAATTAAAACAACCCATTTTTCCCATTTAATTGTGGCTGGAAAAGTTCCAGCCATGCATTATTTCTAGAAGCCTAATTTCATAAAAATGTGATAGGAAATTAACTCACATCAAGCCATACTTTGTAGCATAGCTTCCATACTTCAACCATGCTTGAATGACCTTGTGTAAGAGATATTTTCTCTTCCTTTTCCCTCCAAACCACACGGCCACTCCCTCCCCATTCACTCCTCCATGGTTTTGTTTTTCTATAAATAGGATGCTTGTGTTAGCCTTGTTGCACCTTGAAGCATTTGCAAAGTTTAGAGTTTTAGAGTTGTCTTGCTAGTCTTTCCTTTTTCTCTCAAAGTTCCAAGAGTGTCCTTCCTTTCTTTTCATCTTTATCTTCTTCATCTCTTCATCTCATCATCACCTCTCAACCATCAAACACCACCCCAAAACCTTGAACCATCATCAAACCTCTCAAACACCACACCTCAAACACAACTCCACTTGAAACACATTTTCTTTCTTTTTCTCTCATCAAGGCCGAATCATCATCACCATCCTAGGAGGTGTTGCTCATCTCATTTCCATCTTCAAGATCAAGCTTTTATCTTCATCACTAGGTAGGGATTTGTTTTCAAACTTTATTTTGCTCAAGAAAGTGTTTTTCTCTAGTTTTCTCTTGGATTCTTTTTGAACTTTCCTTTGTCTTTCCTTTCCTTTCATTTTCGGCCATGAGGCCTTGATTTGAGCATGATAGCTTGATGATGAGAGTTTCTAGATGATGACATTGTGTTCATCTCAAAGAAACCTCTAAAGCTTGAGTTTTCCTTTTCTTACAACTTCATCTATATGTTATCTAGCTCACATGGTTTTCCAACTTAAGAAAATTAATCTAAGGATTTCTAAAAGCCCAAGCCTACCCTTGTCAACCTTAAAGTTGGCGGCGCGTTCTAGAGATTTGTCTCTAGATAGGGTTTTGGGTACTTAATAAAGAACTTGATGTAGCTTCACTTTCTTTCTCTTTTATATGATTTTCGATTCTTGTGTTGTGATCTTTGAGATATTGTATGGGGTTATTATCTTGTTAAAATCTTAAATGAGCTCTAGTTAAACATAAAAATGAAACTTGCATCATGTTTACTTTAAGCTTTGCATATCATGTTTATTTCCTTGCTATCACTAAATCTCAAGATAATGAATAAACTTGCATTATCATGTTTATGTTTCAAGCCTTGCATTATCATATTTATATTTCAAGCCCTCACCTAAATATCAAAGATAATAATATATTGCACCACATATTTATTTTATGCTCTCACTTTACTTTCTAGCAATAACTAAAATAAGTGCATGAGCATGTTTATTTTTATGTCATCACTTTAATGATTCTAGAGCTCAAAGACTTGCCCAAGGATATCTCAAACAAAGGTCTAAAACATTTATTTCCTATGGTTCATATTTCTGCCCTATGAGGCCTTAATGTTTTCAAGTATTGAAAACTATGTTTTATAATTTTTCTAAACTTATATGAGTATAAGGAATGTGTAGAACTAAGTGTTATGAATTTAGGACCTCTTGAGATGAAAATAATATAGCCACTGCCCTATTAAGTATTTTCATGAGTTTAGATGATAAAAGTGTTCATAAAAGAGTTTTGAAGGTTTTGATAAGGTTCCAAGAGAAACTAGTATTTTATGTGCTTTAGAAACTATGATTCAATGCCTTTAAATGGAGTTGTTGTTTCGGTTCTGCCTTGCTATGTTTGGCCACTGTATGAGCTGTGTTAATGATGTTAATATGCTTATGTTTGGGTAATAATTATGTTAAGACTCATATGTGAAAGATAGGATAAGTTAGGAACTAGGAAAGAATTAAATTGAGAGTTCTAGATCCCTTAAAGATTTATTTTTCTGGATTCTGTCCAGCAAGGTTTAGAGTCAATAATCATGGTTTTAAATTAGTTTATATGTGTAGGAATGACTCATAATTGGTTTAGGACTTAATCTTGAAACCTTAGGAGCAAACCGGACTTAGAAAGGGTCATTATTGTGACTTCTAGGTACCCGTAAAGTTAGTATTTTGATTTCTGCACTCTTGAGGTTTAGAGATGTTCTTGACCATAGGGTAAGGTGAGAAATACTTAGTTATAACCTTATAGGTCCCAAGAGACTAGGTGTTGATGATCAATAACTTAGAATGTGAGATAAAGATCTAAACCGTAATTTCTAGAACTCCAAACATAAAGCTGTCCAAATTCTACTTAGTGCTATTTGGATTAGTTCTTGAGCATAAAATTTGTATAACTCATTAATTGTCAAACTATAGGTGTATAAAGAAGTTAAGAATAATTAATTTGCAAGATGAAGACTCATAATAATCGGAGTTCAAAGCACTATGAGATATAACATAACATGTCTATGAGCTTATGGGGATGATTGTTAAATATGACTATGTGATGATGTTTGTGTGAAAGTTTTATGTGACGAATGTTATGAGAAAGTTTCATGTGATGATATATATGAAAAAGCTACATGAGAATGCATGATAAAAATGAATATGATAAATGATGAGGTAATTGTGATTTAATGCTTATGAAAATGTAAATGTGACGCTTAACACTGAGACGCGCTTCTCTGGGTGACACCGGTTCGGCCGAGCACCCCAGGAGGAGACAAATCCGTGAGGGTATGTGTAGATGCAGCCTGCCAAAGCGGACAAATTGCGAGGCCCACGTGGCTAGCAAAGCGTTTCAAAGAGGAAATGATCCTAGAAAGGAGATCCTTAATTTGCCCCCTAGCGTACTTTAAGTCGGGATTATGTTACGCTTATCATAGGATAAGTAAGAGCTAGTGACGACTAGTTAAGGTATGAGCTCATAACCTAGAGAAGTTTTAGGGCGGCCCCATGAGATAAAAGTTAAAGTTGACAATGTCACATAAACTTTACTTATGTCAATGTTATAATGTTTCCTAGTTATTCTATTGTTTGGTTCACCTTATGATGCATTCATATCATTAGTATATTTCTGCTTAAGTTATAAAGACGCATTATAAAATATAATGGACCTTGGATAAAATACCTCTTTGGGAAACCCACTTAAAAGGAACTTATATGCATGCACACCTTTTAGAAATAAACCCAAGGTTCCTGAGGATGTGACGATGACACCTAGGTAGGGATAACCCTACTGAGAATTCTTTTAGAAAGATTCTCATTCCCTCTCTCTTTTCTTCCGTCATATCTTCAGATGGCGACGCGTTTGTACTCTTCGTCGACACCCCGGTATGGGAGCTGCACCATGACCCGGCACTCGGGTCATATCATTTTGAGGGTCGCTGCACAGTCAGAGTATTCATGTTCATGGGACGACCCTTCGCGCACCCGGTACCGAGCTACCGCTTCACCCCGATCGCTCCTTACCAGTCATAACGGGATTTTTGAGCGAGCGAGGCCACGCGATGAGCAGATCCTCCGCATGGAGCCCGAGACGCCACCAGACGCGAGTACCGAGTATGTACCGCTGGCCCTCAAGACTGGAGACGGACCCATCCGAGGACCCGCCATCCCACATGTGCGGTTGGAGCTCCGGTCCCACTCCTCCACCGATGAGGGCTGGGAGTGAGGAGACGGTGGTCGGCCGAGGTTGGCTCGACGGCCATCTATGCGCCCTCGCGGTGGACATGCCCGATGATGCACTCGACCACTCCCGCCGAGATTCGCGATGGATCGACTTCGACCCATTGATACTCGGACCCGCAGGAGTAGTCATAGGAGGGGTAGTAGTTAGTGCACACACACGCCACATAGTAGAGGACAAACCAGCTTTTGTATATGAGGTTGTCTCCTTTAGGTGCACATGGGTATGGGGGTAGTTTCTCTTGTATTCGCTTTTTATGATTTCCTTGTATTGCATTTCAGTTGTATTTTGCTTCATGATGTATCGAATAGTCCTGCCTCTTTGGGTAGGCACGTTATATATATATATATCTATGTTTCAGTTGATGTCTCCATGACATGATGTGTTTCTTATGCTTTGCTTATATGTTTCGTTATGTTGCCCCTTAAAGTTTCGCGCGTGGCTCTCACTTTGATTTTAAAAAGAAAAATTTTACCCGTATTTCCGCTAAGTATTTTCCAAAGGATGAGACCAAGAGGTAATATTCTAAAAATTAACCTAAGGACATACTAGTAGTCTTGGGTTAAGATTTAGGGTGTTACATTATGGTATCAGAGCAGTTAGATTCTCATGGAGCCTGAGGATTGGACTGACTATGCTTTGTAAGCATAATACGATAGTTATGTCATGTATAGTGCTTGATAGAGATAAGTCAGGACTAGAGATGCATGACTTATTGGTTGCAAGTGCCATGGTAACTAGCTCATTTTGCATGGATATTGAGCACGATCAACTTGATGTTCATTGTTTCATGTGTATAGGGACCAATGGCACCGCTGACGACGGCCTAGGACTACACCCGATGTTGAACAAGATGATACAAGCTGCCGCCGTCCGTCGCATGGCGCAAGCCATGGAACGAATGTTCGACCGAATGGATCAACAGGCGAATGCTGCTCCTGTTCCCCCTCCTCCCCCTGCCGCCGAGATGGTGGAACAAGTCCGCTTCGGCGAGTTCCGCAAGGCGAACCCGCCAGTGTTCCGAGGGGTAATGGACCCCGACAAGGCTGATGAGTGGATCAAAGACATGGAGAAGATCTACTCTGTTGTTACCTGCTCGGAGGAGCAGAAGGTCACATTTGCTGCTTTCATGCTGAAGTCCGACGCTGAGTTCTGGTGGAACGGCACGAGGCATCTGCTAGAAGCCTCTGGAACTCCCATTGATCGAGTCGTTCAAGACTTACTTCTATGAGAAGTACTTTCCGGAGTCCGTGAGGAACGCGAAGGACGTTGAGTTCATGCAGTTAACCCAAGGAGGGTCTACTGTAGCTCAATACACTGCGAAGTTTGAGGAGCTAATCAAGTTCTCTCGGGTGTTCCAAGGGAACCCCGATGAAGTTTGGAAGTGTGTGAAGTATGAGGCTGGTCTGAAGGCAGAGATGAACTACGCTGTGGCCCATATGGAGATCAGAGACTTTCCAACTCTGGTCAACAAGTGCCGGATACTTGAAGAAGGACAGAGAAAGATTCAAATCACACGGGCGGAGCGAGCTAAGGGGCTCGGACCTCAAGCCCCGAAGTTCAAACCGCAGTACCCATCGAGGAATCACTACAACCCCTACCACCCAACCAGCCCGACAACAACAACAACCGCCAAGAGCTCTCGCTCACCAACAATCCAAGCAACACCAAAGGCCGCCATTTCAACATCAAGGCCCGAGGAATTTCAATAATCAACCCGTGGACCGGGTGGACGAAACCACAATGGAGGACCAAGTGGAGCCAAGAACAAGGCACCACAAACCCCTGCCGCTACTCCCGAGCAACATCTGGCCGACGCCCGCCCACAATGCGGGAAGAGCCACGGGAATCGCCCATGCTTAGCCGGTCAAAATGTATGTTTCAAGTGTGGCAAGCCTGGCCACTATGCAAAGGACTGCACCGGACAAGGGACATCGAACCAAAACCCCCGACCACAATACCGAGGAAGGGTCTTTACCCTTAACGCAGAAGACGCCAAGAAGTCCAAAGATCTCATCAAGGTATGTGCGAAGTAAATGGTAAAGCCTTAAGCGTACTATATGACTCTGGTGCTACTCATTCTTTCATTTCACTTGCTAGTGTCGAGTCCTTAAATCTAAAAGTCTCTAAACTTCCCTTCGATCTTATTGTTTCTACTCCTACAAATCGCCCTGTTAATACTTGCCGTTGTTGTTTAAACTGTCATCTTGTTATAGAAAATAGGTCTTTTATCATAGATTTAATTTGTTTACCCTTGAAAGACATAGGCGTTATCTTAGGCATGAACTGGCTTCACCCCAATCGTGTGATGTTAGATTGTGGAACCCAAACCGTAGTTTTCCCTTCTCCTCCCGAAAACATCACTCAACCCATTAGGCTGTACCTAAATTCCGTAGAGGTCTTCTGTAGTGGGAAGAAAACTAAGGGATATGTTCTCCTAGCCGCTTGTGATGTAGACTTGGAGCAAAACCTAGGTGAGATACCTGTGGTGAGAGACTATCCCGAGGTGTCTCCAGATGAAATACCCGAGTTCCCTCCCGAAAGAGAAGTGGAGTTCTCCATAGAGTTGGTTCCTGGGACAGGACCAATCTCTATAGCCCCCTATAGGATGTCACCCTCGGAGTTAGCAGAGTTGAAAACCCAGTTAGAGGAGCTGTTAGAAAAGAGTTTTATAAGGCCGAGTGCTTCACCTTGGGGCGCTCCGGTCTTATTTGTGAAGAAAAAGGACGGAAGCATGAGGATGTGTATAGACTATAGGCAGTTGAACCAAGTAACCATAAAGAATAAATACCCACTGCCTAGGATTGACGATCTTATGGACCAATTGAAAGGAGCAGTAGTGTTTTCTAAGATTGATTTAAGGTCCGGTTACCATCAGATTAGGGTGAGAGATTCGGATATTCCTAAAACCGCCTTTCGAACTCGGTATGGACACTTTGAGTTCAATGTAATGTCGTTTGGTTTGACGAATGCTCCCGTAGTATTTATGGATTACATGAATAGGATCTTTAGACCCTATTTAGATCAGTTCGTGGTTGTGTTCATAGATGATATTCTCATCTATTCGAAAACCCACGAGGAGCATGAGCGTCATTTAAGGTTGGTTTTAGAGGTATTAAAGGAGAAGAAGTTATACGCTAAGTTGTCTAAGTGTGAATTTTGGTTAGAGGAGGTAAAGTTCTTAGGACATGTTGTGTCAAAAGGTGGCATAGCTGTCGACCCAAGTAAGATAGAGGTGTGATGAATTGGGATAGACCAACCTCAGAATCGAGATTAGAAGCTTTTTGGGTTTAGCTGGATATTACCGTAGGTTCATTAAAGGATTTTCCCGATTAGCCCTACCCTTAACCAAGCTCACTAGGAAGAATGTCCCGTTTGAGTGGAGCCAGAGTGTGAAAAGAGTTTCCTAGAGCTTAAGGAAAAGCTCACCTCAACCCCAGTTTTAGTTTTACCTGACCCCAATGTACCCTTTGAGGTATATTGCGATGCTTCTGGCAAAGGTTTAGGTTGTGTGTTGATGCAAAACAGGCAAGTGGTAGCCTATGCGTCCAGGCAACTCAAGCCTCATGAGGTAACCTACCCCACCCATGACCTTGAACTAGCAACCATCGTGTTCGCTCTAAAGATGTGGAGACACCACTTGTATGGTGTGAGGTTTGAAGTTTTCTCCGATCATAAGAGTCTCAAGCATCTCTTTGATCAAAAGGAGTTGAATATGAGGCAAAGGAGATGGATGGAATTCCTCAAGGACTACGATTTTGGTTTAAGTTACCACCCCGGCAAGGCTAATGTAGTAGCCGACGCCTTGAGCCTAAACTTCGTTATGTCATCAAGTATGATGGTTAATGAAGTTGGGTTAATAGAGCAATTTAGGAATATGAATCTTGGAATGTCTATAACGGAGAATGGCATCGTGATGAGTCATCTCACGGTGACCAGTGGGTTTAAGCAAAGGATTATGCTTGCCCAAAGAGAAAATGAGGACTTTATGGAGACAATCGAGGCGATAAAAATTTGGAAAGTTGAAAGGTTTTGTACGAGGCCCCGACTGGTTATGGAGGTTCGAGGGGCGAATCTGTGTGCCACAAGATGGTGACCTCCGAGAGAAGATCTTGGAGGAGGCTCACAAGAGCCATTTTGCCATCCATCCTGGTACTACAAAGATGTATCAGGACTTAAAGAGGATGTTTTGGTGGCCCGGATTAAAGAAGGATGTGGTCGCATGGGTGAGTAAGTGTTTGGCCTGCCAAAAGGTCAAGATCGAACACCAAAAACCTTCTGGCATGTTGCAACCCCTGTCGATCCCCGAGTGGAAGTGGGAGAGTATATCAATGGACTTCGTGACAGGATTGCCAAAGACCCAAGCTGGCCACGATGCCGTATGGGTAATCGTGGATCGACTGACTAAGTCGGCTCACTTTCTACCTATTCGAGTCACGTACTCGTTGGATAAGTTGGCCCAGCTTTACATCCAAGAAATAGTAAGGTTGCATGGAGTACCATCGACGATAATCTCGGATCGAGATCCGCGGTTTACGTCACGTTTTTGGGGAGCCTTTCAAAAGGCGTTTGGTTCCAAGTTGTGCCTAAGCACTGCTTACCACCCACAAACGGATGGTCGATCAGAGGACAATCCAAACCCTGGAAGATATCTTGAGAGCTTGTGTCTTAGACCAAAGGAAGTTGGGATAAGTACATGCCTTTGATCGAGTTTGCGTGATAACAGCGGTTATCACGCAAGCATCGATATGGCACCGTCTGAGGCATTATCACGGAAGGAAGTGCCAATCACCCTTGTGTTGGTACGAGGCAGGAGAGCAAAGTGTCTTAGGACCTGAGGTAGTGAGGGAAGCAGCGGAACAAATCAAGAAGATCAAGGATAGGATCTTAACCGCTCAAAGTCGACAGAAAAGCTACGCGGACAAAAGGCGCAAGCCCTTGGAGTTCCAAGAGGGAGAACATGTATTTCTAAGAATCACCCCCACTACAGGAATAGGGAGAGCCATGAAAGTTAAAAAGTTGAGTCCCCGATTTCTCGGTCCTTTTGAAATTCTTCAAAGAGTCGGATCCGTAGCTTACAAAATAGCCTTACCACCCAATCTATCAAACCTTCATGATGTCTTTCACGTCTCCCAGTTACGTAAATATGAGTCCGACCCTAGTCATGTCCTAGAACCAGAGCATGTACAGTTAAGGGAGGACCACACTTTCAATGTACCGCCTACGGGAATAGTGGATCACGGAGTCAAGCAGTTAAGGAACAAGTCTGTTCCTTTGGTAAAAGTGGCGTGGGGACAAGGCAAGTCGGAAGAACACACGTGGCAACTAGAGTCAGAGATGAAGTCCAAATATCCAGAGCTTTTCTAAGGTACGAATTTCGAGGGCGAAATTCTTTTTAAGGAGGGGAGTAATGTAACGCCCCGATTTTCTGTTAGAGTGAAAATGACCAAAATGCCCCTGAGGTCATTTTTCACCCGACCGAGGAAAGCCAGTCTTGGCAGTACTCGAAGGGCAAATTCATTGTTGGAAGCGGATTACAAAACTTATGTACCTTCAGGGATCGAAAATCTCGTTTTGAAGTTTTAGTCAAAATGACCAAAACGCCCCTATGGTGTTTTACCCGTTTGCAAGTCTTAGGATGAACCCGAAACTTCTCGGATGGTTTTAAAAGGCGTTTTTATGTATTCTATGACCTCAGTTTTAATTTTTGAAGTCCCGGGCAAAATTAGTACAAAATTACGGTTTTGCCCCTAGTTTCGTACTTTTACGCTTAATCACACGATTAAGCAAACCTAAGCAATATTAGGCTCTAATCGAAGGTTAATTAATTTCCTTAATTAATCTAGAGTCAAAATAATTTATTAAAGTTGATTAGAACCAAAAGTACTTAATTACAACCTAAAATCATATTTTAATTTTATGACACCTAGTCATAGAATCTTGAATAGTGTTTTCTCTTTCCAATTCCTTAAATCATGGAATTGTGTTACACATTGTTTATTCATAAATGAGTTTTAAATTCTTTAATGATGTATGAGCACTCCTAAACTTGTCATAAACTCCCTAAATCACATTCTTAGTTACCTAAACTTAAGCTTAATCATTCCTAACCTTGTACCTAAGCTAATACACATCTAAACCTACCATTAACACACAATTAAATGGTCAAATCATCCTCCCACTCTGCTGTCCAGCCTTGGCCAAGCTGCCCTCCTCCATTATGCATCACATGTTCAATTTTTCAACACTCCAAGGCCATACCTCAAGTCACATACACTATACCTTGTCATAACTTTCAATCAAGCTTGAATTTCCACATGAATAAATAATTAAAACAACCCATTTTTCCCATTTAATTGTGGCTGGAAAAGTTCCAGCCATGCATTATTTCTAGAAGCCTAATTTCATAAAAATGTGATAGGAAATTAACTCACATCAAGCCATACTTTGTAGCATAGCTTCCATACTTCAACCATGCTTGAATGACCTTGTGTAAGAGATATTTTTCTCTTCCTTTTCCCTCCAAACCACACGGCCACTCCCTCCCCATTCACTCCTCCATGGTTTTGTTTTTCTATAAATAGGATGCTTGTGTTAGCCTTGTTGCACCTTGAAGCATTTGCAAAGTTTAGAGTTTTAGAGTTGTCTTGCTAGTCTTTCCTTTTTCTCTCAAAGTTCCAAGAGTGTCCTTCCTTTCTTTTCATCTTTATCTTCTTCATCTCTTCATCTCATCATCACCTCTCAACCATCAAACACCACCCCAAAACCTTGAACCATCATCAAACCTCTCAAACACCACACCTCAAACACAACTCCACTTGAAACACATTTTCTTTCTTTTTCTCTCATCAAGGCCGAATCATCATCACCATCCTAGGAGGTGTTGCTCATCTCATTTCCATCTTCAAGATCAAGCTTTTATCTTCATCACTAGGTAGGGATTTGTTTTCAAACTTTATTTTGCTCAAGAAAGTGTTTCCTCTAGTTTTCTCTTGGATTCTTTTTGAACTTTCCTTTGTCTTTCCTTTCCTTTCATTTTCGGCCATGAGGCCTTGATTTGAGCATGATAGCTTGATGATGAGAGTTTCTAGATGATGACATTGTGTTCATCTCAAAGAAACCTCTAAAGCTTGAGTTTTCCTTTTCTTACAACTTCATCTATATGTTATCTAGCTCACATGGTTTTCCAACTTAAGAAAATTAATCTAAGGATTTCTAAAAGCCCAAGCCTACCCTTGTCAACCTTAAAGTTGGCGGCACGTTCTAGAGATTTGTCTCTAGATAGGGGTTTGGGTACTTAATAAAGAACTTGATGTAGCTTCACTTTCTTTCTCTTTTATATGATTTTCGATTCTTGTGTTGTGATCTTTGAGATATTGTATGGGGTTATTATCTTGTTAAAATCTTAAATGAGCTCTAGTTAAACATAAAAATGAAACTTGCATCATGTTTACTTTAAGCTTTGCATATCATGTTTATTTCCTTGCTATCACTAAATCTCAAGATAATGAATAAACTTGCATTATCATGTTTATGTTTCAAGCCTTGCATTATCATATTTATATTTCAAGCCCTCACCTAAATATCAAAGATAATAATATATTGCACCACATATTTATTTTATGCTCTCACTTTACTTTCTAGCAATAACTAAAATAAGTGCATGAGCATGTTTATTTTTATGTCATCACTTTAATGATTCTAGAGCTCAAAGACTTGCCCAAGGATATCTCAAACAAAGGTCTAAAACATTTATTTCCTATGGTTCATATTTCGGCCCTATGAGGCCTTAATGTTTTCAAGTATTGAAAACTATGTTTTATAATTTTTCTAAACTTATATGAGTATAAGGAATGTGTAGAACTAAGTGTTATGAATTTAGGACCTCTTGAGATGAAAATAATATAGCCACTGCCCTATTAAGTATTTTCATGAGTTTAGATGATAAAAGTGTTCATAAAAGAGTTTTGAAGGTTTTGATAAGGTTCCAAGAGAAACTAGTATTTTATGTGCTTTAGAAACTATGATTCAATGCCTTTAAATGGAGTTGTTGTTTCGGTTCTGCCTTGCTATGTTTGGCCTCTGTATGAGCTGTGTTAATGATGTTAATATGCTTATGTTTGGGTAATAATTATGTTAAGACTCATATGTGAAAGATAGGATAAGTTAGGAACTAGGAAAGAATTAAATTGAGAGTTCTAGATCCCTTAAAGATTTATTTTTCTGGATTCTGTCCAGCAAGGTTTAGAGTCAATAATCATGGTTTTAAATTAGTTTATATGTGTAGGAATGACTCATAATTGGTTTAGGACTTAATCTTGAAACCTTAGGAGCAAACCGGACTTAGAAAGGGTCATTATTGTGACTTCTAGGTACCCGTAAAGTTAGTATTTTGATTTCTGCACTCTTGAGGTTTAGAGATGTTCTTGACCATAGGGTAAGGTGAGAAATACTTAGTTATAACCTTATAGGTCCCAAGAGACTAGGTGTTGATGATCAATAACTTAGAATGTGAGATAAAGATCTAAACCATAATTTCTAGAACTCCAAACATAAAGCTGTCCAAATTCTACTTAGTGCTATTTGGATTAGTTCTTGAGCATAAAATTTGTATAACTCATTAATTGTCAAACTATAGGTGTATAAAGAAGTTAAGAATAATTAATTTGCAAGATGAAGACTCATAATAATCGGAGTTCAAAGCACTATGAGATATAACATAACATGTCTATGAGCTTATGGGGATGATTGTTAAATATGACTATGTGATGATGTTTGTGTGAAAGTTTTATGTGACGAATGTTATGAGAAAGTTTCATGTGATGATATATATGAAAAAGCTACATGAGAATGCATGATAAAAATGAATATGATAAATGATGAGGTAATTGTGATTTAATGCTTATGAAAATGTAAATGTGACGCAACACTGAGACGCCGCTTCTCTGGGTGACACCGGTTGGCCGAGCACCCCAGGAGGAGACAAATCCGTGAGGGTATGTGTAGATGCAGCCTGCCAAAGCGGACAAATTGCGAGGCCCACGTGGCTAGCAAAGCGTTTCAAAGAGGAAATGATCCTAGAAAGGAGATCCTTAATTTGCCCCTAGCCCGTACTTTAAGTCGGGATTATGTTACGCTTATCATAGGATAAGTAAGAGCTAGTGACGACTAGTTAAGGTATGAGCTCATAACCTAGAGAAGTTTTAGGGCGGCCCCATGAGATAAAAGTTAAAGTTGACAATGTCACATAAACTTTACTTATGTCAATGTTATAATGTTTCCTAGTTATTCTATTGTTTGGTTCACCTTATGATGCATTCATATCATTAGTATATTTCTGCTTAAGTTATAAAGACGCATTATAAAATATAATGGACCTTGGATAAAATACCTCTTTGGGAAACCCACTTAAAAGGAACTTATATGCATGCACACCTTTTAGAAATAAACCCAAGGTTCCTGAGGATGTGACGATGACACCTAGGTAGGGATAACCCTCGAGAATTCTTTTAGAAAGATTCTCATTCCCTCTCTCTTTTCTTAGTCATATCTTGAGATGGCGGCGTTTGTACTCTTCGTCGACACCCGGTATGGGAGCTGCACCATGACCCAAGACTGGGTCATATCATTTTGAGGGTCGCTGCACAATGAGTATTCATGTTCATGGGGCGACCCTTCGCAAGACCCGTCCCGAGCTACCGCTTCACCCCGACTGCTCCTTACCGTCATAACGGGATTTTTGAGCGAGCGAGGCCACGCGATGAGCAGATCCTCCGCATGGAGCCCGAGACGTCACTGTACGCGAGTACCAGTATGTACCGCGTCCCGGTACTCGGAGAGCGGACCCATCCGAGGACCCGCCATCCCACATGTACGATTGGAGCTCGGTCCCACTCCTCCACCGATGAGGGTGGGAGTGAGGAGACGGTGGTCCACCTGAGGTTGGCTCGGCGACCATCTATGCGCCCTCGCCGCGGTGGACATGCCCGATGATGCACTCGACCACTCCCGCCGAGATTCGTGATGGATCGACTCGACCTCATGATACTCGGACCCAGGAGTAGTCATAGGAGGGGTAGTAGTTAGTGCACACACACGCCACATAGTAGAGGACAAACCTTCTTTTGTATATGAGGTTGTCTCCTTTAGGTGCACATGGGTATGGGGGTAGTTTCTCTTGTATTCGCTTTTTATGATTTCCTTGTATTGCATTTCAGTTGTATTTTGCTTCATGATGTATCGAATAGTCCTGCCTCTTTGGGTAGGCACGTTATATATATATATATCTATGTTTCAGTTGATGTCTCCATGACATGATGTGTTTCTTATGCTTTGCTTATATGTTTCGTTATGTTGCCCCTTAAAGTTTCGCGCGTGGCTCTCACTTTGATTTTAAAAAGAAAAATTTTACCCGTATTTCCGCTAAGTATTTTCCAAAGGATGAGACCAAGAGGTAATATTCTAAAAATTAACCTAAGGACATACTAGTAGTCTTGGGTTAAGATTTAGGGTGTTACACTACTAGTCCTACTCTATTGAGAATTTCAAAGGGGCCAAGGAATCAAGGACTCAACTTTTTAACTTTCATGGCTCATCCTATACTGATTGTAGGAGTGATCTTAAGGAAAACATGTTCTCCCTTTTGAAATTCCAACGGCTTTCGCCGTTTGTCTGTATAGCTTTTCTGTCGACTTTGAGCAGTTAGGATTTTATCCTTGATTCTTTTGACTTGCTCCATTGTTTCCCTTACCACATTGGGTCCCAACATGCTTTGTTCACCAAGTCCGTACCAACATAAAGGTGATTGGCACTTCCTCCCATACAACGCTTCGTATGGTACCATACCTATGCTTGCGTGATAACTGTTGTTATATGCAAACTCGATCAATGGTAGGTACCTACTCTAACTCCCCTTTTTATCCAAAATACATGCCCTCAACATGTCCTCCAAGGTTTGTATCATCCTTTCTGAATGGCCATCCATTTGAAGGTGGTAAGCCATGCTTAGGCACAACCTTGAATCGAACACCTTTTGAAAGGCTCCTAAAAAACATGATGTAAACTGCAGATCTTGATTTGAGATTATCATCGATGGTACTCCATGTAACCTTACGATTTCTTGAATGTACAACTGGGCTAACTTATCTAAGGAATAGGTTACCTTGATGGGCAAAAAGTGGGCTGACTTGGTCAGTCGGTCCACTACTACCCATATGGCATCATGGCCGGCTTGGGTCTTAGGTAGGCCGGTCATGAAGTCCATAGAAATGCTATCCCACTTCCACTCAGGGATAAACAAAGGTTGTAACATTCCGGAGGGCTTTTGGTGCTTAATCTTTACCTTTTGATAGACTAAGCACTTACTTACCTAAGCAACTATGTCCCTTTTCAAATCGGTCCACTAAAACATCTTCAAGTCTTGATACATCTTGGTTGTATCGAGGTGGATGGTGAAATAGCTCTTATGAGCCTCATCCAAAATCTCCTTTTGGAGGTCACTACATGTCGACACACAAATCTGACCTTCAAATCTCCATAGTCCATCCCCTCCTTGAGTGAAACCCTTTAGCTTTCCAGCTTTTACTTCCTCCAAGACCTCCTTAAATTCCTCATCTCCTCGCTAGGCTCGAGTAATTCTCTCCTTAAAATCACTCATCACACTGAGATGACACATCCTTATGCTCTCAGTGGTCAAAGCCATCCCTAGATTCATGTCCATAAACTTCTCAATCAGTTCTGCATCCTTAACCATCATCCTAAATAAGTGCAATGACTTTCGACTCAAAGCGTTGGCCACCACATTGGCCTTGCCAGGGTGATATTTCAACCTAAAGCCATAGTCCTTCAAGAACTCCATCCACCTTCTTTGCCTAATGTTCAACTCCTTCTGATCAAATAGGTACTTGAGACTCTTGTGATTAGAGAACACCTCGAACTTTACCCCATAAAGATGGTGGCTCCACACCTTCAAGGCAAACACTACTGCTGCTAACTCCAAATCATCAGTAGGATAGTTTGCTTCGTGAGGCTTAAGTTGTCTAGATGCGTAGGCTACCACTTGCCTTCTGCATCAATACACACCCTAAACCTTTCCTCGAAGCATCGCAATACACCTCGTAAGGTGCATTGGGATAAGGTAAAACTAGCACTGGGGTAGTGGTCAACTTCACCTTCAACTCTTGGAAGCTCTTCTCAAAGTTCGAGGTCCACACAAAGATGGCATTCTTCCTAGTTAGTTTGGTTAAAGGTAAGGAGATCTGGGAAAATCCTCGAATGAACCTACAGTAATAGCCAGCTAAACCCAAAAAGCTCCGTATTTCCGTTACTGTGGTCGGTCTCTCCCAACTCATCACTACTTCAATCTTACTAGGATCTACGGTGATTTTTCCTTTTGATACTACATGTGTAACACCCTAATTTTTAACCCAATATTCTAAAACATATTTAGGTTAATCATTAGGTTATTACTTCTTAGTCTCCTTCCTTATTAAAATTTTTAGCGAAAAATATGGGTAAATTGTTTTTGAAATATAAAATCAAAGTAAGAGCCACGTACGACATAATCGTGAACTAAGCGTGCCTTGCAATTCATGAGGAATAAACACAAGTAAATGAACATATAACAAATGAGAAATCAATGACACATCAAAGGAAATAATTTCATTAATATCATAGTTACATAAAGTCACACCCTTATACAATCGGGCTGAGCTTGCAATACAAGGAAATAACAGGAAAGTACAAAAATATTAAAGTACATGGTATGACGAAGAACGAGAGCCAACAACATTATCCCTCTACTAAACCCATGAGTGCTAAACTAAAATACCCTACCAAAAGATACTGCAAGAGGGGAAAACCTCGTGACAGCTCTAGCACTCGATTAGCCCCCCAACAAAGTCTACTGGCAGTGGAAATGCTCGGGGTGATGAAGGGATGTAACCAGGGAACTGCACGAGCTCCTTGGAGGTGAACAAGCGGATGGAGGAACGAATGCGGGGTGGATGGATGTGTGCTCCGTGGCAAAGGCACATCTCGGCCCTCCTCGCTAACCTCGACCCTCCTCGCTAACCTCGACCCTCCTCGCTAACCTTGGCTACAGCACCGTCTACTCATATGCTCACGGATTTGTCTTTCCTGGGGGTGCTCGGCCGAAACAGTGTCATCTAGGAAAGCGCATCTTAGTGCTTTGTCACATAAAAATCTCTTGGGGGTGCTCAGCCGAATCGGTGTCACCCAGGGTTTTCTTTTCTCTTATAATTCTCAAAAACATTCTCAAGTATTGATTTGATGGAAATTCGGCAGCATAACAACTGTAAACTGAATTCCTTTCAGATCTACTTTATGCCACAATAACTCATGATGCATAAACTATCATATTCAATCTCTATCATCATAGCAAACTTGCATTCACTAAATCATACTCATCAAAGCACATGCATCAACATATCATACTAGCATCATCAAGCTCAAAGCATCAAAGATTGTCTTAATGTCTTATGCTTTGACCCTTAGGGTCCTTTAACTTGAAATCTAAGTTGTCTACCATCACAACTTAACCTCTCGGGTACCTATGGGTTCATATCTAAGTAATCCTCACTCAATTCTATGATCATGAACAATTTTAAAACCTCAAGAGTGCAGAATCTATATTTCACTAATTATGGGTGCCTAGGAGTCACAACTTTGACCCTTTCTAAGTTTGGTTTTCTCCTATAGTACCAAGATCAATTCCTAAACCAATTATGAGTAGTTCCTACACATTTAAAACTAATTATAAACCATTAATTATAATTTGTATCCTTGCTGGACAGAATCCAGAAAATTTCATCTTTAGGGGTTCTAAAAGTTTCATTTTAATTCCTTTCTAGTTACTAACTTGTCTTAGCTTTCTCAAATTAATTCTAACATAAAAAATACATGATCATACTCATATTATCATCATAAAAATAGCATCACACAGTGAGCACTTCACTCAAGCAGAACCAAAAATATAATCATCATATAATGCACATAGTTTCATTTCTAACACACATAAATTGCTAGTTTCTCTTGGAACCTTTTTAAAACTTTTAAAACTCACTTGGAAACAATTTATTTCATCAAAATCTTCATAAAATTCATGAGGGCAGTAGCTATTTTAAATTAACCTCAAGAGGGCTTGAAATCATAAAACTTTGTTCAAAACATTTCTTGAGATTATCTAAACTTAGGAAAAACATGAAACATAGGTTTTAGCACTTGTGACTAGATCTTACTCTAAGTTCATCATCATCACATGGCCGAATTCATGTGAATAAAACACATACATTTCCAAACTTTGTTTGAGATAATAATGGGCAAGTCCATGAGCTCTAAATCTCTTAAGTGATGACATAAACATAAACATGCAATGCACTTTGTTTTACTCTTTATTAGGAGGTGAGAGCATAAAGATAAATATGCTATGCAAGTCCATTATTATCTTAGAGATTTAGTGAGAAAATAAACATAAACATGGAGATTCAAGTTTATTCTTTTATCTTGGGAGTTTAGTGATGGCATAAAGATAAATATGGATGCAAGTTTCTTTTTATCTTAACTTAGAGCTCTTACAATACTTTTTAGAGAAACATAATCTCAACCTAACATCTATCTCTAACAAACAAAGTAAGCTTTAGAGTTCTTGAACCAAGGTTTCCAAGAAACTATATGGCTTTTGAACATCATCATCAAGCTTTAAGGAAATAAGCTTAAAAGAAAACATAACCATAAAGGAAAAGAAACAAGGAACCGAAATCATAAAAAGAAGGAATATATACCATGTTCTTTATTATGTACTCAAAACCCCTATCTAGAGAGAACTCTAGAACGTGCCGGCCAACTTTAAGGTTGACAAGGGTAGGCTTGAGCTATTGGAAATCATTGATTATTTTTCTTTAAGTTGAAAACCATGTGAGCTAAGTAGCATAGATAAAGTTCAAGAAAAGAAAAACTCAAGCTCTAGAGGCCTCTTTGAGATGAACACAAAGTCATTCTCTAGGGACACTCATCATCAAGCTATCATGATCATAATAAGGCTTGAGGCCGAAATGAAAAGAAAAGGAAAAGCAAGGAAAAACTTAAAAAGAATCCAAGAGAAACTTCAAGAAATAACATTTTTGAGTAAAACAAAACTTGAAAGCAACTCCCTACCAAGTTTGAAGATGAAAGCTTGGTCTTGAAGATGAAAATGAGAAGAACAACTCCTCATAGAGTGGTGATGATGTGTTCAGCCAAAGGGAGAGGAAAGGAAAAGAAATGTGTTCTTGGTGAGCTTGTGTTTGAGGATGAGTGTTTGAGTGTTTAGAGGATGATTCAAGGTGGTGGTTTGAGGTTGTGAGGTGATAATGCAAAGAGGAGATGAAGAAGATAAAGATGAAGAAGAAAGCTTCTTGAGACTTGAGAGAAAAAGGAAAGAACTCACAAGAATGCTAAAATGCTCAAACTTGCCAAAAGAACAAAAGTGAGACAAGTTCATCTAACGTACCTATTTATAGAAAACAAAGCAATGAAGGTGCACAAGGGGAGGGGCTGGCCGTAGCTCTTGGGGGCATGGGAGGAGAGAAAATATCTCTTACAACTTATCATTCAAAGCATGGTTGAAGGTATGATAAGCATGGTGCAAAGTATGGTCTAAGCATGGCTTGGTGTGGACTTGAAAATGCATTTGAATTTCAAATATTTGAGGCATGGAGGGGGGTGAGGCCGTGGACTTCTAGAAGAGAGGGGAGAGGTTTCTTTTGTTTAATTATGTGCTAATCATGTATTTAGATGTGTATTAGGTTAGGTTTGAGGTTAGGAGTCACTAAGCAAGTGTTTAGGTAACTAAGAATGTAATTAGGAATTTTATGACATGGTTAAGGAGTGCTCATATACAATTAGAGAAATTTAAACTCATTTTATAAATAAAAAATTGTGAACACAATTCCATGATTTAAGGAATTGGAGAGAGAAAACACTATTTAAGATTCTATGACTAGGAATCTTGAATTTAAAATAAGATTTGAGTTTGGGTAGGAGCATGTTTATTGCTTTGTGAAAGTGCTGATGATGTGTGCATATGAATATATGAATTTGAGACATGAGAATTGTGTAAATTGTGGCATGCTATGATGATAATGAATTGATAAGCATGAAGTATTGAGTGATATGTCATGTTGATATTTAAGAACATGTGTTTATGTTGCATTCTTGCATAGCATGCCCAGACGCATTTCTCCTGCTAAGGTGAGGAAAAAGGAAAACCATAGGGGCTATGGACATCGAGCCTGCCGAAGTGGACAATATTAATGTGCACTGGATGCCAGTAGATGCGTTTCAAATAGGACCCTCTAGACATAGGTGATCCTTAAGCCTCCTAACCCACACTCTGGGAGTCAGGATATGTTTATACTTATCTTAGGATAAGCTGAAAACTAGAGATGACTAGTTAGGTATGAGCTCATAACCTGGAGATTCTCAAAGGAGAGAAGTTATTAGGGTGGCCCCATGAGAGAAACTAATGATGCAAGTAATGTCACATAAGCAAAGAGAATGCATTCATATGAAAGTTTTGATCCCTTTTGATACCATATACATAAGCATGTTTCTTTATGTTTTTGTTCAAGTGATGATTGCATAGGTTTTTCTGCCATACATTCATACCATGATATGCTGTATTCATAACATCAAGATTCATACTAAAATGAATAGACCTTGGATAAGCATGTTTGAAAAACCTAATAATGAACTTTATGCATGCTCACCTTTTTATAATAAACCTAACATTCCTAGAGACGTAGACGATGACACTAGGATAGGAGGATTTCCCTACTGAGATTCTTCATCAAAATTCTCACTCCCTCTGTCTTTCTTTCTTTCCGTTACGTCTTTAGAGGACGATGACTTCGTTCATGATCTTTGTTGATACTCCAATTTGGGAGGTGCACTACGACCCGGACCACCGTTCATACCACTTTGAGGGTCGATGTGTTGTACGTATTTTTGTATACATGGGACGCCCTTTTGGCTACCCGGTTTCCAGGCGACGATATGATCTTTATGCGCACTTGACCACGTGATGAGTAGACTCAATGTGCTCACCCCACTACTTCAGCAGTTCGCGACTACCAGGAGTATGTCCCCCGCTTGAGGTGATCAGAGACTGATCTATCTAAGGACTCCCCCACTCATATCTACTTGGAAGGTTCTGCTCCTACAACTCCCATGGATGTAGTCGAGGCAGCGAGGATACGGTGATCCAGCCCTGGCTAGCTCGACAATTGGAGATGCATCCATGCCGTAGAGGCCATGTCGGTCTGCCGTTTCGCCTACATACACCCGAAAAGCTTGCCCAGTTCATTGGGTACATACCCCCTTCGCCGGAGGATCAACATCGCCAGTAGACCTCAATGGAGGACCCGTTTGGAGTGGCCGAGCTATCACAAGGATCCTCTTTTCATGTTGTATCTTTTGCTAGGGGTATCTTTAGTTGCACACTTGTACGACTAGTGAGAGGGAGTTGCAGTTGGCATCTAGTTTCTATGTTCCATGTATTTTCTATTTTCCCTATATTTACTGCTTTCATGTATTTCCTTCTGTCATTTCTATGTACTAAAAGTTCAGCCTACTATGTATAGGTGTGACTTCGTTTATTATATTCCTGTTGTATAATAACCATGCTATTTAATATAATGGTGTTTTATGGTCATGAATATTGTGTTTTAGATATGTGAATATATGATCTACCTTTCCTGTTTACTTTGGTTGTACTTAATGTTCAATTCATGTTAGCACGCACGGCTAATGTTTTGTCTTATGTTTCAAAAAAAAAAAATTTACCCTATTTTCCACTAAGTATTTTGATAAAAAGAAGTTAAAGAATGAAACAAAAGAATAATAACTAATAATTAACTGTAATACATCCTAGGTGTGTTAGGTTAAATATTAGGGTGTTACACCTACCTTTTATCTCACACGTACCTTCTATGAGGCTTTTGGACTTCACCGAGTCTTCTACATTGAGGGTAAAGACTCTCCCTTGGTGTTGTGGATGGGGGTTTGGGGTTCTCAGATTCTGCTCCATGCACTCCCTCACGAAGTAGCCGGGCTTCCCACATTTGTAGCAAACCCCTTGCCGAGCCAAGCAGGGATGGTCTCCATGCATTTTCCCATACTTTGGGCATTCCACGGCAGGTGCGGGTCTGGGAAAAGTGGCAAGGGCTGCTTGAGGTGCTTTGTTTTTAAATCCACTTGATCCTCCTTGGTGATGGTTGTTTCTAGGTCCGCCTGACCCTCCTTGTTAGTGGTTGTATCTGGGGCCCTTGTACTTGAACGGAGGTTGAGGTTGTGGCTTGGATTGCGGATTGAAGTGCGTCCTTTGCTATTGTTATTATTGGTTGTATTGCGGCTTGAACTGCTAATTGTACTGTGGGTTAAAGTGGGTTCTGGATTGATTCTGGTTTTGCACCTTGAACCTCGAGGCTTAAGGTCTTAGCCCCCTGGCGTATTTCGTCCTTACAGCACTTAGCTTCTTGTGCCTTTCCTCGATAATACGACACTTGTTGACCAGGGTAGGGAAATCCCTGATCTTCATGTGCGCAACAGCTACGTTAAGCTTTGCCCTCAGTTCAGCCTCGTACTTAATGCACTTCAAGATAACTTGATCAACTCTTCAAATCTCGCCGTGTATTGAGCGACGATTGACCTTCCTTGGGTTAGTTGCATAAACTCAATATCTTTCGCATTCCTCACTGACTAGGGGAAGTACTTCTTGTAGAAGTATGTCTAGAGTAGCTCCCAGTTAATTGCAGTATCGGAAGCTTCTAGCAGTCATCAGGTGCCGATCCACCAGAAATCAGCATCTGACTCCATCATGTAAGTAGCAAAGTTGACCTTCTACTCCTCTAAATAGGTGACCACAGAGTAAATCTTCTCTAGGTTCTTGATCCATTCATCAGCTTTGTCCGGTTTCATGGCTCCTCTAAATATCGGTGGATTCGCCTTGTGGAACTATCCGAACCGAGCTTGTTCTAAAACTTCAGCAGTAGGGAGACCACGTCCAGTATCTCCTTGTTGATTCATTCGATCGAACATGCGTTCCATCGCTCTCGCCATCTCCCTAATAGCCATCGCGGTCTCGTTGTCCTGATTCCCTTCATTAGTAGCCCTATTATGTCGTCTGGGTGCCATTAGTTCCTAAACACAGAAGAGAATAAATACTGAGGTAATCAGGCTCAACATTACATGCTAGATGAGCTAGTTACCATGGCACACACAAACAGACAGAGGTCATCCATATCTAGCCTATAGCTTATCTCTATTAGCTAAGAACTACACATGACATATTATCGTATCATGCTTAAAAAGCATGGTCAGTCCAATCCTCAGGCTTAGTGAGAATCAAACTACTCTAATACCAAAATGTAACACCCTAATATTTAACCCAACACACCTAGGACGTATTTAAATTATTAGTTATTACTCTTTTGTTTCATTCTTTAACTTTAAAATTCTTAGCGGAAAATATGGGTAATATTTTTTTTTGAAACATAAAACAAAACGTGAGCCGCGTGTACTAACATAAACCGAACATCGAGTATCATCAGAGTAAACAGGGTAATATAGATCATGCGTATACATGTATAAAACACAACCTTCATGAACATGAAACACAATTATATTACACATTACAACATAGCACGGTTCATAATACACAAGGAATATAATAAGTAGAGTCACACCTATAGATAATGGGCTGAGCTTTCGATACATAAGTAAATAACAGAAAGAAATACATGGAAATAGAAAATACATGGAACATAAAAACACCAGATGTCAACTACAGCTCCCTCTCACTAGTCCTACGAGTGCTCAAAACTAAAGATACCCCTAATAAAAGATATAGCATAAAAAGGGGATCTTCGTGATAACTCGGGCACTCAAATGGGTCTTTCATCGAGATCTACTGGGATGCTGATCCTCCGGTGAAGGGGGTATGTACCCAATAAACTGGGCAAGCTCCTTGAGTGTATACGGGTGAAATGGGGGACGAACATGGCCTTCACGGTGCAGACACATTTCCAGCCATCGGGCTAGGTTAGGCTGGGTCACTGTTTCCTCGCTGCCTCTACCTATGTCCATTGGTGTCGTAGGTGCAGAACCCTCTGAGTAGATGTGTGGGGCGGGGGGGAGGGGGAAGTCCTCAGATGGATCGATCTCTGAACACCTCATACGGGGAACGTACTCAGGGTAATCGCGAACTGTCGAAGCAGTGGGGTGAGCACGTCGGGTCTGCTTATCACGGGGTTGAGTGCACTCAAAGATTAGATTGTCACCATAGGAGGAAGTGGGAATGAACCTGAAGCTGGAAACCGGATAGGTGAAGGAGCGTCCCTTGTATGCAAAAATGCATACAGCACAGTGACCCTCAAAGTGGTATGAGCTGCGGTCCGGGTCGTAGTACACCTCCCATACCGGGGTGTCAATGAAGATCACGAATGAAGCCATCGTCCTCTGAATATGTAACGGAAAGAAAGAAAGAAAGATAGAGGGAGTGAGAATCTTAATAAAGAATCTCAATAGGAAAATCCTCCTATCCTAATGTCATCGTCTACGTCTCCAAGAACCTTGGGTTTATTATAAAAAGGTGAGCATACATAAGTTTCATTATTAAGTTTTAAACATAATTATCCAAGGTCCGTTCATTTTAGGATGAATCTTGATTTTATGAATGCAACATATCATAATATGGATGTATGACAGAAACATTATGCACATATCACTTGAACATATTATAAAGAAGCATATAACTTTCATGTAAACTCATTCTCTTTTCTTTTGCTTAAGTGACATTACTTTCATCAATTGTTATCTCATGGGGCCACCCTAATAACTTCTCTCCTTTGAGAATTTCTAGGTTATAAGCTCATACCTAACTAGTCGCCACTAGTTTTAGCCTATCCTAAGATAAGTGTAAATATATCCCGACTCCCAGTGTGTGGGTTAGGGGCTTAAGGATCGCCTATCACAACCTTTAATTTGGGGAGTCTATAGGATCATCTCTTCTTTGAAACTCATCTACTGGCATCTAGTGCATAGTAATATTGTCCGCTTCGGCAGGCTCAATGTCCGTAGCCCCCACGATTTTGCTTCCTCCCCACTGCAGCAAGAGAAATGTATCTCGGCATGCTATGCAAGAATGCAACATAAACACACGACCTCAAATATCATCATGACATTTCACTTAATGCTTCATGCTCATCAATTTCATGTAATCCATTATAATCCTAGCATGCCACAATTAACATAATGCTTATGTCTTAAGTTCATATATCCATATGCACACATCATGAATACTTTCGCAAAGCAGTAAGCATGCTCCTACCCAGTGTGCCGGAATCAAGGATGGGGCTTAACTAATGCATATGCCATGCTCACAGCAACTCATAAACAAGCATACATTCACTAGAAATACTAGCTGTCATTATCTCCCCTATCTTACAGTATCTTATGCTTTTGATCATTGCGGGTCTTAAACTTACGGTCTAATTAACCTAACATCCAATATAGGTCTCCTATGCACCTAAAGGATCACAACTAATAATTTTCACTACTTTTTATGCTGATGAACAGTCCTAGACAACATCATGCAGTTTGGACAAAAATGTTATATTTCAAATTACAGGGTTCTAGAAACTATGTCTTTGACCCTTTCTAAGTTTCAGCTTTTCCTAAGGTACTAAAATTAATTGTTGCAACCTTAAGGAATTAATCCTACACTCCTAAACATTTCTAAAACAATTTTATCTCTAATTTAATCATCCTAAAACAGTAGCAATGATCTTGACTTCTAAAGGTTCTAAAACTCACATTCTTGATCCTTTCTAGTTACAAGTTTTTCTAACACTCATAAAATAATTTTTGCTTCACTCAAACATAATTTTTTACACATTCTAACACATCAAAACTGCATCATGCAGTAGTCAACATGGCAAGGCAGAAGCCAAAATATTTAATTCAAAATAACACATAAAATTACATCCTTAATGCATATAAGTTACTAGTTTCTCTTGGAATCATTTTAAGACTTCAAAAACTCTTTTAGAAAATAATTTATTTCATTAAAATCATAAAAATATAACACAAAGGCAGTGACTATTCTAAATCATTCTTGGATGAGTTTTAAATCATGAAATCATACTCCTAGTATTCTCTAAGCTTTTTTATGCTTCAGAAAATCTTAAAACATAGTTTGTTGGCCTTTGTGACTAAATGAAACTTATACTAAGTTCATCATCATCACATAGCCGAATCTAGTATCCATAGAATGCTTCCATTGTCCAAACTTTGCTTAAAATAAAAAGGGCAAGTCTTTGAGCTCTAGGATCTTTAGATGATGGCAAAACATAAACTTGATATGCACTTCATTTTATTCTTTATTATAAGGTGAGAGCTTTAAAGTAAATATGAGATGCAAGTTCATTTTTATCTTTAAAGCTTAGGTGATAACTTGAAATATAAACATGAAGTGCAAAGCTTGAAATTTAAATATGAGAATGCAAGTTCATTTCTTTATTCTTGAGTTTTTAGTGATGACAAGGAAAAGTAAACATGATATGCAAAGCATAAACTTAAACATGGATGCAAGTTGATTTTTATCTTTACTAGAGCTCATTCAAGACTTTAAAGGAACATATACCTCAACCCCAAGCTTATCTTAGCAAGACAAAGCGAACTTTAGAGTTCTTTGTACCAAGGTTTCAAAGAAACCTTATGGTGTGAACATCATCACCAAGCTCAAAGGAATAGATCAAGAGAACAAACCAAGTGATAACATTTCTTAAGAACTGAAAATAAAAACAAAACAAAAGGAAAGGAAAACCGAAATGCTTTTAGGATCAAGACCAAGTTTCAAGCTTTAGAGGTTTCTCAAATAATAACCACAAGATCATATTCTTGAATCCTCATCAATAGGGAGTGGTCTTGCTTCATTAGTGAAATCAAAACTTGTAACGCCCCGATTTTCTGTTAAAGTGAAAATGACCAAAATGCCCCTGAGGTCATTTTTGGCCCGGAATTCGAGGAAAGCCGATCTGATAGTACTCAAAGGGCAAACTCAATGTTGAAAGGGGATTAGATGACCTGTGTACCTTCCCGGGATCAAAAATCTCGTTTTTCGAGTTTTCGGATCAAAATGACCAAAACGCCCCTGCGGTGTTTTACCCGTTTGCAAGTGCCGGATGAACCCGAAACTTCTCCAAATGATTTTAAAAGGCGTTTTTATGTAGACTATGACTTTAGTTTTGGTCCCGGAGGTCCAGGGCGAAATTAGTGCAAAATTACGGTTTTGCCCCTAGTTTCGTGTTTTTACACTTAATCGCGTGATTAAGCAAACCTAAGCAAGATTAGGCTCTAATCGAAGGTTAATTAATTTCCTTAATTAATCTTGAGTCAAAATAATTTATTAAAGTTGATTAGAATCTAAAAGTGCTTAATTACAACTTAAAATCATATTTTAATTTCAAGATTTCTAGTCATGGAATCTTGAATAGTGTTTCCTCTCTCCAATTTCTTAAATCATGGAATTGTGTTACACATTGTTTATTCATAAATGAGTTTAAAATTCTTTAATGATGTATGAGCACTCCTAATCTTGTCATAAAATCCTTAAACCACATTCTTAGTTACCTAAACTTAAGCTTAATTATTCCTAACCTTGTACCTAAGCTAATACACATTTAAACCTACCATTAACACCCAATTAGATGATCAAACCTCACCTCCCCCCATGCTGTCTGAACCTGGCCGAAGCACTCCTCCCTCCATATGCATCACATGTTCAATTTTTCAACACTCCAAGGCCATACCTCAAGTCACATACACTATACCTTGTCATAACTTTCAATCAAGCTTGACTTTCCAAGTAAATAACTAATTAAAATAGCCCATTTTCTCCATTTATTTGTGGCTGGAAAAGTTCCAGCCATGCATTGTTTCTAGAAGCCTAATTTCATCAAAAATTGATAGGAAATTAACTCACATCAAACCATACTTTGTAGCATAGCTTCCATACTTCAAACCATGCTTGAATGACCTTGTGTAAGAGATATTTTCTCTTCCTTTTCCCTCCAATAGCTACGGCCAGCACCCTCCCCTTTTGAGCCTTCATTTGTTTTCATTCTCTAAATACCTTGCCTAGAAACACATGCAAACATCTTAGTTCATTTGGTAAATTTCAAGTTTCCCTAAAGCTTTCTTGAGTTCTTTCTTTTTCTCTCAAGTTTCAAGAGAGTTCTTCCTTTCTTTTCATCTTCATCTTCTTCATCTCTTCATCTCATCATCATCTCTCAACCTTGAAACACCACCCCAAAGCCTTGAACCATCATCAAACCTCTCAAACACCACACCTCAAACACAACCTCACTTGAAACACAACTCCAACCTTCTCATCCTCTCTTGGCCAAAGCTATCTTGCCTCTTGGAGGAGCTCATCATCTTGTTTTCCTTTTCAAAGAGTTCAAGTTTTCATCTTCACTCTAGGTAGGGGTGTTTTCTAAACTTTGTTTTCTTGAAAATGAGTTCTTTCTAGCTTTCTCTTGGATTTTCTTTTGAAACTTTCTTGTTTTTCCTTCCTTGTGATTTCGGCCATGAGGCCTTGAGGAGCACATGATAGCTCAATGATGAGGACTCCTAGAGAATGACTATGTGTTCATCTCAAAGGAACCTCTAGAGCTTGAGTTTTTCTTTTCCTTTAACTTCATCTATACTATACTTAGCTCACATGGTTTTTCAACTTAAGAAAATTAATCTAAGGATTTCTAAAAGCCCAAGCCTACCCTTGTCAACCTTAAAGTTGGCTGGCATGTTTTAGAGATTTTTCTCTAGATAAGGGTTTTGGGTATTTAATAAAGAACTTGGCTTAGTTTCACTTTCTTGTTCTTTTGTAAGGTTTTCGGTTTTGGTATTTTGATCCTTGAGATTTTGTTTAGTTTTGTTTAGAAAGTTTGTTTTCTTTGAGCTTGATGATGATGTTCAAGAACCTCATAGTTCCTATGAGAACTTGGTTCAAGAACTCTAGAGCTCTCTTTGTAATGAGATATAGGTTGGGTTGTTACTTTGTTAAAGTCTTGAATGAGCTCTAGCTAACCATAAAATGAACCTTGCATCATGTTTATTTTATGCTTTGCACATCATATTTACTTCCTTGCCATCACTAAGTACCAAGATAATGAATGAACTTGCATTATTATGTTTATATTTCAAGCTATGCATTATCATGTTTACATTTCAAGTTCTCACCTAAATATCAAGAATAATAATATGTTGCATCTCATATTTATTTTATGCTATCACTTTACTTTCTAAGATAAGCTAAAACAAGTGCATAAGCATGTTTATCTTTATGTCATCACTTTAATGAACCTAGAGCTCAAAGACTTGCCCATTGTTGTCTCAAACAAAGGTTTAAAATATTTATTTTTTTTGGTTCACATTTCGACCCTAAGGAGTTTTGGAGTTTCCAAGTATTGAAAATTATGTTTTATGATTTTTCTAAGCTTATATGAGTACAAGGAATTTGTAGAACCAAGTTTTATGAATTTAGGGCCTCTTGAGATATAAATGATTTAGCTACTGCCCCCTTACATAATTTTATGATTTTAGATGATAAAAATATTTATAAATGAGTTTTGAAAGTTTTAAAAAGGTTCCAAGAGAAACTAACATTTTATGTGTTTTAGAAATTGTGTTTTATGCCTTTATGGAGAGTGTTTGTTTCGGTTCTGCCTTACCATTATTTTGCCACTGTATGAGCTATGTTAATGATGATAATATGCTTGAGTTTGAGTATGATTAATGGTAAAACTCATATGTGAAAGAAAAGAGAAGTTAGAAACTAGAAAAGAATTAATTTGAGAGTTCTAGATCCTTTAATGTTTGAATTTTCTGGATTCTGTCCAGCAAGGTTTAGTAATGCTAATCATGGATCTAAATTAGTTTAAATGTGTAGGAATGCCTCATAAATCGTTTAGGACTTGATCTTGAAGCCTTAGGAACAAACCGGACTTAGAAAGGGTCAATGTTGTGACTCCTAGGGACCCGTAAAGTTAGGATTATAAATTCTATATCCTTGAGGTTTAGAGATATTCTTGATCATAGTGTGAGGTGAGAAATATTTAGTTATAACCTCATAGGTACCCAAGAGATTAGGTTTGATGATTAATAACTTAGAACGTGAGTTAAAGACCTTAAGGGTCAATGCATAAGACATTAAAAAGTCTTGAGTTTTTATGATGCTTAATTTATGACATATGATACATGAGCTTTATCTATGATAAGTTGATATGTGTTATAAAGAAGTTTTACATGATGATATGCTATACCCCATCAGAAATGTTTGTATGTCCTATATGTTTTCATGGCATAAGCAAATTTGAGGAAATTCGGTCTACAGCCATCATGCTACCGAATTTCCATCAAATTTGAGAAACTTAGAAAAAGGTCTTTTTGAAAATCATGAGAAATTAAATGTGACACAACACTGAGATGCCTTCTTGGGTGACACCGGTTTAGCCGAGCACCCCCAAGAAAACAAATCCGTGAGGGTATTGACGTAGAGCTTGCCAAAGCAGACAATACTACTATGCACTAGTAGAGCGTTTCAAAGAGGAAATGACCCTAAGAGGTGATCCTTAATTTTCCCCTAGCCCGTACTTTAAGTTGGGATTATGTTACACTTATCATAGGATAAGTAAGAGCTAGTGATGACTAGTTAAAGTATGAGCTCATAACCTAGAGATGTTTTAGGGTGGCCCCATGAGATAAAGTTAAAGTTTAAATGTCACATATGCTATGAAAAACCAAGGAAGTTATTATGAAATTTATACCTATCAACTTATGCCACTATTATAACATTTTTGTGACTTTGTTGATTAGCTTATCTTTATGATGTATTCATATCATTAGTGTATCCTATGCTTAGTCATAAGACACATTGTAAAATATGACGGACCTTAGATAATTAATACTTTAGAAAACTAACTTAAAAGAAGTTTACATGCATGTGCACCTTTTTAGAAATGAAACCCAAGGTTCCTGAGGATGTGATGATGTCACTTAGTTAGGGATTACCCTACTGAGAATTCTTTTAGAAGATTCTCATTGCCTCTCTTTTCTTCCGTCACATCTTTAGATGGCGACTTTCGTACTCTTCATTGACACCCCGACGTGGGAGCTGCACCATGACCCAGCACTCGAGTCATACCATTTTGAGGGTCGCTGCACAGTCAGAGTGTTCATGTTTATGGGACGACCCTTCGTGTAACGCCCCGATTTTCTGTTAGAGTGAAAATGACCAAAATGCCCCTGAGGTCATTTTCAGACCGAGGAAAGCCAGCTGGCAGTACTCGAAGGGCAAACTCAATGTTGGAAGGGGATTAGAAAACTTATGTACCTTCCCGGGATCGAAAATCTCGTTTTTCGAGTTTTTGGGTCAAAATGACCTTAACGCCCCTGTGGTGTTTTACCCGTTTGCAAGTGCCGGATGAACCCGAAACTTCTCCAGATGGTTTTAAAAGGCGTTTTTATGTATTCTATGACCTCAGTTTTAATTTTTGAAGTCCCGGGCAAAATTAGTGCAAAATTACGGTTTTGCCCCTAGTTTCGTATTTTTACGCTTAATCACGCGATTAAGCAAACCTAAGCAAATATTAGGCTCTAATCGAAGGTTAATTAATTTCCTTAATTAATCTAGAGTCAAAATAATTTATTAAAGTTGATTAGAACCAAAAAGTACTTAATTACAACCTAAAATCATATTTTAATTTTATGACACCTAGTCATAGAATCTTGAATAGTGTTTTCTCTTTCCAATTCCTTAAATCATGGAATTGTGTTACACATTGTTTATTCATAAATGAGTTTTAAATTCTTTAATGATGTATGAGCACTCCTAAACTTGTCATAAACTCGCTAAATCACATTCTTAGTTACCTAAACTTAAGCTTAATCATTCCTAACCTTGTACCTAAGCTAATACACATCTAAACCTACCATTAACACACAATTAAATGGTCAAATCATCCTCCCATTCTGCTGTCCCAAGCTGGCCGAAGCCTCACCTCCTCCATATGCATCACATGTTCAATTTTCAACACTCCAAGGCCATACCTCAAGTCACATACACTATACCTTGTCATAACTTTCAATCAAGCTTGAATTTCCACATGAATAAATAACTAAAACAACCCATTTTTCCCATTTAATTGTGGCTGGAAAAGTTCCAGCCATGCATTATTTCTAGAAGCCTAATTTCATAAAAATGTGATAGGAAATTAACTCACATCAAGCCATGCTTTGTAGCATAGCTTCCATACTTCAAACCATGCTTGAATGACCTTGTGTAAGAGATATTTTCTCTTCCTTTTCCCTCCAAACCACATGGCCACTCCCTCCATTTGCAAGCTCCATGGTTTTGTTTTTCTATAAATAGGATGCTTGTGTTAGCCTTGTTGCACTTTGAAGCATTTGCAAAGTTTAGAGTTTTAGAGTTGTCTTGCTAGTCTTTCCTTTTTCTCTCAAAGTTCCAAGAGTGTTCTTCCTTTCTTTTCATCTTTATCTTCTTCATCTCTTTATCTCATCATCACCTCTCAACCATCAAACACCACCCCAAAACCTTGAACCATCATCAAACCTCTCAAACACCACACCTCAAACACAACTCCACTTGAAACACATTTTCTTTCTTTTTCTCTCATCAAGGCCGAATCATCATCACCATCCTAGGAGGTGTTGCTCATCTCATTTCCATCTTCAAGATCAAGCTTTTATCTCCATCACTAGGTAGGGATTTGTTTTCAAACTTTATTTTGCTCAAGAAAGTGTTTTTCTCTAGTTTTCTCTTGGATTCTTTTTGAACTTTCCTTTGTCTTTCCTTTCCTTTCATTTTCGGCCATGAGGCCTTGATTTGAGCATGATAGCTTGATGATGAGAGTTTCTAGATGATGACATTGTGTTCATCTCAAAGAAACCTCTAAAGCTTGAGTTTTCCTTTTTCTTACAACTTCATCTATATGTTATCTAGCTCACATGGTTTTCCAACTTAAGAAAAATTAATCTAAGGATTTCTAAAAGCCCAAGCCTACCCTTGTCAACCTTAAAGTTGGCGCACGTTCTAGAGATTTGTCTCTAGATAGGGGTTTGGGTACTTAATAAAGAACTTGATGTAGCTTCACTTTCTTTCTCTTTTATATGATTTTCGATTCTTGTGTTGTGATCTTTGAGATATTGTATGGGGTTATTATCTTGTTAAAGTCTTAAAGGAGCTCTAGTTAAACATAAAAGTGAAACTTGCATCATGTTTACTTTAAGCTTTGCATATCATGTTTATTTCCTTGCTATCACTAAATCCCAAGATAATGAATGAACTTGCATTATCATGTTTATGTTTCAAGCTTTGCATTATCATATTTATATTTCAAGTCCTCACCTAAATATCAAAGATAATAATACATTGCACCACATATTTATTTTATGCTCTCACTTTACTTTCTAGCAATAACTAAAATAAGTGCATGAGCATGTTTATTTTTATGTCATCACTTTAAGGATTCTAGAGCTCAAAGACTTGCCCAATGATATCTCAAACAAAGGTCTAAAACATTTATTTCCTATGGTTCATATTTCGGCCCTATGAGGCCTTAATGTTTTCAAGTATTGAAAACTATGTTTTATAATTTTTCTAAACTTATATGAGTATAAGGAATGTGTAGAACTAAGTGTTATGAATTTAGGACCTCTTGAGATGAAAATAATATAGCCACTGCCCTATTAAGTATTTTCATGAGTTTAGATGATAAAAGTGTTCATAAAAAAAAGTTTTGAAGGTTTTAATAAGGTTCCAAGAGAAACTAGTGTTTTATGTGCTTTAGAAACTATGATTCAATGCCTTTAAATGGAGTTTCTGTTTCGGTTCTGCCTTGCTATGTTTGGCCACTGTATGAGCTGTGTTAATGATGTTAATATGCTTATGTTTGGGTAATAATTATGTTAAGTGTAACACCCTAAATCTTAACCCAAGTCTACTAGTATGTTCTTAGGTTAATCTTTAGAATATTACCTCTTGGTCTCATCTTTTACTTAGAAAATACTTAGCGGAAATATGGGTAAAATTTTTCTTTTTAGAATTTAAAATCAAAGTGAGAGCCACGCTCGAAACTTTTAAGGGGAATCATAGCGAAACATATAAGCAAAGCATAAGAAACACATCATGTCATGGGAACATCAATTGAATCATAGATATATATAACGTGCCTACCCAAAGGGGCAGGACTATTTGGTACATCATGAAGCAAAATACAACTGAAATGCAATACAAGGAAATCATAAAAAGCAAATACAAGAGAAACTACACCCATACCCATGTGCACCTAAAGGAGACAACCTCATATACAAAAGAAGGTTTGTCTTCTACTATGTGGCGTGTGTGTGCACTAACTACTACCCCTCCTATGACTACTCCTGCGGGTCCGAGTACTGTGGGGTCGAGTCGATCCACTGACGAATCTCGGCGGGAGTGGTCGAGCGCATCATCGGGGCATGTCCACCGTGGCGAGGGCGCATAGATGGCCGTCGAGCCAACCTCGGCTGGACCACCGTCTCCTCACTCCCAGCCCTCATCGGTGGAGGAGCGGGGCTGAGCTCAGCTGTACATGTGGGATGGCGGGTCCTCGGATGGGTCCGTCTCCGAGTACTGGGGACGCGGCACATACTCGGGGTACTCGCGTACCGCTGATGTCTCGGGCTCCATGCGGAGGATCTGCTCATCGCGTGGTCTCGCTCGCTCAAAAATCCCGTTATGACGGTAAGGAAGCTGATCGGGGTGAAGCGGTAGCTCGGGACGGGGTACGCGAAGGGTCGTCCCATGAACATGAATACTCGGCGGCTCGGCGACCCTCAAAATGGTATGACTCGAGTGCCGGGTCATGGTGCAGCTCCCATACCGGGGTGTCGATGAAGAGTACGAACGTCGCCATCTGAAGATATGACGGAAGAAAAGAGAGAGGGAATGAGAATCTTTCTAAAAGAATTCTCAGTAGGGTTATCCCTGCCTAGGTGACATCGTCACATCCTCAGGAACCTTGGGTTTATTTCTAAAAGGTGTGCATACATATAAATTCCTTTTAAGTTAGTTTTCCAAAGAGGTATTTTATCCAAGGTCCGTCATATTTTATAATGCATCTGTATAACTTAAGCAGAAATATACTAATGATATGAATGCATCATAAGGTAAACCAAACAATAGAATAACTAGGAAACATTATAACATTGGCATAAGTATAGTTTATGTGACATTGTTAACTTTAACTTTCATCTCTTGGAGCCGCCCTAAAACTTCTCTAGGTTATGAGCTCATACCTTAACTAGTCGTCACTAGCTCTTACTTATCCTATGATAAGCGTAACATAATCCCGACTTAAAGTACGGGCTAGGGGGCAAATTAAGGATCTCCTTTCTAGGATCATTTCCTCTTTGAAACGCTTTGCTAGCCACGTGGGCCTCGCAATTTGTCCGCTTTGGCAGGCTGCATCTACACATACCCTCACGGATTTGTCTCCTCCTGGGGGTGCTCGGCCGAACCGGTGTCACCCAGGAGAAGCGCGTCTCAGTGTTGTGTCACATTTATATTCTCATAAGTATTAAATCACGATTACCTCATCATTTATCATATTCATTTTTATCATGCATTCTTATGTGGCTTTTTCATGACATATATATCATCACATGAAACTTTCTCATAACATTCGTCACATAAAACTTTCACACAAACATCATCACATAGTCGTATTTAACAATCATCCCCATAAGCTCATAGACATGTTATGTTATAACTCATAGTGTTTTAAACTTCGATTCTTATGAGTCTTAAACTTGCAAATTATTTATCCTTAACTTCTTTATACACCTATAGTTTGACAATTAATGAGTTATACAAATTTTATGCTCAAGAACTAATCCAAATAGCACTAAGCAGTATTTGGACAGCTTTATGTTTATGTGATTACGGAGTTCTAGAAATTTCGGTTTAGATCTTTATCTCACTTTCTAAGTTATTGATCATCAACACCTAGTCTCTTGGGAACCTATAAGGTTATAACTAAGTATTTCTCACCTCACCCTATGGTCAAGAACATCTCTAAACCTCAAGAGTGCAGAAATCAAAATACTAACTTTACGGGTACCTAGAAGTCACAATAATGACCCTTTCTAAGTTCGGTTTGCTTCTAAGGTTTCAAGATTAAGTCCTAAATCAATTATGAGTCATTCCTACACATATAAACTAATTTAAAACCATGATTATTGAATCTAAACCTTGCTGGACAGAATCCAGAAAAATAAATCTTTAAGGGATCTAGAACTCTCAAATTAATTCTTTTCTAGTTCCTAACTTATCCTATCTTTCACATATGAGTCTTAACATAATTATTACCCAAACATAAGCATATTAACATCATTAACACAGCTCATACAGTGGCCAAACATAGCAAGGCAGAACCGAAACAGAAACTCCATTTAAAGGCATTGAATCATAGTTTCTAAAGCACATAAAATACTAGTTTCTCTTGGAACCTTATTAAAACCTTCAAAACTCTTTTATGAACACTTTTATCATCTAAACTCATGAAAATACTTGATAGGGCAGTGGCTATATTATTTTCATCTCAAGAGGTCCTAAATTCATAACACTTAGTTCTACACATTCCTTATACTCATATAAGTTTAGAAAAATTATAAAACATAGTTTTCAATACTTGAAAACATTAAGGCCTCATAGGGCAGAAATATGAACCATAGGAAATAAATGTTTTAGACCTTTGTTTGAGATATCATTGGGCAAGTCTTTGAGCTCTAGAATCATTAAAGTGATGACATAAAAATAAACATGCTCATGCACTTATTTTAGTTATTGCTAGAAAGTAAAGTGAGAGCATAAAATAAATATGTGGTGCAATATATTATTATCTTTGATATTTAGGTAAGGACTTGAAATATAAATATGATAATGCAAAGCTTGAAACATAAACATGATAATGCAAGTTCATTCATTATCTTAGGATTTAGTGATAGCAAGGAAATAAACATGACATGCAAAGCTTAAAGTAAACATGATGCAAGTTTCATTTTTATGTTTAACTAGAGCTCATTTAAGACTTTAACAAGATCATAACCCCATACAATATCTCAAAGATCACAACACAAGAACCGAAAATCATATAAAAGAGAAAGAAAGTGAAGCTACATCAAGTTCTTTATTAAGTACCCAAAACCCCTATCTAGAGACAAATCTCTAGAACGTGCCGGCCAACTTTAAGGTTGACAAGGGTAGGCTTGGGCTTTTAGAAATCCTTAGATTAATTTTTCTTAAGTTGGAAAACCATGTGAGCTAGATAACATATAGATGAAGTTGTAAGAAAAGGAAAACTCAAGCTTTAGAGGTTTCTTTGAGATGAACACAATGTCATCATCTAGAAACTCTCATCATCAAGCTATCATGCTCAAATCAAGGCCTCATGGCTGAAAATGAAAGGGAAGGAAAGACAAAGGAAAGTTCAAAAAGAATCCAAGAGAAAACTAGAGAAAAACACTTTCTTGAGCAAAATAAAGTTTGAAAACAAATCCCTACCTTTTGATGAAGATAAAAGCTTGAACTTGAAGATGGAAATGAGATGAGCAACACCTCCTAGGATGGTGGTGATGATTTCGGCCAAGGAAAGGAAAAGGAAAGGAGATGTGTTTTGAGTGAAGTTGTGTTTGAGGTTGAGTGTTTGAAAGCTTTGAGAATGGTTTAAGGTTATGAGGTGATGGATTAAGGTTATGAGGTGATTATGTGATGGAAGAATGAAGAGGATGAAGATGAAGAGAAAGAGCTCTTAGAACTTTGAGAGAAGGAAAAAGCTTAGTAAGACAACTCTAAAACTCTAAACTTTGCAAATGCTTCAAGGTGCAACAAGGCTAACACAAGCATCCTATTTATAGAAAAACAAAACCATGGAGCTCACATTGGGAGGGTGTGGCCGTGTGGTTTGGAGGGAAAAGGAAGAGAAAAATATCTCTTACACAAGGTCATTCAAGCATGGTTGAAGTATGGAAGCTATGCCACAAAGTATGGCTTGATGTGAGTTAATTTCCTATCAAATTTTTATGAAATTAGGCTTCTAGAAATAATGCATGGCTGGAACTTTTCCAGCCACAATTAAATGGGAAAAATGGGTTGTTTTAATTATTTATTCATGTGGAAATTCAAGCTTGATTGAAAGTTATGACAAGGTATAGTGTATGTGACTTGAGGTATGGCCTTGGAGTGTTGAAAAATTGAACATGTGATGCATATGGAGGGAAGGCAGCTTCGGCCAAGGCTGGACAGCAGAATGGGAGGATGATTTGACCATTTAATTGTGTGTTAATGGTAGGTTTAGATGTGTATTAGCTTAGGTACAAGGTTAGGAATGATTAAGCTTAAGTTTAGGTAACTAAGAATGTGATTTAGGGAGTTTATGACAAGTTTAGGAGTGCTCATACATCATTAAAGAATTTAAAACTCATTTATGAATAAACAATGTGTAACACAATTCCATGATTTAAGGAATTGGAAAGAAAAAACAGTATTCAAGATTCTATGACTAGGTGTCATAAAATTAAAATATGATTTTAGGTTGTAATTAAGTACTTTTTGGTTCTAATCAACTTTAATAAATTATTTTGACTCTAGATTAATTAAGGAAATTAATTAACCTTCGAGTAGAGCCTAATATTGCTTAGGTTTGCTTAATCGCGTGATTAAGCGTAAAAATCTGAAACTAGGGGCAAAGCGTAATTTTGCACTAATTTTGCCGGGACTTCAAAAATTAAAACTGAGGTCATAGAATACATAAAAGCGCCTTTTAAAACCATCTGGAGAAGTTTCGGGTTCATCAGGCACTTGCAAGCGGGTAAAACACCACAGGCGTTTTGGTCATTTTGACGAAAACTTCAAAACGAGATTTTCGATCCGGGAAGGTACATAAGTTTTCTAATCCCCTTCCAACATTGAGTTTGCCCTTCGAGTCTTGCCGCCTTGGCTTCCCTCGGTCGGTGAAAATGACCTCGGGGGCATTTTGGTCATTTTCACTCTAACGAGAAAATCGGGGCGTTACATTACTCCCCTCCTTAAAAAGAATTTCGCCCTCGAAATTCGTACCTTAGAAAAGCTCTGGATATTTGGACTTCATCTCTGACTCTAGTTCCCACGTGTATTCTTCCGACTTGCCTTGTCCCCACGCCACTTTCACCAAAGGAACAGACTTGTTCCTTAAGCGCTTGACTCAGTGATCCACTATTCCGTAGGCGGTACATTGAAAGTGAGGTCCTCCCTTAACTGTACATGCTCTGGTTCTAGGACATGACTAGGGTCGGACTCATATTTACGTGGCGGGAGACGTGAAAGACATCATGAAGGTTTGATAGATTGGGTGGTAAGGCTATTTTGTAAGCTACGGATCCGACTCTTTGAAGAATTTCAAAAGGACCGAGAAATCGGGGACTCAACTTTTTAACTTTCATGGCTCTTCCTATTCCTGTAGTGGGGGTGATTCTTAGAAATACATGTTCTCCCTCTTGGAACTCCAAGGGCTTGCGCCTTTTGTCCGCGTAGCTTTTCTATCGACTTTGAGCGGTTAAGATTCTATCCTTGATCTTCTTGATTTGCTCCGTCGTTTCCCTCACTACCTCAGGTCCTAAGACACTTTGCTCTCCGGGCTCGTACCAACACAAGGGTGATTGGCACTTCCTTCCGTATAATGCCAAATGCGATTGCCATACCGATGCTTGCGTGATAAGTGTTGTTATACGCAAACTCGATCAAAGGCATGTACTTATCCCAACTTCCTTTTTGGTCTAAGACACAGGCTCTCAGCATATCTTCCAGGGTTTGGATTGTCCTCTCGGACTGACCATCCGTTTGTGGGTGGTAAGCAGTGCTTAGGCACAACTTGGAACCAAACGCCTTTTGAAAGGCTCCCCAAAAACGTGACGTAAACCGCGGATCTCGATCCGAGATTATCGTCGATGGTACTCCATGCAACCTCACTATTTCTTGGATGTAAAGCTGGGCCAACTTATCCAATGAGTACGTGACTCGAATAGGTAGAAAGTGAGCCGACTTAGTCAGTCGATCCACGATTACCCATACGGCATCGTGGCCAGCTTGGGTCTTTGGCAATCCTATCACGAAGTCCATTGATATACTCTCCCACTTCCACTCGGGGATTGACAGGGGTTGCAACATGCCAGAAGGTTTTTGGTGTTCGATCTTGACCTTTTGGCAGACCAAACACTTACTCACCCAGGCGACCACATCCCTTTTTAATCCGGGCCACCAAAACATCCTCTTCAAGTCCTGATACATCTTGGTAGTACCAGGATGGATGGAAAAATGGCTCTTGTGAGCCTCCTCCAAGATCTTCTCTCGGAGGTCACCATCTTGTGGCACACAGATTCGCCCCTCGAACCTCCATAACCAGTCGGGGCCTCGTACAAAACCTTTCAACTTTCCAGCCTTAACTGCCTCGATTGTCTCCATAAAGTCCTCATTTTCTCTTTGGGCAAGCATAATCCTTTGCTTAAACCCACTGGTCACCGTGAGATGACTCATCACGATGCCATTCTCCATTATAGACATTCCAAGATTCATATCCCTAAATTGCTCTATTAACCCAACTTCATTAACCATCATGCTTGACAGACGTAACGAGTTTCGGCTCAAGGCGTCGGCTACTACATTAGCCTTGGCTTCAAGTGGGTAACTTAAACCAAAATCGTAGTCCTTGAGGAATTCCATCCATCTCCTTTGCCTCATATTCAACTCCTTTTGATCAAAGAGATGCTTGAGGCTCTTATGATCGGAGAAAACTTCAAACCTCACACCATACAAATGGTGTCTCCACATCTTTAGAGCAAACACGATGGCTGCTAGTTCTAGGTCATGGGTGGGGTAGGTTACCTCATGAGGCTTGAGTTGTCTGGACGCATAGGCTACCACTTGCCTGTTTTGCATCAACACACAACCTAAATCCTTGCCAGAAGCATCGCAATATACCTCGAAGGGTACATTGCGGTCAGGTAAAACTAAAACTGGGGTTGAGGTGAGCTTTTCCTTAAGCTCTAGGAAACTCTTTTCACACTCGGGTCTCCACTCAAACGGGGCATTCTTCCTAGTGAGCTTGGTTAAGGGTAGGGCTAACTGGGAAAATCCTTTAATGAACCTACGGTAATATCCAGCTAAACCCAAAAAGCTTCTAATCTCGATTCTGAGGTTGGTCTATCCCAATTCATCACAGCTTCTATCTTACTTGGGTCGACTGACTATGCCACCTTTTGACACAACATGTCCTAAGAACTTTACCTCCTCTAACCAAAATTCACACTTAGACAACTTAGCGTATAACTTCTTCTCCTTTAATACCTCTAAAACCAACCTTAAATGACGCTCATGCTCCTCGTGGGTTTTCGAATAGATGAGAATATCATCTATGAACACAACCACGAACCCGATCTAAATAGGGTCTAAAGATCCTATTCATGTAATCCATAAAAACTGCGGGAGCATTCGTCAAACCAAACGACATCACATTGAACTCAAAGTGTCCATACCGAGTTCGAAAGGCGGTTTTAGGAATATCCGAATCTCTCACCCTAATCTGATGGTAACCGGACCTTAAATCAATCTTAGAAAACACTACTGCTCCTTTCAATTGGTCCATAAGATCGTCAATCCTAGGCAATGGGTATTTATTCTTTATGGTTACTTGGTTCAACTGCCTATAGTCTATACACATCCTCATGATTCCGTCCTTTTTCTTCACAAATAAGACCGGAGCGCCCCAAGGTGAAGCACTCGGCCTTATAAAACTCCTTTCTATGACTCCTCTAGCGGGTTTTCAACTCTGCTAACTCCGAGGGTGACATCCTATACGGGGCTATAGAGATTGGTCCTGTCCCAGGAACCAACTCTATGGAGAACTCCACTTCTCTTTCGGGAAGGAACTCGGGTATTTCATCTGGAAACACCTCGGGATAGTCTCTCACCACAGGTATCTCACCTAGGTTCTGCTCCAAGTCTACATCACAGGACTAGGAGAACATATCCCTTAGTTTTCTTCCCTCTGAGAAGACCTCTACGGAATTTAGGTACAGCCTAATGGGTTGAGTGATGTTTTCGGGAGGAGAAGGGAAAACTACAGTGTGGGTTCCACAATCTAATATCACACGATTGGGGTGAAGCCAGTTCATGCCTAAGATAATGCCTATGTCTTTCAAGGGTAAACAAATTAAATCTATGATAAAAGACCTATTTTCTACAACAAGATGACAGTTTAAACAACAACGGCAAGTATTAGCAGGCGATTTGTAGGGGTAGAAACAATAAGATCGAAGGGAAGTTTAGAGACTTTTAGATTTAAGGACTCGACACTAGCAAGTGAAATGAAAGAATGAGTAGCACCAGAGTCATATAGTACAGTTAAGGCTTTACCGTTTACTTCGCACATACCTTCGATGAGATCTTTGGACTTCTTGGCGTCTTCCGCGTTAAGGGTAAAGACCCTTCCTCGGTATTGTGGTCGGGGTTTTGGTTCGATGTCCCTTGTCGGTGCAGATCCTTTGCATAGTGGCTAGGCTTGCCACACTTGAAACATACATTCTGACCAGGCTAAGCATGGGCGATTCAGTGGTTCTTCCCGCATTGTGGGCGACGTCGCCAGATGTTGCTCGGGAGTAGCGGCGAGGGTTTGTGGTATCTTGTTCTTGGCCCCACTAGATCCTCCGTTGTGGTTTTCGGGGTCCACCTGGACCTCGGGGTTGATTATTGAAATTCCTCGGGCCTTGATGTTGGAACGGTGGCCGTTGGTGTTGTTTGGATTGTTGGTGGCAGGAGCTCTTGGCGGTTGTTGTTGTTGTTGTCGGGCTGGTTGGGTGGTAGGGGTTGTAGTGATTCCTCGATGGGTACTGCGGTTTGAACCGGGGCTTGAGGTCCGAGCCCCTTAGCTCGCTCCGCCCTTGTGATTTGAATCTTTCTCTGTCCTTCTTCAAGTATCCGGCACTTGTTGACCAGTCGGAAGTCTCGATCTCCATATGGGCCTGGCGTAGTTCATCTCGCCTTGAGACCGGCCTCATACTTCACACACTTCCAAACTTCATCGGGGTTCCCTTGGAACACCCGAGAGAACGATTAGCTCCTCAAACTTCGCAGTGTATTGGGCTCTGTAGACCCTCCTTGGGTCAGCTGCATGAACTCAACGTCCTTGGCGTTCCTTACGGACTCGGAAAGTACTTCTCATAGAAGTAAGTCTTGAGCGACTCGGTCAATGGGAGTTCCAGAGGCTTCTAGCAGATGCCTCGTGCCGTTCCACGAACTTCGGCGTCGGACTTGACATGAAAGCGACAAATGTGACCTTACGCTCCTCACGGCAGGTAACAACAGTAGATCTTCTCCATGTCTTTGATCCACTCATCGGCCTTGCTCGGGTCCATTACCCCTCGGAACACTGGCGGGTTCGCCTTGCGGAACTTCGCTGGCGGCTTGTTCCACCATCTCCGCTGCGAGGGGAGGAGGGGGAGCAGAGCAGCGTTAAGCTTGTTGATCCATTCGGTCGAACATTCGTTCCATGGCTTGCGCCATGCGACGGACGGCAGCGGCGATTGTATCATCTTGTTCAACATCGGGTGTAGTCCTAGGCCGTCGTCGCGGTGCCATTGGTCCCTATACACATGAAACAATGAACATCAAGTTGATCAGGCTCAATATCCATGCAAAATGAGCTAGTTACCATGGCACTTGCAACCAGCGAAGTCATGCATCTCTAGTCCTCTGACTTATCTCTATCAAGCACTATACATGACATAACTATCGTATTATGCTTATAAAGCATAGTCAGTCCAATCCTCAGGCTCCATGAGAATTGAACTGCTCTGATACCATAATGTAACACCCTAAATCTTAACCCAAGTCTACTAGTATGTTCTTAGGTTAATCTTTAGAATATTACCTCTTGGTCTCATCTTTTACTTAGAAAATACTTAGCGGAAATATGGGTAAAATTTTTCTTTTTAGAATTTAAAATCAAAGTGAGAGCCACGCTCGAAACTTTTAAGGGGAATCATAGCGAAACATATAAGCAAAGCATAAGAAACACATCATGTCATGGGAACATCAATTGAATCATAGATATATATAACGTGCCTACCCAAAGGGGCAGGACTATTTGGTACATCATGAAGCAAAATACAACTGAAATGCAATACAAGAAAATCATAAAAAGCAAATACAAGAGAAACTACACCCATACCCATGTGCACCTAAAGGAGACAACCTCATATACAAAAGAAGGTTTGTCCTCTACTATGTGGCGTGTGTGTGCACTAACTACTACCCCACCTATGACTACTCCTGCGGGTCCGAGTACTGTGGGGTCGAGTCGATCCACTGGCGAATCTCGGCGGGAGTGGTCGAGCGCATCATCGGGGCATGTCCACCGTGGCGAGGGCGCATAGATGGCCGTCAAGCCAACCTCGGCTGGACCACCGTCTCCTCACTCCTAGCCCTCATCGGTGGAGGAGCGGGACTGGAGCTCCAACTGTACATGTGGGATGGCGGGTCCTCGGATGGGTCCGTCTCAGTCTTTGGGGGCGGCACATACTCGGGGTACTCGCGTACCGCTGATGTCTTGGGCTCCATGCGGAGGATCTGCTCATCGCGTGGTCTCGCTCGCTCAAAAATCTCGTTATGACGGTAAGGAGCAGTCGGGGTGAAGCGGTAGCTCGGGACGGGGTGCGCGAAGGGTCGTCCCATGAACATGAATACTCGGCGGTGCAGCGACCCTCAAAATGGTATGACCCGAGTCGGGTCATGGTGCAGCTCCCATACCGGTGTCGATGAAGAGTCTGACGTCGCCATCTGAAGATATGTGGAAGAAAAGAGAGGGAATGAGAATCTTTCTAAAAGAATTCTCGATGGGGTTATCCCTGCCTAGGTGACATCGTCACATCCTCAGGAACCTTGGGTTTATTTCTAAAAGGTGTGCATACATATAAATTCCTTTTAAGTTAGTTTTCCAAAGAGGTATTTTATCCAAGGTCCGTCATATTTTATAATGCGTCTGTATAACTTAAGCAGAAATATACTAATGATATGAATGCATCATAAGGTAAACCAAACAATAGAATAACTAGGAAACATTATAACATTGGCATAAGTATAGTTTATGTGACATTGTTAACTTTAACTTTCATCTCTTGGGGCCGCCCTAAAACTTCTCTAGGTTATGAGCTCATACCTTAACTAGTCGTCACTAGCTCTTACTTATCCTATGATAAGCGTAACATAATCCCGACTTAAAGTACGGGCTAGGGGGCAAATTAAGGATCTCCTTTCTAGGATCATTTCCTCTTTGAAACGCTTTGCTAGCCACGTGGGCCTCGTAATTTGTCCGCTTTGGCAGGCTGCATCTACACATACCCTCACGGATTTGTCTCCTCCTGGGGGTGCTCGGCCGAACCGGTGTCACCCAGGAGAAGCGCGTCTCAGTGTTGTGTCACAGTTATATTCTCATAAGTATTAAATCACGATTACCTCATCATTTATCATATTCATTTTTATCATGCATTCTTATGTGGCTTTTTCATGACATATATATCATCACATGAAACTTTCTCATAACATTCGTCACATAAAACTTTCACACAAACATCATCACATAGTCGTATTTAACAATCATCCCCATAAGCTCATAGACATGTTATGTTATAACTCATAGTGTTTTAAACTTCGATTCTTATGAGTCTTAAACTTGCAAATTATTTATCCTTAACTTCTTTATACACCTATAGTTTGACAATTAATGAGTTATACAAATTTTATGCTCAAGAACTAATCCAAATAGCACTAAGCAGTATTTGGACAGCTTTATGTTTATGTGATTACGGAGTTCTAGAAATTTCGGTTTAGATCTTTATCTCACTTTCTAAGTTATTGATCATCAACACCTAGTCTCTTGGGAACCTATAAGGTTATAACTAAGTATTTCTCACCTCACCCTATGGTCAAGAACATCTCTAAACCTCAAGAGTGCAGAAATCAAAATACTAACTTTACGGGTACCTAGAAGTCACAATAATGACCCTTTCTAAGTTCGGTTTGCTTCTAAGGTTTCAAGATTAAGTCCTAAATCAATTATGAGTCATTCCTACACATATAAACTAATTTAAAACCATGATTATTGAATCTAAACCTTGCTGGACAGAATCCAGAAAAATAAATCTTTAAGGGATCTAGAACTCTCAAATTAATTCTTTTCTAGTTCCTAACTTATCCTATCTTTCACATATGAGTCTTAACATAATTATTACCCAAACATAAGCATATTAACATCATTAACACAGCTCATACAGTGGCCAAACATAGCAAGGCAGAACCGAAACAGAAACTCCATTTAAAGGCATTGAATCATAGTTTCTAAAGCACATAAAATACTAGTTTCTCTTGGAACCTTATTAAAACCTTCAAAACTCTTTTATGAACACTTTTATCATCTAAACTCATGAAAATACTTGATAGGGCAGTGGCTATATTATTTTCATCTCAAGAGGTCCTAAATTCATAACACTTAGTTCTACACATTCCTTATACTCATATAAGTTTAGAAAAATTATAAAACATAGTTTTCAATACTTGAAAACATTAAGGCCTCATAGGGCCGAAATATGAACCATAGGAAATAAATGTTTTAGACCTTTGTTTGAGATATCATTGGGCAAGTCTTTGAGCTCTAGAATCATTAAAGTGATGACATAAAAATAAACATGCTCATGCACTTATTTTAGTTATTGCTAGAAAGTAAAGTGAGAGCATAAAATAAATATGTGGTGCAATATATTATTATCTTTGATATTTAGGTAAGGACTTGAAATATAAATATGATAATGCAAAGCTTGAAACATAAACATGATAATGCAAGTTCATTCATTATCTTAGGATTTAGTGATAGCAAGGAAATAAACATGATATGCAAAGCTTAAAGTAAACATGATGCAAGTTTCATTTTTATGTTTAACTAGAGCTCATTTAAGACTTTAACAAGATCATAACCCCATACAATATCTCAAAGATCACAACACAAGAACCGAAAATCATATAAAAGAGAAAGAAAGTGAAGCTACATCAAGTTCTTTATTAAGTACCCAAAACCCTATCTAGAGACAAATCTCTAGAACGTGCCGGCCAACTTTAAGGTTGACAAGGGTAGGCTTGGGCTTTTAGAAATCCTTAGATTAATTTTTCTTAAGTTGGAAAACCATGTGAGCTAGATAACATATAGATGAAGTTGTAAGAAAAGGAAAACTCAAGCTTTAGAGGTTTCTTTGAGATGAACACAATGTCATCATCTAGAAACTCTCATCATCAAGCTATCATGCTCAAATCAAGGCCTCATGGCCGAAAATGAAAGGAAAGGAAAGACAAAGGAAAGTTCAAAAAGAATCCAAGAGAAAACTAGAGAAAAACACTTTCTTGAGCAAAATAAAGTTTGAAAACAAATCCCTACCTTTTGATGAAGATAAAAGCTTGAACTTGAAGATGGAAATGAGATGAGCAACACCTCCTAGGATGGTGGTGATGATTTCGGCCAAGGAAAGGAAAAGGAAAGGAGATGTGTTTTGAGTGAAGTTGTGTTTGAGGTTGAGTGTTTGAAAGCTTTGAGAATGGTTTAAGGTTATGAGGTGATGGATTAAGGTTATGAGGTGATTATGTGATGGAAGAATGAAGAGGATGAAGATGAAGAGAAAGAGCTCTTAGAACTTTGAGAGAAGGAAAAAGCTTAGTAAGACAACTCTAAAACTCTAAACTTTGCAAATGCTTCAAGGTGCAACAAGGCTAACACAAGCATCCTATTTATAGAAAAACAAAACCATGGAGCTCACATTGGGAGGGTGTGGCCGTGTGGTTTGGAGGGAAAAGGAAGAGAAAAATATCTCTTACACAAGGTCATTCAAGCATGGTTGAAGTATGGAAGCTATGCCACAAAGTATGGCTTGATGTGAGTTAATTTCCTATCAAATTTTTATGAAATTAGGCTTCTAGAAATAATGCATGGCTGGAACTTTTCCAGCCACAATTAAATGGGAAAAATGGGTTGTTTTAATTATTTATTCATGTGGAAATTCAAGCTTGATTGAAAGTTATGACAAGGTATAGTGTATGTGACTTGAGGTATGGCCTTGGAGTGTTGAAAAATTGAACATGTGATGCATATGGAGGGAGGGCAGCTTCGGCCAAGGCTGGACAGCAGAGTGGGAGGATGATTTGACCATTTAATTGTGTGTTAATGGTAGGTTTAGATGTGTATTAGCTTAGGTACAAGGTTAGGAATGATTAAGCTTAAGTTTAGGTAACTAAGAATGTGATTTAGGAGTTTATGACAAGTTTAGGAGTGCTCATACATCATTAAAGAATTTAAAACTCATTTATGAATAAACAATGTGTAACACAATTCCATGATTTAAGGAATTGGAAAGAGAAAACACTATTCAAGATTCTATGACTAGGTGTCATAAAATTAAAATATGATTTTAGGTTGTAATTAAGTACTTTTTGGTTCTAATCAACTTTAATAAATTATTTTGACTCTAGATTAATTAAGGAAATTAATTAACCTTCGATTAGAGCCTAATATTGCTTAGGTTTGCTTAATCGCGTGATTAAGCGTAAAAATACGAAACTAGGGGCAAAACCGTAATTTTGCACTAATTTTGCCCGGGACTTCAAAAATTAAAACTGAGGTCATAGAATACATAAAAATGCCTTTTAAAACCATCTGGAGAAGTTTCGGGTTCATCCGGCACTTGCAAACGGGTAAAACACCACAGGGGCGTTTTGGTCATTTTGACCCGAAAACTCGAAAAACGAGATTTTCGATCCCGGGAAGGTACATAAGTTTTCTAATCCCCTTCCAACATTGAGTTTGCCCTTCGAGTCTTGCCTTGGCTTCCCTCGGTCAATTTGAAAATGACCTCAGGGGCATTTTGGTCATTTTCACTCTAACAGAAAATTGGGGCGTTACATTAAGACTCATATGTGAAAGATAGGATAAGTTAGGAACTAGAAAGGAATTAATTTGAGAGTTCTAGATCCCTTAAAGATTCATTTTTCTGGACTCTGTCCAGCAAGGGTTAGATTCAATAATCATGGTTTTAAATTAGTTTATATGTGTAGGAATGACTCATAATTGGTTTAGGACTTAATCTTGAAACCTTAGGAGCAAACCGAACTTAGAAAGGGTCATTATTGTGACTTCTAGGTACCCGTAAAGTTAGTATTTTGATTTCTGCACTCTTGAGGTTTAGAGATGTTCTTGACCATAGGGTGAGGTGAGAAATACTTAGTTATAACCTTATAGGTTCCCAAGAGACTAGGTGTTGATGATCAATAACTTAGAATGTGAGATAAAGATCTAAACCGTAATTTCTAGAACTCCGTAATCACATAAACATAAAGCTGTCCAAATTCTGCTTAGTGCTATTTGGATTAGTTCTTGAGCATAAAATTTGTATAACTCATTAATTGTCAAACTATAGGTGTATAAAGAAGTTAAGGATAATTAATTTGCAAGTTTAGGACTCATAAGAATCAAAATTTAAAACACTATGAGGTATAACATAACATGTCTATGAGCTTATGGGGATGATTGTTAATATGACTATGTGATGATGTTTGTGTGAAAGTTTTATGTGACGAATGTTATGAGAAAGTTTCATGTGATGATATATATGTCATGAAAAAGCTACATGAGAATGCATGATAAAAATGAATATGATAAATGATGAGGTAATTGTGATTTAATACTTATGAGAATATAAATGTGACACAACACTGAGACGCGCTTCTCCTGGGTGACACCGGTTCGGCCGAGCACCCCCAGGAGGAGACAAATCCGTGAGGGTATGTGTAGATGCAGTCTGCCAAAGCGGACAAATTGCGAGGCCCACGTGGCTAGCAAAGCGTTTCAAAGAGGAAATGATCCTAGAAGGGAGATCCTTAATTTGCCCCCTAGCCCGTACTTTAAGTCGGGATTATGTTACGCTTATCATAGGATAAGTAAGAGCTAGTGACGACTAGTTAAGGTATGAGCTCATAACCTAGAGAAGTTTTAGGGCGGCCCCATGAGATGAAAGTTAAAGTTAACAATGTCACATAAACTATACTTATGCCAATGTTATAATGTTTCCTAGTCATTCTATTGTTTGGGTTACCTTATGATGCATTCATATCATTAGTATATTTGCTTAAGTTATAAAGACGCATTATAAAATATGACGGACCTTGGATAAAATACCTCTTTGGAAAACCAACTTAAAAGGAATTTATATGTATGCGCACCTTTTAGAAATAAACCCGAGGTTCCTGAGGATGTGACGATGACACCTAGGTAGGGATAACCCTACTGAGGATTCTTTTAGAAAGATTCTCATTCCCTCTCTCTTTTCTTCCGTCATATCTTCAGATGGCGACGTTTGTACTCTTCATCGACACCCCGGTATGGGAGCTGCACCATGACCCGGAACTCGGGTCATACCATTTTGAGGGTCAGCCAGACCTTTGCCGAGTATTCATGTTCATGGGACGACCCTTCGCGCACCCCGTCCCGAGCTACCGCTTCACCCCGACTGCTCCTTATCGTCATAACGGGATTTTTGAGCGAACGAGACCACGCGATGAGCAGATCCTCCGCATGGAGCCCGAGACATCAGCGATGCGAGTACCCGATGCGTGCGCGTCCCCAAGACTCGGAGACGGACCCATCCGAGGACCCGCCATCCCACATGTACGGTTGGAGCTCGGTCCGCTCCTCCACCGATGAGGGCTGGGAGTGAGGAGACGGTGGTCGGCCGAGGTTGGCTCGACTGACCATCTATGCGCCCTCGCCGCGGTGGACATGCCCCGATGATGCGTTCGACCACTCCCGCCGAGATTCGCCAGTGGATCGACTTGAACCCACAGTACTCGGACCCGCAGGAGTAGTCATAGGAGGGGTAGTAGCTAGTGCACACACACGCCACATAGTAGAGGTCAAACCTTCTTTTGTATATGAGGTTGTCTCCTTTAGGTGCACATGGGTATGGGGGTAGTTTCTTTTGTATTTGCTTTTTATGATTTCCTTGTATTGTATTTCAGTTGTATTTTGCTTCATGATGTATCAAATAGTCCTGCCTCTTTGGGTAGGCACGTTATATATATATATATATCTATGATTCAGTTGATGTTCCCATGACATGATGTGTTTCTTATGCTTTGCTTATATGTTTCGCTATGATTCCCCTTAAAGTTTTGCGTGGCTCTCACTTTGATTTTAAATTCCAAAAAGAAAAATTTTACCCATATTTCCGCTAAGTATTTTCTAAGTAAAAGATGAGACCAAGAGGTAATATTCTAAAGATTAACCTAAGAACATACTAGTAGTCTTGGGTTAAGATTTAGGGTGTTACATTATGGTATCAGAGCAGTTCGATTCTCATGGAGCCTGAGGATTGGGTGACTATGCTTTATAAGCATAATACGATAGTTATGTCATGTATAGTGCTTGATAGAGATAAGCTGTAGGACTAGAGATGCATGACTTTTGTTGGTTGCAAGTGCCATGGTAACTAGCTCATTTTGCATGGATATTGAGCCTGATCAACTTGATGTTCATTGTTTCATGTGTATAGGGACCAATGGCACCGCGACGACGGCCTAGGACTACACCCGATGTTGAACAAGATGATACAACTGCTGCTGCTGTCCAACGCATGGCGCAAGCCATGGAACGGATGTTCGACCGAATGGATCAACAAGCGAATGCTGCTCCTCTTCCCCCTCCTCCCCCTGCTGCTGAGATGGTGGAACAAGCCCGCTTCGGCGAGTTCCGCAAGGCGAACCCGCCAGTGTTTCGAGGGGTGATGGACCCCGACAAGGCTGATGAATGGATCAAAGACATGGAGAAGATCTACTTTGTCGTTACCTGCTCGGAGGAGCAGAAGGTCACATTTGCTGCTTTCATGCTGAAGTCCGACGCTGAGTTCTGGTGGAACGGCACGAGGCATCTGCTAGAAGCCTCTGGAACTCCCATTGATCGAGTCGTTCAAGACTTACTTCTATGAGAAGTACTTTCCGAGTCCGTGAGGAACGCGAAGGACGTTGAGTTCATGCGATTGACCCAAGGAGGGTCATCAGAGCCCAATACACTGCGAAGTTTGAGGAGCTAATCAAGTTCTCTCGGGTATTCCAAGGGAACCCCGATGAAGTTTGGAAGTGTGTGAAGTATGAGGCCGGTCTGAAGGCAGAGATGAACTACGCTGTGGCCCATATGGAAATCAGACTTCCGACTGGGTCAACAAGTGCCGGATACTTGAGGAAGGACAGAGAAAGATTCAAATCACAAGGGCGGAGCGAGCTAAGGGCTCGGACCTCAAGCCCGGTTCAAACCGCAGTACCCATCGAGGAATCACTACAACCCCTACCACCCAACCAGCCCGATAACAACAACAACAACCGCCAAGAGCTCTCGCCACCAACAATCCAAACAACACCAAAGGCCGCCATTTCAACATCAAGGCCCGAGGAATTTCAATAATCAACCCGTGGACCGGGTGGACCTCAAACCACAATGGAGGACCAAGTGGAGCCAAGAACAAGGCACCACAAACCCCTGCCGCTTACTCCCGAGCAACATCTGCCGACGCCCGCCCACAATGCGGAAGAGCCACGGGAATCGCCCATGCTTAGCCGGTCAGAATGTATGTTTCAAGTGTGGCAAGCCTGGCCACTATGCAAAGGACTGCACCGGACAAGGGACATCGAACCAAAATCCCCGACCACAATACCGAGGAAGGGTCTTTACCCTTAACGCAGAAGACGCCAAGAAGTCCAAAGATCTCATCGAAGGTATGTGCGAAGTAAACGGTAAAGCCTTAACTGTACTATATGACTCTGGTGCTACTCATTCTTTCATTTCACTTGCTAGTGTCGAGTCCTTAAATCTAAAAGTCTCTAAACTTCCCTTCGATCTTATTGTTTCTACTCCTACAAATCGCCCTGTTAATACTTTCCGTTGTTGTTTAAACTGTCATCTTGTTGTAGAAAATAGGTCTTTTATCATAGATTTAATTTGTTTACCCTTGAAAGACATAGGCATTATCTTAGGCATGAACTGGCTTCACCCCAATCGTGTGATGTTAGATTATGGAACCCAAACCGTAGTTTTCCCTTCTCCTCCCGAAAACATCACTCAACCCATTAGGCTGTACCTAAATTCCGTAGAGGTCTTCTGTAGTGGGAAGAAAACTAAGGGATATGTTCTCCTAGTCACTTTGTGATGTAGACTTGGAGCAGAACCTAGGTGAGATACCTGTGGTGAGAGACTATCCCGAGGTGTTTCCAGATGAAATACCCGAGTTCCCTCCCGAAAGAGAAGTGGAGTTCTCCATAGAGTTGGTTCCTGGGACAGGACCAATCTCTATAGCCCCGTATAGGATGTCACCCTCGGAGTTAGCAGAGTTGAAAACCCAGTTAGAGGAGCTGTTAGAAAAGAGTTTTATAAGGCCAAGTGCTTCACCTTGGGGCGCACCGGGTTTATTTGTAAAGAAAAAGGACGGAAGCATGAGGATGTGTATAGACTATAGGCAGTTGAACCAAGTAACCATAAAGAATAAATACCCATTGCCTAGGATTGACGATCTTATGGACCAATTGAAAGGAGCAAGAGTGTTTTCTAAGATTGATTTAAGGTCAGGTTACCATCAGTTAGGGTGAGAGATTCGGATATTCCTAAACCGCCTTTCGAACTCGGTATGGACACTTTGAGTTCAATGTAATGACGTTTGGTTTGACGAATGCTCCCAGTTTTTATGGATTACATGAATAGGATCTTTAGACCCTATTTAGATCAATTCGTGGTTGTGTTCATAGATGATATTCTCATCTATTCGAAAACCCACGAGGAGCATGAGCGTCATTTAAGGTTGGTTTTAGAGGTATTAAAGGAGAAGAAGTTATACGCTAAGTTGTCTAAGTGTGAATTTTGGCTAGAGGAGGTAAAGTTCTTAGGACATGTTGTGTCAAAAGGTGGCATACCTGTCGACCCAAGTAAGATAGAGGCTGTGATGAATTGGGATAGACCAACCTCTGTAACTGAGATTAGAAGCTTGTTGGGTTTAGCTGGATATTACCGTAGGTTCATTAAAGGATTTTCCCAGCTAGCCCCACCCTTAACCAAGCTCACTAGGAAGAATGCCCCGTTTGAGTGGAGCCCCGAGTGTGAAAAGAGTTTCCTAGAGCTTAAGGAAAAGCTCACCTCAACCCCAGTTTTAGTTTTACCTGACCCCAATGTACCCTTCGAGGTATATTGCGATGCTTCTGGCAAGGGTTTAGGTTGTGTGTTGATGCAAAACAGGCAAGTGGTAGCCTATGCGTCCAGGCAACTCAAGCCTCATGAGGTAACCTACCCCACCCATGACCTAGAACTAGCAGCCATCGTGTTCGCTCTAAAGATGTGGAGACACCATTTGTATGGTGTGAGGTTTGAAGTTTTCTCCGATCATAAGAGTCTCAAGCATCTCTTTGATCAAAAGGAGTTGAATATGAGGCAAAGGAGATGGATGGAATTCCTCAAGGACTACGATTTTGGTTTAAGTTACCACCCATGCAAGGCTAATGTAGTAGCCGACGCCTTGAGCCGAAACTCGTTACGTCCCAAGTATGATGGTTAATGAAGTTGGGTTAATAGAGCAATTTAGGGATATGAATCTTGGAATGTCTATAACGGAGAATGGCATCGTGATGAGTCATCTCACGGTGACCAGTGGGTTTAAGCAAAGGATTATGCTTGCCCAAAGAGAAAATGAGGACTTTATGGAGACAATCGAGGCAGTTAAGGCCGGGAAGTTGAAAGGTTTTGTACGAGGCCCCGATCTGGTTATGGAGGTTCGAGGGGCTTAACTGCAGCTACAAGATGGTGACCTCCGAGAGAAGATCTTGGAGGAGGCTCACAAGAGCCATTTTGCCATCCATCCTGGTACTACCAAGATGTATCAGGACTTGAAGAGGATGTTTTGGTGGCCCGGATTAAAGAAGGATGTGGTCGCTTGGGTGAGTAAGTGTTTGGTCTGCCAAAAGGTCAAGATCGAACACCAAAACCTTACGGCATGTTGCAACCCTGTCAATCCCCGAGTGGAAGTGGGAGAGTATATCAATGGACTTCGTGACAGGATTGCCAAAGACCCAAGCTGGCCACGATGCCGTATGGGTAATCGTGGATCGACTGACTAAGTCGGCTAACTTTCTGCCTATTCGAGTCAATGCACTCGTTGGATAAGTTGGCCCACTTTACATCCAAGAAATAGTAAGGTTGCATGGAGTACCATCGACGATAATCTCGGATCGAGATCCGCGGTTTACGCCACGCTTTTGGGGAGCCTTTCAAAAGGCGTTTGGTTCCAAGTTGTGCTTAAGCACCGCTACCACCCACAAACGGATGGTCGATCCGAGAGGACAATCCAAACCCTGGAAGATATGCCGAGAGCCCGTGGTCTTAGACCAAAAGGAAGTTGGGATAAGTACATGCCTTTGATCGAAGTTGGCGATAACAACAGCTTATCACGCAAGCATCCAGATGGCACCGCATTTGAGGCATTATACGGAAGGAAGTGCCAATCACCCTTGTGTTGGTACGAGCGAGAGCAAAGTGTCTTAGGACCCGAGGTAGTGAGGGAAACGACGGAACAAATCAAGAAGATCAAGGATAGAATCTTAACCGCTCAAAGTCGATAAAAGCTACGCGGACAAAGGCGCAAGCCCTTGGAGTTCCAAGAGGGAGAACATGTATTTCTAAGAATCACCCCAATACAGAATAGGGAGAGCCATGAAAGTTAAAAAGTTGAGTCCCCGATTTCTCGGTCCTTTTGAAATTCTTCAAAGAGTCGGATCCGTAGCTTACAAAATAGCCTTACCACCCAATCTGTCAAACCTTCATGATGTCTTTCACGCCTCCCGCCACGTAAATATGAGTCCGACCCTAGCCATGTCCTAGAACCAGAGCATGTACAGTTAAGGGAGGACCTCACTTTCAATGTACCGCCACGGAATAGTGGATCACTGAGTCAGCGCTTAAGGAACAAGTCCTGTTCCTTTGGTAAAAGTGGCGTGGGGACAAGGCAAGCTCGGAAGAATACACGTGGGAACTAGAGTCGAGATGAAGTCCAAATATCCAGAGCTTTTCTAAGGTATGAATTTCGAGGGCTAAATTCTTTTAAGGAGGGGAGTAATGTAACGCCCGATTTTCGTTAGAGTGAAAATGACCAAAATGCCCCTAAGGTCATTTTCACTGACCGAGGAAAGCCAAAGGCGGCAAGACTCGAAGGGCAAACTCAATGTTGTAAGGGGATTAGAAAACTTATGTACCTTCCCGGATCGAAAATCTCGTTTTGAAGTTTTGGTCTAAATGACCAAAACGCCTGTGGTGTTTTACCCGCTGCAAGTGCCTGGATGAACCCGAAACTTCTCGGATGGTTTTAAAAGGCGTTTTTATGTATCCTATGACCTCAGTTTTAATTTTTGAAGTCCCGGCAAAATTAGTGCAAAATTACTGCTTTGCCCCTGGGCCAGATTTTTACGCTTAATCACGCGATTAAGCAAACCTAAGCAATATTAGGCTCTAATCGAAGGTTAATTAATTTCCTTAATTAATCTAGAGTCAAAATAATTTATTAAAGTTGATTAGAACCAAAAAGTACTTAATTACAACCTAAAATCATATTTTAATTTTATGACACCTAGTCATAGAATCTTGAATAGTGTTTTCTCTTTCCAATTCCTTAAATCATGGAATTGTGTTACACATTGTTTATTCATAAATGAGTTTTAAATTCTTTAATGATGTATGAGCACTCCTAAACTTGTCATAAACTCCCTAAATCACATTCTTAGTTACCTAAACTTAAGTTTAATCATTCCTAACCTTGTACCTAAGCTAATACACATCTAAACCTACCATTAACACACAATTAAATGGTCAAACTCACCTCCTCCCTTGCTGAACCAGACCAGGCCGTGAACCTTCTCCCCATTATGCATCACATGTTCAATTTTTCAACACTCCAAGGCCATACCTCAAGTCACATACACTATACCTTGTCATAACTTTCAATCAAGCTTGAATTTCCACATGAATAAATAATTAAAACAACCCATTTTCCTATTTATTTGTGGCTGGAAAAGTTCCAGCCATGTTAAGGTTCTAGAAGCCTAATTTCATAAAAATGTGATAGGAAATTAACTCACATCAAGCCATACTTTGTGGCATAGCTTCCATACTTCAAACCATGCTTGAATGACCTTGTGTAAGAGATATTTTCTCTTCCTTTTCCCTCCAAACCACACGGCCACACCCTCCCAATGTGAGCTCCATGGTCTTGTTTTTCTATAAATAGGATGCTTGTGTTAGCCTTGTTACACTTTAAAGCATTTGCAAAGTTTAGAGTTTTAGAGTTGTCTTGCTAGTCTTTCCTTTTTCTCTCAAAGTTCCAAGAGTGTTCTTCCTTTCTTTTCATCTTTATCTTCTTCATCTCTTCATCTCATCATCACCTCTCAACCATCAAACACCACCCCAAAACCTTGAACCATCATCAAACCTCTCAAAACCACACCTCAAACACAACTCCACTTGAAACACATTCTCTTTCTTTTTCTCTCATCAAGGCCGAATCATCATCACCATCCTAGGAGGTGTTGCTCATCTCATTTCCATCTTCAAGATCAAGCTTTTATCTTCATCAAAAGGTAGGGATTTGTTTTCAAACTTTATTTTGCTCAAGAAAGTGTTTTTCTCTAGTTTTCTCTTGGATTCTTTTTGAACTTTCCTTTGTCTTTCCTTTCCTTTTTCATTTTCGGCCATGAGGCCTTGATTTGAGCATGATAGCTTGATGATGAGAGTTTCTAGATGATGACATTGTGTTCATCTCAAAGAAACCTCTAAAGCTTGAGTTTTCCTTTTCTTACAACTTCATCTATATGTTATCTAGCTCACATGGTTTTCCAACTCAAGAAAATTAATCTAAGGATTTCTAAAAGCCCAAGCCTACCCTTGTCAACCTTAAAGTTGGCCGGCACGCTCTAGAGATTTGTCTCTAGATAGGGTTTTGGGTACTCAATAAAGAACTTGATGTAGTTTCACCTTATTTCTCTTTTATATGATTTTCGATTCTTGTGTTGTGATATTTGAGATATGGTATAGGGTTATTATCTTGTTAAAGTCTTAAAGGAGCTCTAGTTAAACATAAAAATGAAACTTGCATCATGTTTACTTTAAGCTATGCATATCATGTTTATTTCTTTGCTATCACTAAATCCCAAGATAATGAATGAACTTGCATTATCATGTTTATGTTTCAAGCTTCGCATTATCATATTTATATTTCAAGTCCTCACCTAAATATCAAAGATAATAATATATTGCACCACATGTTTATTTTATGCTCTCACTTTACTTTCTAGCAATAACTAAAATAAGTGCATGAGCATGTTTATTTTTATGTCATCACTTTAATGATTCTAGAGCTCAAAGACTTGCCCAATGATATCTCAAACAAAGGTCTAAAACATTTATTTCCTATGGTCCATATTTCGGCCCTATGAGGCCTTAATGTCTTCAAGTATTGAAAACTATGTTTTATACTTTTTCTAAACTTATATGAGTATAAGGAATGTGTAGAACTAAGTATTATGAATTTAGGACCTCTTGAGATGAAAATAATATAGCCACTGCCCTATTAAGTATTTTCATGAGTTTAGATGATAAAAGTGTTCATAAAAGAGTTTTGAAGGTTTTAATAAGGTTCCAAGAGAAACTAGTATTTTATGTGCTTTAGAAACTATGATTCAATGCCTTTAAATGGAGTTGTTGTTTCGGTTCTGCCTTGCTATGTTTGGCCACTGTATGAGCTGTGTTAATGATGTTAATATGCTTATGTTTGGGTAATAATTATGTTAAGACTCATATGTGAAAGATAGGATAAGTTAGGAACTAGAAAAGAATTAATTTGAGAGTTCTAGATCCCTTAAAGATTTATTTTTCTGGATTCTGTCCAGCAAGGTTTAGATTCAATAATCATGGTTTTAAATTAGTTTATATGTGTAGGAATGACTCATAATTGGTTTAGGACTTAATCTTGAAACCTTAGGAGCAAACCGAACTTAGAAAGGGTCAATATTGTGACTTCTAGGTACCCGTAAAGTTAGTATTTTGATTTCTGCACTCTTGAGGTTTAGAGATGTTCTTGACCATATGGTGAGGTGAGAAATACTTAGTTATAACCTTATAGGTTCCCAAGAGACTAGGTGTTGATGATCAATAACTTAGAAAGTGAGATAAAGATCTAAACCGTAATTTCTAGAACTCCGTAATCACATAAACATAAAGCTGTCCAAATTCTCGCTTAGTGCTATTTGGATTAGTTCTTGAGCATAAAATTTATATAACTCATTAATTGTCAAACTATAGGCGTATAAAGAAGTTAAGAATAATTTGCAAGTTTAAGACTCATAATAATCGAAGTTTAAAGCACTATGAGATATAACATAACATGTCTATGAGCCTCTGGATGATTGTTAAATATGACTATGTGATGATGTTTGTGTGAAAGTTTTAAGTGACGAATGTTATGAGAAAGTTTCATGTGATGATATATATGTTATGATAAAGCTACATGAGAATGCATGATAAAAATGAATATGATAAATGATGAGGTAATTGTGATGTAATACTTATGAAAATATAAATGTGACACAACATCGAGACGCGCTTCTCTGGGTGACACCGGTTCGCCGAGCACCCTCAGGAGGAGACAAATCCGTGAGGGTATGTGTAGATGCAGCCGCCAAAGCGGACAAATTGCGAGGCCCACGTGGCTAGCAATGCGTTTCAAAGAGGAAATGATCCTAGAAAGGAGATCCTTAAATTGCCCCCTAGCCCGTACTTTAAGTCGGGATTATGTTACGCTTATCATAGGATAAGTAAGAGCTAGTGACGACTAGTTAAGGTATGAGCTCATAACCTAGAGAAGTTTTAGGGCGGCCCCATGAGATGAAAGTTAAAGTTAACAATGTCACATAAACTATACTTATGCCAATGTTATAATGTTTCCTAGTTATTCTATTGTTTGGTTTACCTTATGATGCATTCATATCATTAGTATATTTCTGCTTAAGTTATAAAGACGCATTATAAAATATGATGGACCTTGGATAAAATACCTCTTTGGAAAACCAACTTAAAAGGAATTTATATGCACGCACACCTTTTAGAAATAAACCCAAGGTTCCTGAGGATGTGACGATGACACCTAGGTAGGGATAACCCTACTGAGAATTCTTTCAGAAAGATTCTCATTCCCTCTCTCTTCTTCCGTCATATCTTCAGATGGCGACGTTTGTACTCTTCATCGACACCCCGGTATGGGAGCTGCACCATAACCCGGCACTCGGGTCATATCATTTTGAGGGTCGCTGCACTGTCAGAGTATTCATGTTCATGGGACGACCCTTCGCATACCCCGTCCCGAGCTACCGCTTCACCCCGACTGCTCCTTACCGTCATAACGGGATTTTTGAGCGAGCGAGACCACGCGATGAGCAGATCCTCCGCATGGAGCCCGAGACGTCAGCTGTACGCGAGTACCCCGAGTATGTGCCGCGTCCGCAGTACTCAGAGACGGACCCATCCGAGGACCCGCCATCCCACATGTATAGTTGGAGTTCCAGCCCCGCTCCACCGATGAGGGTGGGAGTGAGGAGACGGTGGTCCAGCCGAGGTTGGCTCGACGGCCATCTATGCGCCTCGCAAGGTGGACATGCCCCGATGATGCACTCGACCACTCCCGCCGAGATTCGCTAGTGGATCGACTCGACCCCACAGTACTCGGACCCGCAGGAGTAGTCATAGGAGGGGTAGTAGCTAGTGCACACACACGCCACATAGTAGAGGTCAAACCTTCTTTTGTATATGAGGTTGTCTCCTTTAGGTGCACATGGGTATGGGGGTAGTTTCTTTTGTATTTGCTTTTTATGATTTCCTTGTATTGCATTTCAGTTGTATTTCGCTTCATGATGTATCAAATAGTCCTGCCTCTTTGGGTAGGCACGTTATATATATATATATATCTATGATTCAGTTGATGCTTCCATGACATGATGTGTTTCTTATGCTTTGCTTATATGTTTCGCTATGTTGCCCCTTAAAGTTTAGTGCGTGGCTCTCACTTTGATTTTAAAAAGAAAAATTTTACCCGTATTTCCGCTAAGTATTTTCCAAAGGATGAGACCAAGAGGTAATATTCTAAAAATTAACCTAAGGACATACTAGTAGTCTTGGGTTAAGATTTAGGGTGTTACATTATGGTATCGGAGCGATTCGATTCTCATGGAGCCCGAGGATTGGATGACTATGCTTTATAAGCATAATACGATAGTTATGTCATGTATAGTGCTTGATAGAGATAAGCTGTAGGACTAGAGATGCATGACTTCTGTTGGTTGCAAGTGCCATGGTAACTAGCTCATTTTGCATGGATATTGAGCCTGATCAACTTGATGTTCATTGTTTCATGTGTATAGGGACCAATGGCACCGCTGACGACGCCTAGGACTACACCCGATGTTGAACAAGATGATACAATCGCCGCTGTCCGTCGCATGGCGCAAGCCATGGAACGAATGTTCGTCCGAATGGACCAACAAGCGTATGCTGCTCCTGTTCCCCCTCCTCCCCTGGCCGAGAGATGGTGGAACAAGCCCGCTTCGGCGAGTTCCGCAAGGCGAACCCGCCAGTGTTCCGAGGGGTAATGGACCCCGACAAGGCTGATGAATGGATCAAAGACATGGAGAAGATCTACTGCCGTTACCTCGCCAGAGGAGCGTAAGGTCACATTCTTTGCTTTCATCTCAAGTCCGACGCCGAAGTTACGGTGGAACGGCACGAGGCATCTGCTAGAGGCCTCTGGAACTCCCATTGATCGAGTCGTTTCAAGACTTACTTCTATGAGAAGTACTTTCCGAGTCCGTGAGGAACGCGAAGGACGTTGAGTTCATGCGATTAACCCAAGGAGGGCTCATCGTAGCTCAATACAACTGCCAAGTTTGAGGAGCTAATCGTTCTCTCGGGTGTTCCAAGGGAACCCCGATGAAGTTTGGAAGTGTGTGAAGTATGAGGCCGGTCTGAAGGCAGAGATGAACTACGCTGTGGCCCATATGGAGATCAGAGACTTCCCGACCCTGGTCAACAAGTGCCGAATACTTGAAGAAGGACAGAGAAAGATTCAAATCACAAGGGCGGAGCGAGCTAAGGGGCTCGGACCTCAAGCCCTGGTTCAAACCGCAGCATCTGCCGAGGAATCACTACAACCCCTACCACCCAACCAGCCCGACAACAACAACAACAACCGCCAAGAGCTCCAGCTCACCAACAATCCAAACAACACCAAAGGCCGCCATTTCAACATCAAGGCCCAAGGAATTTCAATAATCAACCCCGTGGACCGGGTGGACCCCGAAACCACAATGGAGGGCCAAGTGGAGCCAAGAACAAGGCACCACAAACCCCTGCTGTTTACCCCGGAGCAACATCTGCTGACGTCTGCCCACAATGCGGGAAGAACCACGGGAATCGCCCATGCTTAGCCTGGCCGAATGTATGTTTCAAGTGTGGCAAGCCTGGCCACTATGCAAAGGACTGCACCGGACAAGGGACATCGAACCAAAACCCCCGACCACAATATCGAGGAAGGGTCTTTACCCTTAACGCGGAAGACGCCAAGAAGTCCAAAGATCTCATCGAAGGTATGTGCGAAGTAAATGGTAAAGCCTTAAGCGTACTATATGACTACGGTGCTACTCATTCTTTCATTTCACTTGCTAGTGTCGAGTCCTTAAATCTAAAAGTCTCTAAACTTCCCTTCGATCTTATTGTTTCTACTCCTACAAATCGCCCTGTTAATACTTGCCGTTGTTGTTTAAACTGTCATCTTGTTGTAGAAAATAGGTCTTTTGTCATAGATTTAATTTGTTTACCCTTGAAAGACATAGGCATTATCTTAGGCATGAACTGGCTTCACCCCAATTGTGTGATGTTAGATTGTGGAACCCAAACCGTAGTTTTCCCTTCTCCTCCCGAAAACATCACTCAACCCATTAGGTTTGTACCTAAATTCCGTGAGAGGTCTTCAGAGTGGGAAGAAAACTAAGGGATATGTTCTCCTAGTCACTTTGTGATGTAGACTTGGAGCAAAACCTAGGTGAGATACCTGTGGTGAGAGACTATCCCGAGGTGTTTCCAGATGAAATACCCGAGTTCCCTCCCGAAAGAGAAGTGGAGTTCTCCATAGAGTTGGTTCCTGGGACAGGACCAATCTCTATAGCCCCGTATAGGATGTCACCCTCGGAGTTAGCAGAGTTGAAAACCCACTTAGAGGAGTTGTTAGAAAAGAGTTTTATAAGGCCGAGTGCTTCACCTTGGGGCGCTCCGGTCTTATTTGTGAAGAAAAAGGTCGGAAGCATGAGGATGTGTGTAGACTATAGGCAGTTGAACCAAGTAACCATAAAGAATAAATACCCATTGCCTAGGATTGATGATCTTATGGACCAATTGAAAGGAGCAGTAGTGTTTTCTAAGATTGATTTAAGGTCAGGTTACCATCGATTAGGGTGAGAGATTCGGATATTCCTAAAACCGCCTTTCGAACTCGGTATGGACACTTTGAGTTCAATGTAATGTCGTTTGGTTTGACGAATGCTCCCGCAGTTTTTATGGATTACATGAATAGGATCTTTAGACCCTATTTAGATCAATTCGTGGTTGTGTTCATAGATGATATTCTCATCTATTCGAAAACCCACGAGGAGCATGAGCGTCATTTAAGGTTGGTTTTAGAGGTATTAAAGGAGAAGAAGTTATATGCTAAGTTGTCTAAGTGTGAATTTTGGTTAGAGGAGGTAAAGTTCTTAGGACATGTTGTGTCAAAAGGTGGCATAGTTTGTCGACCCAAGTAAGATAGAAGCTGTGATGAATTGGGATAGACCAACCTCTGTGACCGAGATTAGAAGCTTTTTGGGTTTAGCTGGATATTACCGTAGGTTCATTAAAGGATTTTCCCAGTTAGCCCTACCCTTAACCAAGCTCACTAGGAAGAATGCCCCGTTTGAGTGGAGCCCCGAGTGTGAAAAGAGTTTCCTAGAGCTTAAGGAAAAGCTCACCTCAACCCCAGTTTTAGTTTTACCTGACCCCAATGTACCCTTCGAGGTATATTGCGATGCTTCTGGCAAAGGTTTAGGTTGTGTGTTGATGCAAAACAGGCAAGTGGTAGCCTATGCGTCCAGACAACTCAAGCCTCATGAGGTAACCTACCCCACCCATGACCTTGAACTAGCGACCATCGTGTTCGCTCTAAAGATGTGGAGACACCACTTGTATGGTGTGAGGTTTGAAGTTTTCTCCGATCATAAGAGTCTCAAGCATCTCTTTGATCAAAAGGAGTTGAATATGAGGCAAAGGAGATGGATGGAATTCCTCAAGGACTACGATTTTGGTTTAAGTTACCACCCGGGCAAGGCTAATGTAGTAGCCGACGCCTTGAGCCGAAACTTCGTTACGTCATCAAGTATGATGGTTAATGAAGTTGGGTTAATAGAGGAATTTAGGAATATGAATCTTGGAATGTCTATAACGGAGAATGGCATCGTGATGAGTCATCTCACGGTGACCAGTGGGTTTAAGCAAAGGATTATGCTTGCCCAAAGAGAAAATGAGGACTTTATGGAGACAATCGAGGCAGTAAAGGCTGGAAAGTTGAAAGGTTTTGTACGAGGCCCCGACTGGTTATGGAGGTTCGAGGGGCGAATCTGTGTGCCACAAGATGGTGACCTCCGAGAGAAGATCTTGGAGGAAGCTCACAAGAGCCATTTTGCCATCCATCCTGGTACTACGAAGATGTATCAGGACTTGAAGAGGATGTTTTGGTGGCTTGGATTAAAGAAGGATGTGGTCGCCTGGGTGAGTAAGTGTTTGGTCTGCCAAAAGGTCAAGATCGAACACCAAAAGCCTTCTGGCATGTTGCAACCCCTGCCGATCCCCGAGTGGAAGTGGGAGAGTATATCAATGGACTTCGTGACAGGATTGCCAAAGACCCAAGTCGCCACGATGCCGTATGGGTAATCGTGGATCGACTGACTAAGTCGGCTCACTTTCTACCTATTCGAGTCACGTACTCGTTGGATAAGTTGGCCCAGCTTTACATCCAAGAAATAGTAAGGTTGCATGGAGTACCATCGACGATAATCTCGGATCGAGATCCGCGGTTTACATCACGTTTTTGGGGAGCCTTTCAAAAGGCGTTTGGTTCCAAGTTGTGCTTAAGCACTGCTTACCACCCACAAACGGATGGTCAGTCTGAGAGGACAATCCAAACCCTGGAAGATATGCTGAGTGCCTGTGTCTTAGACCAAAAAGGAAGTTGGGATAAGTACATGCCTTTGATCGAGTTTATGATAACAACAGTTATCACGCAAGCATCGGTATGGCACCGTACGAGGCATTATACGGAAGGAAGTGCCAATCACCCTTGTGTTGGTACGAGCCCGGAGAGCAAAGTGTCTTAGGACCTGAGGTAGTGAGGGAAACGACGGAACAAATCAAGAAGATCAAGGATAGAATCTTAACCGCTCAAAGTCGGCGAGAAAAGCTACGCGGACAAAGGCGCAAGCCCTTGGAGTTCCAAGAGGGAGAACATGTATTTCTAAGAATCACCCCCACTACAGGAATAGGGAGAGCCATGAAAGTTAAAAAGTTGAGTCCCCGATTTCTCGGTCCTTTTGAAATTCTTCAAAGAGTCGGATCCGTAGCTTACAAAATAGCCTTACCACCCAATCTGTCAAACCTTCATGATGTCTTTCACGTCTCCCGCCACGTAAATATGAGTCCGACCCTAGCCATGTCCTAGAACCAGAGCATGTACAGTTAAGGGAGGACCTCACTTTCAATGTACCGCCTACGGGAATAGTGGATCACGGAGTCAAGCAGTTAAGGAACAAGTCTGTTCCTTTGGTAAAAGTGGCGTGGGGACAAGGCAAGTCGGAAGAATACACGTGGGAACTAGAGTCAGAGATGAAGTCCAAATATCCAGAGCTTTTCTAAGGTACGAATTTCGAGGGCGAAATTCTTTTTAAGGAGGGGAGTAATGTAACGCCCCGATTTTCTGTTAGAGTGAAAATGACCAAAATGCCCCTAAGGTCATTTTCAGCCCGGAATTCGAGGAAAGCCAGTGCGGCAGTACTCGAAGGGCAAACTCAATGTTGTAAGGGGATTAGAAAACTTATGTACCTTCCCGGGATCGAAAATCTCGTTTTTCGAGTTTTCGGGTCTAAATGACCAAAACGCCCCTGTGGTGTTTTACCCGCTTGCAAGTGCCGGATGAACCCGAAACTTCTCCAGATGGTTTTAAAAGGCGTTTTTATGTATCCTATGACCTCAGTTTTAATTTTTGAAGTCCCGGGCAAAATTAGTGCAAAATTACCGCTTTTGCCCCTGGGCCAGATTTTTACGCTTAATCACGCGATTAAGCAAACCTAAGCAATATTAGGCTCTAATCGAAGGTTAATTAATTTCCTTAATTAATCTAGAGTCAAAATAATTTATTAAAGTTGATTAGAACCAAAAAGTACTTAATTACAACCTAAAATCATATTTTAATTTTATGACACCTAGTCATAGAATCTTGAATAGTGTTTTCTCTTTCCAATTCCTTAAATCATGGAATTGTGTTACACATTGTTTATTCATAAATGAGTTTTAAATTCTTTAATGATGTATGAGCACTCCTAAACTTGTCATAAACTCCCTAAATCACATTCTTAGTTACCTAAACTTAAGCTTAATCATTCCTAACCTTGTACCTAAGCTAATACACATCTAAACCTACCATTAACACACAATTAAATGGTCAAACTCACCTCCTCCCTTGCTGAACCAGACCAGGCCGTGAACCTTCTCCCCCATTATGCATCACATGTTCAATTTTTCAACACTCCAAGGCCATACCTCAAGTCACATACACTATACCTTGTCATAACTTTCAATCAAGCTTGAATTTCCACATGAATAAATAATTAAAACAACCCATTTTCCCCATTTATTTGTGGCTGGAAAAGTTCCAGCCATGTTAAGGTTCTAGAAGCCTAATTTCATAAAAATGTGATAGGAAATTAACTCACATCAAGCCATACTTTGTGGCATAGCTTCCATACTTCAAACCATGCTTGAATGACCTTGTGTAAGAGATATTTTTCTCTTCCTTTTCCCTCCAAACCACACGGCCACACCCTCCCAATGTGAGCTCCATGGTCTTGTTTTTCTATAAATAGGATGCTTGTGTTAGCCTTGTTACACTTTAAAGCATTTGCAAAGTTTAGAGTTTTAGAGTTGTCTTGCTAGTCTTTCCTTTTTCTCTCAAAGTTCCAAGAGTGTTCTTCCTTTCTTTTCATCTTTATCTTCTTCATCTCTTCATCTCATCATCACCTCTCAACCATCAAACACCACCCCAAAACCTTGAACCATCATCAAACCTCTCAAAAACCACACCTCAAACACAACTCCACTTGAAACACATTCTCTTTCTTTTTCTCTCATCAAGGCCGAATCATCATCACCATCCTAGGAGGTGTTGCTCATCTCATTTCCATCTTCAAGATCAAGCTTTTATCTTCATCAAAAGGTAGGGATTTGTTTTCAAACTTTATTTTGCTCAAGAAAGTGTTTTTCTCTAGTTTTCTCTTGGATTCTTTTTGAACTTTCCTTTGTCTTTCCTTTCCTTTTTCATTTTCGGCCATGAGGCCTTGATTTGAGCATGATAGCTTGATGATGAGAGTTTCTAGATGATGACATTGTGTTCATCTCAAAGAAACCTCTAAAGCTTGAGTTTTCCTTTTCTTACAACTTCATCTATATGTTATCTAGCTCACATGGTTTTCCAACTCAAGAAAATTAATCTAAGGATTTCTAAAAGCCCAAGCCTACCCTTGTCAACCTTAAAGTTGGCCGGCACGTTCTAGAGATTTGTCTCTAGATAGGGGTTTTGGGTACTCAATAAAGAACTTGATGTAGTTTCACCTTATTTCTCTTTTATATGATTTTCGATTCTTGTGTTGTGATATTTGAGATATGGTATAGGGTTATTATCTTGTTAAAGTCTTAAAGGAGCTCTAGTTAAACATAAAAATGAAACTTGCATCATGTTTACTTTAAGCTATGCATATCATGTTTATTTCTTTGCTATCACTAAATCCCAAGATAATGAATGAACTTGCATTATCATGTTTATGTTTCAAGCTTCGCATTATCATATTTATATTTCAAGTCCTCACCTAAATATCAAAGATAATAATATATTGCACCACATGTTTATTTTATGCTCTCACTTTACTTTCTAGCAATAACTAAAATAAGTGCATGAGCATGTTTATTTTTATGTCATCACTTTAATGATTCTAGAGCTCAAAGACTTGCCCAATGATATCTCAAACAAAGGTCTAAAACATTTATTTCCTATGGTCCATATTTCGGCCCTATGAGGCCTTAATGTCTTCAAGTATTGAAAACTATGTTTTATACTTTTTCTAAACTTATATGAGTATAAGGAATGTGTAGAACTAAGTATTATGAATTTAGGACCTCTTGAGATGAAAATAATATAGCCACTGCCCTATTAAGTATTTTCATGAGTTTAGATGATAAAAGTGTTCATAAAAGAGTTTTGAAGGTTTTAATAAGGTTCCAAGAGAAACTAGTATTTTATGTGCTTTAGAAACTATGATTCAATGCCTTTAAATGGAGTTGTTGTTTCGGTTCTGCCTTGCTATGTTTGGCCACTGTATGAGCTGTGTTAATGATGTTAATATGCTTATGTTTGGGTAATAATTATGTTAAGACTCATATGTGAAAGATAGGATAAGTTAGGAACTAGAAAAGAATTAATTTGAGAGTTCTAGATCCCTTAAAGATTTATTTTTCTGGATTCTGTCCAGCAAGGTTTAGATTCAATAATCATGGTTTTAAATTAGTTTATATGTGTAGGAATGACTCATAATTGGTTTAGGACTTAATCTTGAAACCTTAGGAGCAAACCGAACTTAGAAAGGGTCAATATTGTGACTTCTAGGTACCCGTAAAGTTAGTATTTTGATTTCTGCACTCTTGAGGTTTAGAGATGTTCTTGACCATATGGTGAGGTGAGAAATACTTAGTTATAACCTTATAGGTTCCCAAGAGACTAGGTGTTGATGATCAATAACTTAGAAAGTGAGATAAAGATCTAAACCGTAATTTCTAGAACTCCGTAATCACATAAACATAAAGCTGTCCAAATTCTGCTTAGTGCTATTTGGATTAGTTCTTGAGCATAAAATTTATATAACTCATTAATTGTCAAACTATAGGCGTATAAAGAAGTTAAGAATAATTTGCAAGTTTAAGACTCATAATAATCGAAGTTTAAAGCACTATGAGATATAACATAACATGTCTATGAGCCTCTAGATGATTGTTAAATATGACTATGTGATGATGTTTGTGTGAAAGTTTTATGTGACGAATGTTATGAGAAAGTTTCATGTGATGATATATATGTTATGATAAAGCTACATGAGAATGCATGATAAAAATGAATATGATAAATGATGAGGTAATTGTGATGTAATACTTATGAAAATATAAATGTGACACAACACTGAGACGCGCTTCTCTGGGTGACACGGTTGGCCGAGCACCCCAGGAGGAGACAAATCCGTGAGGGTATGTGTAGATGCAGCCTGCCAAAGCGGACAAATTGCGAGGCCCACGTGGCTAGCAAAGCGTTTCAAAGAGGAAATGATCCTAGAAAGGAGATCCTTAAATTGCCCCCTAGCCCGTACTTTAAGTCAGGATTATGTTACGCTTATCATAGGATAAGTAAGAGCTAGTGACGACTAGTTAAGGTATGAGCTCATAACCTAGAGAAGTTTTAGAGGCCCCATGAGATGAAAGTTAAAGTTAACAATGTCACATAAACTATACTTATGCCAATGTTATAATGTTTCCTAGTTATTCTATTGTTTGGTTTACCTTATGATGCATTCATATCATTAGTATATTTCGCTTAAGTTATAAAGACGCATTATAAAATATGATGGACCTTGGATAAAATACCTCTTTGGAAAACCAACTTAAAAGGAATTTATATGCACGCACACCTTTTAGAAATAAACCCAAGGTTCCCGAGGATGTGACGATGACACCTAGGTAGGGATAACCCCTCGAGAATTCTTTCAGAAAGATTCTCATTCCCTCTCTCTTCTTCCGTCATATCTTCAGATGGCGACGTATGTACTCTTCATCGACACCCCGGTATGGGAGCTGCACCATAACCCGGCACTCGGGTCATATCATTTTGAGGGTCGCTGCCTTTGTCAGAGTATTCATGTTCATGGGGCGACCCTTCGCATACCCGTCCCGAGCTACCGCTTCACCCCGACTGCTCCTTACCGTCATAACGGGATTTTTGAGCGAGCGAGACCACGCGATGAGCAGATCCTCCGCATGGAGCCCGAGACGTCAGCTGTACGCGAGTACCCCGAGTATGTGCGCGTCCCGGTACTCGAGACGGACCCATCCGAGGACCCGCCATCCCACATGTATAGTTGGAGTTCGGCCCGCTCCTCCACCGATGAGGGCTGGGAGTGAGGAGGCGGTGGTCCAGCCGAGGTTGGCTCGACGGCCATCTATGCGCCCTCGCGCGGTGGACATGCCCGATGATGCACTCGACCACTCCGCCGAGATTCGCCAAGGATCGACTCGACCCCACGATACTCGGACCGCAGGAGTAGTCATAGGAGGGTAGTAGCTAGTGCACACACACGCCACATAGTAGAGGTCAAACCTTCTTTTGTATATGAGGTTGTCTCCTTTAGGTGCACATGGGTATGGGGGTAGTTTCTTTTGTATTTGCTTTTTATGATTTCCTTGTATTGCATTTCAGTTGTATTTCGCTTCATGATGTATCAAATAGTCCTGCCTCTTTGGGTAGGCACGTTATATATATATATATATCTATGATTCAGTTGATGCTTCCATGACATGATGTGTTTCTTATGCTTTGCTTATATGTTTCGCTATGTTGCCCCTTAAAGTTTAGCGCGTGGCTCTCACTTTGATTTTAAAAAGAAAAATTTTACCCGTATTTCCGCTAAGTATTTTCCAAAGGATGAGACCAAGAGGTAATATTCTAAAAATTAACCTAAGGACATACTAGTAGTCTTGGGTTAAGATTTAGGGTGTTACAATCATCACCTCTCAACCATCAAACACCACCCCAAAACCTTGAACCATCATCAAACCTCTCAAACACCACACCTCAAACACAACTCCACTTGAAACACATTTTCTTTCTTTTTCTCTCATCAAGGCCGAATCATCATCACCATCCTAGGAGGTGTTGCTCATCTCATTTCCATCTTCAAGATCAAGCTTTTATCTCCATCACTAGGTAGGGATTTGTTTTCAAACTTTATTTTGCTCAAGAAAGTGTTTTTCTCTAGTTTTCTCTTGGATTCTTTTTTAACTTTCCTTTGTCTTTCCTTTCCTTTCATTTTCGGCCATGAGGCCTTGATTTGAGCATGATAGCTTGATGATGAGAGTTTCTAGATGATGACATTGTGTTCATCTCAAAGAAACCTCTAAACCTTGAGTTTTCCTTTTTCTTACAACTTCATCTATATGTTATCTAGCTCACATGATTTTCCAACTTAAGAAAAATTAATCTAAGGATTTCTAAAAGCCCAAGCCTACCCTTGTCAACCTTAAAGTTGGCCGGCACGTTCTAGAGATTTGTCTCTAGATAGGGGTTTTGGGTACTTAATAAAGAACTTGATGTAGCTTCACTTTCTTTCTCTTTTATATGATTTTCGATTCTTGTGTTGTGATCTTTGAGATATTGTATGGGGTTATTATCTTGTTAAAGTCTTAAAGGAGCTCTAGTTAAACATAAAAGTGAAACTTGCATCATGTTTACTTTAAGCTTTGCATATCATGTTTATTTCCTTGCTATCACTAAATCCCAAGATAATGAATGAACTTGCATTATCATGTTTATGTTTCAAGCTTTGCATTATCATATTTATATTTCAAGTCCTCACCTAAATATCAAAGATAATAATACATTGCACAACATATTTATTTTATGCTCTCACTTTACTTTCTAGCAATAACTAAAATAAGTGCATGAGCATGTTTATTTTTATGTCATCACTTTAAGGATTCTAGAGCTCAAAGACTTGCCCAATGATATCTCAAACAAAGGTCTAAAACATTTATTTCCTATGGTTCATATTTCGGCCCTATGAGGCCTTAATGTTTTCAAGTATTGAAAACTATGTTTTATAATTTTTCTAAACTTATATGAGTATAAGGAATGTGTAGAAATAAGTGTTATGAATTTAGGACCTCTTGAGATGAAAATAATATAGCCACTGCCCTATTAAGTATTTTCATGAGTTTAGATGATAAAAGTGTTCATAAAAAAAAGTTTTGAAGGTTTTAATAAGGTTCCAAGAGAAACTAGTGTTTTATGTGCTTTAGAAACTATGATTCAATGCCTTTAAATGGAGTTTCTGTTTCGGTTCTGCCTTGCTATGTTTGGCCACTGTATGAGCTGTGTTAATGATGTTAATATGCTTATGTTTGGGTAATAATTATGTTAAGACTCATATGTGAAAGATAGGATAAGTTAGGAACTAGAAAGGAATTAATTTGAGAGTTCTAGATCCCTTAAAGATTCATTTTTCTGGACTCTGTCCAGCAAGGGTTAGATTCAATAATCATGGTTTTAAATTAGTTTATATGTGTAGGAATGACTCATAATTGGTTTAGGACTTAATCTTGAAACCTTAGGAGCAAACCGAACTTAGAAAGGGTCATTATTGTGACTTCTACGTGCAGTAAAGTTAGTATTTTGATTTCTGCACTCTTGAGGTTTAGAGATGTTCTTGACCATAGGGTGAGGTGAGAAATACTTAGTTATAACCTTATAGGTTCCCAAGAGACTAGGTGTTGATGATCAATAACTTAGAATGTGAGATAAAGATCTAAACCGTAATTTCTAGAACTCCGTAATCACATAAACATAACGCTGTCCAAATTCTGCTTAGTGCTATTTGGATTAGTTCTTGAGCATAAAATTTGTATAACTCATTAATTGTCAAACTATAGGTGTATAAAGAAGTTAAGGATAATTAATTTGCAAGTTTAAGACTCATAAGAATCAAAGTTTAAAACACTATGAGGTATAACATAACATGTCTATGAGCTTATGGGGATGATTGTTAATATGACTATGTGATGATGTTTGTGTGAAAGTTTTATGTGACGAATGTTATGAGAAAGTTTCATGTGATGATATATATGTCATGAAAAAGCTACATGAGAATGCATGATAAAAATGAATATGATAAATGATGAGGTAATTGTGATTTAATACTTATGAGAATATAAATGTGACACAACACTGAGACGCGCTTCACCTGGGTGACACCGGTTCGGCCGAGCACCCCCAGGAGGAGACAAATCCGTGAGGGTATGTGTAGATGCAACCTGCCAAAGCGGACAAATTGCGAGGCCCACGTGGCTAGCAAAGCGTTTCAAAGAGGAAATGATCCTAGAAGGGAGATCCTTAATTTGCCCCCTAGCCCGTACTTTAAGTCGGGATTATGTTACGCTTATCATAGGATAAGTAAGAGCTAGTGACGACTAGTTAAGGTATGAGCTCATAACCTAGAGAAGTTTTAGGGCGGCCCTATGAGATGAAAGTTAAAGTTAACAATGTCACATAAACTACACTTATGCCAATGTTATAATGTTTCCTAGTCATTCTATTGTTTGGGTTACCTTATGATGCATTCATATCATTAGTATATTTCTGCTTAAGTTATAAAGACGCATTATAAAATATGACGGACCTTGGATAAAATACCTCTTTGGAAAACCAACTTAAAAGGAATTTATATGTATGCGCACCTTTTAGAAATAAACCCGAGGTTCCTGAGGATGTGACGATGACACCTAGGTAGGGATAACCCTACTGAGGATTCTTTTAGAAAGATTCTCATTCCCTCTCTCTTTTCTTCCGTCATATCTTCAGATGGCGACGTTTGTACTCTTCATCGACACCGGTATGGGAGCTGCACCATGACCCGGCACTCGGGTCATACCATTTTGAGGGTCGCTGCACTGTCAGAGTATTCATGTTCATGGGACGACCCTTCGCGCACCCCGTCCCGAGCTATTGCTTCACCCCGACTGCTCCTTATCGTCATAACGGGATTTTTGAGCGAGCGAGACCACGCGATGAGCAGATCCTCCGCATGGAGCCCGAGACATCAGCAGTACGCGAGTACCAGTGCGTGCGGCGTCCCGATGCTGGAGACGGACCCATCCGAGGACCCGCCATCCCACATGTACGTTGGAGCTCGGTCCTGCTCCTCCACCGATGAGGGCTGGGAGTGAGGAGACGGTGGTCCAGCCGAGGTTGGCTCGACGGCCATCTATGCGCCCTCGCCGCGGTGGACATGCCCTGATGATGCGTTCGACCACTCCCGCCGAGATTCGCCAGTGGATCGACTTGACCCCACAGTACTCGGACCCGCAGGAGTAGTCATAGGAGGGGTAGTAACTAGTGCACATACACGCCACATAGTAGAGGTCAAACCTTCTTTTGTATATGAGGTTGTCTCCTTTAGGTGCACATGGGTATGGGGGTAGTTTCTTTTGTATTTGCTTTTTATGATTTCCTTGTATTGCATTTCAGTTGTATTTTGCTTCATGATGTATCAAATAGTCCTGCCTCTTTGGGTAGGCACGTTATATATATATATATATCTATGATTCAGTTGATGTTCCCATGACATGATGTGTTTCTTATGCTTTGCTTATATGTTTCGCTATGATTCCCTTAAAGTTTCGTGCGTGGCTCTCACTTTGATTTTAAATTCCAAAAAGAAAAATTTTACCCATATTTCCGCTAAGTATTTTCTAAGTAAAAGATGAGACCAAGAGGTAATATTCTAAAGATTAACCTAAGAACATACTAGTAGTCTTGGGTTAAGATTTAGGATGTTACACTTCGCACACCCAATACGAAGCTACCGCTTCACCCCGACTGCCCCCTACCATCATAACACGATTTTCGAGCGAGCTAGACCATGAGACGAGTAGATCCTCCGCATGCAACCCGAGGCGTCAGCCGTATGCAACTACCCGGAGTACGTGCCCCGGACTCAGTATTCGAAGATGGATCCATCAGAATACCCGCCCTCGCACATGTACAGTTGGAGCTCCAGCCCCGCTCCCCCACCGATGAGAGCCAGGAGTGAGGAGACAGTGGTTCAGCCGAGGTTGGCTCATAGGCCATCCATGCGCCCTCGCCGCGGTGGACACGCTCCGATGATCTGCACGAACACTCCCGCCGAGATTCGCCAGTGGATCGATTCCACCCCTCAGTACTCGGACCAGCAGGAGTAGGTGCATAGGATGGGTAATAGCTAGTGCACACATGCCACATAGTTGAGGACAAACCTTCTTTTGTATATGAGGTTGTCTACTCTAGGTGCACACGTGTATGGGTGTTACTTTCATGGTTTCGTTGTACTTGCTTTTATGATTTCCTTGTATTTGCATTTCAGTTGTATTTCATTTTCCTATGTACCGAATAGTCCTGCCTTTTGGTAAGCACATTATCTATATATATAATCAATTGATGTGTCCATGTTATTTATGTGTTTTATTATGATTTGCTCATATGACTTGTATAAATTTCCGTTCAAAGAATAATGCGTGGCTCTCACTTTGGTTTTAATTCCAAAAAGAAAAATTTTACCCATATTTCCGCTAAGTATTTTCAAGTAAAGAATGAGACCAAGAGGTAATATTCTAAATATTAACCTAAATACATACTAGTAGTATTAGGTTAAGATTTAGGGTGTTACAAAACTCATTTTATAATATAATCATTCACAAAAATAATTCCTTAATTTAAGGAATTGGATAAAGAAAACACTATTCAAGATTCGATGACATGGAATCTTGACTTTGAGAAAGAGATTAAGGTGGTTCCAAGCAATCTTAGGTTCTAATCAACCTTAATAAATTATTTTGACTCTAGAGTAATTATCGAAATTAATTAATCTTCAATTAGAGCCTAATTTTACTTAGGTTTCCTTAATTACGTCATTAGGCTCGTAATATACTATTTCAGGGGCAAAACGGTAATTTTGCACAAACAATGCTTGGGATCACCCATACTTAAACAATCATCATTAATCACATAGAATTAGCATTCCGAACTCCCGGGAAAGATTCCGAGCTCAAGCGGCACTTATACTTGCATAAAACACTATAGGGGTATTTTAGTCATTTTGATCTGAAAGTTTGGAAAATGAGATTTTCATCTCTGTTATCAATCACAACACCTTTAATCCCCTTCAAACATTGAGTTGACCCTCCAAGGATTGCCGGGTTGGCCATCCTCGAATTCTGGGTAAAAATGACCTCAGGGGCATTTCGATCATTTACGCTCAAACAGAAAAATCGGGGCGTTACACAATGCTCCTCAATAGCAACAACAGAAATATGTTCCACCACAGCAAAGGTAGCAACATAACCGGCCCATATTCCACCTACCACCTGTCCCACAGTTTCCCAACCCCCAACAACCTCCACCATTACCTGCCCGTCCTGCCTCTTTAGATGCACCATGGCAGGAGATGATGAAAATGATGATTAGAACATAAAGGAAACAGGAACAAGCCATGCAAGAGATGATAAATGCAATTGGAAGGCTAGAGAATTCCCAATCCTAGCAAGGAAGTGCATCCATCATTCCTTCTTACACAGTTCCCAACCCCAAGGGGAATGTGTCTGCTATTACTTTAAGGTCTGTTACAGTTTTACTTGAGGTTGCTGGCCCTTCAAAACAAGTTGTGGTTGAGAATCATGAGGATGGGACAGTTCAGTCAGAGGTGCAGCAAGATGAACCTGCATCCCAGCAAAAGGAAACAGAAGAGTAAGTAACAAAACCCATTCCGTTACCTTTCCTACAAAGAGTTACAAGATCCAAGAGGTCCGATGAGTTGGAGTTCGAGAAAGACTTCTTGGAGACCTTTCGAAAAATAGAAGTCAACATCCTTTTGTTGGATGCAATTAGGCAGATTCCCTGGTATGCCAACTTCCTAAAAGAACTATGCACCAACAAGAGGAAGTTCAGGGGCAATGAGGTGGAGAGAGTGACCATAGGGGCAAAAGCCTCTTCCCTTATTTAGTTAGGATAGCTCCCCATGAAGCACAAGGACCCAAGTGCATTCAATATTCCTTACGTCATCGGGAACTTTCACATTGGACAAGCGTTGGTAGATCTTGGGCTGGCATTAGTATTATGCCCCGTTCAATTTATGAGACCTTGGGTGGAGGAGAGCCGACACCCACCCGATTGAAAGTCTAGTTGGCCAATTGTAGCATTCAGAGTCTAGATGGGATACTTGAGGACGTCCTTGTCAAGGTAAATAATTTAATTTTTCTAGCAGACTATTATGTTTTGGCAATAGAGGATGACAATAATGCTACTGAGCACACTTTGATCTTGGGGAACCTTTTCTGAAAACTACAAAAATCAAGATTGATGTGTATGCGAGTACCTTGTCCTTTGAGTCTGGGGATATGAAAGCTCAGTTTTGCTTATCTGATGCCATGAAACACCCACCTGAGGAGCACTCTGCCTTTAGTATTGATGTCATTGACTACTTGATTGATGAGGTATTTGTTAGCTTAACTGAGAATTTTAATGAATTGTTGGGGATGGTACCAGAGTTTGAATGTCCTAACTGTGACGGTGCTAGCAATTTGTGCAGGGAATATGCCACTACTGATGCATCCTTGATTGGGCAATATTTTGAGAAAACTATAAAACTTCTTGTAGCTAATGCCACAAGCCCTGTCATTGATGCATTTAGTAGCAGCACCCCCGTCTCTGAGACTACTTTATTTTCTGAGCCCTTATTATCTATTTCATAGCTAGCAGGGCTAGAATTGAAGCCTTTTCCTAACCATCTCAAGTATGTATTCTTGGGGGAGGGTGAAACATTGTCGGTCATCATAGCCAATGGCCTCTCTAAAGCTAAGGGGATAACTTGATTGTGGTTTTAAGAAAGCACAAGAGGGCCATTGGATAGACCTTGGATGAAATTACTGGGATCAGTCCTTCCACCTGTATATACTAGATATTTCTAGAAGAGGGGACTAAATCGATTAGACATCCATAGTGCCGGCTCAACCCACTGATACTTGATGTGGTCAAGAACGAGGTGACAAGGCTCTTACAAGCCTGAATCATCTATCCTATTTTAGACAGTTAGTAGGTGAGCTCGGTACAGGTGCTTCCCAAGAAGTCGAGGATCATTGTGGTAAAGAATGAGAAAGGTGAGTTGGCTCCAAACCGAGTGCAAAACATTTGGAGAGTTTGCATTGACTGCCAGAGGCTCAATTAAGCCACTCGAAAAGACCATCACCCCCTACTTTTCATTGATCAAATGTTGGAGAGGTTAGCAGGGAAGTCTCACTACTGCTTTTTGGATGGTTACACGAGGTACTTTCAGATTCACATTGCCCTGGAGGACCAGGAGAAGACCACCTTCGCATGCCTCTTTGGCATCTATGCTTATAGGCGGATGCCCTTTGGGCTTTGTAATGCACCGGCTACTTTTCAGTGGTGCATGATGAGCATTTTTTTTTTTGACTTGTTGGAGGAGTGTATGGAGGTATTTATGAATGATTTTACTGTTTTTGGTTCTTCTTTTGATTCTTGCTTAAGTAGCTTAGCTAGAGTGCTATAGAGATGTGTGGAGACTAACCTTGTCTTAAATTTTGAAAAATGTCATCTTATGGTGGAGCAAGGTATAGTCTTAGGCCATGTAGTCTCTAGCAAGTGCATTGCTATTGATCCTGCCAAGATAAAAGTTATTACCTCATTGCCTCACCCCGTATGCGTGCGGGAGATTCTTTCTTTTCTTGGTCATGCAGGTTTCTGTAGGAGGTTTATCAAGGATTTTAGCAATGTAACGCCCCGATTTTCTGTTAGAGCGAAAATGACCAGAATGCCCCTGAGGAAATTTTCGGCCCGGAACTCGAGGACAGCCGTCCCGGCAGTCCTCAAGGGCCTAACTCAATCGTTGAAGGGGATTAATTGACTTGTGTGCCTTTCCGGGATCGAAAATCTCGTTTTCTGAGTTTTTGGGTCAAAATGACCAAAATACCCTTGTGGTGTTTGACCCGGTTGCAAGTGCCGGATGAACTCGAAACCTTTCCAGATGGTTTTAAAAGGTGTTTTTATGTATTCTGTGACCTTAGTTTTAGTCCCGGTGGTCCCGGGCAAAATTTGTGCAAAATTATGATTTTGCCCCTAGTTTTGTGTTTTGAGCCTAATTGCGTGATTAAGCAAACATAAGCAATATTAGGCTCTAATCGAAGATTAATTAATTTCTATAATTAATCTAGAGTCAAAATAATTTATTAAAGTTGATAGAACCTAAGAATGCTTAATTTAAACTCAAATCTTATTTTAAATTCAAGATTCCTAGTAATGGAATCTTGAATAGTGTTTTCTCTCTCCAATTCCTTAAATCATGGAAATTTGTCTACATAGTTTACTCATAAAATGAATTTTAAACTCTCTAAATGTGTATGAGCACTCCTTAATCATGTCATAATATCTCTAATCACATCCTTAGTTACCTAAACACATATTTAGTAATTCCTAATCTTGCACCTAATCTAATACACACCTAAACACATCTCTAAACCATCATTAAACAAAACAAACCTCACCTCCTCTCTTCTAGAAGTACACGGCTGCCTCCCCCTCCATACCTCAAATTTTTTAAATTCAAATATAATTTCAAGTCCACACCAAGCCTTACTTAGCCCATACTTTGCACCATTCTTACCATACGTCAAATCATGCTTGAATGACCACATGTAAGACATATGTTTCTCTTCTTCCTTGCCCATGTGATATGGCTAGCCCCCTCCCCTCAATGAGCCTCCAATGTTTCATTTTTCTATAAATACCTTGCTTACTTGAGCTTGGAAACATTTTAGATCATTTGCTAAGTTTAGTTTTCAAGCTTTTCTTTGAGTTCTTTCCATTTCTCTCAAGAGTTCTAAGAGTTCTTCCTCTTCATCTTCATCTTCTTCATCTTCCCTTTGAATCATCATCTCATAGCCATACACCACCACCTCACAACCTTGAATCACCTCCTAAGCCCCTAAACACTCAACCTCAAACACAAACTCACCAAGAACACATCTCCTTTCCTTTCCCCTCTCCTTGGCCGAAACATCATCACAACTTTAGGAGGAGTTTTCCTTCTCATCTTCATCTCAAGTTCAAGCTTTCCATCTTCACTCTTGGTAGGGAGTTGCTTTCAAACTTTGTTTTGCTCAAAAACATGATTTTCTCAAGGTTTCTCTTGGTTTCTTTGTAAGTTTTTCCTTGTTTTACCTTTTCTTCTTTTCGGCCTTAAGGCCTTGATATGAACATGATAGCTTGATGACGAGAGTTCCTAGTTGACGACCTTGTGTTCATCTCAAAGGAACCTCTAAGGCTTGAGTTTTTCCTTTCTTTGAACTTTATCTATATGGTACTTAGCTCACATGATTTTCAACATAAGAAAAACTAATCTAAGGTTTTCAAAAAGCCCAAGCCGACCCTTGTCAACCTTAAAGTTGGCCGGCACGTTCTAGAGATTTTCTCTAGATAGGGGTTTTGGGTACTTAGTAAAGAACATGGCTTAGTTTCAATCTCATTTCTTTTCCTTGCTTGATTTCGGTTCTAGTTCCTTTTCCTCTATGTTTTCGGTTCTTGCTTCCTTTTCTTTATGATCATGTTTCCTTTGAGTTTATTTCCTTTGAGCTTGATGATGATGTTCAAGAGCCATGTAGTTCCTTTTAGAACTTGGTTCAAGAACACAAAAGCTCACTTTGTTGATGAGATAGATATTGGGTTGAGATTTTTTATTCTCTTTAAAAGTCTCATATGAGCTCTAAGTTAAGATAAAAAGAACTTGCATCCATATTTACTTTTATGTCATCACTAAATACTCAAGATTAAAGAATGAACTTGCATTTCCATATTTATGTTTATGCTCTCACTAAATCTCTAAGATAATAATGGATTTGCATAGCATATTTATTTTATGCCCTCACCTCTTAATAAATACTAAAACCAAGTGCATTGCATATTTAGTTTTATGTCAATCACTTAAGAGATTTAGAGCTCATGGACTTACCCATTATTATCTCAAACAAAGTTTGAAAATATAAGGTCTTTGCTTCTTGATTTTCAGCCTTGTGATGATGTTGAATCCTAGAATGAGATTCATCTAGTTACAAGTGCTAAAACTCATGTTTCATGATTTCACTAAGTCTAGATGATCTCAAGAGATTTTGTGAGCAAAGTTTTATGTTTTAAAACCCTCTTGAGATTAATTTGAAATAGCTACTGCCCTCTTGTGTTTTGTGATGGTTTTGATGAAATAAATTATTTCTAAGTGAGTTTTGAAAGTTTTAAAAAGGTTCCAAGAGAAACCAACAATTTATGTGTTTTAAAAAAGAAGTTTTATGCTTTGTTTGATGGAGATGATTTCGGTTCTGCCTTGCTTGATTTCTCATTGTTTTATGCTGTTTTGATGATGATAATATGAGTATTTCATGTGCGTTCGATACTAAAATTAATATGTGAAAGTTAAGACAACTTAGTAAATAGAAAGAAATTAATTTGAGACTTTTAGATCCCTTAGAAAATTAATTTTCTGGATTCTCTCCAGCAAGGTTTAAAATTAGAAATCATGGTTTATAATTAGTTTAAATGTGTAGGAATTACTCATAATTGGTTTAGGACTTGATCTTGATGCCTTAGGAGCAAACCGAACTTAGAAAGGGTCAATGTTGTGACTCCTAGGTACCTGTAAAGTATAAATTATAGATTCTGCACTCTTGAGGTTTAGAACTGTTTATGATCATAGAATTGAGTGAGGAAGACTTAGATATGAGCCTATAGGTGCCCGAGAGCTTAAGTTGTGGTGTTAGACAACTTAGATTTCAAGTTAAAGGACCTTAAGGGTCAAAGCATAAGACATTAAGAGACTTTGATGTTTTAAGTTGATAATGCAAGTATGAGGTGTTGATGCATATGCTTTGATGATGTATGAGCTATGATGAAGTGATCATTGAAATGTTAAGTTATCATGATTATGAACATTGATTGAGAAATGCATGTGTTATGAGCTCGTGGCATAAAGTTTATTTGAAAGAAATTCGGTACATAGCTGTTATGCTGCCGAATTTCCATCAAATCTAAAGGACTTGAGAATGTTTTTGAAGTATGATATGAGATTTAAAACCCTGCGTGACATCGGTTTGGCCGAGCACCCCCAGGAGATTTTTATGTGACAAAGCACTGAGACGCGTTTTCCTGGGTGACACCGATTCGACCGAGCACCCCCAAGGGAGACAAATCTGTGAGGGTATGAGTAGATGCAGCCCACCAAAGTGGACAAATTGTTGTGGCTAGATGCCCTCAAAGCGTTTCAAAGAGGGTATATCCTAAAAGAGGTGATCCCTAGCTCCGTAACCCGTACTCAAGGAGTCGGGATTATTTTTATTATGTTTCGCTTATTCAGATAATAAGCATGAGCTAGTGACGACTAGCTGAGGTATTAGCTCATAACCTAGATGTTTTAGGGTGGCCCTACAATGCTATGGTATAAATCACGAAGATGAGAAAGTTCCACATGAAAGATTTATGCCCCTTTATGCCACTTGTATGCTTCTTGATGTTATAATTTGTTAAGTTGTTTGCTTAAAGTATTGCCATGCATTCATACTTGATTTGTTGCATTCATGACATTAAGATGTATTCTAAAAGGAATGAACCTTGGATAATTAGTTTTATGAAACCTAATAATGAATCTTACATGCATGTACACCTTTTTAATAATAAACCCAAGGTTCCTAAGGATATGGACAATGTAACCCTAGATAGGAGAACCCTACTGAGATTCTTTAGTAAGATTCTCACTCTTTTCTCTTTTCTCTTCCATCACATCTTTACAGCTCGATGGCGACTTTCATGCTGTTCATTGACACGCCAATCTGGGAAGTGCACTTTCGACCCGAATCACCGCTCCTATCACTTTAAGGGTCGATGTGTCATTCGTGTTTTTGTGTATATGGGACGACCTTTTGCCCACCCAGTGTCTAGCTACCGGTTCACTCCTACTGCTCCTTATGGTGATAATGACCTGATCTTCGAGCACACTCGCTTCCATGATGAGCAGCCCCGTCGTGCTCGATCGTCTGCCTCAGCGGTTTATGACTATCCGAAGTATGTGCCGCGATCGAGGAAGTCGGAGACGGATCCATCTGAGGACTCACCGACGCATATCTACTAGGAGAGCTCTGCCCCCACTCCTCCAGTTAGACGAGAGAGGAGTGAGGCTACTGTGATGTAGCTGCGCCTGGCGAGGAGAGCCGAGATGTGCCCTCGCCGAGGAGCTCATGTCCAGCCGATGCACATTCGTACTCCACTCCACTGGCCCACACAGGAGGAGCTCGAGCAGTTTGCTGGGTACATACCTCTATCACCCGAGGGTTCCAGCCACCGGTAGACTTTGTTGGAGAGCTATACGAGTGCCTGAGCCGTCACAAGGTTTTCCTCTTCAGCAGTATCTTTTAGGAGGGGAATTCGAGTATAGTACTCGTAGCTTTGATAGGAGGGTAGTGTAGTTAGTTTTTATTTCCCGTCATTACATGTACTTTACTGCTTTTGTACTTTCCTATCATTTTCTGTGTATTGTAAGCTCAACCCAATCCTATAAGGGTGTGACTATATGTATCTTTAAATTATGGTATTAATGAAAGTATTTCTTTTGGTGTGTTAATCCTTGTTTCATCGCGATATGTTTTATTTCCTATGCTTTACTTGACTTGTTATTGTGCTTTACATTCCTGTCTTACGATGAACGCAACTCTCACTTTGGTTTTATGTTTCAAAAAAATTTACCCGTAATTTCTGCTAAGTATTTTATTAAAAGGATGAGACTAAGAGGTAATAACCTAATGATTAACCTAATGTGTTCTATAGTATTGGGTTAAAAATTAGGGTGTTACATTTTGGTATCAAAGTAGTTTGATTCTCATGGAGCCTAAGGATTGGACTGACCATGCTTTAGAAGCATGATGTGATAGTTATGTCATGTATAGTGCTTAATAGAGATAACATATAGGGCTAGAAATGCATGACCTCTGTTGCTTGCACGTGCCATGGTAACTAGCTCATTTCGCATGGAATATTGAGCCTGATCAACTTGATGTTCACTGTCTCATGTGTTTAGGGACCAATGGCACTGCGACGACAGCCAAGGACTACACCTGAAAGTGATCAAGACAATGCAACTGTTGCTGCTATCCGTCAAATGGCAAGAACCATGGAAGGGATGTTCGATCGTATGAATCAATAAGAGAATGCTGCCCCTGCTCCCTCTGCTACTGAGGTGGTTGAGCAAGCCCACTTCGGCGAGTTCCGCAAGGCGAACCCGCCCGTGTTCGGCGAGGTAATGGACCCTGACAAAGCTGATGAGTGTATCAAGGACATGGAGAAGATCTACTCTGTCGTTACCTGCTTGGAAGAGCAGAAGGTTACATTTAATACTTTCATGATGAAGTCCGATGCCGAGTTCTGGTGGAACGGCACAAAGCGACTGCTAGAAGCTTCTGAAACTCCCATTGATTGGGAGTTGTTCAAGACCTACTTTTATGAGAAGTACTTCCCCGAGTCCGTAAGGAACACCAAAGACATTGAGTTCATGTAGTTGACCCAGGGAGGGTCTACTGTGGCTCAATACACTGCTAAGTTTGAGGAGCTGATCAAGTTCTCTTGGGTGTTCCAAGGGAACCCCGATGAGGTTTGGAAGTGCATGAAATATGAGGTCCGTCTAAAGGCGGAGTTGAACTACGACGTGGCCCACATGGAGATCAAAGACTTCCCGACTCTAGTCAACAAGTGCCGGATTCTGGAAGAGGGATAACGGAAGCTGCACGCCACAAGGGTGGAGCGAGCTAAGGGGCTAGGACCACAAGCCCCAAGGTTTAAGCCGCAACACTAGTCAAGGACTCACTATAGTCCGTACCAGAGCAACCAGTTCTGACCACAACAACAACAACAAAGAGCACCTGCGTACCAGCAATCCAAACAACAACAAAGGCCACCGTTTCAACCCAACGGCCCAAGAAACTCCAACAACAACCACTAACGAGGACCAGGTGGACCTCGAAACCACCAAGGAGGATCTAGTGGGGCCAAGAACAAGGCACCACAAGGAGCCCCTACTGCTTACCCCGGAGCAGCACCTGTTGATGTCTATCCCCAGTGCGAGAAGAATGTAATACCCTAATTTTTTTATTCAGAAAATAATTGAGGCTTTAGTAATAAGAATATCAAAATTGTGATGTACATAGAAATGATGAGAACAATGTAACGAACGTAAAAAAAAAAAAACATGAATAGTGTCTTGCGGGCCCCGTAGGCCCACCTGGACAGCCGAAACCCTAGAACTGGGCCCCGGAGATGTCCAAAATTGAGAAATTATAGGATTAAGATTAAAAATAGGTAGGAATAAAATTTTTATACTTAGAATTAATTTTCGGACAATGTTTGATTTCCCGGGTACATTGTTTTACCCGTTCAGTAAAATTTTGGTGTGTGCTTTCTAACACCGAAAGATAATTTAATCTTTACAAAATAAAGGAGCTTATCCATTTATATCAAATGAATGGCTAAGATTTAATCTTCGATTACAAGATCAAATCCTAGCCATCCATCTTACTTTATCACTTTGATAATTATCCTTTTATATTATATAATATCCTACATTTATTACATGATAAACACAAACTCAAATCTTCTTTAAGAAGCCAAAGCACTCATCATTCTCGGTCATGACACAGCCACCATTTCCATTCATCTCAAGAGCTCAAGTTTTGTTTTCAAACCACCAAAATACTTGCTCAAAGTTCCTAAAACCATAAACTCCCTTTACTAAACTTGTTCTACTCCCTAATATCTACCAAACTAACCGATTAGAATTTGAATCTATCAACTTATGCTATTTTGAGAGCTCAACACCTGCTGTTTAGGGAAGGGTTAGGGGCTGATTGGTAGGCCTTGGAGTGAGCAAGATCACTTTTGGACACATCCTTGAAAGCCAAGATCCTTAAAGCTACAAAGTAGGGTTTTATCAAGTCTTTTCTTGCCAAATTTATATTTCAAATCTCTGACTGTTTCTGCTCGAAATTTTTTGTTATTTGGGTTAATGATATATGGTTGTTGAAGTATAAATTTTATTGGAGGGTTTGGATGAGGTTAGAGTAATCATTTTATCAAGTGAAGTTTTAGATAGTGTGCTGGAATTTCGATTTTGCTGAAAATAGTAAAATATCATGAATTTTTAGACATATTTGTAGTTATGATCATAGCCTGGAAAAAATATATGTTGGACCTAACATCTTTTACATGAAAATTCTTGAGCACTAATTTTATGTTTTACTGTCTCAAAAAAATCAGAAACCGAAAAGGTAACCTTGCTGTCTGGATTGTGGGGACTGAAGCTCCGACTTTATATGATTTTAGTACCATAGTAAATGATTGAATTATCATCTGAAATTTTTATAGGGTGTTCATAACTTCTTAAAGTATAACTGTGATTTTTATTTTGGGTTGATTTGATCAATTGCTAGGATTAAAAATTATGAGAATTCTGGTCTGAGCTGTGAATAAGTGGTCTCTGACTATCAAATTTGTATAATTTATTTAACGAGGTTACAGAATTCTTTTTCCCTTGAAATTTTTACAGGGACTATTAAACACATTGAAGTGTTATAGGGAATTTTTGTGGCTCTTAAATTAGCCATTTGGTATGGAAAGTAAATGTTGCTACTGGAACGATAAATCTGCCAAGTTGCTGAAATGGTGGAAATGTCTTAAATTGATAATAGAATGGCATTTAGTCCACATATATGATATATGAATGCATGCTAATGGTTTTAGAGAGTTACTTATAAAGCATAATGAGACTCTAGATGTAACTAAATTGCCTACGAGTGATGTAAACATGACTTGTCAAAAAGAAAAGTACATGCGGTTGTTATATGACAAAAGAGAATATGAGAAATGTGATGGTGCATATTTTAACATATGGGGAAAATAGAAACAAGGCTTATATGGGATAAAGAGGGAAGGAAAAAATAAGAACTTCCCAGGAAATTTTATGGGTCGGAGATGTATTGGCTAGGAGATAGAACTGTGTGTGATTCGGAAATGGAAAAGAAATATGAAGTCCGATGATCACGAATAGGAATGAGCTCATGTCCTAGCAGTCTATGGTCCTCTGAGGAGTTATCCACTACATATGTTACCTGATGTGAAACTAAGCCTTCCCTATGCTAATGAAAAGAAACAACTGCACTAATTGAATTTCGTGGATTACAAGAGAAAGATTTATGGTTACCATCATGTTACATTTTGACTTTACTTGAATTATTTACATTAATAACTATTCCTATGACTATGCATAGTTTAATTGTTATTTTTGCATATAAGTTTACTTGATATTGCTTATAAGAATGAAATTCCTACTTATGTTTTGTTTAGTAATTTTGATTACTGGTGAGGGATTACCCTACTGAGAATTATATAATATTCTCATCCCTATTTGTGTATTTTTTGTATGGTGCTCAGACACTACAGATGCCGTCAGTGATCTTCTTCCTTGACTCACCCCAATGGCAACGGCACTACGATCCTGACTTGGATTCACTATATGTAGTAGCATATTCTCATATATGAGCTGATGTATTCTTTATCCGTTCTTTTAGTACCTCTGTTTTTACTGCTGAGTTTGACCCTGCTTTTCCTTATGACGATGTGCCCCTACACATGGCACACCCTGTTGAGTTTGTAGCTCCACCTGCACTACCTATGCCCCCCTCCTGAAGATGATCCGTCCTCGTCCTCCTCCTCGGACTCCGATCCACCAGATAGTCCTGGTGCCCCTGTTGAGGGCAATGCCATTCTACTAATGGCGAATGGTTTTCTTTAGGGGAGCATGTGACATTCAGGGACTCATGTTATGTACGTAGTTGTAGTTTAGTATTAGGAACCCGCCAGCCTGCAGACTGATTTTGTGAGATACTTTAGAGTCCATTTCTATATGTATGAAATTTTGCTGGACCTCAACTTTGAGCAGGTCAGACTACTTAGTAGAAGTGTTCTTTTGTACACTGAGTTCTTGACTAGTTAGAAGATAACTAGTTTGTCTTTTTTTGTATGATGTGTAACGCCCCGATTTTTCTGTTAGAGTGAAAATGACCAAAATGCCCCTGAGGTCATTTTCAGCCCGGAATTCGAGGAAAGCCGGTTCGGCAGTACTCGAAGGGCAAACTCAATGTTGGAAGGGGATTAGATAACTTGTGTACCTTCCCGGGATCGAAAATCTCATTTTTCGAGTTTTCGGGTCAAAATGACCAAAACGTCCCTGCGGTGTTTTACCAGTTTTCAAGTGCCGGATGAACCCGAGACTTCTCCAGATGGTTTTAAAAGGTGTTTTTATGTATTCTATGACCTCAGTTTTAATTTTAGAAGTCCCGGGCAAAATTAGTGCAAAATTACGGTTTTGCCCCTAGTTTCGTATTTTTACGCTTAATCGCGTGATTAAGCAAACCTAAGCAATATTAGGCTCTAATCAAAGGTTAATTAATTTCCTTAATTAATCTTGAGTCAAAATAATTTGTTAAAGTTGATTAGAACCAAAAAGTACTTAATTACAACCTAAAATCATATTTTAATTTCAAGACACCTAGTCATAGAATCTTGAATAGTGTTTTCTCTTTCCAATTCCTCAAATTATGGAATTGTGTTACACATTGTTTATTCATAAATGAGTTTAAAATTCTCTAATGATGTATGAGCACTCCGAAACTTGTCATAAACTCCCTAAATCACATTCTTAGTTACCTAAATTTAAGCTTAATCATTCCTAACCTTGTACCTAAGCTAATACACATCTAAACCTACCATTAACACACAATTAAATGGTCAAAACTCACCTCCTCCCTGTTGTGCCAGACCTGGCCATGAGCTTCCTCCCCCATTATGCATCACATGTTCAATTTTTCAACACTCCAAGGCCATACCTCAAGTCACATACACTATACCTTGTCATAACTTTCAATCAAGCTTGAATTTCCACATGAATAAATAACTAAAACAACCCATTTTTCCCATTTAATTGTGGCTGGAAAAGTTCCAGCCATGCATTATTTCTAGAAGCCTAATTTCATAAAAATGTGATAGGAAATTAACTCACATCAAGCCATGCTTTGTAGCATAGCTTCCATACTTCAAACCATGCTTGAATGACCTTGTGTAAGAGATATTTTCTCTTCCTTTTCCCTCCAAACCACACGGCCACTCCCTCCATTTGCAAGCTCCATGGTTTTGTTTTTCTATAAATAGGATGCTTGTGTTAGCCTTATTGCACTTTGAAGCATTTGCAAAGTTTAGAGTTTTAGAGTTGTCTTGCTAGTCTTTCCTTTTTCTTTCAAAGTTCCAAGAGTGTTCTTCCTTTCTTTTCATCTTTATCTTCTTCATCTCTTTATCTCATCATCACCTCTCAACCATCAAACACCACCCCAAAACCTTGAACCATCATCAAACCTCTCAAACACCACACCTCAAACACAACTCCACTTGAAACACATTTTCTTTCTTTTTCTCTCATCAAGGCCGAATCATCATCACCATCCTAGGAGGTGTTGCTCATCTCATTTCCATCTTCAAGATCAAGCTTTTATCTCCATCACTAGGTAGGGATTTGTTTTCAAACTTTATTTTGCTCAAGAAAGTGTTTTTCTCTAGTTTTCTCTTGGATTCTTTTTGAACTTTCCTTTGTCTTTCCTTTCCTTTCATTTTCGGCCATGAGGCCTTGATTTGAGCATGATAGCTTGATGATGAGAGTTTCTAGATGATGACATTGTGTTCATCTCAAAGAAACCTCTAAAGCTTGAGTTTTCCTTTTTCTTACAACTTCATCTATATGTTATCTAGCTCACATGATTTTCCAACTTAAGAAAAATTAATCTAAGGATTTCTAAAAGCCCAAGCCTACCCTTGTCAACCTTAAAGTTGGCCGGCACGTTCTAGAGATTTGTCTCTAGATAGGGGTTTTGGGTACTTAATAAAGAACTTGATGTAGCTTCACTTTCTTTCTCTTTTATATGATTTTCGATTCTTGTTTTGTGATCTTTGAGATATTGTATGGGGTTATTATCTTGTTAAAGTCTTAAAGGAGCTCTAGTTAAACATAAAAGTGAAACTTGCATCATGTTTACTTTAAGCTTTGCATATCATGTTTATTTCCTTGCTATCACTAAATCCCAAGATAATGAATGAACTTGCATTATCATGTTTATGTTTCAAGCTTTGCATTATCATATTTATATTTCAAGTCCTCACCTAAATATCAAAGATAATAATACATTGCACCACATATTTATTTTATGCTCTCACTTTACTTTCTAGCAATAACTAAAATAAGTGCATGAGCATGTTTATTTTTATGTCATCACTTTAAGGATTCTAGAGCTCAAAGACTTGCCCAATGATATCTCAAACAAAGGTCTAAAACATTTATTTCCTATGGTTCATATTTCGGCCCTATGAGGCCTTAATGTTTTCAAGTATTGAAAACTATGTTTTATAATTTTTCTAAACTTATATGAGTATAAGGAATATGTAGAACTAAGTGTTATGAATTTAGGACCTCTTGAGATGAAAATAATATAGCCACTGCCCTATTAAGTATTTTCATGAGTTTAGATGATAAAAGTGTTCATAAAAAAAGTTTTGAAGGTTTTAATAAGGTTCCAAGAGAAACTAGTGTTTTATGTGCTTTAGAAACTATGATTCAATGCCTTTAAATGGAGTTTCTGTTTCGGTTCTGCCTTGCTATGTTTGGCCACTGTATGAGCTGTGTTAATGATGTTAATATGCTTATGTTTGGGTAATAATTATGTTAAGACTCATATGTGAAAGATAGGATAAGTTAGGAACTAGAAAGGAATTAATTTGAGAGTTCTAGATCCCTTAAAGATTCATTTTTCTGGACTCTGTCCAGCAAGGGTTAGATTCAATAATCATGGTTTTAAATTAGTTTATATGTGTAGGAATGACTCATAATTGGTTTAGGACTTAATCTTGAAACCTTAGGAGCAAACCGAACTTAGAAAGGGTCATTATTGTGACTTCTACGTACCCGTAAAGTTAGTATTTTGATTTCTGCACTCTTGAGGTTTAGAGATGTTCTTGACCATAGGGTGAGGTGAGAAATACTTAGTTATAACCTTATAGGTTCCCAAGAGACTAGGTGTTGATGATCAATAACTTAGAATGTGAGATAAAGATCTAAACCGTAATTTCTAGAACTCCGTAATCACATAAACATAACGCTGTCCAAATTCTGCTTAGTGCTATTTGGATTAGTTCTTGAGCATAAAATTTGTATAACTCATTAATTGTCAAACTATAGGTGTATAAAGAAGTTAAGGATAATTAATTTGCAAGTTTAAGACTCATAAGAATCAAAGTTTAAAACACTATGAGGTATAACATAACATGTCTATGAGCTTATGGGGATGATTGTTAATATGACTATGTGATGATGTTTGTGGAAAGTTTTATGTGACGAATGTTATGAGAAAGTTTCATGTGATGATATATATGTCATGAAAAAGCTACATGAGAATGCATGATAAAAATGAATATGATAAATGATGAGGTAATTGTGATTTAATACTTATGAGAATATAAATGTGACACAACACTGAGACGCGCTTCTCTGGGTGACAGGTTCGCCGAGCACCCCCAGGAGGAGACAAATCCGTGAGGGTATGTGTAGATGCAGCCTGCCAAAGCGGACAAATTGCGAGGCCCACGTGGCTAGCAAAGCGTTTCAAAGAGGAAATGATCCTAGAAGGGAGATCCTTAATTTGCCCCCTAGCCCGTACTTTAAGTCGGGATTATGTTACGCTTATCATAGGATAAGTAAGAGCTAGTGACGACTAGTTAAGGTATGAGCTCATAACCTAGAGAAGTTTTAGGCGGCCCCATGAGATGAAAGTTAAAGTTAACAATGTCACATAAACTACACTTATGCCAATGTTATAATGTTTCCTAGTCATTCTATTGTTTGGGTTACCTTATGATGCATTCATATCATTAGTATATTTCTGCTTAAGTTATAAAGACGCATTATAAAATATGACGGACCTTGGATAAAATACCTCTTTGGAAAACCAACTTAAAAGGAATTTATATGTATGCGCACCTTTTAGAAATAAACCCGAGGTTCCTGAGGATGTGACGATGACACCTAGGTAGGGATTACCCTCATCGAGGATTCTTTTAGAAAGATTCTCATTCCCTCTCTCTTTTCTTCCGTCATATCTTCAGATGGCGACGTTTGTACTCTTCATCGACACCCCGGTATGGGAGCTACACCATGACCCGGCACTCGGGTCATACCATTTTGAGGGTCGCCGCACTGTCAGAGTATTCATGTTCATGGGACGACCCTTCGCGCACCCCGTCCCGAGCTACCGCTTCACCCCGACTGCTCCTTATCGTCATAACGGGATTTTTGAGCGAGCGAGACCACGCGATGAGCAGATCCTCCGCATGGAGCCCGAGACATCAGCGATGCGAGTACCAGAAATGCGTGCCGCGTCCCCAGTACTCGGAGACAGACCCATCCGAGGACCCGCCATCCCACATGTACAGTTGGAGCTCCAGTCCCGCTCCTCCACCGATGAGGGCTGGGAGTGAGGAGACGGTGGTCCAGCCGAGGTTGGCTCGACGGCCATCTATGCGCCCTCGCCGCGGTGGACATGCCCCGATGATGCGTTCGACCACTCCCGCCGAGATTCGCCAGTGGATCGACTTGACCCCACAGTACTCGGACCCGCAGGAGTAGTCATAGGAGGGGTAGTAGCTAGTGCACACACACGCCACATAGTAGAGGTCAAACCTTCTTTTGTATATGAGGTTGTCTCCTTTAGGTGCACATGGGTATGGGGGTAGTTTCTTTTGTATTTGCTTTTTATGATTTCCTTGTATTGCATTTCAGTTGTATTTTGCTTCATGATGTATCAAATAGTCCTGCCTCTTTGGGTAGGCACGTTATATATATATATATCTATGATTCAGTTGATGTTCCCATGACATGATGTGTTTCTTATGCTTTGCTTATATGTTTCGCTATGATTCCCCTTAAAGTTTCGTGCGTGGCTCTCACTTTGATTTTAAATTCCAAAAAGAAAAATTTTACCCATATTTCCGCTAAGTATTTTCTAAGTAAAAGATGAGACCAAGAGGTAATATTCTAAAGATTAACCTAAGAACATACTAGTAGTCTTGGGTTAAGATTTAGGATGTTACACTTCGCACACCCAATACGAAGCTACCGCTTCACCCCGACTGCCCCCTACCATCATAACACGATTTTCGAGCGAAAGATAATTTAATCTTTACAAAATAAAGGAGCTTATCCATTTATATCAAATGAATGGCTAAGATTTAATCTTCGATTACAAGATCAAATCCTAGCCATCCATCTTACTTTATCACTTTGATAATTATCCTTTTATATTATATAATATCCTACATTTATTACATGATAAACACAAACTCAAATCTTCTTTAAGAAGCCAAAGCACTCATCATTCTCGGTCATGACACAGCCACCATTTCCATTCATCTCAAGAGCTCAAGTTTTGTTTTCAAACCACCATTCATCTCACTTTAGAGTTGTCTTGCTAGTCTTTCTTTTTCTCTCAAAATTTCAAGAAGTGTTCTTCATTTCTTTTCATCTTTATCTTCTTCATCTCTTCATCTCATCATCACCTCTCAACCATCAAACACCACCCCAAGGCCTTGAACCATCATCAAACCTCTCAAACACCACACCTCAAACACAACTTCACCCAAAACACATTTCCTTTCTTTTCCTTCCTCAAGGCCGAATCATCATCACCATCCTAGGAGGTGTTGCTCATCTCATTTCCATCTTCAAGTCCAAGCTTTTACCTTCATCACAAGGTAGGGATTTGTTTTCAAACTTTGTTTTGCTCAAGAAAGTGTTTTTCTCTAGTTTCCTCTTGGATTCTTTTTGAACTTTCCTTTGTTTCTCCTTTTCTTTTCATTTCGGCCTCTAGGCCTTGTTATGAGCATGATAGCTTGATGATGAGAGTTTCTAGAGGATGACATTGTGTTCATCTCAAAGAAACCTCTAAAGCTTGAGTTTTCCTTTTCTTATAACTTCATCTATATGTTATCTAGCTCACATGGTTTTCCAACTTAAGAAAATTAATCTAAGGATTTCTAAAAGCCCAAGCCTACCCTTGTCAACCTTAAAGTTGGCCGGCACGTTCTAGAGATTTTTCTCTAGATAGGGGTTTTGGGTATTTAATAAAGAACTTGATGTAGTTTCACTTTCTTTCTCTTTTATATGACTTTCGGTTTATGTGTTGAGATCTTTGAGATATTGTATTGGGTTGTTATCTTGTTAAAGTCTTGAATGAGCTCTAGTTAATCATAAAATGAACCTTGCATCATGTTTACTTTATGCTTTGCATATCATGTTTATTTCCTTGCTATCACTAAATACCAAGATAATGAATGAACTTGCATTATCATGTTTATATTTCAAGCTATGCATTATCATGTTTATATTTCAAGTTCTCACTTAATACCAAGATAATAATATGTTGCATTCATGTTTACTTTGTGCTATCACTTTACTTTCTAGTGGAACCTAAAACAAGTGCATGAGCATATTTATTTTTATGTCATCACCTAAATGAATCTAGAGCTCAAAGACTTGCCCATTGTGGTCTCAAACAAAGGTCTAACAATATGTATTTTTCTTGGGTTCATATTTCGGCCCTAAGAGGTCTTGAGGTTTCCAAGTATTTGAGACTATGTCTTATAATTTTTCCAAGCTTAAGTAAGTTTAAGGAATGCATAGAACCAAGTTTTGAGAATTTAGAACCTCTTGAGACAAAGATGAATTGGTCACTGCCCTCTTAAATATTCTTATGATTTTAGATGTTAAAATTGTTTATAAATGAGCTTTGAGAGTTTAAAAAGAGTTCCAAGAGAAACTAGTATTTATGTGCTTTAGAAATTATGTTTTATGCCTATTATGGAGAAGTATATTTTCGGTTCTTCCTTGCTCTTTGCTGCCACTGTATGTGCTGTTTTGATGAGGATAATGTGCCTATGTTTGAGTAAAAATAATGTTAAGACTCATATGTGGAAGATAGGATAAGTTAGGAACTAGAAAAGAATTAATTAGAGAATTCTAGATCCTTTAATTATGTAATTTTCTGGATTCTGTCCAGCAAGGTTTAGATTTAATAATCATGGTTTTAAATTAGTTTAAATGTGTAGGAATGACTCATAATTGGTTTAGGACTTAATCTTGAAGCCTTAGGAGCAAACTAAACTTAGAAAGGGTCATTGTTGTGACTTCTAGGTACCCGTAAAGTTAGGATTTCAAATTCTGCACCCTTGAGGTTTAGAGATGTTCTTGACCATAGTGTGAGGTGAGAAATACTTAGTTATAACCTCATAGGTTCCCAAGAGACTAGGTCTTGATGATCGATAACTTAGAATGTGAGTTAAGGACTTTAGGGATCTAAACCGTAATTTCTAGAACCCCGTAATCACACAAATATAAAGTTGTCTAAAATCTGCATAGTGCTGTTTGGATAGGTCCTTGAGCATAAAAATTAGTAAAACTTATTAGTTGTGAACCTATAGGTGTGTAAGAGGTTGAGAATAACACTGGAACAATTAGTTTACAAGTTTAAGACTCAAAAGAACCAAAGCATAACCTACTATAAGTTTATAACATAATGAGCTTGGAAGTTTGTATGAATGATTGTTTAAGGTGTGATTATGTGATAATGTATATGCTATGGTTTTATGTATACACTATGAAGAAGTTTCTTGTGGTGATATATATGCTATGAAAGAGATTTATGAAATGAATAATGATGTATCTATGAATTAACACTTTATGAGAACTTAAATGTGACACAACACTGAGACGCCTTCTTGGGTGACACCGGTTTAGCCGAGCACCCCCAAGAAAACAAATCCGTGAGGGTATTGACATAGAGCTTGCCAAAGCGGACAATACTACGATGCACTAGTTGCTAGTAGAGCGTTTCAAAGAGGAAATGACCCTAAGAGAGGTGATCCTTAATTGCCCCCTAGCCCACACTATTAAGTCAGGATTATGTATATGTTACGCTTATCATAGGATAAGTAAGAACTAGTGATGACTAGTTAAGGTATGAGCTCATAACCTAGAGATGTTTTAGGGTGGCCCCATGAGATGAAAGTTAAAGTTAACAATGTCACATATACTATACTTATGCCAATGTTATAATGTTTCTTAGTTATTCTATTGTTTGGTTTACCTTTATGATGCACTCATATCATTAGATTATTTTATGCTTAGCTATAAGACGCATTGTAAAATATGATGGACCTTGGATAAATAACACTTTGGAAAAATAACTTAAAAGGAATTTATATGCATGCACACCTTTTTAAGAAATAAACCCAAGGTTCCTGAGGATGTGACGATGACACCTAGGTAGGGATAACCCTACTGAGAATTCTTTTAGAAAGATTCTCATTCCCTCTCTCTTTTCTTCCATCATATCTTTAGATGGCGACATTCGTACTCTTCATCGACACCCCGGTATGGGAGCTGCACCAAGACCCTGCACTCGGGTCATACCATTTTGAGGGTCGCTGCACTGTCAGAGTATTCATGTTCATGGGATGACCCTTCGCACACCCCGTCCCGAGCTACCGCTTCACCCCGACTGCTCCTTACCGTCATAACGGGATTTTTGAGCGAGCGAGACCACGCGATGAGCAGATCCTCCGCATGGAGCCCGAGACATCAGCAGTACGCGAGTACCCCGAGTATGTGCCGCGTCCCCAGTACTCGGAGATGGACCCATCCGAGGACCCGCCATCCCACATGTACAGTTGGAGCTCCAGTCCCGCTCCCCCACCGATGAGGGCTGGGAGTGAGGAGACGGTGGTCCAGCCGAGGTTGGCTCGTCGGCCATCTATGCGCCCTCGCCGCGGTGGACATGCCCCGATGATGCGCTCGACCACTCCCGCCGAGATTCGTCAGTGGATCGACTCGACCCTACAGCATTCGGACCAGCAGGAGTAGACATAGGAGGGGTAGTAGTTAGTGCACACATGCCACATAGTTGAGGACAAACCTTCTTTTGTATATGAGGTTGTCTACTCTAGGTGCACATGGGTATGGGTGTTGTTCCTCTTGTATTTACTTTTTATGATCTTCTTGTATTGCATTTCAGTTGTATTCCGCTTCCCGATGTATTGAATAGTCCTGCCCTTTGGGTAGGCACAGTATATATATATATCCATGTTTCAGTTGATGTCTCCATGAAATGATGTGCTTCTTTATGCTTTGCTTATATGTTTCGCTATGCTTCCTCTTAAAGATTCGTGCGTGGCTCTCACTTTGATTTTAAATTCCAAAAAGAAAAATTTTACCCATAATTCAGCTAAGTATTTTCTAAGTAAAAGATGAGACCAAGAGGTAATATTCTAAAGATTAACCTAAGTACATACTAGTAGTTTTGGGTTAAGATTTAGGGTGTTACATGATGTACCTGATGTGAACTTAACAACAATGTATATATATATGTACATATTAGTTTGATAACTTATACATCTACAATATTTTATTTTAGTTATTTCCGACTAGTATAGAGTATGCGAGTGAGTAATACTTTTCTAATTACTCTGTGAACACTCGAATAAAAACATGGTAATTAGGAGGGTGTTACATTATGGTATCAGAGCTGGACTATCCTATAAGCCTGAGGATTGGACCGGCTATGCTTTCTTAGAAATTGTCATGCATTATGACTTTATATATATTTGTATGATTGCTGGTTGGAAATGTTGTGGGTTGTTGCTACACTTTGCTTGGTATTGAGCCTGATCAACTCAATATTTTTGTTTGGTGTGATAGGAACCAATGACTTCGAATCGGCAAACTAGGAGTGGAGCTGGAAACGATGCTGACATGATGAATACTTTCCATGAGATGGCAGCTGCCATGAGGGAACAAGCTACAGCTGCTACCCTAATGATGGAGCAGCTGAACCGCAATGAAAGGGAAAACCCAGCCAATAATCCTGCAGTGAACGAAGTTGATGTAGAATATCAGAAATTTGCCGAGTTCAGGAAGGCAAATCCCCCTCCATTTCGAGGAGCATTTAATCCCTGTAAATCAGAAGAATGGATAAAGGCCATGGAAAAGATTTTCTCTGTTCTTCCTTGCACAGAGATCCAGAAGGTGGCCTTTACCACCTATATGCTAGAAGCAGATGCGGATTTCTGGTGGGTTGGTACCAGGGGATTATTCGAAGCTTCCCAGACTATTGTTACCTGGACTATTTTTAAGGAATCTTTTTACCATAAGTACTTCCCTATCTCTGTAAGAAATGTGAAAGAGTTGGAGTTTATGGCTCTTTTTACCATAAGTATACTGCCAAATTTGAAGAGCTCTGCAAGTTTTCTACAATTTATCAACGTGACCCGGATGAAGTCTGGAAATGCATGAAATATGAAGGAGGTCTACGAGAAGATATAGAAGCAGCTATAAGTCTCTTGGAGATTAGGGACTATCCTACCTTGGTAAATAAATGTCGACGTGCAGAGGAGTCCAATAAGAAGCTGACAAATTTCAAGTATGTCGAAAACAATGCTAGAAGGGAGTAAGCACCTCAAGGTCCTCGATTCAAGCCTGTTAACCAGCCTCGGAGAAGATTTCCACCCAACAATAACAACAACAACAACAAAGGGAAGCAACTTCAACCTAAAAGACCAAAACCAGGACGAGAGTGCCCTAAATGTGGGAAAAATCATGGGAATCGACCGTGCTGGACAACACAAATCATTTGTTTTGGTTGTGGGAAACCAGGACATAAAATATTTGAGTGTCCTAATAAGAAAGGTTAGCAGCCCACCTCTAGGCCACAACAACATGGGCGCGTTTTTACTATAAGTGCCAAGGAAGCTTCTCAATCTGCTGATCTGATCCAAGGTAAGTGTGAAATAAACGGTACTGCCCTAGATATACTGTATGATACGAGTGCCACTCATTCTTTCATATCCCATGACTGTGTACAGCAGTTACAATTATCTGTTTCTGAACTACCTTATGATCTTCTTGTATCCACTCCTACTGGTGGTCCTATTAGGACTTGTTATACATGTGTGAATATTCCTCTTCAAATAGGTACTAGAGACTTTACTGCCAATTTAGTTTGTCTTCCTTTATCTGGTTTAGATGTAATTTTAGGTATGGACTGGTTGGTACCCAATTATGTCCTTTTACACTGTCTAGATCGAACTGCTATATTTCTTTCCACATTACCTTCCATCCCTTTAGTTCCTTTTTCTTTTTATTTGAACCTAGTAACACCTACCCCTAGTAAGACAGATTGTCAAGAATATGTTCTCCTCTCTGCTAGTGAAACTGAGTGTGATCATGAATTGAGTAAGATTATAATGGTGATAAAGTATCCTGATGTCTTCCCAGAGGATATTCCAGAGTTTCCTCCTGAAAGAGAGATTGAATTCTACATTGAGTTGGTTCCAGGAACGGGTCCTATTTCAATTGCTCCTTATAGGATGTCCCCTTTGGAGTTGAAGAATTAAAGTCCTAAATTGAAGAACTATTAGGGAAGCATTTTATTAGACCAAGTGCCTCTCCATGGGGAGCCCCTATTCTTCTGGTGAAGAAAAAGGATGGGGGTATGAGGCTTTGTGTAGACTATAGGCAATTGAACAAAGTAACAATAAAAAATAAGTACCCTTTGCCAAGAATTGACGATCTCATGGATCAATTACAAGGTGCAACTATATTCTCAAAGATCGATCTTAGATCAGGGTACCATCAAATTCGAGTTCGGGATGAGGATATACCTAAGACTGCTTTTAGAACTCGATATGGGCATTTTGAGTATAGGGTGATGTCCTTTGGATTGACTAATGCTCCGGCTGTATTCATGGATTATATGAATCGAATCTTCTGCCCTTACTTGGATAAATTTGTAGTTGTCTTCATAGACGATATACTTATTTATTCAAGAACTGAGGAGGAACATGCGGAGCATCTTAGGATTGTGTTACAAATCCTAAGGGAGAGAAAGTTGTATGCTAAATTGTCAAAATGTGAATTTTGGATGGAAGAGGTTAGATTCCTAGGTCATGTAGCATCACGAGGGGGAATCTCTGTAGATCCCAGTAAGGTAGAATCAGTACTTCATTGGGAACGACCAACAACGGTGATTGAGATTCGGAGTTTCCTAGGATTAGCTGGATACTATAGGCGCTTTATCATGAATTTTTCTCAAATAGCCTTACCTTTGACGAAACTAACCCGAAAGAATGCTCTATTCAATTGGACATCGGAGTGTGAAAATAGTTTCCAGGAGTTGAAGCAAAAGTTGACCATGGCTCCAGTACTAGTATTACCTGATCCTCATGAACCCTATGAGGTTTATTGTGATGCTTCTAGTAAGGGTTTAGGATGTGTGTTGATGCAAAATCATAATGTAGTTGCCTATGCTTCTAGATAGTTGAAACCCCATGAAGTAAACTATCCAACCCATGAAGTAAACTATCCAACCCATGACCTTGAACTTGCCGCTGTGGTTTTTGCTCTAAAGATCTGGCGACATCTTTTGTATGGTGTGCAATTTAATGTTTTCTCTGATCATAAAAGTTTAAAGTATCTTTTTGATCAGAAAGAGTTGAATATGCGACAAAGAAGGTGGATGGAATTCCTCAAGGACTATGAGTTTAGTCTGAATTACCATCCAGGCAAGGCAAATGTTGTTGCCGATGCTCTGAGTAGAAAATCCCTAAGTGTAGCATGCCTGATGATTAAAGAGACGGAGCTAGTTGAAAGCTTCAAGAAACTTAGTTTAGACATGTCTGTGAACCCTCAAGGTGTTATGCTAGGCCAAATAAAAGTAACAAGTGAGTTCAAAGAACAAATTTTAGCTGCACAACGCGAAAACCCAGAGTTTCAGGAGATATTAAGATCAATTCATGCAGAGAAGTTGCCAGGATTCACTCAAGACCAACAAGGTATATGGAGATACAAGGATAGGGTATGTGTACCCACAAGTGGTGATCTTAGAAAGAAGATCTTAGAGGAAGCTCATAGGGGTGAACTTACTATACACCCAGGGACTAGTAAAATGTATGCAAATCTCAAGAAAATGTTCTGGTGGTCAGGAATGAAAAAAGACATAGAAGAGCGTGTCAGGAAGTGTTTAACTTACCAAAAAGTTAAAATAGAACATCAAAAACTAGCTGGAACCTTGCAACCCTTAGAAATCCCGAAATGGAAGTGGGAAAGTATCTCCATGGACTTTGTAATGGGTTTACCAAGGACGTCATCAGGTCATGATGCTATATGGGTTATAGTAAATAGATTGACCAAGTCTGCTCATTTCTTACCTGTTAAAGCTAATTACCCTTTGGATAAGTTACATTCAAGAAATAGTGAGACTACATGGTGTACCTTCCTCAATAGTTTCTGATAGAGACCCTAGATTTACTTCTAGGTTTTGGGGAGCTTTCCAAAAAGCCTTTGGGACTAAGCTTTGTTTGAGCACTGCCTATCACTCCCAAACTGATGGACAAATAGAACGTACCATACAAACCCTGGAAGACATGTTAAGAGCATGCGCGATTGAACAGAAAGGAAGTTGGGATAAGTTACTTCCATTGGTTGAATTTGCTTATAACAATAGTCATCACACTAGTATTGGCATGGCCCCGTATGAAGCACTGTATGGACGAAAATGCCAATCTCCATTATGTTGGTACGACTCAGGGGAGACAAGATTATTGGGACCCGATCTTGTTAATCAAACAACAGAGCATATCCGAAAGATCAGGAGCAAGATTCTCACCGCACAAAGTCGTCAAAAGAGCTATGCTGATACTCGAAGGAAACCTTTAGAATTTCAAGAGGGATAACATGTATTCTTGAAGGTCACGCCCACTACTAGAGTAGGTAGGGCCCTTAGAGTTAAAAAGTTGTCACCTAGGTTTATAGGGTCTTTTCAAATTCTTCGACAAATTGGGTTAGCTGCCTACCAGATAGCCTTACCCCCACATTTGTCTAACCTTCATGATGTCTTCCATGTATCTCAACTCTGAATGTACCACCCAGATCCAAACCATATTATTGAGCCCAAATCTATACAGTTAAGGGATGACTTGACGTTTCAAGCCCTTCCTATTCAGATCGTTGATAGAGAAGTCAGGCAACTTAGGAATAAATCTGTGCAACTTGTAAAAGTGGCCTGGGGTGGACCTGGAAATGAAGAGTATACATGGGAACTAGAATCAAGTATAAAGAAAGATCATCCGGAATTGTTTACAGGTATGAAATTTTGAGGACAAAATTTTTATTAAGGTGGGTGGTAATGTAATACCCTAATTTTTTTTATTCAGAAAATAATTGAGGCTTTAGTAATAAGAATATCAAAATTGTGATGTACATAGAAATGATGAGAACAATGTAATGAACGGAAAAAAAAAAATGTGAATAGTGTCTTGCAGCCTCGTAGGCCCACCGGGACAGCCGAAACCCTAGAACTGGGCCCCGGAGATGTCCAAAATTGAGAAATTATAGGATTAAGATTAAAAATAGGTAGGAATAAAAGTTTTATACTTAGAATTAATTTTCGGACAATGTTTGATTTCCCGGGTATACTGTTTTACTCGTTCAGTAAAATTTCGGTGTGTGCTTTCTAACACCGAAAGCTAATTTAATCTTTACAAAATAAAGGAGCTTATCCATTTATATCAAATGAATGGCTAAGATTTAATCTTGGATTACAAGATCAAATCCTAGCCATCTATCTTACTTTATCACTTTGATAATTATCCTTTTATATTATATAATATTCTACATTTATTACATGATAAACACAAACTCAAATCTTCTTTAAGAAGTCAAAGCACTCATCATTCTCGGTCATGACACAGCCACCATTTCCATTCATCTCAAGAGCTCAAGTTTTGTTTTCAAACCACCAAAATACTTGCTCAAAGTTCCTAAAACCATAAACTCCCTTTACTAAACTTGTTCTACTCCCTAATATCTACCAAACTAACCTATTAGAATTTGAATCCATCAACTTTTGCTATTTTGAGAGCTCAACACCTGCTGTTTAGGGAAGGGTTAGGGGCTGATTGGTAGGCCTTGGAGTGAGCAAGATCACTCTTGGACACATCCTTGAAAGCCAAGATCCTTAAAGCTACAAAGTAAGGTTTTATTGAGTCTTTTCTTGCCAAATTTATATTTCAAATCTCTGACTTTTTCTGCTCGAAATTTTTGGTTATTTGGGTTAATGATAAATGGTTGTTGAAGTATAAATTTTGTTGAAGGGTTTGGATGAGGTTAGAGTAATCATTTTATCAAGTGAAGTTTTAGATAGTGTGCTGGAATTTCAGTTTTGCTTAAAACAGTAAAATATCATGAATTTTTAGACATATTTGTAGTTATGATCATAGCCTGGAAAAATATATGTTGGACCTAACATCTTTTACACGAAAATTCTTGAGCACTAATTTTATGTTTTACTGTCTCAAAAAAATCAGAAATCGAAAAGGTAACCTTGCTGTCTGGATTGTGGGGATTGAAGCTCCGATTTTATATGATTTTAGTACCATAGTAAATGATTGAATTATCATCTGAAATTTTTATAGGGTGTTCATAACTTCTTAAAGTATAACTGTGATTTTTATTTTGGGTTGATTTGATCAATTGCTAGGATTAAAAATTATGAGAATTCTGGTCTGAGCTGTGAATAAGTGGTCTCTGACTATCAAATTTGTATAATTTATTTAACTAGGTTACGGAATTCTTTTTCCCCTAAAATATTTACAGGGACTATTAAACACATTGAGGTGTTATAGGGAATTTTTGTGGCTCTTAAATTAGCCATTTGATATGGAAAGTAAATGTTGCTACTGGAATGATAAATTTACCAAAGTTGCTGAAATGGTGGAAATGTCTTAAATTGATAATGGAATGGCATTTAGTCCACATATATGATATATGAATGCATGCTAATGGTTTTAGAGAGTTACTTGTAAAGCATAATGAGACTCTAGATGTAACTAAATTGCCTACGTGTGATGTAAACATGATTTGTCAAAAAGAAAAGTACATGCGGCTGTTATATGACAAAAGAGAATATGAGAAATGTGATGGTGCATATTTTAACATACGTGGAAAATAGAAACAAGGCTTATATGGGATAAAAAGGGAAGGCAAAAATAAGAACTTCCCAGGAAATGTTATGAGGCGGAGACGTATCGGCTAAGAGATAGAATTGTGTGTGATTCAGAAATGGAAAAGAAATATGAAGTCCGATGATCACGAATAGGAATGAGCTTATGACCTAGCAGTCTATGGTCCTCTGAGGAGTTATCCACTACATATGTTACCTGATGTGAAACTAAGCCTTCCCTATGCTAATGAAAAGAAACAACTGCTCTAATTGAATTTCGTGGATTACAAGAGAAAGATTTATGGTTACCATCATGTTACATTTTGACTTTACTTGAATTATATACATTAATAACTATTCCTATGACTATGCATAGTTTAATTGTTATTTTTGCATATAAGTTTACTTGATATTGCTTATAAGAATGAAATTCCTACTTATGTTTTGTTTAGTAATTTTGATTACTGGTGAGGGATTACCCTACTGAGAATTATATAATATTCTCATCCCTATTTGTGTATATTTTGTATGGTGCTCAGACGCTATAGATGCCGTCAGTGATCTTCTTCCTTGACTCACCCCAATGGCAATGGCACTACGATCCTGACTTGGATTCACTATATGTAGTAGCATATTCTCAGATACGAGCTTATGTATTCTTCAGCCATTCGTTTGGTACCTCTGTTTTTATTGCTGAGTTTGACCCTGCTTTTCCTTATGACGGTGTGCCCCTACACATGGCACACCCTGTTGAGTTTGTAGCTCCACCCGCACCACCTATGCCCCCTCCTGGAGATGATCCATCCTCCTCCTCCTCCTCGGACTCCGATCCACCAACTAGTCCTGGTGCCCCTGCTGAGGGCAACGCCATTCCACTGATGGCGAATGGTTTTCTTTAGGGGAGCATGTGACATTCAGGGACTCATGTTATGTACGTAGTTGTAGTTTAACATTAGGAACCCGCCAGCCTATAGACTGATTTTGTGAGATACTTTAGAGTCCATTTCTGTATGTATGAAATTTTGCTGGATCTCAACTTTGAGCAGGTCAGACTACTTAGTATAAGTGTTCTTTTGTACACTGAGTTCCTGACTAGTTAGGAGATAACTAGTTTGTCTTTTTTTGTATGATGTACCTAATGTGAACTTAACAACAATGTATATATATATATATATGTACATATTAGTTTCATAACTTATACATCTACAATATTTTATTTCAGTTATTTCCGACTAGTATAGAGTATGCGAATGAGTAATACTTTTGTAATTACTATGTGAACACTCGAGTAAAAACATGGTAATTAGGAGGGTGTTACAAAGAATCATGGGAACCGCTCTTGCCTTATAGGGCAGAGGGTCTGCTTCAAATGTGGCAAGCCTGGCCACTACGCCAACAACTGCACCAACGAAGGGCCGTCGAATCAGAACCCCCAACCACAACACCAAGGACGGATCTTTAACCTCAACGCGGAGGACGTACAAAAGTCCAACGACCTTATTAAAGGTAAGTGGGAACTTAACAGTAGAACCTTAACTGTACTTTTTTATTCTGGCGCTACCCATTCTTTTTATCTCATATGCTAGTGTCGAGTCTTTGATTTTCAAGTTTCTAAGCTTCCTTTTGATCTGATTGTTGCTACTCCCACAAATCGCCCTGTTAATACTTGCAAATGTTGTTTAAACTGTCATCTTGTTGTAGAAAATAGATCTTTTATCATAGATTTAATTTACTTACCCCTTAAAGACATAGATATCATTCTAGGCATGGATTGGCTTCATGCCAACCGTATGTTATTAGATTGTGGAACCCAAATAGTTGTTTTTTCTTCTCCTCCCAAAGACATTAGTCAACCCTTAAGATTGTACCTAAACTCCGTAGAGGTCATCTACAGTGAGGAGAAAACTAAGGGATCTATTCTCCTAGCCGCTTGTGAGGTTGATTTTGATCAGAACCTAGGTGAGATACCTATGGTGAGAGACTATCCCGAGGTGTTTCCAGATGAAATACCCGAGTTCCCTCTCAAAAGAGAAGTAGAGTTTTCCATAGAGCTGGTTCCTGGAATGGGACCTATCTCTATAGCCCCGTATTGGATGTCACCTTTGGAATTAGCCGAGTTGAAAACCCAGTTAGAAGAGTTGTTAGAGAAAAGTTTTATAAGGCCAAGTGCTTCGCCTTGGGGCACTCCAGTCTTATTTGTGAAGAAGAAGGATGGAAGTATGAGATTACGCATAGATTATAGGCAGTTGAATCGAGTTACGGTGAAAAACAAATACCCGTTGCCTAGGATTGATGATCTTGTGGACCAGTTGAAGGGAGCTGTAGTGTTTTCTAAGATTGATTTGAGATCAGGATACCATCAGATTAGGGTTAGAGATCAAGACATTCCTAAAACTGCCTTTAGAACTAGGTATGGACACTTTGAGTTCAATGTCATGCCATTTGGTTTGACGAATGCTCCCGCAGTTTTTATGGATTACATGAATAGGATCTTTAGACCCTATTTAGATCAGTTCATGGTTGTGTTCATAGATGATATTCTCATTTATTCGAAAACCCACGAGGAGCATGAGCGTCATTTAACGATGGTTTTAGAGATTTTGAAGGAGAAAAAGTTGCACGCCAAGCTTTCTAAGTGTGAATTCTGGTTGGATGAGGTGAAATTCTTAGGACACATTGTGTCAAAAGATGGCATAGCTATCAACCCCAGTAAGATAGAAGCCATGATGAATTGGGATAGACCAACCTCTGTGATCGAAATAAGAAGCTTTTTGGGTTTAGCCAGTTATTACCGTAGGTTCATTAAAGGATTTTCCCAGTTAACCCTACCTCTAACCAAGCTCACTAGGAAGAATGCCCCGTTTGTATGGAATCCCGAGTGTGAAAAGAGTTTCCTAGAGCTTAAGGAAAAGCTCACCTCAACCCCAGTTTTGGTTTTACTTGGCTCCAATGTACCCTTCGAGGTATATTGTGATGCTTCGAGCAAAGGTTTAGGTTGTGTGTTGATGCAAAACAAGCAAGTGGTAGCCTATTCGTCTAGACAACTCAAGCCTCAAGAGGTAACCTACCCTACCCATGACCTAGAGTTAGCAGCCATAGTGTTTGCCCATAAGATGTGGAGACACCATTTATATGGTGTTAAGTTCGAAGTTTTCTCCGATCACAAGAGTCTCAAGCATCTCTTTGATCAAAAGGAGTTAAATATTAGGTAGAGAAGGTGGATGGAGTTCTTAAAGGACTATGACTTCGGCTTAAGTTACCACCCTGGCAAGGCTAATGTAGTCGCCGATGCCTTGAGCCGAAAGTCATTGCGCTTGTCTCATATGATGGTTAATGAAGTTGGGTTAATAAAGAAGTTTAGAGACATGAATCTGGGGATGTCAGTGACCAATAATGGTATAAAGATGTGTCACTTCCGTGTGACCAGTGGGTTTAAGAAAAGGATTATGCTAGCACAAAGGGAAAACAAGGAGTTTATGGAGACCATAGAGGCAGTTAAGGCTGGGAAGTTGAAGGGTTTTGAGCAAGGCCCCGATTGGTTGTGGAGGTTCGAGGGGCGAATCTATGTGCCACGGGACGGCGACCTCCGAGAAAAGATCTTGGAGGAGGCTCACAATAGCCACTTCACCATTCATCCTGGTACTACCAAGATGTACCAAGATTTGAAGAAGATATTTTGGTGGCTCGAATTGAAGAAGGATGTGGTCTCCTGGGTGAGTAAGTGTTTGGGATAGTATATCGATGGATTTCGTGATAGGATTGCCAAGGACCTAAGCTGGCCATGATGCCGTATCGGTAATCGTGGATCGACTTACCAAGTCGGCCCACTTTCTGCCTATTCAAGTCACGTACTCATTGGATAGATTGGCTCAACTTTACATCCAAGAGATAGTAAGGTTGCATGGAGTTCCGTCGACGATAATCTCGGATTGAGATCCGCGGTTTACATCACGTTTTTTGGGAGCCTTTCAAAAGGCGTTTGGTTCAAAGTTGTGTTTGAGCATTGCTTACCACCCTCAAACAGATGGCCAATCAGAGAGAACAATCTAAACCCTAGAAGATATGTTGAGAGCCTGTGTCTTGGACCAAAAAGGAAGTTGGGATAAGTACATGCCACTAATCGAGTTTGCGTATAACAACAGTTATCACGCGAGCATCGGTATGGCACCGTACGAAGCGTTGTATGGAAGGAAGTGCCAATCACCCTTGTGTTGGTATGAACTGGGAGAACAAAGTGTGTTAGGACCCGATGTTGTGAGGGAAACGACGGAGCAAATCAAGAGAATTAAGGATAGAATCTTAACCGCTCAAAGTCGACAGAAAAGCTACGCAGACAAAAGGCGTAAGCCCTTGGAATTCCAAGAAAGCGAACATGTATTTCTCAGAATCACCCCCACTATAGGAATAGGGAGAGCCATGAAAGTCAAAAAGTTGAGTCCCTGATTTCTCGGTCCTTTTGAAATTCTTCAGAGAGTCGGGTCTGTAGCCTACAAAATAGCCGTGCCACCTAATCTTTCTAATCTCCATGACGTCTTTCACGTCTCTCAGTTACGTAAATATGAGTCCGACCCTAGCCATGTTTTAGAGCCAGAACACATATAGTTAAGGGAGGACCTGACATTCAATCTACCATCTATGAGGATCGTGGATCGTGGTCTCAAGCAGTTGAGGAACAAGTCTGTTCCTTTGGTAAAAGATGCATGGGGACGTGGCAAGACCGAAGAGTTCACATGGGAGCTTGAATCCGAGATGAGGTCGAAGTACCCTGAGCTGTTCTGAGGTACGAATTTCGAGGGCGAAATTCTTTTTAAGGAGGGGAGTAATGTAACGCCCCGATTTTCTGTTAGAGTGAAAATGACTAGAATACCCCTAAGGTCATTTTCGGCCCAGAACTCGAGGATAGCCAACCCAGCAGTCCTCAAGGGGCTAACTCAATCTTTTAAGGGGATTAATTGACTTGTGTGCCTTTCCGAGGTCGAAAATCTTGTTTTCTGAGTTTTCAGGTCAAAATGACCAAAATACCCCTGTGGTGTTTGACCCGGTCGCAAGTGCCGAATGAACCCGAAACTTCTCCAAATGGTTTTAAAAGGTGTTTTTATGTATTCTGTGACCTACGTTTTAGTCCTGGTGGTCCCGGGCAAAATTTGTGCAAAATTATGATTTTGCCCCTAGTTTTGTGTTTTGAGCTTAATTGCATGATTAAGCAAACCTAAGCAATATTAGGCTCTAATCGAAGATTAACTAATTTTTATAATTAATCAAGAGTCAAAATAATTTATTAAAGTTGATTAGAACCTAAGAATGCTTAATTTAAATTCAAATCTTATTTTAAATTCAAGATTCTTAGTCATGGAATCTTGAATAGTGTTTTCTCTCTCCAATTCCTTAAATCATGGAAATTTGTCTATATAGTTTACTCATAAAATGAATTTTAAACTCTCTAAATATGTATGAACACTCCTTAATCATGTCATAATATCTCTAATCACATCCTTAGTTACCTAAACACATATTTAGCAATTTCTAATCTTGCACCTAATCTAATACACACCTAAACACATCTCTAAACCATCATTAAACAAAACAAACCTCACCTCCTCTCTTCTAGAAGTGCATGGCTGCCTCCCCCTCCATACCTCAAATTTTTGAAATTCAAATGTAATTTCAAGTCCACACCAAGCCTTACTTAGCCTATACTTTGCACCATGCTTACCATACATCAAATCATGCTTGAATGACCACATGTAAGAGATATTTTCTCTTCTTCCTTGCCCATGTGCTATGGTCAGCCCCCTCCCCTCAATGAGCCTCCATTGTTTCATTTTTCTATAAATACCTTGCTTACTTGAGCTTGGAAACATTTTAGATCATTTGCTAAGTTTAGTTTTCAAGCTTTTCTTTAAGTTCTTTCCTTTTCTCTCAAGAGTTCTAAGAGTTCTTCCTCTTCTTCTTCATCTTCTTCATCTTCCCTTTGAATCATCATCTCATAGCCATACACCACCACCTCACAACCTTGAATCACCTCCTAAGCCCCTAAACACTCAACCTCAAACACAAACTGACCAAGAACACATCTCCTTTCCTTTCCCTTCTCCTTGGCCGAATCATCATCACAACTTTAGGAGGAGTTTTCCTTCTCATCTTCATCTCAAGTTCAAGCTTTCCATCTTCACTCTTGGTAAGGAGTTTCTTTCAAACTTTGTTTTGCTCAAAAACATGATTTTCTCAAGGTTTCTCTTGGTTTGTTTTTAAGCTTTTCCTTGTTTTTCCTTTTCTTCTTTTCGGCCTTAAGGCCTTGATATGAACATGATAGCTTGATGATGAGAGTTCCTAGATGACGGCCTTGTGTTCATCTCAAAGGAACCTCTAAAGCTTGAGTTTTTCCTTTCTTTGAACTTTATCTATATGGTACTTAGCTCACATGATTTTCAACATAAGAAAAACTAATCTAAGGTTTTCAAAAAGCCCAAGCCGACCCTTGTCAACCTTAAAGTTGGCCGGCATGTTCTAGAGATTTTCTCTAGATAGGGGTTTTGGGTACTTAATAAAGAACATGGCTTAGTTTCAATCTCATTTCTTTTCCTTGCTTGATTTCGGTTCTAGTTCCTTTTCCTCTATGTTTTCGGTTCTTGCTTCCTTTTCTTTATGATCTTGTTTTCTTTGAGTTTATTTCCTTTGAGCTTGATGGTGATGTTCAAGAGCCATGTAGTTCCTTTGAGAACTTGACTCAAGAACTCTAAAGCTCACTTTGTTGATGAGATAGATGTTGGGTTGAGATTTTTGGTTCTCTTTAAAAGTCTTATATGAGCTCTAAGTTAAGATAAAAATAACTTGCATCCATATTTACTTTTATGTCATCACTAAATGCTCAAGATTAAAGAATGAACTTGCATTTCCATATTTATGTTTATGCTCTCACTAAATCTCTAAGATAATAATGGATTTGCATAGCATATTTATTTTATGCCCTCACCTCTTAATAAAGACTAAAACCAAGTGCATTGCATATTTATTTTTATGTCAATCACTTAAGAGATTTAGAGCTCATGGACGTATCCATTATTATCTCAAAGAAAGTTTGAAAATATAAGGCCTTTGCTTCTTGATTTTCAGCCTTATGATGATGTTGAATCCTAGAATGAGATTCATCTAGTTACAAGTGCTAAAACTCATGTTTCATGATTTCACTAAGTCTAGATGATCTCAAGAGATGTTGTGAGCAAAGTTTTATGTTTTAAAACCCCCTTGAGATTAATTTGAAATAGCTACTGCCCTTTTGTGTTTTGTGATGGTTTTGATGAAATAAATTATTTCTAAGTAAGTTTTGAAAGTTTTAAAAAGGTTCCAAGAGAAACCAACAATTTATGTGTTTAAAACATGAAGTTTTATGCCTTGTTTGATGTAGATGATTTCGGTTCTGCCTTGCTTGATTTCTCACTACTTTATGCTGTTTTGATGATGATAATATGAGTATGTTCATGTGTGTTCAATGCTAAAATTAATATGTGAAAGTTAAGACAAGTTAGTAACTAGAAAGAAATTAATTTGAGACTTTCAGATCCATTAGAAAATTAATTTTCTGGATTCTCTCCAGCAAGGTTTAAAATTAGAAATCATGGTTTAAAATTAGTTTAAATGTGTAGAAATTACTCATAATTGGTTTAGGACTTGATCTTGATGCCTTAGGAGCAAACCGAACTTAGAAAGGGTCAATGTTGTGACTCCTAGGTACCCGTAAAGTATAAATTATAGATTCTGCACTCTTGAGGTTTAGAATTGTTTATGATCATAGAATTGAGTGAGGAATACTTAGATATGAGCCTATAGGTACCCGAGAGTTTAAGTTGTGATGTTAGACAACTTAGATTTCAAGTTAAAGGACCTTAAGGGTCAAAGCATAACATTAAGAGACTTGATGTTTTAAGTTAATAATGCAAGTGGTGTGTTGATGCATATGCTTTGATGATGTATGAGCTATGATGAAGTGATTCATTGAAATGTTAAGTTATCATGATTATGAAAGTTGATTGAGTAATGCAAATGTGTTATGAGCTTGTCGCATAAAGTCAATTTGAAAGAAATTCAGTACACAGCAGTTACGCTGTCAAATTTTCATCAAATCTAAAGGACTTGAGAATGTTTTTGAAGTATGATATGTGATTTAAAACCCTAGTTGACACCAGTTCGGTCAAGCACCCCCAAGAGATTTTTATGTGACAAAGCACTGAGACGCGCTTTCCTAGGTGACACCAGTTCGGTCGAGCACTCCTAGGGGAGACAAATCCATGAGGGTATGAGTAGATGCAACCTACCAAAGTGAACAAATTGTTGTGGCTAGATGCCCACAAAGCGTTTCAAAGAGGGTATATCCTAAGAGAGGTGATCCCTAGCCCCCTAACCCGTAAGCAGTCGGGATTATTTTTATTATGTTTCACTTATTTAGATAATAAACATGAGCTAGTGATGACTAGCTGAGGTATGAGCTCATAACCTAGATGTTTTAGGGTGGCCCTATAATGCTATGGTATAATGATTTATGTCACGAAGTTGAGAAAGTTCAACATGAAAGATTTATGCCCCTTTATGCCACTTGTATACTTCTTGATGTTATGATTTGTTAAGTTGTTTGCTTAAAGTATTGCCATGCATTCATACTTGATATGTTGCATTCATGACATTAAGATGCATTCTAAAAGGAATGAACCTTGGATAATTAGTTTTATGAAACCTAATAATGAATCTTACATGCATGTACACCTCTTTAATAATAAACCTAAGGTTCCTGAGCATGTGGACGATGTAACCCTAGATAGGAGATCCCTACTGAGATTCTTTAGTAAGATTCTCACTCCTTTCTCTTCTCTTTCTCTTTTCCGTCACATCTTCAGAGCTCGATGATGGCTTTCGTGCCGTTCATTGACACGCCAGTCTGGGAGGTGCACTACGACCCGGATCACTGCTCCTATCACTTTGAGGGTTGATGTGTCGTTCGTGTTTTTGTGTATATGGGACGACTTTTTGCCTACCTAGTGTCCAGCTATCGGTTCACTGCTACAGCTCCTTATGGTGACGATGACCTGATCTTCGAGCGCACTCGCCCCCACGATGAGCAGACCCGTTGTGCTTGATCGTCTGCCTCAACGGTTCGTGATTATCCGGAGCATATGCTGCGATCGAGGAGGTCGGAGACAGATCTATCCGAGGACTCACCGACGCATATCTACTTGAAGAGCTCTGCCCCTATTCCTCCAGTTAGGCGAGAGAGGAGTGAGGCTACTGTGATGCAGCCGCGCCTGGTGAGGAAAGCCAAGATGCACCCTCACCGAGGAGCTCATGTCTAGCCGACACACATTCGTACTCCACTCCACTGGCCCACACAGGAAGAGCTCGAGTAGTTCGCCGGGTACATACCTCCATCACTCGAGGGTTCCCGCCACCGGTAGACTTTGTTGGAGAGCTATATGAGTGCCTGAGCTATCACAAGGTCTTCCCCTTTGACAGTATCTTTTGGGAGGGGAATTCGAGTATAGTACTCATAGCTTTGATAGGAGGGTAGTGTAGTTGGTTTTTATTTCCCGTCATTCCATGTACTTTACTGCTTTTGTACTTTCCTGTCATTTTCTGTGTATTGTAAGCTCAACCCAATCCTATAAGGGTGTGACTATATGTATCTTTAAATTATGGTATTTATGAAAGTATTTCTTTTGATGTGTTAATCCTTGTTCCATCGCGATATGTTTTATTTCCCATGCTTTACTTGACTTGTCATTGTGCTTCACATTCTTGTCTTACGATGAACGCGGCTCTCACTTTGGTTTTATGTTTCAAAACAAAATTTACCCATAATTTATACTAAGTATTTTACTAAAAGGATGAGACTAAGAGATAATAACCTAATGATTAACCTAATGTGTTCTAGAGTATTAGGTTAAAAATTAGGGTGTTACAAGCAAGATTGCTTAACCTCTTACCTTCTGTAACATCCCCAAATTTATAACTAAGATAAATATTAATTTTAATTAGCGATAGCAAAACTAAGAGAATCTGGACAAATGTTATGAAACACAACAAATAGACTACTTAAGTATGTCTAGAGAAAAATGCAAAGAATTACGAAAATGCCATCACTTAGTGGAAATTATGAAAATGCCCTTGCTATGTAAAGGAAATTACCAAACTACCCTTGCCTTATGAAATGACGAAGATACCCTTACTCTATGAATGGAATTACAAGAATACCACTATCATTGTCTAATTACAAAAATATCCTTGTCTTAGTTAAAGAAATTACTACAATGCCATTTGCACAAATCCCTAGACTTGTCTTTAGACAAGAATGAATCTAAGCCATTGGATTAAGATGATAACACAATAATTTAACCACATACATCATACACATTTCTGAATCACATACATGCACTAAAGGTTAGAAAATCTCCACTAACATCTTTGCACAAAACATGGAGCATTTTCATCCAACATGTTTGCATAAAACATGGAAACATGTTTGCACAAAACAAGGACATTTTCATCCCAAAATTCAGCCAACATGTTTCCATAAATCATGCTCCAAGTGCTTTCCTTCTTCTGTTTTTTCTCTAATCTTTCCACTATAAATACTCCTCAAACTCTCTTCAATTTAGAAACTCCCTAAGTGTTCTTTCTTTCTTATTCTATCATTCTTCTTATGTTCTTCAAAGACTTCTCTTGATCCTCTAAACTTCATTCAAATACTTAAATCCTAAGTCCAAACTTTCACTAGCCCTCACAAGAGTTACAATCTTTAACTCTAGTGAGAAATATTTTCTTAAGCACTCAAATTCTAGAGCCAAGATTCAAGGAGGGTCATCCACTCCAAAAACTCTTGTTCAAAGCTTAAGGAAGAAGATAAGGACCCTTTTTAGACCCTACACAAGAGGTAGGAGTTTCTTCTTTATTTGTTCAAGTATTGTTGGCTTCTAACTTTGCTCATAGATAGATGCCTCAAACTTGAGTTATTGTCAAAAGTTTTGAGTAATTATATTTTTAGAAAACACAACATATTCTATTCTGATATGAGTACTTTTATGATGTTATCAAACTCAAATATAACTTAAAAGATTGTATGTGAAACTTGAGTTAATAAAGTAACTTAAGACATGAACATGGCAGGTGCTGGAATTTCTAGTTATTTCTGGCAGTAGTTACTTCGAAAATTAGTGTTCATAAAATATTAAGGACCTCTAAATGAAAATATTTTTATTATAAACTAGACTCATTGTAGAACACTCTCCAAAAAGAATCACCTAAAACGGAGTTTCCTAGCCCAAGATATAAATTTTTAAAGTAGAGCATAAGACTGAAACTCTTAATCTGACCTTGTAGTAGTAAAATAGGTGTAACTCACTCTAGAAAAATGCAAATGGACTGATTTCAACTTTGTGGAAAAACTAACACATCTACAAACACACTTATGTATGCTATGCATAAATTTGTACACCACGAAAATACAAAATGAGAGATATAATTTCGGGATAGTGTGCTGAGAAAGTCTTGAAGGTAGCGTGATACTGTGAGAGTGCAATTTGGAAAGGTTCTGGCTAAGGAAAGACTTGGTATTTAAGCGTGTCCATTGTGACCCACCTCTCTTTCCTGGGAATCCTACTATGCACAATTTACAGTTGATTTACACTAATCTAAGATGATAGTGCTACAAATTTTATTCTAAAAGATGTCAGAACTCTAAATAAAAGATTCAAGTCTTGTAAAGAGATAATTTTAAGGATTTAAGTAGAATAATAATCTTCAGTAGATATATATAAAAGTCATAATAAAAATATATAAAGAACCTCTAAAAATATCTTAAAGGGTATTAATGTATTAATGGAAATACTAGAGTACAAAGAAGACTAAGAGAAAAAGATAATACCAAGATATGCATAACCTATTAGGAACACTAGAGACCTAACTTGATAACTTAGGTTGCTTAATATGAATTATCTATAAGAATGTTTACTATGAGATTTACATGATATTGTCTATGTTACATGAAGTGATATACAGAAATGTGAATGTATTGATGAGATATGAAATGATAATGATAAAATAATTGACTGTGCCATGATTTATTAATGTGCATACATTCATGTTTCAAATGAAATAATAAATAGACCAACTCACTGCTTAATCCTCTTTGAGGATTAAGGTATTGATGATTTCACTCAGTGAGAATAAAAGTAAAACCTAAAAAAGTAGCAATGATAGTCTGGAAAAGTGGACTTGAGCTAAACTCACGGCTTAACCCCTTAAACCGTTGAGATCATGGCAATGGAAAGAAAACTAAAAGGTTGTGGCGACGGCCACGGTATGAGCTCATTACCCTTTTAGGGTTGTCTAAGGCATTGATGCATTCATCCCATGAGTAATTAAGAAATATGTTGATGAAATAAATGAAAGATGATGATCACTAAACAAGTGAATATTGAGGATGAGTAATCATGAAATGCATTCAGCTCCTAAATGATTATTGCTTATTAGTGGTTTTTCATGATATGCTTATATGTATGCTTGATGAAATACTGAATGGATATTTCTGCTAATGTTCAAGATTAGTTTAAAAGTAACTGCACTTCAGCTAATCACGTTTGTGAAAGTTTGATAATTGAATCCTTACCTATTCACCTTTTTATAATAAACCCGAAGTGACTGGGACGACAACGATGACACTTTTAGTACAAGTAGGAACTCCTACTGAGAAATCATGTATTTCTCACTCCTATGTTTATTTTCCGTTGTCGTTACCAGAGACAGACGTGTCCACCTAAAGCAACGAAGCTGTAGCTGAGGAACGAGGTAGCACGTGAAGATTTCAAAATGTTCAAGTAGGAGCATTCCGAGCTTTAGTTACATTATAATTTGTGAGAAACAATTAGTAATAGTAGAACTTATATTGTTATTTGTAATAACTTATCAGTATGATATATGCCCTGTTGTGACTTATGTATTAAGTGATTATATTCCACTTTATGTGATAATGTAACTTGATTCCGCTTATTTAATTAAGTGCGCAATGTAACTTGATTATTATCTATAAAAGCGCTATGTATTTCACTTCTCGTTACAGGCTTAAGTTTTCAAAAAAATTAATTTATTAAAAAAAAAAACTTCCACTATTTTTCTAAGTTAATTTCAAAAGAAAATAAATACAAGGCATAAGTGACAACTAATAGAATCCAAATGTGAACTTAAGCACAGTGGGGTTCTATTAGGGTGTTACACCTTCCTATTACAAAAGGATACTGAATTTGGTTTTTATAACAGGTGCAGGAAGGCATTTGAGAGGTTGAAGAAAGCCTTGACCACCATCAGTCATCCAGCCACTTGACTGGAGCCAACCATTTGAGCTCGTGTGAGATGTTCTGATCATGCAGTGGTCGCTGTGCTTACACAACGCGTGGATAAGGTTCCTCATGCTATTTACTTTGCTTCTCGTACCTTGGATGCTGCTTAACCAATTACACCACTATTGAGAAGGAGTGATTAGCCATTGTTTTTACTTTGGAAAATTTTTCTCTTACTTGCTAGGCTCTAAGGTAGTGGTGTACTCGAACCATGCAGCTCTTAAATACTTGCTGAAGAAGCCGGAAGCCAAGCCTAGGCTCATTAGATGGATGCTACTACTCCAAGAATTTGATTTAGATATTAAAGATAAAAGTCGAGCTCAAAATCTAGTAGTGGACCATCTAAGCAGACTTGAGCATCTTGACCTGGACAACATGAGTGTGTCTGTTATCCCGTGGTATGCTGATATCATGAATTACTTGGTTGCACAAGTGGGTCCCTCATATTTTTCACTAGCACAGTTTTCAAAGTTGAAAAGTGATGCTAAATATTATGTTTGGGATGACCCTTATCTATGGAAAATATGTAGTGACCAAGTAGTTCAACGATGTGTGCCCTAGGGGGAATTTGAGTCCACACTTATGTGAGTGGAGGAATGAGATGCCCCAGTAACCTATACAATTTTGTGAAGATTTTTATGTTTGGGGCATTGATTTTATGGGTCGCTTTCCTAGTTCCTTTGGCTATGTTTACATTCTTCTTGCTGTGGAATTGCTACCCACACTAATGATTCTTTTGTAGTTGTTTCTTTTATCCGTTCCCATATTTTTCGCAGGTTTGGCAAGCCTAAGGCCATTATTAATGACCAAGGGACTCACTTTTGCAACCGGAGCATGGAAGGTTTGCTTTGTAGAAATAGGGTTGTTCATAAGGTATCCACTCCTTAGCACCCCCAAACTAACGAGAAGCTGAAATGTCAAATCGAGAAATCAAGAGAATCCTAGAAAAAAACTATAAAACCCAATCGAAAGGACTAGAGTATAAGGTTGGATGATGCTCTATGGGTGTATCGCACAGCTTACAAGATGCCTATTGCGATGAATCCCTTTTGGCTTGTTTTTGGTAAGGCGTGACATTTGCTTGTAGAGATGATGCATTGGGCATACTAGGCTGTTAAGCAATGCAATATGGATTTGGGAGGAATTGGTAAGGCTCGGAAGTTATAGCTAGAAGAATTGGAGGAGTTGAGATTTGAGGCCTATGAGAACTCTCGGTTGTACAAGGAAAGAACTAAGGTGTTTCATGATTAGAACAGTGTAAAGAAAGAGCTCCATGAGGGCCAATTGGTGCTCCTCTACAACTCCTAATTGAAATTGATGCCCAGGAAGTTGAGGTCTCGGTGGGATAGACCTTTCAAGGTCACAAAAGTATATCTCTTTGGTGCTGTGGAGATTGAGGACCCCAAATCCAAAGCAATTTTTAAAGTCAATGGTCACGGACTGAAGGTGTACTATGAAACTACTATGGATCTTGAAAGTGATGCAGCAGTTAAGCTGATGTAGGCCATTTACCTGACTTAGGGAAAAGCCTACACGTCCAACTTAGGGACATTAAAACAAAGTACTGGGTAAGAGAGAACCCACTATATAATTGTTTTCATTTTATTTTATTTTATTATTATCATTTTTTCCCTTCTTTTTAGTCATTTTCTTGTATTCTCATTATTCATGGAGTGTGTAGATTAATAAGGTCAAAGGCCTGAGGAATTGTAGCAATTTTTACTGCTAAATAATGCAAAAGACCTACTCTGGAGCAGTTCCTAACTACTATAGCAGTTATAGCTCCCTCACCTAAGTTTGTGCGCTCCAAGGACCATTATAGTGGTCATATACCACTATAGCAGTCAGGCAAGGTTTTTGACTTTGGCTTTCAAAAAGAAAAAAGGGCCATAAGTGAAACATGACGTTTCACTCCGGGGGCCGCACATCATGACACCGCTATAGTGGTTGGGAACTGCTATAGCGGTCAAGGGGGTATGTGTTCGCTTTTAAGGGGGCATAGAGGGTCTGTTTTTTTTTTTCTTCTTCCTCCCTTTCCCCTATTCTTCAAGTGCCCCCCTCATTCTCTCAACTCCAACCACGACCTCACCATACCCCCTACCTCATTTGTTTCGCATTATTTTTGCCAGGTCTGATCTCTTTCCTTCCTCCCTCTGCTACTCCACTGATTAGTTTTAAAATTTTGGGGAGTTTCTACATTTTGGTTAGTGTTTTTAGGCAATGGTTATGCTATGCACACCAATTGTTTGTGAAAATGCCTAAAGCACTTCTTCTTTTGGATTGTTCATTCACTTTGAGAATTGCATTATGTTAATTGTTTCTTCTTTTTTTTTTTTACTTTCCCACTGTGATTGATCCAGTTACTGCTATGCTCCTAGTTGTTTTACTTGCATTCTATTCTTTGAGATTTGATAACCATTACTATTGGACTCATGCACATTTTGTATCCTTTTCAAGTATGGCAGCCAAGGCAGACAAGAGTTAGGGGAAGCATCCCTATGTTGAGGGCCATGATAACGTTGATGATGTTGTCCGCCCTCCTGCCCAAGACCCCTTCTAGTTTTTCATCTACCAGCAGAGCAGAACCATTTCACAATAATCAAGAATTGCCTGCTCCTAGTGGAATCTCCCTTTGATTTTAGTGGGGAAGAGGACAGAGCTGTGAGAATCCTTCATGAGGTTGAAGTGAACAGTTTGGGATTTTTATTGGAAGCTGTGGCACTAGTTAATGCTTTATTGGTATAGGAGTTTTATTCTACTTGGTGGCTGCCAGCCCAATCTCAGGTTTATTTGTGGGGACGCCAGATTCTGGTTAACCCCCATGCCCTCCGAGACTTCTTGCAGATCAACATCACCCCTTATGACAGTCAACCTGATGACTACCAGCTCCTTTTGCAATAGCTAGCTGAGATGGATAAGGATGTGATCAAGGATAGGATCATATACTTAGGGAGTGGATCTGCAATCCCCAGTTTCTCCCTACCCATCTCAAGGGTTCCCTTCTGAATTTTGAATCCTGATTATGGATGAATCTGGTATTCTCTTATATTCTTTGTTAATTAAGTATGCCTCATTTATTGCCTGGTTGAAGGAAAGCGGATTTACCTTCCTCGCCTCATTCAGTGACATATGGAGAGAGTTCACAGTGATAAGGCCTGCAATGGCCTACCTTACCCCTCCTTAGTCACCAGGATGGCCATGGCAGTAGCCGTCCCCACTTTTCTAGCTGATGTCTTGGTGGAGTCAGGAAATACTTTTGTTGTGAAAAATTTTCTTCTCAAGGACTCCAAAGCTAAAAAGAAATCTCAGAGAGGGGAGAGAGGGACTACCTGTAACGCCCCGATTTTTCTGTTAGAGTGAAAATGACCAAAATGCCCTTGAGGTCATTTTCAGCCCGAAATTCGAGGAAAGCCGGTGCGGCAGTACTCGAAGGGCAAACTCAATGTTGGAAGGGGATTAGATAACTTGTGTACCCTCCCGAGATCGAAAATCTCGTTTTATGAGTTTTCGGGTCAAAATGACCAAAACGCCCCTGCGGTGTTTTACTCGTTTGCAAGTGCCGGATGAACTTGAAACTTCTCCAGATGGTTTTAAAAGGCATTTTTATGTATTCTATGACCTCAGTTTTAATTTTTGAAGTCCCGGGCAAAATTAGTGCAAAATTACGGTTTTACCCCTGGTTTCGTGTTTTTACGCTTAATCGCGTGATTAAGCAAACCTAAGCAATATTAGGCTCTAATCGAAGGTTAATTAATTTCCTTAATTAATCTTGAGTCAAAATAATTTATTAAAGTTAATTAGAACCAAAAAGTGCTTAATTACAACCTAAAATCATATTTTAATTTCAAGACACCTAGTCATAGAATTTTAAATAGTGTTTTCTCTTTCCAATTCCTTAAATCATGGAATTGTGTTACACATTGTTTATTCACAAATGAGTTTTAAATTCTTTAATGATGTATGAGCACTCCTAAACTTGTCATAAACTCCCTAAATCACATTCTTAGTTACCTAAACTTAAGCTTGATCATTCCTAACCTTGTACCTAAATTAATACACATCTAAACCTACCATTAACACACAATTAAATGGTAAAAACTCACCTCCTCCTTGCTGTACCAGACCTGGCCGTGAGATTCCTTCCCCATTATGCATCACATGTTCAATTTTTCAACACTCCAAGGCCATACCTCAAGTCACATACACTATACCTTGTCATAACTTTCAATCAAGCTTGAATTTCCACATGAATAAATAATCAAAACAACCCATTTTTCCCATTTATTTGTGGCTGGAAAAGTTCCAGCCATGTCAAGTTTCTAGAAGCCTAATTTCATAAAATTTGATAGGAAATTGACTCACATCAAGCCATACTTTGTAGCATAGCTTCCATACTTCAAACCATGCTTGAATGACCTTGTGTAAGAGATATTTTCCTCTCCCTTTTCCCTCCATAACCACACGGCCACTCCTCCCTTTGATGAGCTCCATGGCTTTGTTTTTCTATAAATAGGATGCTTGTGATAGCCTTGTTGCACCTTGAAGCATTTGCTAAGTTTAGAGTTTTAGAGTTGTCTTGCTAGTTCTTTTCTTTTCTCTCAAAATTCCAAGAGAGTCCTTCCTTTCTTTTCATCTTCATCTTCTTCATCTCTTCATCTCATCATCATCTCTCAACCATCAAACACCACCCCAAAGCCTTGAACCATCATCAAACCTCTCAAACACCACACCTCAAACACAACTTCACTTGAAACACATTTCCTTCCTTTTTCTTTCATCAAGGCCGAATCATCATCACCATCCTAGGAGGTGTTGCTCATCTCATTTCATCTTCAAGTCCAAGCTTTTACCTTCATCATAAGGTAGGGATTTGTTTCCAAACTTTGTTTTGCTCAAGAAAGTGTTTTTCTCTAGTTTCCTCTTGGATTCTTTTTGAACTTTCCTTTGTTTTTCCTTTTCTTTTCATTTCGGCCTCTAGGCCCTATTATGAGCATGATAGCTTGATGATGAGAGTTTCTAGATGATAACATTGTGTTCATCTCAAAGAAACCTCTAAAGCTTGAGTTTTCCTTTTCTTGTAACTTCATCTATATGATATCTAGCTCACATGGTTTTCCAACTTAAGAAAATTAATCTAAGGATTTCTAAAAGCCCAAGCCTACCCTTGTCAACCTTAAAGTTTGCGGCACGTTCTAGAGATTTTTCTCTAGATAGGGGTTTTGGGTATTTAATAAAGAACTTGACGTAGTTTCACTTTCTTTCTCTTTTATATGACTTTCGGATTTTGTGTTGTGATCTTTGAGATATTGTATTGGGTTGTTATCTTGTTAAAGTCTTGAATGAGCTCTAGTTAACCATAAAATGAACCTTGCATCATGTTTACTTTATGCTTTGCATATCATGTTTACTTCCTTGCTATCACTAAGTTTCAAGTTAATAAGTGAACCTTGCATTATCATGTTTATATTTCAAGCTATGCATTATCATATTTATATTTCAAGTTCTCACTTAATACCAAGATAATAATGAGTTGCATTCATATTTACTTTGTGCTATCACTTTACTTTCTAATGGAACCTAAAATAAGTGCATAAGCATGTTTATGTTTATGTCATCACCTAAATGAACCTAGAGCTCAAAGACTTGCCCATTGTTGTTTCAACAAAGGTCTAACAATATGTATTTTCCTTGGTCCATATTTCGGCCCCAAAAGGTCTTTAATTTTCTAAGTATTTGAGACTATGTTTTATAATTTTTCCAAGCTTACATGTGTTTAAGGAATGCATAGAACTAAGTTTAAGAATTTAGGATCTCTTGAGACAAAGATGAATTGGTCACTGCCCTCTTAAATACTCTTATGATTTTAGATGTTAAAATTGTTTATAAATGGGTTTTGAAAGTTTTAAAAAGGTTCCAAGAGAAACTAGTATTTTATGTGCTTTAGAAATTATGTTTTATGCCTTTTATGGAGAAGTATATTTTTGGTTCTTCCTTGCTCTTTACTGCCACTGTATGTGCTGTTTTAATGATGATAATGTGCCTATGTTTGAGTAAAAATAATGTTAAGACTCACATGTGAAAGATAGGATAAGTTAGGAGCTAGAAAAGAATTAATTTGAGAGTTCTAGATCCTTTAATTATGTAATTTTCTGGATTCTGTCCAGGAAGGTTTAGATTTAATAATCATGGTTTTAAATTAGTTTAAATGTGTAGGAATGATTCATAATTGGTTTAGGACTTAATCTTGAAGCCTTAGGAGCAAACTAAACTTAGAAAGGGTCATTGTTGTGACTTTTAGGTACCCGTAAAGTTAGGATTTCAATTTCTGCATCCTTGAGATTTAGAGATGTTTGTGACCATAGTGTGAGGTGAGAAATACTTAGTTATAACCTCATAGGTTCCCAAGAGACTAGGTTTTGATGATCAATAACTTAGAATGTGAGTTAAAGACTTTAAGGGTCTAAACTGTAATTTCTAGAACCCCGTAATCACACAAATATAAAGCTGTCTAAAATCTGCATAGTGCTATTTGGATAGGTCCTTGAGCATAAAAATTAGTAAAACTTATTAGTTGTGAACCTATAGGTGTGTGAGAGGTTAAGAACAATACTAGAACAATTAGTTTACAAGTTTAAGACTCAAAAGAACCAAAGCATAACATACTATAGGTTTATAACATAATAAGCTTGGGAGTTTGTATGTATGATTGTCTAAGGTGTGATTATGTGATAATGTATATGCTATAGTTTTAGGTATACACTATGAAGAAGTTTCATGTGATGATGTATATGCTATGAAAAAGATTTATGTGATGAATAAGATGTATCTATGAATTAACACTTTATGAGAACTTAAATGTGACACAACACTGAGACGCCTTCTTGGGTGACACCGGTTTAGCCGAGCACCCCAAGAAAACAAATCCGTGAGGGTATTGACATAGAGCTTGCCAAAGCGGACAATACTACGATGCACTAGTTGCTAGTAGAGCGTTTCAAAGAGGAAATGACCCTAAGAGAGGTGATCCTTAATTGCCCCCTAGCCCGCACTATTAAGTTGGGATTATGTATATGTTACGCTTATCATAGGATAAGTAAGAACTAGTGACGACTAGTTAAGGTATGAGCTCATAACCTAGAGATGTTTTAGGGCAGCCCCATGAGATGAAAGTTAAAGTTAACAATGTCACATATACTATACTTATGCCAATGTCATAATGTTTCTTAGTTGTTCTATTGTTTGGTTTACCTTTATGATGCATTCATATCACTAGTATATTTTATGCTTAGCTATAAGACGCATTGTAAAATATGATGGACCTTGGATAAATAACACTTTGGAAAAATAACTTAAAAGGAATTTATATGCATACACACCTTTTTAGAAATAAACCCAAGGTTCCTAAGGATGTGACGATGTCACCTAGCTAGGGATAACCCTACTGAGAATTCTTTTAGAAAGATTCTCATTCCCTCTCTTTTTTCTTCCATCATATCTTCAGATGGCGACATTCGTACTCTTCATCGACACCCCGGTATGGGAGCTGAACCATGACCCAGCACTCGGGTCATACCATTTTGAGGGTCACTGCACGGTTAGAGTATTCATGTTTATGGGACGACCCTTCGCGCATCCAGTCCCTAGTTACCATTTTACCCCGACTGCTCCTTACCATCATAACGGGATCTTTGAGCGAGCTAGACCACGCAATGAGCAGATTCTCCACATGGAGCCCGAGACATCAGCGGTATGCGACTACCCAGAGTATGTGCCTCGTACCCAGTACTCGGAGATGGACCCATCCAAGGACCCGCCATCACACATGTACAGTTGGAGCTCCAGTCCCGCTCCCCCATCGATGAGGGCTGGGAGTGAGGAGACGGTGGTCCAACCGAGGTTGACTCGTCGGCCATCTATGCACCCTCGCCGCGGTGGACATGCCCCGATGATGCGCTCGACCACTCCCGCCGAGATTCGTCAGTGGATCGACTCGACTCCACAGTACTCGGACCAGTAGGAGTAGACATAGGAGGGGTAGCAGTTAGTGCACACACACCACACAGTTGAGGACAAACCTTCTTTTGTATATGAGGTTGTCTACTCTAGGTGCACATGGGTATGGGTGTTGTTTCTCTTGTATTTGCTTTTTATGATTTCCTTGTATTGCATTTCAGTTGTATTCTGCTTCCCGATGTATGGAATAGTCCTGCCCTTTGGGTAGGCACAGTATATATATATATCTATGATTCAATTGATGTTCCCATGATATGACGTGTTTCTTTATGCTTTGCTTATATGTTTCGTTATGCTTCCTTTTAAAGATTCGTGCGTGGCTCTCACTTTGATTTTAATTCCAAAAAGAAAAATTTTACCCATATTTCCGCTAAGTATTTTCTAAGCAAAAGATGAGACCAACAGGTAATATTCTAAAGACTAACCTAAGTACATACTAGTAGTCATGGGTTAAGATTTAGGGTGTTACACTACCTCTTCTATTAGCTCATCTATCTCAATAGGGCCATCCTCGCTAAATTGGATACTATGCAGTGAGAGATTACTAAGCAGCTGAAAGCTCATGTTGCTACCTCCATTCAGGCTTCTGAACAGCAGCTTATGAGGTAGATGGCCCGCCTAGAGCTACGTATTCAGGGCATTGAGCCTTCTACTGCACAAGAGGATAAGAGCAATAGCCACCCCCACCTACCCAGCATACTGAGACGTGTGTCAACCCTGACTTTGATTTTGAGAATGATGATCTTGATGCAGAGATCTCTGTGGTGGAGGCCTCTGGTGATGACAACCACTGAGTTTTCCTTCACACCGCTCTTGATGGACTTATTTGCCTTAGCATTGAGGACAGTGCCTTCTGTAAGTGAGGGGAGGATTATTCTATGGTTCATTAGGTTTTACTTTCTATTATTGTTAATGTACTTTTTATCTTTCCACACATCTTTCTTTTATTTTGCTTTATCATGCATTGCATTTTCATTTTGCAATATATATATATATAGAGCTGGAAGTCGGTTATTTGATGGTTGACCAATGCCAACACTTTATGACTATTCTTTATTTTGATTTCCATGCTACATTGGTTAATCTAATTGTCACATGAGCAATATAATGAATTTAACTTGTTCCACTAGTTGGATTTTTACTTGAAAGCTTTTGGACCTGAATGTGATTTTCACTGCTATAATCACTGGATTTATTGACGTGTGTGTGCACTCACTTGGAATGGATTCTAGAGCTTTCCCAATTCTTGATTAAAACATTTCTTCACATTGTCTTGTATATGGATGATTGAGGCATTTATTCTCTTCACCCACTTAGCCATAGAGCCTACCTTGCATGCATATATCCTTTGGTTACCTCCATTTGAGCTTACTCTCCCATTTTTGTTGATTACCACAATATAAGCCTAAGTGGAAAACAATGAACAAACACCCAGCTTAGGACTTGTAAACGTTTGGTGCAAAACTAGTATATGCAACAATCTAAGTATGGGGAAACCATTGCCAGAGGTGGAAAGAAAAAGAGTTTCAAACCCATGAAAGGAAAAGGTGTGGATTGGTGGAAATTCCTTTAAAAAAAAAAAGAAAACACAAAATTTCATTTAAATTAAAAATAATAATAATAATATAAAATACTTTTGAACTCCACCAATCTGCCATTGCAAACAACCAATTAGGTTTAGTTCAAAGGATATCACTTGAGCAAAAGGGCAGGAAAAACAATTTGGAGGTTTTGGTTTTTCTCAGTTGAATTCTTGTGATGCACCTTACTCTTGCAGGGACTGAGTTTAACTCATCTCTTCTACCTTATCCCACCTATACCTTAGCCCAATTACAACCTGGAAAAAGACCTCTTGAGATATGCCCATATTTGTAATTGACCAATGGAAATTAAGAAGAAAGACAAGCTTATGGAACAAGTTCCTTGCCGTGTGCTAAAGTGTGTCACAAAGTTTATAAGCCTGAGTGGAGAGTGATACACATTTTCCCTGTGAGGTCAACTCTATCAAACTAGTTTTGTTCATTCTTACCTTGTATTTTCTAGGTTGACCTAGTCAGTATCATTGGATTCTAATTCCTCCAATTATGTTGGTTGCTGTTTCACCCTCTCTAGTTAATTTCTTGATTGATTAGGTTCCAGCATAGCATATGCTCATCATGCATCATGCATTTTTAGGATTAGAGGCATCCTGCATTTTCAATCTTACTTTTTCACCTGAAATCCATGCATGAGGACATGCAATTGCTTAAGTATAGGGAAGTTTGATGGGTTGCAATCATGCACCCATTTTGTAACACCCTATATATATATATATAAAAAAATTAATCTGAGCTTTCATAATTTCAAAATCGTACAGGCATAGAAATGATCAGAACGATCCAATGAATCTATATAAAAAAAATATTTCAAGCCGGTAGTGAATAGTAACCTAATGGGTCCCACAAACCTGTCGGGACAACCGAAACCCCAGAATTAGAGCCTAGATGCCCGAAATTGATAAATTATAGAATTAAGATTACAAATTGGTAGGAGTAAAGATTTTATATCTTAAATTATTTTTCGGGCAATGTTTGATTACCTAGCTATACTATTTTACCCGTTTGATAAAATTTCGATGTGCAATTTTTAACACCGAAAGATTGCTTAATCTCTACAAAAAGGATAATACATATCCATTTTGACTTGGTGAAAGGCTAAGATTTGATCTTGTAAAGAAAGATCAAATCCTAGCCATCCATTTGTTTTCCTTTTCATTAAAGAATTATCTATTAATGTTACATAAATGCTATCTTATCCTAAGATAAATTAAAATCACTAAACTTCTCCATCAAGCTATGCATTCTTGGCCATAACCATAGTGTAACAACCCGCATTTTTTGTATTATTGTGATAAAATAATTAATTGTGAGTAATCGGTAGGGATTTTAAGAATTTTGATAGACATAGTTAGGTTCGAGACAATATAAGGATTCTACTAAAAAAATGAAAATTAATTAAATATTAATAAGAATATAAAATAATAATATTTTAACCAGTAATATATGATGAGATCTTATAAATGATATTAGGACATTAAAAAAAATTTGAATAAGGTTAAAAGGATAATTTTACCTGGTAAAGTTTTTATTTATGTTAATTGGGTGTTGAAATGATAAGAAACAGTACACTGAAATAATAATAACAGGTATACCGAAACACCAAGATTGGTCTAATTAATGGACACTATCATATCTTAAAATTTTTTAACTCAAAACAATTGAATAAATATAGGTAGTTTCAATACTAAGAGAAAGTAGTTTGATATGCAAATACAAATCTTACCCTTTACGACAACTTACTCTCCAAGTAAGTGTCATATATAAAAGTCAAAAAGAAAAGCAAATGAAGCTTCTCTTTGTTACAGCTCACGTTTCTTCCTCCTTCATGTTTTCCATCTTCAAGTTTTCTCCTATTTTGCTCCTTGTAACTCCATAAAAGCATCATATTTCCAAAACATATCCTTGGATAAACATCAAAACTAGTTCCAGAATATTTTCTCTACCACAAACTCCATCCAAAACCTTATTTTTTCCCTTTCAAATCAGTCCAAATAGCTGCTCATATAGGGACTGGAAGTTGGGATGAGGCTTGATTTAGAAAAGGAAATCCAGAGGAAAAGTCGTCAAAAAGTTTGGAGGGAGGTAGGAAAATCATTCTAGTCTTTTACTTTATGATGTTTAGTTATTTTGCTAAAATAAGTGCTTGATTTTGTTGAGTTATTGCCTTTGAAATCTGAAACCTATGTTATGATTTATGATTAATTGAGTTGTGAACTCAATGAGATGTATACGTGGTTTACTATTGTTGGCTGAAAGGTGATCTTACTATTGGAACCAGAATAAATTGTATTACTTAAGCTTGAATTCTGCCAACGTGCTCTGTTTGTGCTGGAGAGGTTTAGTGTGTAACACCCTTTTAACTACCATGTATTACTCGAGTATTAACATTGTAATTAAAAGAGTATTACTTTGTTACTGTAGTACATACGAGTCAAAATAATAATAATAATAATAATAATAATAATATCACTTAAACTCATATGTTTCAAAGAAACTCTAATATACATATGTTTGTCTTTCGTACACAACTTTGCTTTATACATACCATGCTGGAAGTTAAGTCATTTCACTTATAATATCACTTAGGGACTTCTATCAAAAGACAGATCAAGTACTTGAAACCTAGCTTACTCAAACATCAAGGTCTAACAAAAATCGCATAGACACAGGAATGGACCTAAAAATATCTAACAGCAATAAGTCTGCAGGCTAGTGGTTTTCTAATACTAAACTACCACTATATACACATCAAGAGTCCCTGAAGGTCCCACGTCCTACTAGATGAAACCATTGGCCATCAGGATGATGGCCTCACCTCTTCCAGGGGCATCAGAACCCTTAGGTGGGTCTGAGTTTGAAAACGAGGATGAAGCGGGAGCATCTGCTGGAGGGGTTGCTGGGGGTGCATGCGGAATATCAAATATCACTGGGTGTGCCATGTGGAGAGGCACACTATCATACTGAAAAGCAAGATCAAAGTCAACTGTAAATATAGAAGTACTAAAGGAACGGGTAAAAAACACATAAACACGAACTTGTGAGTAACTAACAGCATAGAGAGAGTCTAGGACAAGATCATAGTGCCACACCCATTGTGGCGAGTCAAGGTAAAACACTAGTGACGGCATCTGTGGGATCTGAATAACACAAAATAAATATAGCCGTAGGGGTGAGAATATTATAAAATTCTCAGTAGGATACTCGCTCAAATGCAAACAGAATATAACCAGTAATTCATTCATATAGAAATCATCATGCTAAATCATATGTATAAATATTAATGTACAAAATTCAAGTAAATATAAAAGCAAAATGGTATTAATCATATATTTTTCTCTTAATTGTTTCTTTTCATTAATATAGGGAAAGCTTATTTTTATATCAGGTAACATCTGTAGTGGATAACTCCACAGAGGATCATAGACTGCTAGGACATGAGCTCATTCTTATTCGTGATTATCAGACTTTATTTTTCCATTTCCGAATCACACACAGTTCTATTTCCTAGCCGATACGTCTACGACTCATAAACTTTCCTGGAAAGTTCTTATTTTTGCCTTCCCTCTTTATCACACATAAGCCTTGTTTCTATTTTCCCCATATGTTAAGACATGCACCATTAAATTTCACATGTTCTCTTTTGTCATATAACTGTATCATGGACCTCTCTGTTTCAAAGTCAGGTTTATATCACATATATAGGCATTTAGTTTCATTGGAGTCTCATTCATACTTTATAAACAAGCCTTTCAAACAATTAGCATGCATTCATATGCTATATACTTGGATTAGATGCCATTCTATCATTAACTTAATACATTTTCACCATTTCAGCATCTTGGCAGATTTACCATTCTGGTAACAACATTTAATTCCCATATCCAATGGCCAATTCATAGGCCACAAAAATTCTCTATGACACGTCAATGTGTCTAAAAGTCCCTGTAAAAATTTCATAGCAAATAGATTATTCTAACCATCTCAAATAAATTATACAAGTTTGGTGGTCGGAGACCACTTACTCACAACTCAGATCAGAATTGTCATAATTTTTAACCCTGGCAAAATGATGAAATTAACTCAAAAGAAAAATCACAGTTATACTTCAAGAAGTTATCAATATCCTAGAAAACTTTTAGGGGAAAACTGAATCGTTTGCTATGGTAATAAAATCAAACAACTTTACAGCTTCAGTTTCAATAATCTGGACAGCACAAGTACCATTTCGGTCTCTGATTTTTTTTAGGCATTAAAAATTAAAAATAGTGCTCAATAAAATTTTTGTATGTAGCTTGAGTGTTGGCTCCATCATATATTTTTCCCAGCTGATAACCATCACCAAAAATATATCTAAAAATTCATGAAATTTCACCATCTGCAGCCAAACTGAAATTCCAGCAGCATAACCCTAAATCTCTTTTGACAAAAAGGATTTTATCATCATCCAAACACATCAAAAAAATTCATACATCAATAACCACATATTATCAACCAATTCAACCAAAAATTTCAGATATAACTCATTCAGAAATGAGAAATATAAATTTTGCAAGAAAAGACCCAATAGAACCTTACTTTGAAAGCTTTTGAGCGTTATACTCCAAAGGATGTTCTAGGTGATCTCTCTTCACTTCAATACACCAATTCCAGCCCCAAAACTTCCTTAGGTAGTGAGCAAGTGAGGTATCAAGGTAAGGATTTGAGATTTCAATCAGTTAGATTTGTAGGGTTTGAGGTGTAGAACAAGTTTTCTGAAGGAACTTTGAAGTTTCAATAACTCTAGGCTAGTGTTTATAGACTTTGAAAGTAAGCTTGAGATCTTAAGGAAATGAAAATGGAGGTTTCTATTTTATCCTCTTTGCTGGCCGAGAAAGCTTTCCTTGGTGGAGAAGATTTGTTGGCTTTGTATTTATCATGTAATAATAGTTTAGATATTATATTACAACTAAATAATTCTTAAAGAAAGCAAGTATAATAGATGGCTAGGATTTAATCTTGCTTTACAAGATTAAATCTTAGCCTTTCATTAAGTCAAAGTGGACATAAATGCTCCTTTAATAAATATTAAACTATACTTCGGTGTTAAAAATTACACACCGAAATTTTACTGAACAACTAAAAGGTATACCTGGGTAATCAAACTTTGCCCGAAAATTAATTGTAGGTGTAAATTCTTTATTCCTAATAATTTTTAATCTTAATTTTACAATTTCTCACTTTTGGGCATCTTCGGGCCCCAATTTTAGGATTTCGGCTGTCCTAGCAGGCCTATAGGGCCCAATATGTTACTATTCACTTTTTTTTTTTTACAAATCCGTTGGATTGTCCTCATCATTTCTATGTCTATTAGATTTTTGAGATTCTCATTAATAAAGTCTCAATTAATTTCTGAATAAAAAAATAGGGTGTTACATACTGTGAAATCCGACGTCTGAGATCAAAACTCAGGTGCTAGAGAGGTTTAGGGTGAGATCTGAGGTCCGAGATCAAAACTCAGGTGAAGGAGAGGTTTAGGGCGATATCCGAGGTACAAATCTAGGTGATGGATTAGTTAGGAAAGAGATTTGAGATCCAAGGTCCATGGTTTGAGGTACAAATCTAGGTGATGATTTAGTTAGGAAAGAGACCCGAGGTCCGAGGTCTGAGATACAAATCTAAGTGATGGATTAGTTAGGAAAGAGATTCGAGTTCCGAGGTCCGTAGTTTAGGAATGTGAGCTCCAAGATTCGAGATCAGAACCAAGGTTACAGTGGTTTAGGGAGCGAGTTCCGAGGTCAGTAGTTTAAGATGTGAGCTCCGAGATCCGAACTAAGATTATTGAGTAGTTTGGGGAGTGAGTTCCAAGGTTAGTGGTTTAGGATATGAGCTCTGAGATCCAATATCACAACCCAAGTTATGGAATGGGTTAGGTACCGAGACTAGAAATCTGAGGTCCTAGACTAGAAATCTGAGGTCCGAGACCATGTAATTCAAGGTCCGAGACCATGTAATCCAAGGTCCTAGACCAAGAAATCCTAGGTCCCCTTACAACAATTATTATAAAAGAATTAAAGAGAATTTTAGTAGAGAAGTTTATGAGAATTCAAGAGATTTTGAATGAAATGTTTCATAAGAAGCTAAGAGATTTTAAAGAGAATATCTCATAAAACTTCGTGAGTATATCAGAAGATTTTTAAGAGATGTTGAATAGGATATCTCATAAGAGTTTAAGAAGAGAGGGAATGTAAGAAAACAAGCCTCACACAAAGAGATGGAATTCAAGAAATAAGTTTTACTTAATAATCAATTGCTTAGTGGTAAGCTCATGGATTCACGGGTAGTAGTAGACATGCAACACCCTTAGAACTATATTAGGGTGTGAATGCAATGGCATTACAACGTTTATGAGAAAATGGATGTACTGAGGATAGCAAGGCTATCTAGAATGAGATGTAGTAGACGTACTCCATCTAGTGAACTATATCATAATGTAATTGTGACATTGTTACATAGTTGCCAGTACGATCCAGAGAGAAGTATATCAGAAGAATCCTATGAGTTTTACCATTAAGCCTAAACTTTCGAATAAATCTTGTAAAAGATTTCAAAGAGAAATTCAACAAAGAAATGTCATGAGAAGTTAACATATTTCTGAAGAGAATATGTCATATGTAACGCCCCGATTTTTCTGTTAGAGTGAAAATGACCAAAATGCCCCTGAGGTCATTTTCAATTGACCGAGGAAAGCCAAGGCGGCAAGACTCGAAGGGCAAACTCAATGTTGGAAGGGGATTAGAAAACTTATGTACCTTCCCGGGATCGAAAATCTCGCTGAAGTTTCAGTCAAAATGACCAAAACGCCCCTGTGGTGTTTTACCCGTTTGCAAGTGCCGGATGAACCCGAAACTTCTCCAGATGGTTTTAAAAGGCGTTTTTATGTATTCTATGACCTCAGTTTTAATTTTTGAAGTCCCGGGCAAAAATAGTGCAAAATTACGGTTTTGCCCCTAGTTTCGTATTTTTACGCTTAATCACGCGATTAAGCAAACCTAAGCAATATTAGGCTCTAATCGAAGGTTAATTAATTTCCTTGATTAATCTAGAGTCAAAATAATTTATTAAAGTTGATTAGAACCAAAAAGTACTTAATTACAACCTAAAATCATATTTTAATTTTATGACACCTAGTCATAGAATCTTGAATAGTGTTTTCTCTTTCCAATTCCTTAAATCATGGAATTGTGTTACACATTGTTTATTCATAAATGAGTTTTAAATTCTTTAATGATGTATGAGCACTCCTAAACTTGTCATAAACTCGCTAAATCACATTCTTAGTTACCTAAACTTAAGCTTAATCATTCCTAACCTTGTACCTAAGCTAATACACATCTAAACCTACCATTAACACACAATTAAATGGTCAAATCATCCTCCCATTCTGCTGCCCCAAGCTGGTCAAGCCTCACTCCCTCCATTATGCATCACATGTTCAATTTTTCAACACTCCAAGGCCATACCTCAAGTCACATACACTATACCTTGTCATAACTTTCAATCAAGCTTGAATTTCCACATGAATAAATAATTAAAACAACCCATTTTCCCCATTTATTTGTGGCTGGAAAAGTTCCAGCCATGTTAAGGTTCTAGAAGCCTAATTTCATAAAAATGTGATAAGGAATTAACTCACATCAAGCCATACTTTGTAGCATAGCTTCCATACTTCAAACCATGCTTGAATGACCTTGTGTAAGAGATATTTTCTCTTCCTTCCTCCCTCAAGAGCTACGGCCAAAAGCCCTCCCCATTCACTCCTCCATGGTTTTGATTTTCTATAAATAGGATGCTTGTGTTAGCCTTGTTACACTTTGAAGCATTTGCAAAGTTTAGAGTTTTAGAGTTATCTTGCTAGTCTTTCCTTTTTCTCTCAAAGTTCCAAGAGTGTTCTTCCTTTCTTTTCATCTTTATCTTCTTCATCTCTTCACCTCATCATCACCTCTCAACCATCAAACACCACCCCAAAACCTTGAACCATCATCAAACCTCTCAAACACCACACCTCAAACACAACTCCACTTGAAACACATTTTCTTTCTTTTTCTCTCATCAAGGCCGAATCATCATCACCATCCTAGGAGGTGTTGCTCATCTCATTTCCATCTTCAAGTTCAAGCTTTTATCTTCATCACTAGGTAGGGATTTGTTTTCAAACTTTATTTTTCTCAAGAAAGTGTATTTCTCTAGTTTTCTCTTGGATTCTTTTTGAACTTTCCTTTGTCTTTCCTTTCCTTTCATTTTCGGCCATGAGGCCTTGATTTGAGCATGATAGCTTGATGATGAGAGTTTCTAGATGATGACATTGTGTTCATCTCAAAGAAACCTCTAAAGCTTGAGTTTTCCTTTTCTTACAACTTCATCTATATGTTATCTAGCTCACATGGTTTTCCAACTTAAGAAAATTAATCTAAGGATTTCTAAAAGCCCAAGCCTACCCTTGTCAACCTTAAAGTTGGCCGGCACGTTCTAGAGATTTGTCTCTAGATAGGGGTTTTGGGTACTTAATAAAGAACTTGATGTAGCTTCACTTTCTTTCTCTTTTATATGATTTTCGATTCTTGTGTTGTGATCTTTGAGATATTGTATGGGGTTATTATCTTGTTAAAGTCTTAAATGAGCTCTAGTTAAACATAAAAATGAAACTTGCATCATGTTTACTTTAAGCTTTGCATATCATGTTTATTTCCTTGCTATCACTAAAATCCCAAGATAATGAATAAACTTGCATTATCATGTTTATGTTTCAAGCCTTGCATTATCATATTTATATTTCAAGCCCTCACCTAAATATCAAAGATAATAATATATTGCACCACATATTTATTTTATGCTCTCACTTTACTTTCTAGCAATAACTAAAATAAGTGCATGAGCATGTTTATTTTTATGTCATCACTTTAATGATTCTAGAGCTCAAAGACTTGCCCAAGGATATCTCAAACAAAGGTCTAAAACATTTATTTCCTATGGTTCATATTTCGGCCCTATGAGGCCTTAATGTTTTCAAGTATTGAAAACTATGTTTTATAATTTTTCTAAACTTATATGAGTATAAGGAATGTGTAGAACTAAGTGTTATGAATTTAGGACCTCTTGAGATGAAAATAATATAGCCACTGCCCTATTAAGTATTTTCATGAGTTTAGATGATAAAAGTGTTCATAAAAGAGTTTTGAAGGTTTTGATAAGGTTCCAAGAGAAACTAGTATTTTATGTGCTTAAGAAACTATGATTCAATGCCTTTAAATGGAGTTGTTGTTTCGGTTCTGCCTTGCTATGTTTGGCCACTGTATGAGCTGTGTTAATGATGTTAATATGCTTATGTTTGGGTAATAATTATGTTAAGACTCATATGTGAAAGATAGGATAAGTTAGGAACTAGAAAAGAATTAATTTGAGAGTTCTAGATCCCTTAAAGATTTATTTTTCTGGATTCTGTCCAGCAAGGTTTAGATTCAATAATCATGGTTTTAAATTAGTTTATATGTGTAGGAATGACTCATAATTGGTTTAGGACTTAATCTTGAAACCTTAGGAGCAAACCGAACTTAGAAAGGGTCATTATTGTGACTTCTAGGTACCGTAAAGTTAGTATTTTGATTTCTGCACTCTTGAGGTTTAGAGATGTTCTTGACCATAGGGTGAGGTGAGAAATACTTAGTTATAACCTTGTAGGTTCCCAAGAGACTAGGTGTTGATGATCAATAACTTAGAAAGTGAGATAAAGATCTAAACCGTAATTTCTAGAACTCCGTAATCACTTAAACATAAAGCTGTCCAAATTCTGCTTAGTGCTATTTGGATTAGTTCTTAAGCATAAAATTTGTATAACTCATTAATTGTCAAACTATAGGTGTATAAAGAAGTTAAGAATAATTAATTTGCAAGTTCAAGACTCATAATAATCGAAGTTTAAAGCACTATGAGTTATAACATAACATGTCTAAAAGCTTATGGGGATGATTGTTAAATATGACTATGTGATGATGTTTGTGTGAAAGATTTATGTGACGAATGTTATGAGAAAGTTTCATGTGATGATATATATGTTATGAAAAAGCTACATGAGAATGCATGATAAAAACGAATATGATAAATAATGAGGTAATTGTGATTTAATGCTTATGAAAATATAAATGTGACGCAACACTGAGACGCGCTTCTCCTGGGTGACACCGGTTCGGCCGAGCACCCCCAGGAGGAGACAAATCCGTGAGGGTATGTGTAGATGCAGCCTGCCAAAGCGGACAAATTGCAAGGCCCACGTGGCTAGCAAAGCGTTTCAAAGAGGAAATGATCCTAGAAAGGAGATCCTTAATTTGCCCCCTAGCCCGTACTTTAAGTCGGGATTATGTTACGCTTATCATAGGATAAGTAAGAGCTAGTGACGACTAGTTAAGGTATGAGCTCATAACCTAGAGAAGTTTTAGGGCGGCCCCATGAGATGAAAGCTAAGGTTGACAATGTCACATAAACTTTACTTATGTCAATGTTATAATGTTTCCTAGTCATTCTATTGTTTGGGTTACCTTATGATGCATTCATATCATTAGTGTATTTCTGCTTAAGTTATAAAGACGCATTATAAAATATGATGGACCTTGGATAAAATACCTCTTTGGGAAACCCACTTAAAAGGAATTTATATGCATGCACACCTTTTAGAAATAAACCCAAGGTTCCTGAGGATGTGACGATGACACCTAGGTAGGGATAACCCTACTGAGAATTCTTTTAGAAAGATTCTCATTCCCTCTCTCTTTTCTTCCGTCATATCTTCAGATGGCGACGTTTGTACTCTTCATCGACACCCCGGTATGGGAGCTGCACCATGACCCGGCACTCGGGTCATATCATTTTGAGGGTCGCTGCAGACTGCCTTGTCGAGTATTCATGTTCATGGGACGACCCTTCACAAGCACTTCGTTACGAGCTACCGCTACACACCGACTGCTCCATACCGTCATAACGGGATTTTTGAGCGAGCGAGGCCACGCGATGAGCAGATCCTCCGCATGGAGCCCGAGACGTCAGCTGTACGCGAGTACCCCGGGTATGTACCGCGTCCCTCAAGACTGGAGGCGGACCCATCCGAGGACCCGCCATCCCACATGTACGGTTGGAGCTCCAGTCCCACTCCTCCACCGATGAGGGCTGGGAGTGAGGAGACGGTGGTCCAGCCGAGGTTGGCTCGACGGCCATCTATGCGCCCTCGCCGCGGTGGACATGCCCCAATGATGCACTCGACCACTCCCGCCGAGATTCGCCAGTGGATCGACTCGACCCCGCAGTACTCGGACCCGCAGGAGTAGTCATAGGGGGGGTAGTAGTTAGTGCACACACACGCCACATAGTAGAGGACAAACCTTCTTTTGTATATGAGGTTGTCTCCTTTAGGTGCACATGGGTATGGGGGTAGTTTCTTTTGTATTTGCTTTTTATGATTTCCTTGTATTGCATTTCAGTTGTATTTCGCTTCATGATGTATCAAATAGTCCTGCCTCTTTGGGTAGGCACGTTATATATATATATATCTATGATTCAGTTGATGCTTCCATGACATGATGTGTTTCTTATGCTGTGCTTATATGTTTCGCTATGTTTCCCCTTTTAGTTTCGTGCGTAGCTCTCACTTTGATTTTAAAAAGAAAAATTTTACCCGTATTTCCGCTAAGTATTTTCCAAAGGATGAGACCAAGAGGTAATATTCTAAAAATTAACCTAAGGACATACTAGTAGTCTTGGGTTAAGATTTAGGGTGTTACATCATAGAAATTCAGAAGTCTTAATAGAGAAAATCTCAAAAGAGTTCCAGGAGATTTTCAATAGAAGAGTCTCACAGAAATTCAGGAGACTCAAAAGAATACCTCATAAGAATTGAGGAAACTTTAGGGAAATCTCAAAGCAAAAGTATGAAAAATAGAACTATTAAGAAGAGATTCTAATTATCAATTATGAGATTTCACAACTGATGAGACCTTTATATAAACATTTGAAGATATATTGCTTAGTTTTGCATTAAGTTGAATATCATTGAGTAATATACTAGTGTTTTTCCTACTGAGAATCTTTGATTCTCATTCTTGCTGTTATCATTTTTTTACATAGATTGCAATGAGGGAGATCTTGAGCTCATAATGGCATCACAGTTGAAAACTTTTGATGAGCCGATGATAGAGAATTTAGTCAGTATCTTTTATTTTCTTTTAGTGAATTTGAATAGTACCCTACCTAGACTAGAGGGTTCCTGCATAAGCTAGGGTAAGGGTTTGACATAGTGATAGATAATGTTGACTTGTCATCAGAAAATTATAATTATGTATTTTTGCTATATTATTTATTTTCAAATTTAGCGACTCATGGAAAAAGAAGTTTTATATTTGTCATAACAGCAAGCTCATATTTAAATATTGTATACAAACCTCTAAGAATTAGCAAAGATAACAAGTAACAACTACTTACTATAGGGTTATGGCTTAAGCATAGCTTTATCGTGGGAAGGGTGTTACATTTATAGTATCAGAGCAGTTCATCATGTTAGAGCCTGGGGATGGTCTAACTTTCTTCTAAAGCATTCTCTGAAATTTTAGTGTCATGTAGTAGGATTTTATCTACTGAGATAAGAAGTAGAGCTTTATATGCATGATTGCTTACTTTTGAAGTAGTTAGTAGCTATTATACTGAGCATTGTATTGAGCATGATCAACTCAATGCCTTTTGCTTTGTATGGTAGGAAACTAATGACTTTGGGTAAGTGTAATAGGACTAACAATAACAAGGATAGAGTGCCTAAAGAGAAGGCTAAAAACATTGTGCGAGGCTTTTAGAATATAACCTAGGTAATTAGGGAGGAAGCCATGGCTGCAAAGTAGATCATGAGCATTATTGGGAGGTAAGCTCATGAAAGATGTTAGAAAAGGCTAATTATTTGTGGTACTCCAAGGAGTAGAAACCCCCAAAAATTCGAGGAAAGTAAACCCAAATATGGTTGAAAATGGATTAAGGAATGGAGAAGAATCTTTGAAGTATTAAAGTGATCAAATTCATAGATATTAGGTTATGTTGCCTAGGTGTTGGACGCAGATGCTAATTTCTAGTGGATAGGTACTAGAACGCTAGTTGGGGAGGTAAATATTGAAATAATTTATGATTCTAATTAAGGATGTTTCTAAGAGAAGCATGTTCCTTCTTCCATAAGAAATTTTAATGAATTTGAAATTCCTAAAGCTACAACAGGGGAACATGATGGTGTCAGAATACACCACAGAGTTTGATGAGTTTTCCACAACTTATTAAAATAATCCTAATACAGAGTTGGAAATGTTTTAAGTATGAAAAATGCTTTAGAAATGACCTTTTGGCAATGGTGGGACTAATGGAAATTAGGGACTATACCACATTGGTAAATCAAAGTGCTCTAGTACAAGAGTACAATTGGAAGCTATCAATGGCTTGAAGAAGATTAGCACTACATGGTGTACGGTGTAGGCTTACTCTACCACCATAAATGGAATTTTCCTTATAGGAATGTAAAAGCTTTTAGAAGAGCTTCCTTTTATATTCAACTTTGTATCTAAATAAATACTTTCTGTATTTGATATATATTTTGATAGAACCTCATATTAGTTACTACACGATACAGCCGACCCTTGTTTTAGATATTTAAGAAAGGTCCACTAATTTATAAGTAACAACTCTTAAGTATAATGTCAGGACTTAAGGATGATATTGTACTTGGGAGGATGTTACACATTTTACCTCCTAACTCTTATTATTTTGCATGTGAATTGTGCTTAATTGATGGTTAATTAGTGAAATTAGACTTTATCCTCATAATGCGTCATTGAGTGATTCATAGCTATTGGCACTCTTTTGTAATTGATAATTAATTTTTGGGAAATTACCTATGCTTTTAATCCTTTGTGTAGCATTGTTGAATAACAGGATTTTCCCATTGGTGTGCCAAAGCAAAGAAGGAACTCAAGACGCTCTCCAGATGATAACAATGTAGAACACCATGGTCAAGACCGCTATAGCAACCTCTAACCGCTATAGCGGTCTCCAAACACTATATCGGTTAGCAGGGAGCATGATTTTACCGTCAAGGGCATTTGAAGGGCAAGATCGCTATAGCGGTTATAAGTGAGTTTGCTTCACCATTCCATGCGAATTCATTTTGCAGTCTTGGAGCCACTCGTAATATAACCCTATTTTTGGGTTGTAATTCATCATTCTTCATAACCTAGTTTTAGTTTTAGTTTTTGAACACACTCTAAAATTTCTTACTCTCTTTTTAGGTTTTAGGAGGTCCTAATCATTATTGGTTTCAATTTTCTGGATTGCAATTTATAGCTTTCTTTCAACAAAGATTGTGATACTCCCCCTATGGAGGAGTAATCTCTTTACCATGCTCAAGGAAAACTGAAGACTAAGACCGTTAGTGAGATTACCTATTTTTATTACAATTTGTGGCTAGTTTTTCTTTCCCTTTTGTCATCTCCTTTAAATATTAGTTGTATGGATTATTAGAATTGTATTTTTTAAGAGTTGTTTGACTGTATGATGTTTATTCATTACGTAAGGGATTGGAATTAATTTTGTTTGAAAATTAGGTTGCTATAATTGGTATTTAAACTGGCTTAGGTTCATAGAATCATGACAGCTAATTACTAGTTCTTATGTTCAGTTAAACCCTTAGCGGGAATGTGATTGTATAACCGTTGAGTAGAATTATACCATTGTTATGTGAAAATATGATTAATGAAAGCAATAACCACTACAAATTTACATTTTGAATCAATGATTGAACATCTCTTGATCTTAGTAAATCCTTGTGCAGGTAACTTCTTGCTATCATAATTCTGTTAATTTAACTTTGTTCAATAACGTTAAATAATATATCCCCTTGAATTTTTTAATCAATTAGAACACTTCCACGTGAGACGACCTGGATTGCACCCTGTATACATTTTGGTGTAATTTAGTTATTTCAATACTTTTTAATTTGTTATGGCCAGTGACAGTGACAGCTCGCATCAAAACTCTTCATGAATATTGGAAGCGATTCAAACTCCTTTGTGCAAGTTGCCCTACCCATCAAATCCCAAAGCAGATCTTTCTCCAATATTTTTATGAAGGTCTTGTACTTGCAGACAGGTGCATGATTGATGCCGCACGGGAGGAGCACTCCTGGACAAAAAATTAGAAGAAGCAAGAGCTTTAATTGAGAATATGGCTGCCAATTTTCAGCAATTTGGTTCTAGAACTGTAGCGAATACTAAGAGCCTTCATGAGGTGAGCCACACAGAAAATCCAGTATTAACCCAAACTTTGCAGGAGCTCTCAGGGCTCATGAAACAATTAGTGGTTAATCAAGTATCAACACCAGTGGCTCCTATGGTTTGTGGCATTTGCACCTCTACTGAGCACTTCATAGATATGTGCCCTATATTGTATGATAAGTCATCAACAAAAGTTGTAACAACTAACTCTTTTCTAAGCCAACCTCAATTCAAGAAAAATCCAACAAGCCAATTTCCATTTCGGAATACATATAACCCAAGTTGGAAAATCATCCAAATCTCAAGTGGGGAAATAACTCTCAACAGCAGGGCTAATCATCACGGCAAAAATATTAGGCCCTTTATAAAAGACAACAAGCTCCTCTTGCATCATCTGGCTCAGATCCCACTGTTGCTGAAATGATGAAAATGATGATGGAGCAAATGACAAAGATAAGAAAAGAAAATGCCCAGTTGAGAGAAGAAGTAACTCAATTGAATAATAATCAGAGTCAACAAATTCTTGTTTCCCAATTTCCCTCTCAAACAGTTTCGAATCCAAAGGGATATGTAAGTGCAATTACCTTGAGATCTGGAATGGAAATTCTAGGGGTAAAAAGGCCTGAAGGATATAAAGAACAGAAAAAGAATCCCGGGGAGGATTCTGTTGACCGATGTAGTGATCAATTAGCACTACAGCACTCACCTGAGGCCAATTCTGCAATAAATGATGAAGTTGGGGGAAAGAACCTTATAGTTGAGTGATGCAGCACTGCCTAGAAGATGCTAACCACAAAAATTCCACTCCTCCATTACTTTTTTAAGAGAAAATGAAGTGTAAAAAGGAAACCACAGCTGAACTTGATCCATAACTGCTAGAAACCTTTAGAAAAGTTAAGGTAAATATTCTTCTTCTTGATACGATCAAGCAAATTCCAAGATATGCTAAGTTTTTGAAGGATTTATGCACTAATAAGCATAAGTTGAGAGGCAATGAAAGGGTGGATTTGGGAGTGAATGTATCCTCAGTCCTCACACTAGGTTTACTAAAAAATTCAAGGACCTAGGATCATTCACCATCCTATGTGATGTTGGGAATTCAGAATTCAAGGATGCTCTAGCTTATTTAGGTGCAACCATCAATGTAATGCCCAAGTTAGTTTACAAAGCACTTCACATTGGTGAACTTAAGCCCAAAAGGATTGTTGGAAGATGTGTTGGTTAAGGTAAATGATTTGATTTTTCCAATAGACTTTTATGTTTTGGAAATGGAAAATGACACACAAGTGAACCAACATACACTCATTCTTAGAAGACCTTTCTTAAAAATTGCTAAAACCAAGATTGATGTGTATGCAGGTACCCTTACACTAGAGTATGGTGACATAAAGGTAGCATTCAATCTTGCTGATGCTATTAAATATCCCCCTGAAAACTATTTTGTCTTTGCCATTGAAGTTTTGGATGATATATGTGATGAATATTTTGATTCAACATGTGATATATTAAATGAATCCTTGGACTGTGAGTATGAGTGCCTGAATTGTGAAAGGAAGGATATTTTATGCAAGGAATATGTAGAGATGGATGCTTTATTAATCAATGATGAAATTTTTAAAGCTGCATCTACATATACATCTCCCACACCTATTGTTCTTCCTCCAGTTTCACCTGCCACTAGATGTGATGCACTTGTTCTTGTAGGGAATGTTGAATTTACAGGTTTAGAAACCACTGTTGACTGCTGCAGCACTCAACCTGCACTGCAGCGCTAACTCGAGGCTGAGAAAGATGAATTGAAGTCCCTCCCTACTTATCTTAAATATGCATGCTTAGGGGAGGACACTGAACTACCTATTATGATTGCCAGTGATCTCTCTCAGAAGGAAGAAAGTAAGCTTTTACATGTTTTGAGAGGTCACAAAAAGGCAATTGGGTGGTCTCTAGTATACATCACTAGCATAAACCCCTCTATTTGCGAGCATTTCATATTCTTTGATGAGGGTGCAAGACTAGTGAGACAACCCTAAAGACGGCTAAACCCTTTAATCATGGATGTAGTTAAAAAGGAGGTGCTAAAGCTATTAGCTATATGAATCATTTATCCAATTTCTGACAGTCAATAGGTTAGTCTAGTCCAGGTTGTCCCCAAGAAATCTGGGATCACTGTGGTGCAGAATGAGCAAAATGAGTTAGTACCCACAGGAGTCCAAAATAGTTGGAGGGTATATATTGACTATCGCAGGCTGAACCAAACCACTAGGAAGGACCACTTCCCATTACCATTCATTGATCAAATGTTGGAAAGGCTTGCAGGACAGTTACACTACTGCTTCTTGGATGGATACTCTGGGTACTTCCAAATTCCTATTGCTTTGGAGGACCAAGAGAATATCATTTTCACTTGCCCTTTTAGTACATATCCTTACAAACGCTTGCCATTCGGGTTGTGTAATGCATCGGGTACCTTTCAGAGGTGTATGGTAAGCATTTTCTCTGACTTTATTGATGATTGCATGGAAGTCTTTGTGGATGATTTTATAGGTTTTGGTCTCTTTTTTTATGCATGCCTTAATAGTTTGGAAAAGGTTTTGAGTAGATGTATCTCCACAAACTTGGTTCTAAATTTGAAAAATGCCATTTCATAGTAAAAGAAGGTGTGGTATTGGGGCATGTTATCTCTAGAAGGGGCATAGTGTAATGCCCCGATTTTTCTGCTAGAGTGAAAATGACCAAAATGCCCCTGAGGTCATTTTCAGCCCGGAATTCAAGGAAAGCCGATCCAGCAGTACTCAAAGGGCAAACTCAATGTTGGAAGGGGATTAGATGGCTTGTATACCTTCCCGGGGTCGAAAATCTCATTTTTCGAGTTTTCGGGTCAAAATGACCAAAACGCCCCTGCGGTGTTTTACCCGTTTGCAAGTGCCGGATGAACCCGAAACTTCTCCAGATGATTTTAAAAGTCGTTTTTATGTAGACTGTGACTTTAGTTTTGATCCTGGAGGTCCCGGGCGAAATTAGTGCAAAATTACGGTTTTGCCCCTAATTTCGTGTTTTTACGCTTAATCGCGTGATTAAGCAAACCTAAGCAATATTAGGCTCTAATCGAAGGTTAATTAATTTCCATAATTAATCTTGAGTCAAAATAATTTATTAAAGTTGATTAGAACCTAAAAGTGCTTAATTACAACTTAAAATCATATTTTAATTTCAAGACTCCTAGTCATGGAATCTTGAATAGTGTTTTCTCTTTTCAATTCCTTAAATCATGGAATTGTGTTACACATTGTTTATTCATAAATGAGTTTAAAATTCTTTAATGATGTATGAGTACTCCTTAATCATGTCATAAAGGTCCCTAATCACATTCTTAGTCACCTAAACTTATGCTTAATGACTCCTAACCTTGCACCTAAGCTAATACACCCCTAAACACATCACTAACACACAATTACATGACCAAAACTCCCTCCTCCCTTGCTGCATCAGACCTGGCCGAAATTCACACTTCATTTTATCACAATTTAATTTTATTCCACACTCCAAAGACTATGCTTGAAGCCATACTCACCACCATACTTCACCATGTCATCAAAATGCAATTCTCTCACCTCATGTTCCATGAGGATTCATTCTCCTCCACACACTCACCCTTATTCTTCTCTATAAATACCATGTCTAGATGAACTTTACTACACTTTTATTCATTTGCTAAGTTTAGTTTTCTAGCCTTTCTCTAAGTTCTTCCTTTTTCTCTCAAGCATTCCAAGAGCTCTTCCTCTTCATCTTCATCTTCTTCATTCTTCCCTCACATAATCACCTCATAATCTCACTCCACCACCTCATAACCTTAGATCATCCTCTAAGCTCTCAAACATCACACTTCAAACACAACCTCACTTCAAACACAACTCCAACCTTCTTGCTTCCTCTTGGCCGAAACCATCAAGCATCAAGGAGGAGCTCATCATCTTGTTTTTCTTTTCAAAAGTTCAAGCTTTGTGTCTTCACTATAGGTAGGAGTGTTTTTCTAAACTTTGTTTCTTGAAAAATGAGTTTCTCTAGCTTTCTCTTGGATTTCTTTTGAAACTTTTCATTGGTTCTTTGTTTTCCTTTCATTTCGGCCATGAGACCTTGATTATGAGCATGATAGCTTGATGATGAGAGTTTCTAGATGATGACCTTGTGTTCATCTCAAAGAAACCTCTAAAGCTTGAGTTTTCCTTTTCTTATAACTTTATCTATATGATATCTAGCTCACAAGGTTTTTCAACTTAAGAAAATTAATCTAAGGATTTCTAAAAGCCCAAGCCTACCCTTGTCAACCTTAAAGTTGGCCGGCACGTTCTAGAGATTTTTCTCTAGATAGGGGTTTTGGGTATTTAATAAAGAACTTGACTTAGTTTCACATTCTTTTTCTTTTGTAAGACTTTCGGTTTTGGTATTTTGATCTTTGAGATATTGTATTGGGTTGTTATCTTGTTAAAGTCTTGAATGAGCCCTAGTCAACCATAAAATGAACCTTGCATCATGTTTATTTTATGCTTTGCATATCATGTTTACTTCCTTGCTATCACTAAATATCAAGATAATAAGTGAACCTTGCATTATCATGTTTATATTTCAAGCTATGCATTATCATGTTTATATTTCAAGTTCTCACTTAATACCAAGATAATAATGAGTTGCATTCATATTTACTTTGTGCTATCACTTTACTTTCTAATGGAACCTAAAATAAGTGCATGAGCATGTTTATTTTTATGTCATCACCTAAATGAACCTAGAGCTCAAAGACTTGCCCATTGTTGTCTCAAACAAAGGTCTAAAAATATTTATTTCCTTTGGTTCATATTTCGGCCCTAAGGGGTCTTGGTGTTTCTAAGTATTGAAAACTATGTTTCATAATTTTTCCAAGCTTTTATGAGTTTAAGGAATGCATAGAACTAAGTTTTATGAATTTAGAACCTCTTGAGACAAGTTTGATTTAGCTACTGCCCTCATAAATATTTTGATGATTTTAGATGTTAAAAATATTTATAAATGAGTTTTGAGAGTTTTAAAAAGGTTCCAAGAGAAACTAGTATTTTATGTGCTTTAGAAAATGTGTTTGATGCCTTTAAATGGAGATGTTTGTTTCGGTTCTGCCTTGTCATGTTTAGCCACTGTATGAGCTGTGTTAATGATGATAATATGCTTATGTTTAAGTATAATTAATGTTAAGACTCATATGTGAAAGATAAGAGAAGTTAGAAACTAGAAAAGAATTAATTTGAGAGTTCTAGATCCTTTAATGTTTGAATTTTCTGGATTCTGTCCAGCAAGGTTTAGTAATGCTAATCATGGATTTAAATTAGTTTAAATGTGTAGGAATGACTCATAAATGGTTTAGGACTTGATCTTGATGCCTTAGGAGCAAACCGGACTTAGAAAGGGTCATTGTTGTGACTCCTAGGTACCCGTAAAGCTAGGAATATGAATTCTGCACTCTTGAGATTTAGAGATGTTCTTGATCATAGCGTGAGGTGAGAAATACTTAGTTAAGACCTTATAAGTTCCCGAGAGATTAGGTTTGATGATTTATAACTTAGAATGTGAGTTAGGGACCTTAAGGGTCAATGCATAAGACACTAAAAAGTTGTTAATGCTATGATGTGTTGTTTGATGCAATGATATGATGAGATGTGCTTGATGCATGAGAAAATGATTGATGAAATGTTAAAGTTTATCATAGCATGAGATTTCATGAGAACATGATGTGTGGATTAGCTTGTGGCAGTTTGAAGGAAATTCGGTTTAATAGCTGTTATGCTGCCGAATTTCCGTCAAACCTTAAAGGGTTGAAAGAAATGATTTATGAGTACCATATGAGTTGAAAACCCTGGGTGACACCGATTCGGCCGAGCACCCCCAGGAGACTTTTATGTGACAAAGCACTGAGACGCGCTTCCCCCGAGAAGGTGCCGGTTCGGCCGAGTACCCCCGGGAGGAGACAAATCCGTGAGGGTATGAGTAGATGCAGCCTACCAAAGCGGACAAATTGCGAGGCCATGCGTGGCTAGCAAAGCGTTTCAAAGAGGGTAATCCCAGAGAGAGATGATCCCTGCCCCTACCCGTACTTGCGAGTCGGGATTATTATTTATGTTTCGCTTATTCAAGATAATAAGCAAGAGCTAGTGACGACTAGTTAAGGTATGAGCTCATAACCTAGTTATTATTTTTAGGGTGGCCTATATGCTAAAGTACCATGATTGATGTCACGAAGTTGAGGAATGATTCACTTCAAAGTTATATGCCCTCATGCCACATGATTTATGTTTATGTGCTTTGATGTTGTCTTATATGCTCAAGTATTGCCATGCATCCATGATATAACATGTTGCATTCATAACATCAAGATGCATGCTAAAAGGAATGGACCTTGGATAATTAGTTTTGGAAAACCTTAATTAAACCTTATATGCATGATCATTATTTTATAAATAAGCCCAAGGTTCCTGAGGATGTGTACGATGTAACCCTAGGATAGGAGACTCCTACTGAGACTTCTTTAGCAAGATTTCTCACTCCTCTCTTTCTTTCCTTCCGTCACATCTTCAGAGATCGATGGCGACGTTCGTGCTTTTCATTGACATGCCAGTATGGGAGATACACTTCGACCCGGACCGCCGTTCATATCACTTTGAGGGTCGATATGCTGTTCGTGTTTTTTGTGTACATGGGACGACCTTTCGCTTATCCAGTTTCGAGCTACCAGTTCACTCCTACTGCATCTTTTGGTAGTGACGACATGATCTTCGAGTGCACCCGCCCGCGTGAGGAGCAGTTGCGACTTGCCCGTACTTCTGCCTCCGCCGTCCGAGATTTTTCGGAGTACGTACCTCGTTCGAGGAGATCCGAGACTGACCCATCCGAGGATTGGCCGACGCATGTTCCTTCGGAGGGTTCAGCCCCTTTTCCCCGATCCCGACGTATGGGGAGTGAGGAGACTGTGGTGCAGCCGTGCCTGGCAAGGAGAGCCGAGATGCGTCCGCAGCAAGGAGCCCACGTTCAGCCACCTCGTGTGCCTTTCACGTTGCATTGGGCCACTCAGGAGGAGTTAGAGCGTTTCCCCGGCTACCTGCCTCCATCACCCGTGGATTCCCGTCGCCACTAGACTCCATTGGAGAGCTTTTGAGTACACGAGCTTCGCAGGGATCTTTCCTTCGGCCATACCTTTTGGGAGGGGATGTAGTTCAGTGCTCGTAGCATAGTAGGAGGATAGTATTTTGGGTTTTTATCCTTACATTGTACCATGTACTTTGCTATCTATTGTATTTCCTTTTTCCGTTGTATTCCAAGCTCTGCCCGTTTCTATAAGGGTATGAATAGTTATGTACTTTAGCTACTTTATTATTAATGAAATGTTTTTGTCATCTTCATGATCTATGTTCTTCTGATGTATGATTTATTTTGCATGGTTGTTTATGATCGTTACGTGTGCTTTACATTTCTGTCATTCGATTAGTTAAGCTCGCGGCTCTCACTTTGTTTTATGTTTTCAAAAAGAAAAATTTTCCCGTAATTTCCGCTAAGTATTTTAATGAAAGAATGAGACTATGAAGTAATAGCCTAATGTTTAACCTAATGTGTTCTAGAAAGTTGGGTTAAAAATTAGGGTGTTACACATAACTATAGATAAGGCTAAGGTATATGTGATTACTTCTTTGCTTTACCCCGCATGAGTACGGGAAGTGCATTCTTTTCTTGGCCATGCAAGGTTTTACAGGCATTTGATTAAGGATTTTAGTAAGCTAGCAAAACCCATGATCAAGCTCTTGCAGAAGGAAGTAGAATTCTTCTTTGATGAGGATTGTAAGAGGGCTTTTGACAGTTTGAAGGAGCACTTAACCTTAGCTTCCATCATCCAACCCCCTGACTAGTCCCTACCATTTAAGCTAATGTGTGATGCTTCTAACCATGCAGTGTAACACCCTAAAAATTATATAAAAATTTATTTGAGCTTTTCTAGTCATAATTTCAAAAATCCGACAGATATAGAAATGATAGGAACGATCCAACGAATCTGTAAAAGAAAAAAAAAAAGAAAAAAAATGTGAATAGTAACTTGTGGGTCCCGCAAGCCCACCGGGGACGAGGGCAAGAGCGATCGCCGGTGCAAAAGAAGGCACGGACAAGGAGCGACTCCTCACAAGGCCCTCTAAGCGGAGAGGTACATGAATGAATCGATTACACACCCGAATGAGAGGGATCCTGAGGCTGTATAGGTATGGGACTATATAGTTGAGGAGGGCTTATATGAATTGATTTGTACTACCTATATCAACAAGATGCATCTTCTTTTCGGTAGCCCAAACTGAAAGAACTCCACAGTTAAGCGTGCTTGACCTAGGGTAATTTTGGGATGGGTGACCTCCTGGGAAGTTTTCCTATGAAGCGTGTGAGTGAGGACAAAACATGTTGAAAAGACCCGTGTTGGTTTATGGGGACAGTCGTCAATCCATAAAGCAGGAGTGGATGTTACATGCAGTGGGGGCAATTTTAGGGCAAACAGTTGGTAAACAGTTGTAACACCCTAATTCTTAACCCAACTTTCTAGAACACATTAGGTTAATCATTAGGTTATTACCTCTTAGTCTCATCATTTTATTAAAATACTTAGCAGAAATTACTGGTAAATTTTTTTTTGAAAATATAAATCAAAGTGAGAGCCGCGTTCTTAGTCTAATCATAAGACAGAAATATAAAACATGATTAGAAAGCAGAGAGTAACACAGAAATTAAGAATAAGTAACAACAGAGCAATGACCACCATCATGGCAGAAACATTTCATTAATAACATAATTAGAAATACATATGTAGTCATACCCTTATAGGGACGGGCAGAGCTTGTAATACAGCGGAAAAAGAAATACAACAGAAACAGGGAAACATAAAGTAACATAAAGTAAACCATCACTACCCGAGTGCACCTATAATGGATAACCTCAAAACAAAAGCAAGTTTATCCAGTCTATGTGTGAGTGTGTGCACTATGCCTCCCCTAGGACGTCTACTACTGGAACCCGGAGAAAGGTGGAGTGTAACCGATCCATGGACGCAGGGCGGCAGGAGTGGGTACACGTGAAGGCTGAGCGTGAGCTCCTTGATAGGGGCGCCTCTTGGCTCGCCTAGCCAGCCTCGGCTGCATAACATTCTCCTCGCTCTCGCCTCGCACGAACTAAGGTGTAGGAGCAGAGCTCTCACTATACATATATGTCAGCAGGTCCTCGGAAGGGTCATCCTCCGAACTAGGAGACCGAGGCACGTAATCCTGGAAGTCTCAAGGCATCGAACCATCAGTATACGTCCGCAGAATCCTCTCGTCTCGCATCCAAGCACTCTCAAAAACCATTGCATCATCATAGGGTGACATCAGGGAGAAACGGTAGCTCTATACAGGATGTGCGAAGGGGCGTCTAATCAACATGAAGACTCACACCATGCACTACCCCTCAAAATGATATGACCCATGGTCCGGGTCATAGTGAACCTCCCAAGTAGGTGTGTCAATGAAGACCACGAACGTCGCCATCGCTCTCTGAAGATGTGACGGAAGAAGGAGAAGGAAGAGAAAGGAGTGAGAATTCTTGCTAAAGAAATCTCAGTAGGAATCTCCTATCCTAGGGTTACATCGTTCACATCCTCAGGAACCTTGGGTTTAATTATAAAAGAGTGTGCATGCATATAAGATTCAATTTAGGGTTTATAAAACTAATTATCCAAGGTCCATTCTTTTTAGCATGCATCTTAATGTTATGGATACAACATGTTAAGACATGGATGCATGGCAATACTTAGGCATATAAATCAACACATCAAATCATACAAACATAAACCATGTGGCATAAGGGCAATAACTTCCAACTGGAACTTTCATCAGTATATGTGTGACATCATTCATGTAATATTTAGCAAGGTTGAGGCCACCCCAATAAATAAAAACCTAAGCTATGAGCTCATACCTCAGCTAGTCATCACTAGCTCTTGCTTATTATCTGAATAAGCGAATAAAAATCAAATAACAAGCTCAAAAGAAACAAACTTTCCAAAACAAAACAAAACCTCAAAAACAAGGAAACTAAAATTGAAATCTCAAGGTAAGGAGACAAGGAAACCGAAACCAAAACAAGAAAGGATGAAGATGTTTTCTTGAGCTAAAATCATTTTGAGTTAGAAAACAAAAATGAAACTTAGAGAAAGTAAAACTCAAGCTCTAGAGGTTCCTTTGACATAAACACATAGTCATCATCTAGGAGCTCTCATCATTGAGCCATCATGTACTCATCAAGGCCAAGAGGCAGAAACTCAAAGGAAGAGAAAACAAGAAAGTTTCAAAAAGAACATCCAAGAGAAAGCTAGGAAAACTCATTTTCAAGAAAACAAGGTTTAGAAAAACACTCCTACCTAGAGTGAAGATGAAAAGCTTGAACTTTGAAAAGGAAAACAAGATAAAGAACTCCTCCTTGAGGGCAAGATGGCTTCGGCCAAGGCAAAGAGGAAGGGAAGGAGATGTGTTTTGGGTGAGGTTGTGTTTGAGATGAAGTATTTGAGAGCTTAGGAGGTGATTCAAGGCTATGGGGTGGTGTTTGGAGATTATGAGATGATTATGTGATGAGAGGATGAAGAGGATAAAGATGAAAAGATGAAGAGGAAAAAGGAAAGTTCTCTTGAACTTTGAGAGAAAAAGAAAGAACTCAAGAAAGCTTAAACTTTGCAAATGATCTAAAGTGTTTGCAAGCTCAAGTAAGCAAGCTATTTATAGAAAAATGAAACAAATGGAAGCTCATGGAGAGGAGGAAGGAACCGTGTGGTTCCCATGAGGAACATGAGGTGAGAGATTGAAATTTTGAAGCATGGAGGAGTAAGGTTGAAAGCATGGGAGGTATGGCTTCAAGTATGGTGATTTGAGGTGAGCTTTTCTCAAATTTGAAATGAAATAATTCATTAAAATGGGGGAGAGGGGTGGCAGTTTTCAGACCAGAAAATGGGGAAAGAAAAAGCCTTCTAGAAGTTGTCCTATGAAGCATGGATGAAAGCATGGTTTGTATGATTCAAAGTATGGTTCATGTAAGGTCAAAGCATGGTTCTTTGGAGTGTCAAAATTTTGCACATGTGATGAATATTGGGGGAGCATGGCTTCGGCCAGAATGCATCAGCCAAGGGAGAGGAAAACTCTTCCATGTAATTTGGGTGTTAATGAAAGGTTTAAGTGTAAGTTAGCTTAGGCACAAAGTTAGGAATAATTAAGCTTAAGTTTAGGTAACTAAGAATGAGGTTTAGGGATTTTATGATAAGATTAGGAGTGCTTATACATCATTAGAGAGTTTAAAACTCATTTAGGAATAAACAATTGGAAACACAATTCCATGATTTAAGAAATTGGATAGAGAAAACACTATTCAAGATTCCATGACTAGGAATTTTGAATTTAAAATAGGATTTCAAGTTGTAATTAAGCACTTTTAGGTTCTAATCAACTTTAATAAATTATTTTGACTCAAGATTAATTATGAAAATTAATTAACCTTCGATTAGAGCCTAATATTGCTTAGGTTTGCTTAATCACGCGATTAAGCGTAAAAACACGAAACTAGGGGCAAAATCGTAATTTTGCACTAATTTCGTCCGGGACCTCCGGGACCAAAACTAAAGTCACAGACTACATAAAAACGCCTTTTAAAACCATCTGGAGAGGTTTTCAGGTTCATCCGGCACTTGCAAATGGGTAAAACACCGCAAGGGCGTTTTGGTCATTTTGACCAAAAAACTCGAAAAACGAGATTTTCGATCCCGAGAAGGTATACAAGCCAACTAATCCCCTTCCAACATTGAGTTTACCCTTCAAGTACTTCCGGGTCGGCTTTCCTCTCATTTCGGGCCGAAAATGAGCTCAGGGGCATTTTGGTCATTTTCACTCTAACAGAAAATCGGGATGTTACAACAGTCTCATGTCATTTATTATGCTTCCTGGACCTTAGATGCTACACAGTCAAATTTCACCACCATAGAAAAGGAGCTTTTGGCAATGGTTTTTGCTTTAGAAAAATTCAGATCATGTTTGCTTGGTTCCAAGGTGGTAGTATATTCTGACCATGCAGCTCTAAGATACCTGTTGAAAATGTCTGAGGCTATACCAAGGTTGATTAGATGGGTGTTGCTCTTGCAAGAATTTGATTTGGAAATTAAAGATAGAAATGGTGCTCAAAATCTAGTGGCTGACAATTTGAGTAGACTAGAGCACCTCCTACATGAGCAACACCCCTTGAATGACTTCTTTCCTGATGATTTACTTTTGAGAGTTGATGTGGTGCCATGGTATGCAGATATTGTAAATTACTTGGTTGCAAAGGCTACTCCAACATAGTTTTCTAAGGCACAAATTGCCAAATTGAAAAATGATTCCAAATAGTTTGTGTGGGATGATCCTTAGTTATGGAAATTTTGCAGTGACCAAGTAATCCGTTGATGTGTACATCAACCTGAATCAAAGTCCATCCTTCACTTTTGTCACCCTGAAGCGAGTAGAGGCCATTTTGGACCCCAATACACTGCTAGGAAGATTCTGGACTGTGGGTTCTATTAGCCTACATTATTTAGAGATGCCTTTGAGTTTTGCAAAGCATGTGAGCAATGCCAGAGAGCATGAACAAATTCCTGGAAAAATGAGATGCTCCAACAAAGCTTTGCTATTTTGGAAATTTTTTATGTTAGGGGCATTGACTTCATGGGCCTCTTTCCTACCTCTCATGGCTATGTTTACATACTTCTTGCAGTGGATTACGTCTCCAAGTAGGTGGAAGCTATAGCCACCCGAACTAATGATTATGTTGTAGTGTGTGCTTTTGTCAGACATAATATTCTATGCAGGTTTGGCACTCCAAAAGCTCTCATAAGTGACCAGGGGTCTCACTTTTGCAACAGGAGTATGCAAGCCTTGCTTCGTAGGTATGGGGTGCTTCATAAGGTGTCCACACCATATCACCCCAAAACCAACGGGTAAGTAGAAATCTCCAAGAGAGAAATAAAGAGGATTCTTGAAAAAGTTGTGAGACCAAACAGAAAAGATTGGAGTGAGAAGTTGGATGATGCTCTCTGGCCATACAGGATAGCTTATAAGAACCCTATTAGGATGAGTATTAGCATGATTTTTGGAAAGTCTTGTCATTTGCCAGTAGAGTTAGAACACCAGGCCTATTAGGCTATAAAGCAATGAAATTTGGATTTGCATAAGGTTGGTAAAGAAAGGAAATTGTAATTGCAAGAATTAGAAGAACTTCATTTCGAAGCTTATGAGAGTTCCAAGATCTACAGAGAAAAGACAAAAGCATTCCATGACAAGCAAATCCTTTGGAAGGAAATCTGGGAGGGAGAACAAGTCCTCCTATATAACTCCTGCCTCAAGCTCATGGCAGGGAAGTTACATTCTAGGTGGGATGGTCCCTTCCTAGGGACAAAAGTATACCCATATGGTGCTATTGAACTAGAGGACCCTCGGACCAAGGCACAATTTAAGGTGAATGGCCATAGAGTGAAAATCTTTCATGAAGGGCCTAATTTAATTGAGAAATCCGAGGAGTCATTGATCTCTGCTGTGTATGCCCCTTGAAAAGCTACATGTCCAACTTAGGGATGGTAAACCAAAGTGCTTGGTAGGAGATAACCCACTAATTCAAGTTTTTGTCATTTTAATTTGTCCAATTTCTTTTCATTTTTTGTGCTTGATAGGTGTTAACTTAGGTTTTGAGTGAACAGGTACTGTCCTAGCAAAACAAAATTGGAAAAAAGAGTATTCTAATAAGCACTACATCACTAGACAGAACCTAATGGCAATTCATGGGAAAATTCAGGCTCTCTATTGAGCACTGCAGTGGTTGCACTCATCTCCTTATTCTTCCTTCCATTCTTTGCAACCCTCTTTCCCTTTCTTCCCCAACTTCCTTTCCTTCTCTCACATTACATCCACACCTTCACCACACCACAACCTTTCCTTATTCCATTTCACTCACTCACCTCTTCTTCTGCATACACTCTCTGCACACATTTACATGCACAAATGCTCCCCTTTTTTCTTGTGCAATCTATCATTTGTCCTTTCTTCAACTCAAGTATGTGCACTTTCCCTTTTTCTTTTACTTCTTGTTGTTGAGTATGATCTGATAGTTTCAATTTTGAGCAAATTAATATGGTTGTATTGTTATTCATGATGGGGGTGGCAATGTGCTCACCAAGTGTTTGATTAATTTCCTAAACGAATTCTAGAGTTATTTTTGCATTCATTTCGAGGTAGTTTATCTAAAGTTTAACTTCCACCCCCATGATTGCTGTTTTCCACCATTGAGCTTTACTCCCCTTATCTATTGTACGCAAAATGTTCTTAGTTAAATTTTCTTCATTCTTTATCATCATTTGTAGGGACATATTTCATGTACTATTGTGTTTTGTAGGAATGGCCTCTAGCTCCGCTGCCAGCTCTAACAAGCGTCCCTGTTCTGCCTCTTCCCTTTCTGAGGCTATTGTTCTCACCCCTACTCCATTAGCACTTCCACTACCACCAGGGCCTAGGGATCTTTAGGCCAATGACCCCTACTGCTTCATTGATTTATAGGTTAAGCACCAGTTCCTCACCAAGATAGGGGGATGACCCATCCTCTATGAGCATTCTGTTAACCTTTCACAGGACAATGTTCAACATATTTTGGGGGTCATTAATCAGAATGGGTGGGGTTTCCTTCTAGATGAACTGGTTGAACCTAACCTCTCCATTGTTTGGGAGTTCTTTATGAACTTCTCGAAGGTTAAGTACCAGGAGGTGTATGTGCGGTGTTGATAGATCCCTGTGACTATGGAGCCTATCAGAGCAGCTACTAGCATTCTACAGCCCCTAAAGATGGCCTTTCCTGAGACCACCAACAGCTCCTTAAGAAGCTTTACATTCTTGATATATATGTGCTCCAAGATGCCATCTCTTCTCGTGGTTTGATCTGGACTTTGAACAGGCAGGGGAACCCTTACACTTCGCATAGCTAGTGGCTCACCTTTCTAGCCCAAATATGGATGCGGCTTTTATTCTCACAAATTGTGCCTTGCTTTCATGTCCATAACATCACTATGGACCAGGTTTTTATAATTTACTGCCTTACTACTAAGTAGCGAGTGTACCTTCCCTGTCTTATCTGTCGGACTATGGGGGCAGTGCATCATGACAAAAGGGTTAACGAGCTTCTTTTTCCCTCCTTGATCACTAGGATAACCCTTACTATAGGGTTTCCTATTTTGCCAGCTAATGAGCAATCCCCACCTAATAGGTGGAAGACTATTATTTTGGGACCCACCTTGCAGCATGTTGACACAACTGCAAGGAACAGAGCAAGGGGTAGCCCTACACCTCGTCCTAGTTCCTGGTCGATTATTAGCTCTAGCTCTCACCTGTATTTTAGCTAAGCCATTGCAGCATTATAACAAGTTATCACATATCAGATCCGGTGATCTAAGTGCCAGATGAAAGCCCAAGTTCGAGCCTTTGAGATTCATGTCGTGAGATGCTTGAGGAGACTTGAGTTGAGGGTACAAGGCATTGACCCTAGCTCAGAGATAGAAACTGAGGATCCAGAGGTTGACTTAGGAGAAGACTCGAGGGATGAGGATCCTGATGTTGTGTTTTCTGAGGAGGAGGATGCTTCAGAGGAGGACATTGAGATTCTTATCACATCCACCTTCACTAGTTCTTTTGGCTTGGCATTGAAGGTAGTGCCAATTATGTAAGTATGGGGGTATTTTCCATTTATTTTAGATTTCAATCATTTTATTTTCTTTTATTTTTCCTTTTAGGAGTTATCTTATTTTTAGTTAGTTTTCTTTTATTTTGCATGATTCAAAGGCGAGTGACAGTTGAACACTACTCAAGTAAGCCATAATATTCTAAAACTTCTTTAGCACTTAATTGTGATGAATGATTGACAAATTCACTAAATCTATGAACTTTGAAACATGATTGATTGATTGAATTTACCCTGTGAGAATTAAGCATAAATTGTGATTTCAGTAATTTAGTCACTACATTCTTTTTCTGTGATTACATTTACTATGGTTTAATCTAGAACTTGCCTAATCCTTTGTTAACAATTTCTTTCTACACAATGCTTAACTTGCACATGATAGAGGCATTTCATTTCTTAATTCTAACCACTTAGCCATACAGTTAACCCTGGCAAATAAATGACCCTTTGTTATCCTCTTTGAGCTTGAATTAAACTTTTCTTTGTCATCAGCACATTACAAGCCTAGCCCAAGAAAAGAATGAAAAAAATTCTAAACTTAGATCCATGGAAGAAGTAGTTGAACTAAATTTGCCTAAGATTTAAGTGTGGGGGAACACATTTGTTTAAATGGAATAAGGAACTTGAGTAACCAGCGTTGATTGGTAAAAAAAAAAAATCAATCCGCTTCTATAAATAAAATCATGGAACGAAAGTGAAAGAGGCCCAAGGAAAAAGGAATGGGAATTTTAGAAGGAAATATATGATGAAGATTTCCCTATAGTTTACAAATTTGAGGTACACACTTCTATTTTTCCTAGGATCTAAGTTCACCCAAAAAGCCTGACCAAAAAGACCCAAAACCTTAATCACTGGCCTCATTACAACCAATAAAAGACCTTTTGATACATGTTGTGGAATTGTTAGATTTGTGAAGACTTAGGAAAAAGGCAAGCCTATGGAAGCAACCATCAGCAAATTGTTTGAGAGTTGATTGAGCCATACACATGAATGATGAGTGAAACATAAGCCAGTGAATTAGTGCAGCCATTCATGTTCAGAATCATACTTCATGTGATATAATTGATTCGATTTAAAGTGCCATGAAGCTTTTCTGTGAGTTTTGAGTCAATGTTCATACAATCATTTGCTGGTCACATTTTTTTAGAATTAGGGACAATATATGCATTCCATGATATTGTTGTACCTATGCACTTGATCTAGTCTTACTTTCACATGAGGACAGGCAAAAGCTTACGTGTGGGAGAGTTTAATAAAGGGCATTTATACCACTTATTTCACTTCTAAACCCTAGCTTTTTAAATGAATTTTGATGAGTATTTGTTGGAAATAATGGAAATGGATAACTTGTTAACTAGAGAGAATGGTTAAAAAATGTGAATGTTCTGCACGTAGTAATGATGATGGTAGCTAAATTCGTATGAATGAGTATGGCTGCCCCATCTCATTCTCTCTCTGATTCTTTTTTATTTTGTCTCTCAAATTAGCTCCCCCCCTCTCTAGATGTGAATTATGATCCCATTTATACAGCTATGAATAGATATTTTCTGATCTTGTTGTGATCTAACTGAGCTAATTTTACGGGATTTGGTATTGAATACCTTAATTCTCCAATATTTGCATGCTCTTTCTGACTTTGTAGACTCTCTCTGCAGATTTTTTTGTCTGTGTACTCCTTTCCTTTGACTTCTTGTTCTTTATTTATATACCCTGCAGCATTCCATGCACTGATTTGACAACAAGGAAATTAAACGCATTGTGATTTTGTTGTTTGATTGAAGCATTAAATGTGTCACTATTTTAAAGCATGCGTTTGAAATTATCATCCCCTCACTGTTGGAATGTTGAATTGAGATTTTTGTGAGGTAATTGTCAACTCTGGCACCGCTGAACCTGTACACTTTTACATTTTTTTTATTTATATATTTGGTCCAGTCTATTATGGAGAGATGGATCACGGTGGTTGGATTTTAATAGGCCAAAAATAACACCGGCTGGGTTGCTGTTGTCTTTTTTTTTTTAGGTTACAAATGGGCCAAAAGCAATAAATACCTAATCTAAAAATAAAAATTGGGCTGACAAAAATGAAAATAACATGTTTGGACAAAATGTGGTGTTCACAGTTGCCCCTTTTTACTTATTCCTTATTGAAAAATATAAAGTCTATGACTTTGATGTTTTGCCGTAAGGGATAAGTAAAGATATAAACACACATTTCGTCTGAATGCATGATGCATGATAGTGATGTTGATGATTTATGCTTTGAATGAATGCATAGTGATGACGCAAAAAGCTCTAATGGATGTATAGAGGCAATAAATGTTTGTTGACAATACGAAATGATGCTAAATGACCAATGCACATAATCGTGAATGCATGATGACAATGTGTAACAACATAGTGGATGATACTATGTGACTCAATGATGTTTGCACAATGCTGATGTTAAGTTGACAATGAAATGCATGTGAAATTGAACGTAAATGCATGTAAAAGCATAGTTGAAGCATGTGAAATTAAAATATGTGAAAGTAAATATGAAAGTGGAGTAAAGACAGGTGAAAATAAAATTCGTGAAAGCATGTAAATTATGAAAGCATGTAAACTGTGAAATTTAAATGTGAAAGCATGTAAATTGTGAAAGTAAATTAAATTGTGAAAGCAGATAAATTGTGAGAGTATGTAAATTTGTGAAAGCATGTAAATTGTGAAAGTAGATTAAATTGTGAAAGTAGTAAATTGTGAAAGCAGATATATTGTGAAAGCAGTAAATTGTGAAAGCAGATAAACGTGAAAGCAGATAAATCGTGAAAGCAGGTAAATTGTAAAAGTATGATGTGATAATGAGATGATTGCTAAAAGGAGTAAATAATGAGATAATTGCTGAAATGATGTGATGATTTTTAAAAGTAAATGATTTGATGTTGCGGAAAAGTAAATGATTTGATGATTGCTGAAAAGTAAATGATTTGATAATTGCTGGAAATGTAAATGATGTGATGATTGTAATGATATGATAGTTGCTGAAAATTAAATGTTGTGATGATTGCTGAAAAATAAATGTTGTGATGATTGCTGAAAAGTAAATGCTGTGATGATTGTGATGTGATAATTGCTGAAGATTGGATGACGTGACGATGTGATAAGACAAAGATGAATGATCAGGATGTGAAAGAGTGAATGCTTTGAATTGAATATTGTATTATATTTAAAAAATGTACTGATTTTCAGCATAGAAAAGTGAGTGCCTAGGAATGCTCAGATGATGTAATGATGATATGATGAATGATCTATGTGTATGACACTATGTCTAGATGATTTGATGAGGTAAGGATGATGTAATGGATTATCTGATATGTATTATATTATGCTAGATAATTTGATGATGTAATGATGATACAAGGAATGATTTAATGTGTAAGATATTATGCTGGATGATATGATGAATGATCTGATGTTTATGACACTATGTTGTATGATTTGATGGGGTGATCATATGATGAATGATCTGATATGTAAGATATTATGTTGGATGATTTGATGACATAATGATAATATGATGAATGAATTCAAAAATAAAGGAGATCAAAAGAAGGCTGACTACCCGAGCGGATAAAAAGAATTGCCCCAGTTCAGAATGATGACATGCCAGTATGAATGATCTAATGTGTAGGACACTATGCTTAGACTATTTGGTGATGAATGACTTCACGAATAGAGGAGAAGAAAGAAAGCTGACTATTTGAGCGGACAAACAAAAATTTGCCCCAATTCAGAGTGCTTGTATGAATGATCTGACAAATGATGATATGATGAATGATTTGATTTCACTAACAAAAAGAAAAATTGCCCCAATTTGTTGTATCTAAACATTGTTTCCTTTAGAAAGCCTTTGTTTGATCCAAATGAGTTATGCTATTCGAAGAACCGCTGTTATTGACTTATGTTATTGACAGTCCATTTTATCTTCTTATTTTCTGATTGCACATAGATTCTCAACTCCAATTCTTGCCCCTGTCCCATGTCGGTGCCAGTTTTGATTATGCTATGACTTCTGTCAAGATTGTTTTGCTAGTTTTTCAATCCCATGAGCTCTTGCGGGATTTTCCTAGTATTTTGTTAGCTAATGCCTCTTGACTTTGTATGATTATGCATGACTTGCGAAAAGTATGGACAAATAAAGTGTATTTTATAACACCCTAATTTTTAACCTAATACTCTAGAACACATTAGGTTATTACCTCTTAGTCTCATCCTTCTAACAAAATACCTAGCAGAAATTATGGGTAAATTTTTTTTTCAAAGCATAAAACCAAAGTGAGAGCCGTGTTCATCGTAAGACATGAATGTAAAGCACAATAACAAGTCAAGTAAAGCACAGACTACAAGTTATGAGAACATAGCAATGGAACAGTGAATATCACAACAAAGGAAACACTTCATTAATATCATAATTAGGTTTACATATAGTCACCCCCTTATAGAAATGGGCTGAGCTTGCAATACAAGGAAATAACAAGAAAGCAGTAAAGTACATGATATGTTGAAAAATAAAAACCTACTACACTACCTTCCTACCAAAGCTATGGGTACCAAACTCAATCCCCCTCCCAAAAGGTATAGCTGAAGGGGGAAACCTCGTGATGGCTCAGGCACTCGAATAGCTCTCCAACTAAACTACTAACGGCGAGGATCTTTGGGCGATGGAGGTATATAACCGGTGAATTGTTCGAGCTCCTCTTGAGTGGGCCAGTGGAGTGGAATACGAACGTGAGTCGACTGAACTTGAGCTCCTCGGTAAGGGTGCATATCGGATCTCCTTGCCAGGCGCGGCTGCAACACGGTATCCTCACTCCCTTCCCGTCTGAATGGGGAAAAGGGAGCAGAGCTCTCCGAATAAATGTGAGTCAATGAGTCCTTGGATGGATTCTTCTCCGACCTTCCCTGAACAAGGCACGTACTCCGGGTAGTCACGGACAGCTGAGGCAAATGAACAAGCACGATGAATCTGCTCATCACGGGGGTGAGTGCGCTCGAAGATCAGGTCGTCGCCACCATAAGGAGCAGTAGGAGTGAACTGGTAGCTGGACACTGGGTAAGCAAAAGGTCATCCCATGTACACAAAAACACGAACGGCACATCAACCCTCGAAGTGATAGGAGCAGTGATCCGGGTCGCAGTGCACCTCCTAAATGAGCGTATCAACGAACACCACGAAAGTCGCCATCGAGCTTTGAAGATGTGACAAGAGAAAGAGAAATAAGATAAATGAGTGAGAATCTTACTAAAGAATCTTAGTAGGGATCTCCTATCTAAGGTTACATCGTTCATATCCTCAAGAACCTTAGGTTCATCTATAAAAGGTGTGCATGCATATAAGATTCATTTATTAGGTTTCATAAAACTAATTATCCAAGGTTCATTCCCTTTAGCATGCATCTTAATGTCATGAATGCAGCATATCAAACATGAATGCGTGGCAATACTTTAGACAATTAATTCAACAAATCATAATCATCAAGAAGCATTCAAGTGGCATAAAGGAGCATAAATCTTTCATGTGGAACTTCCTCAACTTTGTGACATAAATCATCATACCATAGCATTATAGGGCCACCCTAAAAACCTCTACGTTATGAGCTCATACCTCAGCTAGTCGTCACTAGCTCTTGCTTAATATCTGAATAAGCGAAACATAATAAAATAATCCCGACTCCTTGAGTACGGGCTAGGGGGCTAGGGATCACGTCTCTTAGGATGTACCCTCTTTGAAACGCTTTGCGGGCATCTAGCCACAGCAATTTGTCCACTTTGGTAGGCTGCATCTACTCATACCCTCACGGATTTGTCTCCCCTGGGGTGCTCGGCCGAATCGGTGTCACCCAGGAAAGCGCATCTCAGTGTTTTGTCACATAAAAATCTCCTGGGGGTGCTCGACTGAACCGATGTCACCCAGGGTTTTAAATCTCATATTATATTTCAAAAACATTCTCAAGTCCTTTAGGTTTGATGGAAATTCGGCAGCATGACGGCTGTAAACCGAATTTCCTTCAAACCAACTTTATGCCACAAGCTTATAACAGATACACATCTCTCATTCAACTTTCATGCTCATGATAAACTTAACATCTCAATAATTCCTTTCATCATAGCTCATTTATCATCAAAACATGTGCATCAAACAATCATACATGCATCATTGAACTCATAGCATAAAAGATCTTTTAATGTCTTATGCATTGACCCTTAAGGCCTTTAACTTGAAATCTAAGTTGTCTAACATCACAACTTAAGCTCTCGGGTACCTATAGGCTCATATCTAAGTATTCCTCACTCAATTCTATGATCATAAACAATTCTAAACCTCAAGAGTGCAGAATCTATAATTCATACTTTACGAGTACCTAGGAGTCACAACATTGACCTTTTCTGAGTTCGGTTTACTCCTAAGGCATCAAGATCAAGTCCTAAACCAATTATGAGTAAATCCTACACATTTAAACTAATTATAAACCATGATTTCTAATTATTAACCTTGCTGGATAGAATCCAGAAAATTACATCTTTAAGGGATCTAAAAGTCTCAAATTAATTCTTTTCTAGTCACTAACTTGTCTTAACTTTCACATATTAATTATAACATCAATTATGCATGAACATACTCATAATATCATCATCAAAACAGCATAAAACAGTGAGCATAGCAAGCAAGGCAGAACCGAAATTGTCTCCATCATAAAATGCATAAAACTTCATTTCAAAGACACATAAATTGCTAGTTTTTCTTGGAACCTTTTTAAAACTTTCAAAACTCACTTAGAAATGATTTACTTCATCAAAACCATCACAAAACACAAGAGGACAATAGCTATTTCAAATTAATCTCAAGGGGGTTTTAAAACATAGAACTTTGCTCACAACATCTCTTGAGATCACCTAAGCTTAGAAAAATCATAAAACATGAGTTTAGCACTTGTAACTAGATGAGTCTCATTCCAAGACTCAACATCATCACAAGGCCGAAAATCAAGAAGCAAAGACCTTATATTTTCAAACTTTGTTTGAGATAATAATGGGTAAGTCTATGAGCTCTAAATCTCTTAAGTTATGACATAAAAATAAATATGCAATGCACTTTATTTTAGTCTTTATTTAGAGGTGAGAACATAAAATAAATATGCTATGCAAACTCATTATTATCTTAGAGATTTAGTGAGAGCATAAACATAAATATGGAGATGCAAGTTCATTCTTTAATCTTGAGCATTTAGTGATGATATAAAAGTAAATATGGATGCAAATCTTTTATCTTTAACTTAGAGCTCATATGAAACTTTTAAAGAGAACTAAAAATCTCAACCCAACACTTATCTTGAACCAAGTTATCAAAGGAACTACATGGTTCTTGAACATCATCATCAAGCTCTAAAGGAAGCAAACTCAAAGAAAACCAAATCATAAAGAAAAGGAAGAAAGAATCGAAAACATAAAGGAAAAGGAACTAGAACTGAAATCAAGCAAGGAAAAGAAAAGAGAATGAAAGTAAGCCATGTTCTTTATTAAGTACCCAAAACCCCTATCTAGAGAAAAATCTCTAGAACGTACCGGCCAACTTTAAGGTTGACAAGGGTAGGCTTGTGCTTTTTGAAATCTTAGGTTAATTTTTTTCTTAAGTTGAAAAACCATGTGAGCTAAGTATCATATAGATAAAGTTCAAAGAAAGGAAAAACCCAAGCTTTAGAGGTTCCTTTCAAATGAACACCAGGTCATCATCTAGGAACTCTCATCATCAAGCTATCATGCTCATAATGAGGCAAAGGGGCTGAAATGAAAAAGAAAAGAGAAATAAGGAAAAGCTTTAAAAGAAACCAAGAGAAACTTTGAGTAAAACACATTTTTGAGTAAAACAAAGTTTGAAAGCAACTCCCTACCAAGTTGTGAAGGCAAATGCTTGATCTTTGAGGGAGAATGAAAAGGAAAACTCCTCCTAAAAGGATGCTGGAGCTTCGGCCTTGTGCAGAGGAAAAGGAAGGAAAGGAGTTCTTGGTGAGCTTGTGTTTGAAGTTGAGTGTTTAGGTGCTTAGAAGGTGATTCAAGGTTGCAAGGTGGTGTTTAGTGGTGGTGCTATGGTGGCTCAAGGTGGTAGAGGAAGAAGATGAAGATGAAGAGGAAGAACTCTTAGAACTCTAGAGGGAAAAGGAAAGAACTCAAAGAAAAGCTTGAAAACTAAACTTAGCAAATGATCTAAAGTGTTTCCAAGCTCAAGTAAGCAAGGTATTTATAGAAAAATGAAACAATGAAGGCTCATTAAGGGGGAGGGCTGGCTGTAGCATTGGGGGCATGGGGGAGAGAAAAATATCTCTTACATGTGGTCATTCAAGCATGATTGGAGGTATGGGAAGCATAGGCTAAGACATGGTTCAAAGCATGGTGTTTTGAGGTGATTTTCTTTCAAATTTGAAATGAAATAATTCTTCTAGAAGGCAAGGAGGGCTGGCGGTTTTTGAGCCATAAAAATGAGAGAAAAAGTCTTCTAGAAGTTGTCATATGAAGCATGGATGAAAGCATGGTGTTTATGACTCAAAGCATGGTTCATGGTGAGGTGGAAGCATGGTTATTTGAGTGTAAAAATTCACACATGTGATGGAAACAAGGGGTATAGGTTTAAGCTAGATTGGGGACAGCCAAGGGGGAGAGAGATTTGTTCATGTAATTATGTGTTAATGATAGGTTTAGATGTGTATTAGTGTAGGTACAAGGTTAGGAATCACTAAGCACAAGTTTAGGTAACTAAGAAGTGCTCATACACATTTAGAGAGTTTAAAATTCATTTTATGAGTAAACTATGTAGACAAATTTCCATGATTTAAGGAATTGGACAGAGAAAATACTATTCAAGATTCCATGACTAGGAATCTTGAATTTAAAATGTGATTTGAGTTTAAATTAAGCAATCTTAGGTTCTAATTAGCTCTAATAAATTATTTTGACTCTAGATTAATTAAGAAAATTAATTAACCTTCGATTGGAGCTTAATATTGTTTAGGTTTGCTTAATCACGCTATTAAGCTCAAAAACACAAAACTAGGGGCAAAATCATAATTTTGCACAAATTTCGCCCAGGAGCACCAGGACTAAAACTGAGGTTACAAAATACATAAAAACGCCCTTTAAAACCATCTGGAAAAGTTTCGGATCCATCCGGAACTTGCAATCGGGTCAAACACCACAGGGGTATTTTGGTCATTTTGACCCGAAAACTCAGAAAATGAGATTTTCAATCCTGGAAAGGTACACAAGTCAACTAATCCCCTTCAAACATTGAGTTTGCCCCTCGAGGACTACTGGGCCGGCTATCCTCAAGTTTCGGGCCGAAAATGACCTCAGGGGCATTTTGGTCATTTCCACTCTAACAGAAAATCGGGGCGTTACATATTCCTTGAGAGAACACACCTTTTGATGATGATGGAAAGGAAGAAAGATGAGGGCAATCAGTGGCATTCACAGTGGTGGATAAGTAAAAAGGGTGACCAGCTAAATGGGACTCCGAGGTAGGCGGGGTTGTGGGTCTATTGAAGATGGAAGGACATCGCAATTTTGGTTAGGATGGGCTATGATATTTGTTCTGGTTTTATTCTGTTAGGTTTTGGGGTTCCAATTCCTATTTTAGTTGATCTTGGTGGAGGTTATGGTTGATTGTGTGACTATGATGATGATTTCTGTAACACCTTAATATTCAACCCAATACTCCTAGAACGTACTGAGGCTAAATATTTGTCATTACCTCTTGTTTTAGTTCATTTACCATTGAAAATACATACTAAAAATACGAGCCCAATTTTTTTTCTTTTTAAAACCTTGATAAAGTGTGAGCCGCGTGTAGTATATACAAGCGATAATAAAGAATGCGGAAATCTAAACATCAAGAAGGCTCCACAAAGAACATAACACCACACACATATATATATATATATATATATATATATAACTACCCACCTAAAGATGAGTTAAGTTTGGGTACATGAAGATAAAATGCTAATGCATAAGGAACAAAATACATAGGAAACAAACCTACGTGGTGCACCTAAGGTAGATAGCCTTTTCAACAAAAGAAGGTTATCATAACTAGTGAGACGTGTGTGCACTAAAACTCCAAGAGTCATCTACGGTTGATGGCCCGAGAATGGGGGACGCGTCCAATCCACTATCATAGCTCGGCAGGGACAGGTACACCAAATGGTTGCACATGACCTCCACGTCTAGGGCGCATGGCTGGCCTACTCAAAATGATACGATCCGTGCTCCGGATCATAGTGGAGCTCCCATGTGGGTGTGTCAATGAGCAAGACGAAGGTCACCATCGGAATCTGAAGACGTGACGAAAAAAAAAAGGTAGGGGGAGTGAGAATCTTTACTAAAGAAACTCAGTAGGGTTTTCCTCCTATCTAGGTGCTATCATCTACGTCTCCAGGAACCTCGAGTTCTTATAAAATAGTGGGCATGTAATAGTTCAATTATGAAGTTCTAAAACGTTAATTACCAAGGCCCGTTCTTTTTAACATATAGCTTGTACTTACATGGATGCATCATAATTAATTATGATATGCAAAACATAATTAGCTTATGACATAGAGCATAAAACATAGAACATATAACATAGGGCATAAAACATTGAACATATAACATAGAACTTGGTACATGGTACATAGAGCATAGAGCATAGAACTTGGTACATGGTACATGGTTTCTTATCTTGGTTACTTAGGTGACATTAAGTCATTTACTTTGAACATGGGGCCACCCTAATCGTTCTCCCTTTTGAGAAACCTCTAGGTTATGAGCTTATACCTCACTAGTCGTCACTAGCACATGGTCTTATCCCTTTTGATAAGATTAAGGTCCCGACATAAAGTACGGGCTAGGGGGCTAGAATCACCTCATTACCATCCATTTTGATGGTTTCAAAGGATCATTTTCACATGGTTTGTGTAACACCCTAAATCTTAACCTAATACTACTAGTATGTATTTAGGCTAATCCTTAGAATATTACCTCTTGTTCCCATTCTTTACTTTGAAAATACTTAGCGAAAATATGGGTAAAATTTTTTTTTTTGAATTAAACCAAAGTGAGAGCCACGCATGATTCTTTGAACGGGAATTCATACAAGTCATATGAGCAAATCATAATCAAACACATAAATAACATGGATACATCAACTGAATATATATATATAGATAACGTGCCTACCAATAAGGCAGGACTATTCGGTACATAGAAGAACGAAATACAACTGAAAGGCAAATACAAGGAAATCATGAAAGCAACACCCATACCCATGTGCACCTAGAGTAGACAACCTCATATACAAAAGAAGGTTTGTCCTCAACTATGTGGGGTGTGTACACTAGCTACTTCCCATCCTATGCACCTACTCCTGCTGGTCCAAGTACTGAGGGGTAGAATCGATCCACTGGCGGATCTCGGCGAGAGTGGTCGTGCGGATCATCGGAGCGTGTCCACCACGGCGAGGGCGCATGGATGACCTACGAGCCAACCTCGGCTGAACTACTATCTCCTCACTCTCGGCTCTCATCGGTAGGGGAGTGGGGCTGGAGCTCCTACTGTACATGTGCAAGGGTGGGTCCTCTGACGGATCCGTCTCCAAATATTGAGTCCGGGGCACGTACTCTGGATAGTCTTGTGCGGCTAACGTCTCGGGCTGAATGCGGAGGATCTGCTCGTTGCGTGGTCTAGCTCACTCAAAAATTGTGTTATGATGGTAGGGAGCAGTCAGGGTGAAGCGGTAGCTCCGTACTGGGTGCGCGAAGGGTCGTCCCATAAACATGAATACTCTGACTGTGCAGCGACCCTCAAAATAGTATGACCCGAGTGATGGGTCATGGTGCAGCTCCCACATCGGGGTGTCGATGAAGAGTATGAAAGTCGCCATCTGAAGATGTGACGGAAGAAAAGAGAAAGGGAATGAGAATCTTCTAAAAGAATTCTCAGTAGGGCAATCCCTAACTAAGTGACATCATCACATCCTCGGGAACCTTGGGTTTTATTTCTAAAAGGGTGTGTATGCATATAAACTCCTTTTAAGTTAGTTTTCTAAAGCATTAGTTATCCAAGGTCCGTCATATTTTACAATGCGTCTTATGACTACGCATGGAATATACTAAGACATGAATGCGTCATAAGGATAAACTAATCAACAAAATCACAAGACATTATAATAGTGGCATAAGTTGACAAGTATAAATCTCATAATAACTTTCTTGGTTTTTCATAGCATATGTGACATTTCAACTTTAACTTTATCTCATGGGGCCACCCTAAAACATCTCTAGGTTATGAGCTCATACCTTAACTAGTCATCACTAGTTCTTACTTATCCTATGATAAGCGTAACATATACATAATCCCGACTTAAAGTTCGGGCTAGGGGGCAAACTAAGGATCACCTCTTAGGGTCATTTCCTCTTTGAAATGCTCTACTAGCAACTAGTGCATAGTAGTATTGTCCGCTTTGGCAAGCTCTATGTCAATACCCTCACGTATTTATTTTCTTAGGGGTGCTCGGCTAAACCGGTGTCACCCAAGAAGGCGTCTCAGTGTTGTGTCACATTTAAGTTCTCATGATTTTCAAAAAGACCTTTTTCTAAGTTCCTCAAATTTGATGGAAATTCGGTAGCATGACGGCTGTAGACCGAATTTGCTCAAATTTGCTTATGCCATGAAAACATATAGGACATACAAACATTTCTTATGAGGTATAGCATATCATCATATAAAACTTCTTCATAACATATACATCAAACTCATCATAGATAAAGCTCATGTATCATATATCATACTTACATAAATTAAGCATCATAAAAACTCAAGACTTTTTAATGTCTTATACATTGACCCTTAAGGTCCTTAACTCACGTTCTAAGTTATTAATCATCAAACCTAATCTCTTGGGTGCCTATAAGGTTATAACTAAGTATTTCTCACCTCACACTATGATCAAGAACATCTCTAAACCTCAAGGATGCAGAATTTATAATCCTAATTTTACGAGTACCTAGGAGTCACAACAATGACCCTTTCTAAGTCTAGTTTGCTCCTAAGGCATCAAGATCAAGTCCTAAACCAATTATCAGCCATTCCTACACCTTTAAACTAATTTAGAGCCATGATTATCAAGTCTAAACCTTGCTGGACAGAATACAGAAAATTCAATAATTAAGGGATCTAGAACTCTCAAATTAATTCCTTTCTAGTCTCTAATTTATCTTATCTTTCACATGAGTCTTAACATTATTTTTACTCAAACACAATCATATTATCATCATTAAAATAGCACATACAGTGGCAAATAAATAGCAAAGCAGAACCGAAATGTGCATCTCCATAAAAGGCATAGAACACAATTTCTAAAGCACATAGAATACTAGTTTCTCTTGGAACCTTTTTAAAACTTTAAAAAATCATTTATAAATACTTTTATCCTTTAAAATCATAAAAATACTTAAGAGGACAGTGGCTAAATCATTTTCATCTCAAGAGGTCCTAAATTCATAAAACTTAGTTCTACATATTTCTTATACTCATATAAGCTTAGGAAAATTATAAGACATAATTTTCAATACTTGGAAACCTTAAAACCTCTTAGGGTCGAAATCTCAACTATGGAAGATAGATATTTTAGACCTTTGTTTGAGACAACAATGGGCAAGTCTTTGAGCTCTAGGTTCATTAAAGTGATGGCATAAAGATAAACATGCTTATGCACTTGTTTTAGCTTTTATTAGAAAGTAAAGTGAGAGCATAAAATAAATATGAGATGCATCATATTATTATCTTTGATATTTAGGTGAGAACTTAAAATGTAAACATGGTAATGCATAGCTTGAAATATAAACATGATAATGCTAGTTCCTTTATTATCTTGGTACTTAGTGATAGCAAGGAAAATAAACATGATGCGTGTAACACCCTAATTTTTAACCAAACTTTTTAGAACACATTAGGTTAAACATTAGGCTATTACTTCATAGTCTCATTCTTTCATTACAAAGTGAGAGCCGCGAGCTTAACTAATCGAATGACAGAAACGTAAAGCACGCGTAACGATCATAAACAACCATGCAAAATAAATCATACATCAGAAGAACATAGATCATGAAGATGATAGAAAACATTTCATTAATAATAAAGTAGCTAAAGTACATAACTAGTCATACCCTTATAGAAACGGGCAGAGCTTGGAATACAACGAAAAAAGGAAATACAACAGATAGCAAAGTACATGGTACAACGTAAGGATAAAAACCCAAAATACTACCCTCCTACTATGCTACGAGCACTAAACTACATCCCCTCCCAAAAGGTACGGCCGAAGGAAAGATCCCTGCGAAGCTCGGGTACTCAAAAGCTCTCCAATGGAGTCTAGTGGCGATGGGAATCCACGGGTGATGGAGGCAGGTAGCCGGGGAAATGCTCTAACTCCTCTTCAGTGGCCCAATGCAACGTGAAAGGCACACGAGGTGGCTGAACGTGGGCTCCTTGCTGCGGATGCATCTCGGCTCTCCTTGCCAGGTGCGGCTGCACCACAGTCTCCTCACTCCCCATACGTCAGGATCGAGGAAAAGGGGCTGAACACTCCGAAGGAACATGCGTCGGCCAATCCTCGGATGGGTCAATCTCGGATCTCCTCGAACGAGGTACATACTCCGGGAAATCTCAGATGGCGGAGGCAAAGGTATGGGCACGTCGTAACTGCTCCTCACGCGGGCGGCTGCGCTCGAAGATCATGTCGTCACTACTAAAAGGCGTAGTAGGAGTGAACTGGTAGCTCGAAACTGGATAAGCGAAAGGTCGTCCCATGTACACAAAAACACGAACAGCACATCGACCGTCAAAGCGATATGAACGGTGGTCCAAGTCGAAGTGTATCTCCCATACTGGCGCGTCAATGAAAAGTACGAACGTCGCCATCGCTCTCTGAAGATGTGACGGAAGGAAAGAGAGAGAGAAGTGAGAAATCTTGCTAAAGAAATCTCAATAGGAGTCTCCTATCCTAGGGTTACATCGTACATATCCTCAAGAACCTTGGGCTTATTTATAAAATAATGATCATGCATATAAGGTTTAATTAAGGTTTTCCAAAACTAATTATCCAAGGTCCATTCCTTTTAACATGCATCTTGATGTTATGAATGCAACATGTTATATCATGGATGCATGGCAATACTTGAGCATATAAGACAACACCTCAAAGCACATAAACATAATCCACATGGCATAAGGGCATATAACTTCCAAGTGAATCATTCCTCAACTTCGTGACATCAATCATGGTACTTTAGCATATAAGCCACCCTAAAAATAATAACTAGGTTATGAGCTCATACCTTAGCTAGTCGTCATTAGCTCTTGCTTATTATCTTGAATAGGCGAAACATAAATAATAATCCCGACTCGCAAGTACTGGTAGGGGGCAGGGATCATCTCTCTCTGGGATTACCCTCTTTGAAACGCTTTGCTAGCCACGCATGGCCTCGCAATTTGTCGACTTTGGTAGGCTGCATCTACTCATACCCTAACGGATTTGTCTCCTCCCGGGGGTACTCGGCCGAATCGGAACCTCCTCGGGGGAAGTGCGTCTCAGTGCTTTGTCACATAAAAATCTCCTGGGGGTGCTCGGCCGAACCGGTGTCACCCAGGGTTTTCAACTCATATGGTACTCATAAATCATTTCTTTCAACCCTTTAAGGTTTGATGGGAATTCGACAGCATAACAGCTGTTAAACCGAATTTCCTTCAAACTGCCACAAGCTAATCCACACATCATGTTTGTAACGCCCCGATTTTCTGTTAGAGTGAAAATGACCAAAATGCCCCTGAGGTCATTTTCGGCCCGGAATTCGAGGAAAGCCGGTTCAACAATACTCGAAGGGCAAACTCAATGTTGGAAGGGGAATAGATGACTCGTGTACCTTCCCGGGATTGAAAATCTCATTTTTCGAGTTTTCGGGTCAAAATGATCAAAACACCCCTGCGGTGTGTTACCCGTTTGCAAGTGCTGGATGAACCCGAAACTTCTCCAGATGATTTTAAAAGGCGTTTTTATGTAGACTGTGACTTTAGTTTTGGTCCCGGAGGTCCCGAGCGAAATTAGTACAAAATTACGGTTTTGCCCCTAGTTTCGTGTTTTTATGCTTAATCGCGTGATTAAGCAAACCTAAGCAATATTAGGCTCTAATTGAAGATTAATTAATTTCCTTAATTAATCTTGAGTCAAAATAATTTATTAAAGTTGATTAGAACCTAAAAGTGCTTAATTACGACTTAAAATCATATTTTAATTTCAATACTCCTAGTCATGGAATCTTGAATAGTGTTTTCTCTTTCCAATTCCTTAAATCATGGAATTGTGTTACACATTATTTATTCATAAATGAGTTTAAAATTCTTTAATGATGTATGAGCACTCCTAATCTTGTCATAAAATCCTTAAAACATATTCTTAGTTACCTAAACTTAAGCTTAATTGTTCCTAACCTTGTATCTAAGCTAATACACATTTAAACCTACCATTAACACCCAATTAAATGATCAAAACTCACCCCCTCTCTGCTGCCCAAGGCCTGGCCGAAGCTGTCCCTCCCCATTATGCATCACATGTTCAATTTTTCAACACTCCAAGGCCATACCTCAAGTCACATACACTATACCTTGTCATAACTTTCAATCAAGCTTGATTTTCCAAGTAAATAACTAATTAAAATAGCCCATTTTCTCCATTTATTTGTGGCTGGAAAAGTTCCAGCCATGCATTGTTTCTAGAAGCCTTATTTTATAAAAAATTGATAGGAAATTAACTCACATCAAGCCATACTTTGTAGCATAGCTTCCATACTTCAAACCATGCTTGAATGACCTTGTGTAAGAGGTATTTTCCTCTCCCTTTTCCCTCCAATACCACATGGCCACTCCTCCCCTTGGTGAGCCCCATGGTTTTTTTTTTCTATAAATAGGATGCTTGTGATAGCTTAGTTGCACTTTGAAGCATTTGCTAAGTTTAGAATTCTAGAGTTGTCTTGCTAGTTCTTTTCTTTTCTCTCAAAATTCCAAGAGAGTTCTTCCTTTCTTTTCATCTTCATCTTCATCCTCTCTTCATCTCTTCATCATCTCTCAACCTTGAAACACCACCCCATAGCCTTGAACCATCATCAAACCTCTCAAACATCACACCTCAAATACAACCTCACTTGAAACACAACTCCAACCTTCTTGCTTCCTCTTGGCCGAAACCATCAAGCACCAAGGAGGAGCTCATCATCTTGTTTTTCTTTCCAAAAGTTCGAGCTTTGTGTCTTCACTCTAGGTAAGGAGTTTCTTTTCAAACTTTGTTTTACTCAAAAGATGTGTTTCCTCTAGTTTTCTCTTGGTTTCTTTTTGAGCTTTCCTTTATATTCCTTTTCTTTTTTCCATTTCGGCCTCTTGGCCTTTTCTCCTCAAACATGATAGCTTGATGATGAGAGTTTCTAGATGACGACCTTGTGTTCATCTCAAAGAAACCTCTAAAGCTTGAGTTTTCCTTTCCTTATGACTTCATCTATATGATATCTAGCTCACATGGTTTTTCAACTAAAGAAAATTAATCTAAGGATTTCTAAAAGCCCAAGCCTACCCTTGTCAACCTTAAAGTTGGCCGGCACGTTCTAGAGATTTTCTCTAGATAGGGGTTTTGGGTATTTAATAAAGAACTTGACTTAGTTTCACTTTCTTTTTCTTTTGTAAGACTTTCGGTTTTGGTGTTTTGATCTTTGAGATATTGTAATGGGTTGTTATCTTATTAAAGTCCTGAATGAGCCCTAGTCAACCATAAAATGAACCTTGCATCATGTTTACTTTATGCTTTGCATATCATGTTTACTTCCTTGCTATCACTAAATATCAAGATAATAAGTGAACCTTGCATTATCATGTTTATATTTCAAGCTATGCATTATCATGTTTATATTTCAAGTTCTCACTTAATACCAAGATAATAATGAGTTGCATTCATATTTACTTTGTGTTATCACTTTACTTTCTAGTGGAAACTAAAATAAGTGCATGAGCATGTTTATTTTTATGTCATCACCTAAATGAACCTAGAGCTCAAAGACTTGCCCATTGTTGTCTCAAACAAAGGTCTAAAAATATTTATTTCTTTTGGTTCATATTTCGGCCCTAAGGGGTCTTGATGTTTCTAAGTATTGAAGACTATGTTTTATAATTTTTCCAAGCTTTTATGAGTTTAAGGAATGCATAGAACTAAGTTCTAAGAATTTAGGACCTCTTGAGACAAAGATGAATTGGTCACTGCCCTCTTAAATATTCTTATGATTTTATATGTTAAAATTGTTTATAAATGAGTTTTGAAAGTTTAAAAAGAGTTCCAAGAGAAACTAGTATTTTACGTGCTTTAGAAATTGTGTTTTATGCCTTTATGAGAGTTTTGTTTCGATTCTGCCTTGCTAATTAATTGCCACTGTATGTGCTGTTTTAATGATGATAATATGCTTATGTTTGAGTAAAAATAATGTCAAGACTCATATGTGAAAGATAGGAGAAGTTAGAAACTAGAAAAGAATTAACTTGAGAGTTCTAGATCCTTTAATGTTTGAATTTTCTGGATTCTGTCCAGCAAGGTTTAGTAATGCTAATCATGGATTTAAATTAGTTTAAATGTGTAGGAATGACTCATAATTGGTTTAGGACTTGATCTTGAAGCCTTAGGAACAAAACGGACTTAGAAAGGGTCATTGTTGTGACTCCTAGGTACCAGTAAAGTTAGGATTATAAATTCTGCATCCTTGAGGTTTTAGAGATGTTATTGGTCATAGTGTGAGGTGAGAAATACTTAGTTATAACCTCATAAGTGCCCGAGAGATTAGGTTTGATGATTAATAACTTAGAACATGAGTTAAGGACCTTAATGGTCAATGCATAAGACATTAAAACACCTTGAGTTTTTATGATGCTTAAATTATGATGTATGATACATGAGTTCTATCTATGATAAGTTGATATGTGCTATAAAGAAGTTTTACATGATGATGTGCTTGTGTATGACCTATGTGTTTTCATGGCATAAGCAAATTTGAGGAAATTCGGTTTACAGCCGCCGTGCTGCTGAATTTCCATCAAATTTGAGGAACTTAGAAAATGGTCTTTTTGAAAATCATGAGAACTTAAATGTGACACAACACTGAGACGCCTTCTTGGGTGACACCGGTTTAGCCGAGCACCCCCAAGAAAACAAATCCGTGAGGGTATTCACATAGAGCTTGCCAAAGCGGACAATGCTACGATGCACTAGTTGCTAGTAGAGCGTTTCAAAGAGGAAATGACCCTAAGAGGTGATCCTTAAATTGCCCCCTAGCCCGTACTTTATGTCGGGATTATGTTACGCTTATCATAGGATAAGTAAGAGCTAGTGATGACTAGTTAAGGTATGAGCTCATAACCTAGAGATGTTTCAGGGCGGCCCCATGAGATGAAAGTTAAAGTTTAAAATGTCACATGTGCTATAACTATCACCTTATGCCAATGTTATAATGTCTTTTAGTTATTCTATTGATTGACTTACTTTTATGATGCATTCATGTCATTAGTATGTTCCATGCTTAGTCATAAGACGCATTGTAAAATATAACGGACCTTGGATAATCAATACTTTAGAAAATTAAAAGAAGCTTAAATGCATGCACATTTTTCTAGAAATAAAACCCAAGGTTTCTGAGGATGTGATGATGTCACTTAGTTAGGGATTGCCCTACTGAGAATTCTTTTAGAAGATTCTCATTCCCTCTCTCTTTTCTTCCGTCACATCTTCAGATGGCGACTTTCGTACTCTTCATCGACACCCCGACATGGGAGCTGCACCATGACCCAGCACTTGGGTCATACCATTTTGAGGGTCGCTGCACTGTCAGAGTATTCATGTTCATAGGATAACCCTTTGCGAAACCCGTCCCGAGCTACCGCTTCACCCCGACTACTCCTTACCGCCATAACGGGATTTTTGAGCGAGCTAGACCACGCGATGAGCAGATTCTCCGCATGCAGCTCGACATGTCAGCCATACGCGACTACCCGGAGTACGTGCCCCGGACCCAGTATTCAGAGACGGATCCATCAGAGGACCCGCCCTCGCATATGTACAGTTGGAGCTCCAGCCCTGCTCCCCCACCGATGAGAGCTGAGAGCGAGGAGACGGTGGTTCAGCCGAGGTTGGCTCGTAGGCCATCCATGCTCCCTCGCCGCGGTGGACACGCTCCGATGATCCGCACGACCACTCCCACCGAGATCCGCCAGTGGATCGATTCCACCCCTCAGTACTCGGACCAGCAGGAGTAGGAGCATTGGATGGGTAGTAGCTAGTGCACACACGCCACATAGTTAAGGACAAACCTTCTTTTGTATATGAGGTTGTCCACTCTAGGTGCACATGGGTATGGGTGTTGTTTTTATGATTTACTTGTATTCGCATTTCAGTTGTATTTCGTTTTACTATGTACCAAATAGTCCTGCCCCTTTTGGTAGGCACATTATCTATATATATAATCAGTTGATGTGTCCATGTTATTTATGTGTTTTGTTATGAATGCTCATATGACTTGTATGAATTTCCGTTCAAAAATCATACGCGGCTCTCACTTCGGTTTTAATTCCAAAAAGAAAAATTTTACCCATATTTCCGCTAAGTATTTTCAAGTAAAGAATGCGACCAAGAGGTAATATTCTAAAGATTAACCTAAATACATACTAGTAGTATTAGGTTAAGATTTAGGGTGTTACAATGTTCTCATGAAATCTCATGCTATGATAAACTTTAACATTTCATCAATCATTTTCTCATGCATCAAGCACATCTCATCATATCATTGCATCAAACAACACATCATAGCATTAAGAACTTTTTAGTGCCTTATGCATTGACCCTTAAGGTCCCTAACTCACATTCTAAGTTATAAATCATCAAACCTAATCTCTCGGGAACTTATAAGGTCTTAACTAAGTATTTCTCACCTCACACTATGATCAAGAATATCTCTAAACCTCAAGAGTGCAGAATTCATATTCCTAACTTTACGGGTACCCAGGAGTCACAACAATGACCCTTTCTAAGTCCGGTTTGCTCCTAAGGCATCAAGATCAAGTCCTAAACCATTTATGAGTCATTCCTACACATTTAAACTAATTTAAATCCATGATTAGCATTACTAAACCTTGCTGGACAGAATCCAGAAAATTCAAACATTAAAGGATCTAGAACTCTCAAATTAATTCTTTTCTAGTTTCTAACTTCTCTTATCTTTCACATATGAGTCTTAACATTAATTATACTTAAACATAAGCATATTATCATCATTAACACAGCGCATACAGTGGCTAAACATGGCAAGGCAGAACCGAAACAAACATCTCCATTTAAAGGCATCAAACACATTTTCTAAAGCACATAACATACTAGTTTCTCTTGGAACCTTTTTAAAACTTTCAAAACTCATTTATAAATATTTTTAACATCTAAAATCATCAAAATATTTATGAGGGCAGTAGCTAGATCAAACTTGTCTCAAGACGTTCTAAATTCATAAAACTTAGTTCTATGCATTCCTTAAACTCACAAAAGCTTGGAAAAATTATAAAACATAGTTTTCAATACTTAGAAACACCAAGACCCCTTAGGGCCGAAATATGAACCAAAGGAAATAAATATTTTTAGACCTTTGTTTGAGACAAAAATGGGCAAGTCTTTGAGCTCTAGGTTCATTTAAGTGATGACATAAAAGTAAACATGCTCATGCACTCATTTTAGGTTCCATTAGAAAGTAAAGTGATAGCATAAAATAAATATGAGGTGCAACATATTATTATCTTTGATATTTAGTGAGAACTTGAAATATAAACATGATAATGCATAGCTTGAAATATAAACATGATAATGCAAGTTCATTCATTATCTTGGTATTTAGTGATAGCAAGGAAGTAAAGATGATATGCAAAGCATAAAATAAACATGATGCAAGGTTCATTTTATGTTTAGCTAGAGCTCCTTCAAAACTTTAACAAAGTAACAACCCAACATATATCTCATTACAAAGAAAGCTCTAGAGTTCTTGAACCAAGTTCTCAAGGAACTATGAGGTTCTTGAACATCATCATCAAGCTCAAAGAAAACAAACTTTTTTAAACAAACAAAACCTCAAAGATCAAAAAGGAAATGGAAAACCGAAATATTAAAGAAAAGGAAACAAAGAACCGAAATCAAAATAGCAAGAAAAGAAAAGGTGTTCTTGAGTAAAAATCATGTTTGAGTTAGAAAGTGGAGTTGAAACTCAAAGAAAGTAAAACCTCAAGCTCTAGAGGTTCCTTTCAGATGAACATATAGTCATCATCTAGGAGTCCTCATCATTGAGCTATCATGTGTTCATCAAGGCCTCATGGCCGAAATCTCAAGAAAGAAAAGTACCAAAGAAAAGTTTCAAAAGAAATCCAAGAGAAAGCTAGAGAAACTCATTTTTCAAGAAACAAAGTTTAGAAAAACACTCCTACCTAAAGTGAAGACACAAAGCTCGAACTTTTGAAAAGAAAAACAAGATGATGAGCTCCTCCTTGGGGCTTGAAGGTTTCAGCCAAGAGGAAACAAGAAGGTTGGAGTTGTGTTTCAAGTGAGGTTGTGTTTGAGGTGTGGTGTTTGAGAGGTTTGATAATGGTTCAAGGCTTTGGGGTGGTGTTTGAAGGTTGAGAGATGATGATTCAAAAGGAAAAAGAAGAAGATGAAGAAGAATAATGCTCTTGAAACTTGAGAGAAAATGAGAGAACTAACAAGAATGCTTAGAAATCAAAACTTAGCAAATGAACAAAAGTGTAGCAAAGTTTATCTTGGCATGGTATTTATAGAGAAGGATAAGGGTGAGTGTGTGGAGGAGAATGAATCCTCATGGAACATGAGGTAATACATGTGTGGAAGAGAATGAATCCTCATGTAACATGAGGTGAGAGAATTGCATTTTGATGGCATGGTGAAGTATGGTGGTGAGTGTGGCTTCAAGCATGGTCTTTGGAGTGTGGAATAAAATTAAATTGTGATAAAATGGGGTATGAATTTTGGCCAGGTCTGATGCAGCAAGGGAGGAGGGAGTTTTGGTCATTTAATTGTGTGTTAGTGATGTGTTTAGGGGTGTATTAGCTTAGGTGCAAGGTTAGGAGTCATTAAGCATAAGTTTAGGTGACTAAGAATGTGATTAGGAACCTTTATGACATGATTAGGAGTGCTCATACATCATTAAAGAATTTTAAACTCATTTATGAATAAACAATGTGTAACACAATTCCATGATTTAAGGAATTGGAAAGAGAAAATATTATTCAAGATTCCATGACTAGGAGTCTTGAAATTAAAATATGATTTTAAGTCGTAATTAAGCACTTTTAGGTTCTAATCAACTTTAATAAATTATTTTGACTCAAGATTAATTAAGGAAATTAATTAACCTTCGATTAGAGCCTAATATTGCTTAGGTTTGCTTAATCACGCGATTAAGCGTAAAAACACGAAACTAGGGGTAAAACCGTAATTTTGCACTAATTTCGCCCGGGACCTCCGGGACCAAAACTAAAGTCATAGTCTACATAAAAACGCCTTTTAAAATCATCTGGAGAAGTTTCGGGTTCATCCGGCACTTGCAAACAGGTAAAACACCGCAGGGGCGTTTTGGTCATTTTGACCCGAAAATTCGAAAAACGAGATTTTCGATCCCGGGAAGGTACACGAGTCATCTATTCCCCTTCCAACATTGAGTTTGCCCTTTGAGAACTGCCGAACCGGCTTTCCTCGAATTCCGGGCCGAAAATGACCTCAGGGGCATTTTGGTCATTTTCACTCTAATAGAAAATCGGGGCGTTACATTACTCCCCTCCTTAAAAAGAATTTCATCCTCGAAATTCGTTACCTTAGAAGAGCTCTGGGTATTTTGACTTCATCTCTGACTCTAGCTCCCACGTATATTCTTCTGTCTTGCCTCGTCCCCACGCCACTTTCACCAAAGGAACAGACTTGTTCCTTAACAGCTTGACTCCGTGATCCACTACTCTCATAGGCGGTAGATTGAAAGTGAGGTCCTCCCTCAACTGTACATGCTCTGGTTCTAGGACATGGCTAGGGTCGGACTCATATTTACGTAACTGAGAGACGTGAAAGACATCATGAAGGTTTGACAGATTGGGTGGTAAGGCTATTTTGTAAGCTACAGATCCGATTCTCTGAAGAATTTCAAAAGGACCGAGAAATCGGGGACTCAACTTTTTAACTTTCATGGCTCTTCCTATTCCTGTAGTGGGGGTGACTCTTAGAAATACATGTTCTCCTTCTTGGAACTCCAAGGGCTTGCGCCTTTTGTCCGCGTAGCTTTTCTGCCGACTTTAAGCTGTTAAGATTCTATCCTTGATTTTATTGATCTGCTCCGTCGTTTCCCTCACTACATCGGGTCCTAAGACACTTTGTTCTCTAGGCTCGTACCAACACAAAAGTGATTGGCACTTCCTTCCATATAACGCCTCGTACAGTGTCATACCGATGCTCGCGTGATAACTGTTGTTATACGCAAACTCGATCAAAGGCATGTACTTATCCCAACTTCCTTTTTGGTCTAAGACATAGGCTCTTAACATGTCCTCTAGGGTTTGGATTGTCCTCTCAGATTGACCATCCGTTTGTGGGTGGTAAGCGGTGCTCAAGCACAACTTAGAACTAAACGCCTTTTGAAAGGCTCCCCAAAAACGTGACGTAAACCGCGGATCTCGATCTGAGATTATCGTCGATGGTACTCCATGCAACCTTACTATTTCTTGGATGTAAAGCTGGGCCAACTTATCCAACGAGTATGTGACTCTGATAGGTAGAAAGTGAGCCGACTTAGTCAGTCAATCCACGATTACCCATACGGCATCGTGGCCAGCTTGGGTCCTTGGCAATCCTGTCATGAAATCCATTGATATACTCTCCCACTTCCACTCGGGGATTGACAGGGGTTGCAACATGCCAGAAGGTTTTTAGTGTTCGATCTTGACCTTTTGGCAGACTAAACACTTACTCACCCAGGCGACCACATCCTTCTTTAATCCGGGCCACCAAAACATCTTCTTCAAATCTTGGTACATCTTGGTAGTACCAGGATGTACGGCAAAGTGGCTCTTGTGGACCTCCTCCAAGATCTTCTCTCGAAGGTCGCCATCTTGTGGCACACAGATTCGCCCCTCGAACCTCCACAACCAGTCGGGGCCTCGTACAAAACCTTTCAACTTTCCGGCCTTAACTGCCTCGATTGTCTCCATAAAGTCCTCATTTTCTCTTTAGGCAAGCATAATCCTTTGCTTAAACCCACTGGTCACCGTGAGATGACTCATCACGATGCCATTCTCCGTTATTGACATCCCCAGATTCATATCCCTAAACTGCTCTATTAACCCAACTTCGTTAACCATCATACAAGATAAACGTAACGACTTTCGACTCAAGGCATCGGCGACTACATTAGCCTTGCCGGGGTGGTAACTTAAGCCAAAATTGTAGTCCTTGAGGAATTCCATCCATATTCAACTCCTTTTGATCAAAGAGATGCTTGAGACTCTTATGATCGGAGAAACCTTCAAACCTTACACCATACAAATGTTGTCTCCACATCTTAAGGGCGAACACGATGGCTGCTAACTCTAGGTCATGGGTGGGGTAGGTTACCTCGTGAGGCTTGAGTTGTCTGGACGCATAGGCTACCACTTGCCTGTTCTGCATCAACACACAACCTAAACCCTTGCCAGAAGCATAGCAATATACCTCGAAGGGCACATTGGGGTCAGGTAAAACCAAAACCGGGGTTGAGGTGAGCTTTTCCTTAAGCTATAGGAAACACTTTTCACACTCGGGGCTCCACTCAAACGGGGCATTCTTCCTAGTGAGTTTGGTTAAGGGTAGGGCTAACTGGGAAAATCCCTTAATAAACTTACGGTAATAGCTTGCTAAACCTAAAAAGCTTCTAATCTCAGTTACAGAGGTTGGTCTATCCCAATTCATTACGGCTTCTATCTTACTCGGGTCGACCACTATGCTACCTTTTGACACAACGTGTCCTAAGAACTTCACCTCTTCCAACCAAAATTCACACTTAGACAACTTAGCGTATAACTTCTTCTCCTTTAGTACCTCTAAAACCAGCCTTAAATGACGCTCATGCTCTTCATGGGTCTTCGAATAGATGAGAATATCATCTATGAACACAACCACGAACTGATCTAAATAGGGTCGAAAGATCCTATTCATGTAATCCATAAAAACTGCGGGAGCGTTCGTCAAACCAAACGACATAACATTGAACTCAAAGTGTCCATACCGAGTTCGAAAGGCGGTTTTAGGAATATCCGAATCTCTAACCCTAATCTGATGGTAACCGGACCTCAAATCAATCTTAGAAAACACTACTGCTCCTTTTAACTGGTCCATAAGATCGTCAATCCTAGGCAATGGGTACTTATTCTTTATGGTCACTTGGTTCAACTGCCTATAGTCTATACACATCCTCATACTTCCGTCCTTCTTCTTCACAAATAAGACCAGAGCGTCCCAAGGCGAAGCACTCGGCCTTATAAAACTCTTTTCCAACAGCTCCTCTAACTGGGTTTTCAATTCTGCTAACTTCGAGGGTGACATCCTATACGGGGCTATAGAGATTGGTCCTGTCCCAGGAACCAACTCTATGCAGAATTCAACTTCTCTCTCAGGAGGGAATTCGGGTATTTCATCTGGAAATACCTCGGGATAGTCTCTCACCACAGGTATCTCACCTAGGTTTTGCTCAGAGTCTACATCGCAGGTGGCTAGGAGAACATATCCCATAGTTTTCTCCCCACTACAGAAGACCTCTACAGAGTTTAGGTACAGCCTAATGGGTTGAGTGACATTTTTGGGAGGAGAAGGGAAAACTACAGTTTGAGTCCCACAGTCTAACATTACACGGTTGGCATGAAGCCAATTCATGCCTAAGATAATTCCTATGTCTTTCAAGGGTAAACAAATTAAATCTATGATAAAAGGTCTATTCTCTACAACAAGATGACAGTTTAAGCAACAACGACAAGTATTAACAGGGCGATTTGTAGGAGTAGAAACAATAAGATCAAAGGGAAGTTTAGAGACTCTTAGATTTAAGGACTCGACACTAGCAAGTGAAATAAAAGAATGAGTAGCACCAGAGTCATATAGTACAGTTAAGGGTTTACCGTTTACTTCGCACATACCTTCAATGAGATCGTTGGACCTTTTGGCGTCTTCCGTATTAAGGGTAAAGACTCTTCCTCAGTGTTGTGGTCAGGGGTTCTAGTTCGGTGTCCCTTGACTGGCACAGTCCTTTGCATAGTGGCCAGGCTTGCCACACTTGAAGCACACGTTCTGATCGGCTAAGCATGGGTGATTCCCATGGTTCTTTCTTGATTGGGAACAGACATCAGCAGATGCTGCTCCGGGGTAAGCAGAAGGGGTTTGTGGTGCCTTGTTCTTGGCCCCACTTGGTCCTCCATTGTGGTTCCGGGGTCCAACCGGTCCACGGGGTTGATTGTTGTTGAAGTTCCTCGGGCCTTGATATTGAAATGGCGGCCTTTGGTGTTGCTTGGATTATTGGTGTACAGGAGCTCTTGGTGGTTGTTGTTGTTGTGGTTGGAACTGGTTGGTCTGGTAGGGATTGTAGTGATTCCTTGAAGGGTACTGCGGTTTGAACTTCGGGGCTTGAGGTCCAAGTCCCTTAGCACGTTCTGCCCTTGTGGCTTGTATCTTTCTCTGTCCTTCTTCAAGAATTCGGCACTTGTTGACCAGAGTCGGGAAGTCTCTGATCTCCATGTGGGCCACAGTGTAGTTCATCTCTGCCTTCAAACCGGCCTCATACTTGACGCATTTCCAAACCTCATCTGGGTTCCCTTGAAATACCTGAGAGAACTTGATTAGCTCCTCGAATTTAGCAGTGTATTGGGCAACAGTAGACCCTCCCTGGGTCAATTGCATGAACTCGAGGTCCTTTGCATTCCTCACGGACTCCAGAAAGTACTTCTCATAGAAGTAAGTCTTGAACAGCTCCTAGTCGATGAGAGTTCCAGAAGCCTCTAGCAGACGCGTTGTGCCGTTCCACCAGAATTCGGCATCCGACTTCATCATGAAAGCAGCAAAGGTGACCTTATGCTCCTCCGAGCAGGTAACCACAGAATAGATCTTCTCCATGTCCTTAATCCACTCATCAGCTTTGTCGGGCTCCATTACCCCTCGGAATACCGGCGGGTTCACCTTGCGAAACTCGCCAATGCGGGCTTGTTCCACCGTCTCAGCAGCAGGGGGAGGAGGGGGAACAGGAACAGCATTCGCTTGTTGATCCATCCGATCGAACATTCGTTCCATGGCTTGCGCCATGCGACGGACAGCAGCAGTAGTTGCATTGTCTTGGTCAACATCGGGCGTAGTCCTAGGTCGTCGTCGCGGTGCCATTGGTCCCTAAACACATGAAACAATGAACATCAAGTTGATCAGGCTCAATATCCATGCAAAATGAGCTAGTTACCATGGCACTAGCAAGCAACAGAAGTCATGCATTTCTAGTCCTACAACTTATCTCTATTAAGCACTACACATGACATAACTATCGCATCATGCTTATAAAGCATAATCAGTCCAATCCTCAGGCACCATGAGAATCGAATTGCTCTGATACCATAATGTAACACCCTAATTTTTAACCCAACTTTCTAGAACACATTAGGTTAAACATTAGGCTATTACTTCATAGTCTCATTCTTTCATTAAAATACTTAGCGAAAATTAAGGGAAAATTTTTCTTTTTGAAAACATAAAACAAAGTGAGAGCCGCGAGCTTAACTAATCGAATGACAGAAACGTAAAGCACACGTAACGATCATAAACAACCATGCAAAATAAATCATACATCAGAAGAACATAGATCATGAAGATGATAGAAACATTTCATTAATAATAAAGTAGCTAAAGTACATAACTAGTCATACCCTTATAGAAACGGGCAGAGCTTGGAATACAACGGAAAAAGGAAATACAATAGATAGCAAAGTACATGGTACAATGTAAGGATAAAAACCCAAAATACTACCCTCCTACTATGCTACCACTAAACTACATCCCCTCCCAAAAGGTACGGCCGAAGGAAAGATCCCTGCGAAGCTCGGGTACTCAAAAGCTCTCCAATGGAGTCTAGTGGCGACGGGAATCCACGGGTGATGGAGGCAGGTAGCCGGGGAAATGCTTTAGGTGGCTGAACGTGGGCTTTTTGCTGCGGACGCATCTCGGCTCGCCTTCCCAGGCGCGGCTGCACCACAGTCTCCTCACTCCCCATACGTCGGGATCAGGGAAAAGGGGTTGATCCCTCCGAAGGAACATGAGTCTGCCAATCCTCGGATGGGTCAGTCTCGGATCTCCTCGAACAAGGTACATACTCCGGGAAATCTAGGACGGCGGAGGCAGAGGTACGGGTACATCGCAACTGCTCTTCACGCGGGCGGGTGCGCTCGAAGATCATGTCGTCACTACCAAAAGGCGCAGTAGGAGTGAACTGGTAGCTCGAAACTAGTCGTCCCATGTACACAAAAACATGAACGGCACATCGACCCTCAAAGTGATATGAACGGTGGTCCAGGTCGAGTGTATCTCCCATACTGGCGTGTCAATGAAAAGCACGAACGTCGCCATCGCTCTCTGAAGATGTGGCGGAAGGAAAGAGAGAGAGGAGTGAGAAATCTTGCTAAAGAAATCTCAGTAGGAGTCTCCTATCCTAGGGTTACATCGTACACATCCTCATGAACCTTGGGCTTATTTATAAAATAATGATCATGCATATAAGGTTTAATTAAGGTTTTCCAAAACTAATTATCCAAGGTCCATTCCTTTTAGCATGCATCTTGATGTTATGAATGCAACATGTTATATCATGGATGCATGGCAATACTTGAGCATATAAGACAACACCTCAAAGCACATAAACATAATCCACGTGGCATAAGGGCATATAACTTCCAAATGAATCATTCCTCAACTTCGTGACATCAATCATGGTACTTTAGCATATAAGCCACCCTAAAAATAATAACTAGGTTATGAGCTCATATCTTAGTTAGTCGTCACTAGCTCTTGCTTATTATCTTGAATAAGCGAAACATAAATAATAATCCCGACTCGCAAGTATGGGTAGGGGGCAGGGATCATCTCTCTCTGGGATTACCCTCTTTGAAACGCTTTGCTAGCCACGCATGGCCTCGCAATTTGTCCGGTTTGGTAGGCTGCATCTACTCATACCCTCACGGATTTGTCTCCTCCCGGGGGTACTCGGCCAAACCGGCACCTCTTCGGGGGAAGTACGTCTTAGTGCTTTGTCACATAAAAATCTCCTGGGGGTGCTCGGCCGAACCGGTGTCACCCAGGGTTTTCAACTCATATGGTACTCATAAATCATTTCTTTCAACCCTTTAAGGTTTGATGGGAATTCGGCAGCATAACAGCTGTTAAACTGAATTTCCTTCAAACTGCCACAAGCTAATCCACACATCATGTTCTCATGAAATCTCATGCTATGATAAACTTTAACATTTCATTAATCATTCCATCAAACAACACATCATAGCATTAACAACTTTTTAGTGCCTTATGCATTGACCCTTAAGGTCCCTAACTCACATTCTATGTTATAAATCATCAAACCTAATCTCTCGGGAACTTATAAGGTCTTAACTAAGTATTTCTCACCTCACACTATGATCAAGAACATCTCTAAACCTCAAGAGTGCAGAATTCATATTCCTCACTTGACGGGTACCTAGGAGTCACAACAATGACCCTTTCTAAGTCCGGTTTACTCCTAAGGCATCAAGATCAAGTCCTAAACCATTTATGAGTCATTCCTACACATTTAAACTAATTTAAATCCATGATTAGCATTACTAAACCTTGCTGGACAGAATCCAGAAAATTCAAACATTAAAGGATCTAGAACTCTCAAATTAATTCTTTTCTAGTTTCTAACTTCTCTTATCTTTCACATATGAGTCTTAACATTAATTATACTTAAACATAAGCATATTATCATCATTAACACAGCTCATACAGTGGCTAAACATGGCAAGGCAAAACCGAAACAAACATCCCCATTTAAATGCATCAAACACATTTTCTAAAGCACATAACATACTAGTTTCTCTTGGAACCTTTTTAAAACTTTCAAAACTCATTTATAAATATTTTTAACATCTAAAATCATCAAAATATTTATGAGGGCAGTAGCTAGATCAAACTTGTCTCAAGAGGTTCTAAATTCATAAAACTTAGTTCTATGCATTCCTTAAACTCATAAAAGCTTGGAAAAATTATAAAACATAGTTTTCAATACTTAGAAACACCAAGACCCCTTAGGGCCGAAATATGAACCAAAGGAAATAAATATTTTTAGACCTTTGTTTGAGACAAAAATGGGCAAGTCTTTAAGCTTTAGGTTCATTTAAGTGATGACATAAAAGTAAACATGCTCATGCACTCATTTTAGGTTCCATTAGAAAGTAAAGTGATAGCATAAAATAAATATGAGGTGCAATATATTATTATCTTTGATATTTAGTGAGAACTTGAAATATAAACATGATAATGCATAGCTTGAAATATAAACATGATAATGCATAGCTTGAAATATAAACATGATAATGCAAGTTCATTCATCATCTTGGTATTTAGTGATAGCAAGGAAGTAAAGATGATATGGAGTAACATGATGCAAGGTTCATTTTATGTTTAGCTAGAGCTCCTTCAAAACTTTAACAAAGTAACAACCTAACATATATCTCATTACAAAGAGAGCTCTGGAGTTCTTGAACCAAGTTCTCAAGGAACTATGAGGTTCTTGAACATCATCATCAAGCTCAAAGAAAACAAACTTTTTTAAACAAACAAAACCTCAAAGATCAAAAAGGAAATGGAAAACCGAAATATTAAAGAAAAGGAAACAAAGAACCGAAATCAAAATAGCAAGAAAAGAAAAGGTGTTCTTGAGTAAAAATCATGTTTGAGTTAGAAAGTGGAGTTGAAACTCAAAGAAAGTAAAACCTCAAGTTCTAGAGGTTCCTTTGAGATGAACACATAGTCATCATGTAGGAGTCCTCATCATTGAGCTATCATGTGCTCATCAAGGCCTCATGGCCGAAATCTCAAGAAAGAAAAGTACCAAAGAAAAGTTTCAAAAGAAATCCGAGAGAAAGCTAGAGAAACTCATTTTTCAAGAAACAAAGTTTATAAAAACACTCCTACCTAGAGTGAAGACACAAAGCTTGAACTTTTGAAAAGAAAAACAAGATGATGAGCTCCTCCTTGGGGCTTGAAGGTTTCGGCCAAGAGGAAACAAGAAGGTTGGAGTTGTGTTTCAAGTGAGGTTGTGTTTGAGGTGTGTTGTTTGAGAGGTTTGATGATGGTTCAAGGCTTTGGGGTGGTGTTTGAAGGTTGAGAGATGATGATTCAAAAGGAAAAAGAAGAAGATGAAGAAGAATAATGCTCTTGAAACTTGAGAGAAAATGAGAGAACTAACAAGAATGCTTAGAAATCAAAACTTAGCAAATGAACAAAAGTGTAGCAAAGTTTATCTTGGCATGGTATTTATAGAGAAGGATAAGGGTGAGTGTGTGGAGGAGAATGAATCCTCATGGAACATGAGGTGAGAGAATTGCATTTTGATGGCATGGTGAAGTATGGTGGTGAGTGTGGCTTCAAGCATGGTCTTTGGAGTGTGGAATAAAATTAAATTGTGATAAAATGGGATATGAATTTCGGCCAGGTCTGATGCAGCAAGGGAGGAGGGAGTTTTGGTCATGTAATTGTGTGTTAGTGATGTGTTTAGGGGTGTATTAGCTTAGGTGCAAGGTTATGAGTCATTAAGCATAAATTTAGGTGACTAAGAATGTGATTAGGAACCTTTATGACATGATTAGGAGTGCTCATACATCATTAAAGAATTTTAAACTCATTTATGAATAAACAATGTGTAACACAATTCCATGATTTAAGGAATTGGAAAGAGAAAACATTATTCAAGATTCCATGACTAGGAGTCTTGAAATTAAAATATGATTTTAAGTCGTAATTAAGCACTTTTAGGTTCTAATCAACTTTAATAAATTATTTTGACTCAAGATTAATTAAGAAAATTAATTAACCTTCGATTAGAGTCTAATATTGCTTAGGTTTGCTTAATCACGCGATTAAGCGTAAAAACACGAAACTAGGGGCAAAACCGTAATTTTGTACTAATTTCGCCCGGGACCTCCGGGACCAAAACTAAAGTCACAATCTACATAAAAATGCCTTTTAAAATCATCTGGAGAAGTTTTGGGTTCATCCGGCACTTGCAAACGAGTAAAACACCATAGGGGCGTTTTGGTCATTTTGACCCGAAAACTCAAAAAACGAGATTTTCGATCCCGGGAAGGTACACGAGTCATCTATTCCCCTTCCAACATTGAGTATTCCCTTCGAGGACTACCGATCCGGCTTTCCTCGAATTCCGGGCCGAAAATGACCTCAGGGGCATTTTGGTCATTTTCACTCTAACAGAAAATCGGGGCGTTACAATGTGCAAGGCATAAAAGTAAACATGATGCAAGGTTCATTTGATGGTTAGCTAGAGCTCATTCAAGACTTTAACAAGATAACAACCTAACACATATCTCATTACAAAGAGAGCTTTAGAGTTCTTGAACCAAGTTCTCAAAGGAACTATGAGGTTCTTGAACTTCATCACCAAGCTCAGGTAAATCAACTGTCAAAACGAAACAAAATCTCAAGGATCAAGGAACCAAAACCGAAAACGTTACAAAAAGTAAAAGAGATTGAAACTAAGTCAAGTTCTTTATTAAGTACCCTAAACCCCTATCTAGAGAAAAATCTTTAGAACATGCCGGCTAACTTTAAGGTTGACAAGGGTAGGCTTGGGCTTTTAGAAATCCTTAGATTAATTTTCTTAAGTTGAAAAACCATGTGAGCTTAATATCAAATAGATGAAGTTATAAGAAAAGGAAAACTCAAGCTTTAGAGGTATCTTTGAGATGAACACATGGTCATCATCTAGAAACTCTCATCATCAAGCTATCATGCTCATAAACATGACCTTATGGCCGAAATGAGAAGGAAGAAAAGAACCAAAGAAAAGTTTCAAAACAAATCCAAGAGAAAGCTAGAGAAAAACTCTTCTACAAGAAAAACAAGTTTGAAAAGCGAATCCCTACCAAGTGATGAAGATGAAAGCTTGAACTTGAAAAGGAAAATGAGAAGAGCAAGTCCTCCTAAAGTGGTGTGATGGCTTCGGCCAAAGCGAAAGAAAAGGAAAGGAGATGTGTTTTGAGGAAGCTTGTGTTTGAGGTTTAGTGTATAAGAGATTTGATGATGATCTAAGGTTATGATATGGTGGATTGAAGTGGTGAGATGATAATGTGAAGACAGGATGAAGATGAAGAGAAAGAACTCTTGGAACTTTGAGAGAAAAGAAAAGAACTAGCAAGACAACTCTAGAATTCTAAACTTAGCAAATGCTTCAAGGTGCAACTAAGCTATCACAAGCATCCTATTTATAGAAAAACAAAACCATGGGCTCACCAAGGGAAGCCTTGGCCGTAGCATTGAGGGGGAAAAAGGGAGAGAAAAACATATCTTACACAAGGTCATTCAAGCATGGTTTGAGGTATGGAAGCTATGATGCAAAGTATGGCTTGATGTGAGTAAATTTCCTATCAATTTTTGATGAAATTAAGCTTCTAGAAACTTGTCATGGCTGGAACTTTTCCAGCCACAAATAAATGGGAAAAAATGGATTGTTTTAATTATTTATTCATGTGGAAATTAAAGCTTGATTGAAAGTTATGACAAGGTATGGTATATGTGACTTGAGGTATGGCCTTGGAGTGTTAGAAAATTGAACGTGTGATGCATATGGAGGCTGGGAGGCTTCGGCCAGACCAGGGACAGCATGGGGGATGTAACACCCTAAATCTTAACCTAATACTACTAGTATGTATTTAGGTTAATCTTTAGAATATTACCTCTTGGTCTCATTCTTTACTTGAAAATACTTAGCGAAAATATGGGTAAAATTTTTCTTTTTGGAATTAAAACCAAAGTGAGAGCCACGCATGATTCTTCGAACGGAAATTCATACAAGTCGTATGAGCAAATCATAATAAAATGCATAAATAACAAATCATAGTAAAACACGTAAATAACATGGACGCATCAACTGATTATATATATAGATAGTATGCCTACCAAAAGGCAGGACTATTCGGTACAAAGGAAAACGAAATACAACTGAAATACAAATACAAGGAAATCATAAAAGCAAGTACAAGGAAACCATGAAAGCAACACCCATACCCATCTGCACCTAGAGTAGACAACCTCATATACAAAAGAAGGTTTGTCCTCAACTATGTGGCGTGTGTGCACTAGCTACTACCCATCCTATGCACCTACTCCTGCTGGTCCGAGTACTGAGGGGTGGAATCGATCCACTGGCGGATCTTGGCGGGAGTGGTCGTGTGGATCATCGGAGCGTGTCCACCGCGGTGAGGGCGCATGGATGGCTTACGAACCAACCTCGGCTGAACCAATGTCTCCTCACTCCCGGCTCTCATCGGTGAGGGAGTGGGGCTGCAGCTCTAACTGTACATGTGCGAGGGTGGGTCCTCTGATAGGTCCGTCTCCGAGTACTAAGTCCGGGGCACGTATTCCAGGTAGTCGCGTACGGCTGAGGCCTCGGGCTGCGTGCAGAGGATCTGATCGTCGCGTGGTCTGGCTCGCTCAAAAATCGTGTTATGATGATAGGGAGCAGTCAGGGTGAAGCGGTAGCTCCGTACTGGGTGGGCGAAGGGTCGTCCCATAAACATAAATACTCTGACAGTGCAGCGACCCTCAAAATGATATGACTCAAGTGCTGGGTCATGGTGCAGCTCCCATGTCGGGGTGTCGATGAAGAGTACGAAAGTCGCCATCTGAAGATGTGATGGAAGAAAAGAGAGAGGGAATGAGAATCTTCTAAAAGAATTCTCAGTAGGGCAATCCCTAACTAAGTGACATCATCACATCCTCAGGAACCTTGGGTTTATTTCTAAAAAGTGTGCATGCATGTAAGCTTCTTTTAATTTTCTAAAGTATTAATTATCCAAGGTCCATTATATTTTCCAATGCGTCTTATGACTAAGCATGGAACATACTAATGACATGAATGCATCATAGACGTAAGCCAATCAATAGAATAACTAAGAAACATTATAACATTGGCATAAGGTGATAGGTATAGCACATGTGACATTTTAAACTTTAACTTTCATCTCATGGGGCCACCCTAAAACATCTCTAGGTTATGAGCTCATACCTTAACTAGTCGTCACTAGCTCTTACTTATCCTATGATAAGCGTAACATAATCCCGACTTAAAGTACGGGCTAGGGGGCAATTTAAGGATCACCTCTTAGGGTCATTTCCTCTTTGAAACGCTCTACTAACAACTAGTGCATCGTAGTATTGTCCGCTTTGGCAAGCTCTATGTCAATACCCTCACGGATTTGTTTTCTTGGGGGTGCTCGGCTAAACCGGTGTCACCCAAGAAGGCATCTCAGTGTTGTGTCACATTTAAGTTCTCATGATTTTCAAAAAGACCATTTTCTAAGTTCCTCAAATTTGATAGAAATTCGGCAGCATGATGACTGTAGACCGAATTTCCTCAAATTTGCTTATGCCATGAAAACATATAGGACATACACAAACATTTCTTATGGGGTATAGCATATCATCATGTAAAACTTCGTTATAGCACATATCAACTTATCATAGACAAAACTCATGCATCATATATCATAAATTAAGCATCATAAAAGCCCAAGATGTTTTAATGTCTTATGCATTGACCCTTAAGGTCCTTAGCTCATGTCCTAAGTTATTAATCATCAAACCTAATCTCTTGGGTACCTATGAGGTTATGACTAAGTATTTCTCACCTCACACTATGATCAAGAACATCTCTAAACCTCAAGGATGCAGAATTTAAAATCCTAACTTTACGGGTCCCTAGGAGTCACAACAGTGACCCTTTCTAAGTCCGGTTTGTTCCTAAGGCTTCAAGATCAAGTCCTAAACCATTTATGAGTCATTCCTACACATTTAAACTAATTTAAATCCATGGTTAGCATTGCTAAACCTTGCTAGACAGAATCCAGAAAATTCAAACATTAAAGGATCTAGAACTCTCAAATTAATTCCTTTCTAGTCTCTAACTTATCTTATCTTCCACATAAGAGTTTTAACATTATTTTTACTCAAACATAAGCATATTATCATCATTGAAACAGGACATACAGTGGCAAATAAGTAGAAAGGCAAAACCGAAACATACACTTTCCATAAATGCATAAAACACAATTTCTAGAGCACATAAAATACTAGTTTCTCTTGGAGCCTTTTTAAACTTTCAAAACTTATTTATAAACAATTTTAACATCTAAAATCATAAGAATATTTAAGAGGGCAGTGACCAATTCATCTTTGTCTCAAGAGGTCCTAAATTCGTAAAACTTAGTTCTATGCATTTCTTGAACTCATAAAAGCTTGGAAAAATTATAAAACATGGTCTTCAATATTTAGAAACATCAAGACCCCTTAAGGCCAAAATATGAACCAAAAGAAATAAATATTTTTAGACCTTTGTTTGAGACAACAATGGGCAAGTCTTTGAGCTCTAGGTTCATTTAGGTGATGACATAAAAATAAACATGCTCATGCACTTATTTTAGATTCCATTGGAAAGTAAAGTGATAGCACAAAGTAAATATGAATGCAACTCATTATTATCTTGGTATTAAGTGAGAACTTGAAATATAAACATGATAATGCATAGCTTGAAATATAAACATGATAATGCAAGGTTCACTTATTATCTTGATACTTAGTGAGAGCAAGGAAAGTAAACATGATATGCATAGCATAAAAGTAAACATGATGCAAGGTTCATTTTATGGTTAGCTAGAGCTCATTCAAGACTTTAACAAAGTAACAACCCAACATACATCTCATTACAAGGAGAGCTCTAGAGTTCTTGAACCAAGTTCTCATAGGAACTATGAGGTTCTTGAACATCATCATCAAGCTCAAAGAAAACAAACTTTCTAAACAAAACCAAACAAAATCTCAAGGATCAAAATACCAAAACCGAAAACCTTACAAAAGAAAGTGAAACTAAGTCAAGTTCTTTATTAAATACCCAAAACCCCTATCTAGAGAAAAATCTCTAGAACGTGCTGGCCAACTTTAAGGTTGACAAGGGTAGGCTTGGGCTTTTAGAAATCTTTAGATTAATTTTCTTAAGTTGAAAAACCATGTGAGCTAGATATCATATAGATGAAGTCATAAGGAAAGGAAAACTCAAGCTTTAGAGGTTTCTTTGAGATGAACACAAGGTCATCATCTAGAAACTGTCATCATCAAGCTATCATGTTTGAGAAGAAAAGGCCAAGAGGCCGAAATGGAAAAAGAAAAGGAATATAAAGGAAAGCTCAAAAAGAAACCAAGAGAAAACTAGAGGAAACACATCTTTTGAGTAAAACAAAGTTTGAAAAGAAACTCCCTACCTAGAGTGAAGACACAAAGCTTGAACTTTTGAAAAGAAAAACAAGATGATGAGCTCCTCCTTGGTGCTTGATGGTTTCGGCCAAGAGTAAGCAAAAAGGTTGGAGTTGTGTTTCAAGTGAGGTTGTGTTTGAGGTGTGGTGTTTGAGAGGTTTGATGATGGTTCAAGGCTATGGGGTGGTGTTTCAAGGTTAAGAGATGATGATGAGAGGAAGAGAGGATGAAGATGAAGATGAAAAGAAAGGAAGAACTCTGTTGAAACTTGAGAGAAAAAGAAAAGAACTAGCAAGACAACTATAGAATTCTAAACTTAGCAAATGCTTCAAAGTGCAACTAAGCTATCACAAGCATCCTATTTATAGAAAAACAAAACCATAGGCTCATCAAGGGAGGGAGTGGCCGTGTTGTCTTGGAGGGAAAAGGGAGAGGAAAATATCTCTTTGATTGTGTCATAGAAGCATGATTTGAAGTATGGAAGCTATGCTACAAAGTATGGCTTGATGTGAGTTAATTTCCTATCAATTTTTTATGAAATTAGGCTTCTAGAAACAATGCATGGCTGGAAATTTTCCAGCCACAAATAAATGGAGAAAATGAGCCATTTTAATTAGTTATTTACTTGGAAAATCAAGCTTGATTGAAAGTTATGACAAGGTATAGTGTATGTGACTTGAGGTATGGCCTTGGAGTGTTGAAATATTGAACATGTGGTGCATATGGGGAGGGAGGGCTCACTACTGCACTGGCAGCATGGGGGGAGTGAGGTTTTGATCATCTAATTGGGTGCTAATGGTAGGTTTAAGTGTGTATTAGCTTAGGTACAAGGTTAGGAGTAATTAAGCTTAAGTTTAGGTAACTAAGCATGTGTATTAGGAATTTTATGACAAGGTTAGGAGTGCTCATACATTATTAAAGAATTTTAAACTTATTTATGAATAAACAATGTGTAACACAATTCCATGATTTAAGGAATTGGAAAGAGAAAACACTATTCAAGATTCCATGACTAGAAGTCTTGAAATTAAAATATGATTTTAAGTTGTAATTAAGCACTTTTATGTTCTAATTGTAACGCCCCGATTTTCTGTTAGAGTGAAAATGACCAAAATGCCCCTGAGGTCATTTTCAGCCCGGAATTCGAGGAAAGCCAGTGCGGCAGTACTCGAAGGGCAAACTCAATGTTGGAAGGGGATTAGAAAACTTACGTACCTTCCCGGGATCGAAAATCTCGTTTTTCGAGTTTTCAGGTCAAAATGACCAAAACGCCCCTGTGGTGTTTTACCCGTTTGCAAGTGCCGGATGAACCCGAAACTTCTCCAGATCAAGCTTTTATCTTCATCACTAGGTAGGGATTTGTTTTCAAACTTTATTTTGTTCAAGAAAGTGTTTTTCTCTAGTTTTCTCTTGGATTCTTTTTGAACTTTCCTTTGTCTTTCCTTTCCTTTTCATTTTCGGCCATGAGGCCTTGATTTGAGCATGATAGCTTGATGATGAGAGTTTCTAGATGATGACATTGTGTTCATCTCAAAGAAACCTCTAAAGCTTGAGTTTTCCTTTTCTTACAACTTCATCTATATGTTATCTAGCTCACATGGTTTTCCAACTTAAGAAAATTAATCTAAGGATTTCTAAAAGCCCAAGCCTACCCTTGTCAACCTTAAAGTTGGCCGGCACGTTCTAGAGATTTGTCTCTAGATAGGGGTTTTGGGTACTTAATAAAGAACTTGATGTAGCTTCACTTTCTTTCTCTTTTATATGATTTTCGATTCTTGTGTTGTGATCTTTGAGATATTGTATGGGGTTATTATCTTGTTAAAGTCTTAAATGAGCTCTAGTTAAACATAAAAATGAAACTTGCATCATGTTTACTTTAAGCTTTGCATATCATGTTTATTTCCTTGCTATCACTAAATCCCAAGATAATGAATAAACTTGCATTATCATGTTTATGTTTCAAGCCTTGCATTATCATATTTATATTTCAAGCCCTCACCTAAATATCAAAGATAATAATATATTGCACCACATATTTATTTTATGCTCTCACTTTACTTTCTAGCAATAACTAAAATAAGTGCATGAGCATGTTTATTTTTATGTCATCACTTTAATGATTCTAGAGCTCAAAGACTTGCCCAAGGATATCTCAAACAAAGGTCTAAAACATTTATTTCCTATGGTTCATATTTCGGCCCTAGAAGGCCTTAATGTTTTCAAGTATTGAAAACTATGTTTTATAATTTTTCTAAACTTATATGAGTATAAGGAAAGTGTAGAACTAAGTGTTATGAATTTAGGACCTCTTGAGATGAAAATAATATAGCCACTGCCCTATTAAGTATTTTCATGAGTTTAGATGATAAAAGTGTTCATAAAAGAGTTTTGAAGGTTTTGATAAGGTTCCAAGAGAAACTAGTATTTTATGTGCCTTAGAAACTATGATTCAATGCCTTTAAATGGAGTTGTTGTTTCGGTTCTGCCTTGCTATGTTTGGCCACTGCATGAGCTGTGTTAATGATGTTAATATGCTTATGTTTGGGTAATAATTATGCTAAGACTCATATGTGAAAGATAGGATAAGTTAGGAACTAGAAAAGAATTAATTTGAGAGTTCTAGATCCCTTAAAGATTTATTTTTCTGGATTCTGTCCAGCAAGGTTTAGATTCAATAACCATGGCTTTAAATTAGTTTATATGTGTAGGAATGACTCATAATTGGTTTAGGACTTAATCTTGAAACCTTAGGAGCAAACCGGACTTAGAAAGGGTCATTATTGTGACTTCTAGGTACCCGTAAAGTTAGTATTTTGATTTCTGCACTCTTGAGGTTTAGAGAGGTTCTTGACCATAGGGTAAGGTGAGAAATACTTAGTTATAACCTTATAGGTCCCAAGAGACTAGGTGTTGATGATCAATAACTTAGAATGTGAGATAAAGATCTAAACCGTAATTTCTAGAACTCCGTGATCACATAAACATAAAGCTGTCCAAATTCTACTTAGTGCTATTTGGATTAGTTCTTGAGCATAAAATTTGTATAACTCATTAATTGTCAAACTATAGGTGTATAAAGAAGTTAAGAATAATTAATTTGCAAGTTTAAGACTCATAATAATCAAGTTTAAAGCACTATGAGATATAACATAACATGTCTATGAGCTTATGGGGATGATTGTTAAATATGACTATGTGATGATGTTTGTGTGAAAGTTTTATGTGACGAATGTTATGAGAAAGTTTCATGTGATGATATATATGTTATGAAAAAGCTACATGAGAATGCATGATAAAAATGAATATGATAAATGATGAGGTAATTGTGATTTAATGCTTATGAAAATATAAATGTGACGCAACACTGAGACGCGCTTCTCCTGGGTGACACCGGTTCGGCCGAGCACCCCCAGCAGGAGACAAATCCGTGAGGGTATGTGTAGATGCAGCCTGCCAAAGCGGACAAATTGCGAGGCCCACGTGGCTAGCAAAGCGTTTCAAAGAGGAAATGATCCTAGAAAGGAGATCCTTAATTTGCCCCCTAGCCCGTACTTTAAGTCGGGATTATGTTACGCTTATCATAGGATAAGTAAGAGCTAGTGACGACTAGTTAAGGTATGAGCTCATAACCTAGAGAAGTTTTAGGGCGGCCCCATGAGATGAAAGTTAAAGTTAACAATGTCACATAAACTATACTTATGCCAATGTTATAATGTTTCCTAGTCATTCTATTGTTTGGGTTACCTTATGATGCATTCATATCATTAGTGTATTTCTGCTTAAGTTATAAAGACGCATTATGAAATATGACAGACCTTGGATAAAATACCACTTTGGAAAACTAACTTAAAAGGAAATTATATGCATGCACACCTTTTAGAAATAAACCCAAGGTTCCTGAGGATGTGGCGATGACACCTAGGTAGGGATAACCCTCGAGAATTCTTTTAGAAAGATTCTCATTCCCTCTCTCTTTTCTTCCGTCATATCTTGAGATGGCGGCGTTTGTACTCTTCATCGACACCGGTATGGGAGCTGCACCATGACCCGGCACTGGGTCATATCATTTTGAGGGTCGCTGACTGCCGAGTATTCATGTTCATGGGACGACCCTTCGCAAGACCCCCCGTCCCGAAGCTACCGCTTTCACCCCGACTGCTCCTTACCGTCATAACGTGATTTTTGAGCGAGCGAGGCCACGCGATGAGCAGATCCTCCGCATGGAGCCCGAGACGTCACCTGCACGCGAGTACCTCGAGTATGTACCGCGTCCCGATGCTGAGACGGACCCATCCGAGGACCCGCCATCCCACATGTACAGTTGGAGCTCGGTCCCACTCCTCCACCGATGAGGGTGGGAGTGAGGAGACGGTGGTCCCGTGAGGTTGGCTCGACGGCCATCTATGCGCCCTACGCGGTGGACATGCCCGATGATGCACTCGACCACTCCGCCGAGATTCGCCATGGATCGACTGACCCGCAGCACTTCGGACCCGCAGGAGTAGTCATAGGAGGGGTAGTAGTTAGTGCACACACACGCCACATAGTAGAGGACAAACCTTCTTTTGTATATGAGGTTGTCTCCTTTAGGTGCACATGGGTATGGGGTAGTTTCTTTTGTATTTGCTTTTTATGATTTCCTTGTATTGCATTTCGCTTGTATTTCGCTTCATGATGTATCAAATAGTCCTCGCCTCTTTGGGTAGGCACGTTATATATATATATATCTATGATTCGATTGATGCTTCCATGACATGATGTGTTTCTTATACTGTGCTTATATGTTTCGCTATGTTTCCCCTTTAAGTTTAGTATGCGTAGCTCTCACTTTGATTTTAAAAAGAAAAATTTTACCCGTATTTCCGCTAAGTATTTTCCAAAGGATGAGACCAAGAGGTAATATTCTAAAAATTAACCTAAGGACATACTAGTAGTCTTGGGTTAAGATTTAGGTGTTACATTATGGTATCGAGCGATTCGATTCTCATGGAGCCCGAGGATTGGGTGACTATGCTTTGTAAGCATAATACGATAGTTATGTCATGTATAGTGCTTGATAGAGATAAGTCAGGACTAGAGATGCATGACTTACATTGGTTGCAAGTGCCATGGTAACTAGCTCATTTTGCATGGATATTGAGCCTGATCAACTTGATGTTCATTGTTTCATGTGTATAGGGACCAATGGCACCGCGACGACGGCCTAGGACTACACCCGATGTTGAACAAGATGATACAACTGCTGCTGCTGTCCGTCGCATGGCGCAAGCCATGGAACGAATGTTCGACCGAATGGATCAACAAGCGAACGCTCTGTTCCCCCTCCTCCCCTGCTGCAGAGATGGTGGAACAAGTCCACTTCGGGCGAAGTTCCGCAAGGCGAACCCGCCCGATGTTCCGAGGGGTAATGGACCCGACAAGGTGATGAGTGGATCAAAGACATGGAGAAGATCTACTCGGTTGTTACCGCTCGAGGAGCAGAAGGTCACATTCTTTGCTTTCATGCGAAATCCGACGCCGAAGTTACGGTGGAACGACACGAGGCATCTGCTAGAAGCCTCTGGAACTCCCATTGGCCGAGTCGTTTCAAGACTTACTTCTATGAGAAGTACTTTCCGAGTCCGTGAGGAACAAAGGGCGTTGAGTTCATGCAGTTGACCCAAGGAGGGTCTACTGTAGCCCAATACACTGCGAAGTTTGAGGAGCTAATCAAGTTCTCTCGGGTGTTCCAAGGGAACCCCGATGAAGTTTGGAAGTGTGTGAAGTATGAGGCTGGTCTGAAGGCAGAGATGAACTACGCTGTGGCCCATATGGAGATCAGAGACTTTCCAACTCTGGTCAACAAGTGCCGGATACTTGAAGAAGGACAGAGAAAGATTCAAATCACACGGGCGGAGCGAGCTAAGGGGCTCGGACCTCAAGCCCCGAAGTTCAAACCGCAGTACCCATCGAGGAATCACTACAACCCCTACCAGTCCAACCAGTTCCGACAACAACAACAACCGCCAAGAGCTCCTGCTCACCAACAATCCAAGCAACACCAAAGGCCGCCATTTCAACATCAAGGCCCGAGGAATTTCAATAATCAACCCCGTGGACCGGGTGGACCCCGAAACCACAATGGAGGACCAAGTGGAGCCAAGAACAAGGCACCACAAACCCCTGCTGCTTACCCCGGAGCAACATCTGCTGACGTCTGCCCACAATGCGGGAAGAGCCACGGGAATCGCCCATGCTTAGCCGGTCAGAATGTATGTTTCAAGTGTGGCAAGCCTGGCCACTATGCAAAGGACTGCACCGGACAAGGGACATCGAACCAAAACCCCCGACCACAATACCGAGGAAGGGTCTTTACCCTTAACGCAGAAGACGCCAAGAAGTCCAAAGATCTCATCGAAGGTATGTAAGTAAATGGTAAAGCCTTAATCGTACTATATGACTCTGGTGCTACTCATTCTTTCATTTCACTTGCTAGTGTCGAGTCCTTAAATCTAAAAGTCTCTAAACTTCCCTTCGATCTTATTGTTTCTACCCCTACAAATCGCCCTGTTAATACTTGTCGTTGTTGTTTAAACTGTCATCTTGTTGTAGAAAATAGGTCTTTTATCATAGATTTAATTTGTTTACCCTTGAAAGACATAGGCGTTATCTTAGGCATGAACTGGCTTCACCCCAATCGTGTGATGTTAGATTGTGGAACCCAAACCGTAGTTTTCCCTTCTCCTCCCGAAAACATCACTCAACCCATTAGGCTGTACCTAAATTCCGTAGAGGTCTTCTGTAGTGGGAAGAAAACTAAGGGATATGTTCTCCTAGCCGCCTGTGATGTAGACTTTGAGCAGAACCTAGGTGAGATACCTGTGGTGAGAGACTATCCCGAGGTATTTCCAGATGAAATACCCGAGTTCCCTCCCGAAAGAGAAGTGGAGTTCTCCATAGAGTTGGTTCCTGGGACAGGACCAATCTCTATAGCCCCGTATAGGATGTCACCCGCGGAGTTAGCAGAGTTGAAAACCCAGTTAGAGGAGCTGTTAGAAAAGAGTTTTATAAGGCCGAGTGCTTCACCTTGGGGCGCTCCGGTCTTATTTGTGAAGAAAAAGGATGGAAGCATGAGGATGTGTATAGACTATAGGCAGTTGAACCAAGTAACCATAAAGAATAAGTACCCATTGCCTAGGATTGACGATCTTATGGACCAATTGAAAGGAGCAGTAGTGTTTTCTAAGATTGATTTAAGGTCCGGTTACCATCAGATTAGGGTGAGAGATTCGGATATTCCTAAAACCGCCTTTCGAACTCGGTATGGACACTTTGAGTTCAATGTAATGCCGTTTGGTTTGACGAATGCTCCCGCAGTTTTTATGGATTACATGAATAGGATCTTTAGACCCTATTTAGATCAGTTCGTGGTTGTGTTCATAGATGATATTCTCATCTATTCGAAAACCCACGAGGAGCATGAGCGTCATTTAAGGTTGGTTTTAGAGGTATTAGAGGAGAAGAAGTTATACGCTAAGTTGTCTAAGTGTGAATTTTGGTTAGAGGAGGTAAAGTTCTTAGGACATGTTGTGTCAAAAGGTGGCATAGTGTCGACCCAAGTAAGATAGAGGTGTGATGAATTGGGATAGACCAACCTCTATAACCGAGATTAGAAGCTTTTTGGGTTTAGCTGGCTATTACCGTAGGTTTATTAAAGGATTTTCCCAGTTAGCCCTACCCTTAACCAAGCTCACTAGGAAGAATGCCCGTTTGAGTGGAGCCAGAGTGTGAAAAGAGTTTCCTAGAGCTTAAGGAAAAGCTCACCTCAACCCCAGTTTTAGTTTTACCTGACCCCAATGTACCCTTTGAGGTATATTGCGATGCTTCTGGCAAAGGTTTAGGTTGTGTGTTGATGCAAAACAGGTAAGTGGTAGCCTATGCGTCCAGGCAACTCAAGCCTCATGAGGTAACCTACCCCACCCATGACCTTGAACTAGCAGCCATCGTGTTCGCTATAAAGATGTGGAGACACCACTTGTATGGTGTGAGGTTTGAAGTTTTCTCCGATCATAAGAGTCTCAAGCATCTCTTTGATCAAAAGGAGTTGAATATGAGGCAAAGGAGATGGATGGAATTCCTCAAGGACTACGATTTTGGTTTAAGTTACCACCCCGGCAAGGCTAATGTAGTAGCCGACGCCTTGAGCCGAAACTTGTTACGTCATCAAGTATGATGGTTAATGAAGTTGGGTTAATAGAGCAATTTAGGAATATGAATCTTGGAATGTCTATAACGGAGAATGGCATCGTGATTAGTCATCTCACGGTGACCAGTGGGTTTAAGCAAAGGATTATGCTTGCCCAAAGAGAAAATGAGGACTTTATGGAGACAATCGAGGCGATAAAAATTTGGAAAGTTGAAAGGTTTTGTACGAGGCCCCGACCGGTTATGGAGGTTCGAGGCGAATCTGTGTGCCACAAGATGGTGACCTCCGAGAGAAGATCTTGGAGGAGGCTCACAAGAGCCATTTTGCCATCCATCCTGGTACTACAAAGATGTATCAGGACTTAAAGAGGATGTTTTGGTGGCGGATTAAAAAGGATGTGGTCGCTGGGTGAGTAAGTGTTTGGTCCGCCAAAAGGTCAAGATCGAACACCAAAAACCTTCGGCATGTTGCAACCCCTGTCGATCCCCGAGTGGAAGTGGGAGAGTATATCAATGGACTTCGTGACGGGATTGCCAAAGACCCAAGCTGGCCACGATGCCGTATGGGTAATCGTGGATCGACTGACTAAGTCGGCTCACTTTCTACCTATTCGAGTCACGTACTCATTGGATAAGTTGGCCCAGCTTTACATCCAAGAAATAGTAAGGTTGCATGGAGTACCATCGACGATAATCTCGGATCGAGATCCGCGGTTTACGCCACGCTTTTGGGGAGCCTTTCAAAGGCGTTTGGTTCCAAGTTGTGCCTAAGCACTGCTTACCACCCACAAACGGATGGTCAGTCCGAGAGGACAATCCAAACCCTAGAAGATATCTTTGAGAGCTTGTGTCTTAGACCAAAAAGGAAGTTGGGATAAGTACATGCCTTTGATCGAGTTGCGTATAACAGCTTATCACGCAAGCATCGGTATGGCACCGTACGAGGCATTATACGGAAGGAAGTGCCAATCACCCTTGTGTTGGTACGAGCCCGGAGAGCAAAGTGTCTTAGGACCTGAGGTAGTGAGGGAAACGACGGAGCAAATCAAGAAGATCAAGGATAGAATCTTAACCGCTCAAAGTCGATGAGAAAAGCTACGCGGACAAAAGGCGCAAGCCCTTGGAGTTCCAAGAGGGAGAACATGTATTTCTAAGAATCACCCCCACTACAGGAATAGGAAGAGCCATGAAAGTTAAAAAGTTGAGTCCCCGATTTCTCGGTCCTTTTGAAATTCTTCAAAGAGTCGGATCCGTAGCTTACAAAATAGCCTTACCACCCAATCATCAAACCTTCATGATGTCTTTCACGTCTCGATTCACGTAAATATGAGTCCGACCCTAGCCATGTCCTAGAACCAGAGCATGTGCAGTTAAGGGAGGACCTCACTTTCAATGTACCGCCTACGAGAATAGTGGATCACGGAGTCAAGCAGTTAAGGAACAAGTCTGTTCCTTTGGTAAAAGTGGCGTGGGGACAAGGCAAGTCGGAAGAACACACGTGGGAACTAGAGTCAGAGATGAAGTCCAAATATCCAGAGCTTTTCTAAGGTACGAATTTCGAGGGCGAAATTCTTTTTAAGGAGGGGAGTAATGTAACGCCCCGATTTTACATTAGAGTGAAAATGACCAAAATGCCCTGAGGTCATTTTCAGCCGGACCGAGGAAAGCCAAGGCGGCAAGACTCGAAGGGCAAACTCAATGTTGGAAGGGGATTAGAAAACTTATGTACCTTCCGGGATCGAAAATCTCGTTTTGAAGTTTTCAGGTCAAAATGACCAAAACGCCCCTGTGGTGTTTTACCCGTTTGCAAGTGCCGGATGAACCCGAAACTTCTCCAGATCAAGCTTTTATCTTCATCACTAGGTAGGGATTTGTTTTCAAACTTTATTTTGTTCAAGAAAGTGTTTTTCTCTAGTTTTCTCTTGGATTCTTTTTGAACTTTCCTTTGTCTTTCCTTTCCTTTTCATTTTCGGCCATGAGGCCTTGATTTGAGCATGATAGCTTGATGATGAGAGTTTCTAGATGATGACATTGTGTTCATCTCAAAGAAACCTCTAAAGCTTGAGTTTTCCTTTTCTTACAACTTCATCTATATGTTATCTAGCTCACATGGTTTTCCAACTTAAGAAAATTAATCTAAGGATTTCTAAAAGCCCAAGCCTACCCTTGTCAACCTTAAAGTTGGCCGGCACGTTCTAGAAATTTGTCTCTAGATAGGGGTTTTGGGTACTTAATAAAGAACTTGATGTAGCTTCACTTTCTTTCTCTTTTATATGATTTTCGATTCTTGTGTTGTGATCTTTGAGATATTGTATGGGGTTATTATCTTGTTAAAGTCTTAAATGAGCTCTAGTTAAACATAAAAATGAAACTTGCATCATGTTTACTTTAAGCTTTGCATATCATGTTTATTTCCTTGCTATCACTAAATCCCAAGATAATGAATAAACTTGCATTATCATGTTTATGTTTCAAGCCTTGCATTATCATATTTATATTTCAAGCCCTCACCTAAATATCAAAGATAATAATATATTGCACCACATATTTATTTTATGCTCTCACTTTACTTTCTAGCAATAACTAAAATAAGTGCATGAGCATGTTTATTTTTATGTCATCACTTTAATGATTCTAGAGCTCAAAGACTTGCCCAAGGATATCTCAAACAAAGGTCTAAAACATTTATTTCCTATGGTTCATATTTCGGCCCTAGGAGGCCTTAATGTTTTCAAGTATTGAAAACTATGTTTTATAATTTTTCTAAACTTATATGAGTATAAGGAAAGTGTAGAACTAAGTGTTATGAATTTAGGACCTCTTGAGATGAAAATAATATAGCCACTGCCCTATTAAGTATTTTCATGAGTTTAGATGATAAAAGTGTTCATAAAAGAGTTTTGAAGGTTTTGATAAGGTTCCAAGAGAAACTAGTATTTTATGTGCCTTAGAAACTATGATTCAATGCCTTTAAATGGAGTTGTTGTTTCGGTTCTGCCTTGCTATGTTTGGCCACTGCATGAGCTGTGTTAATGATGTTAATATGCTTATGTTTGGGTAATAATTATGCTAAGACTCATATGTGAAAGATAGGATAAGTTAGGAACTAGAAAAGAATTAATTTGAGAGTTCTAGATCCCTTAAAGATTTATTTTTCTGGATTCTGTCCAGCAAGGTTTAGATTCAATAACCATGGCTTTAAATTAGTTTATATGTGTAGGAATGACTCATAATTGGTTTAGGACTTAATCTTGAAACCTTAGGAGCAAACCGGACTTAGAAAGGGTCATTATTGTGACTTCTAGGTACCCGTAAAGTTAGTATTTTGATTTCTGCACTCTTGAGGTTTAGAGAGGTTCTTGACCATAGGGTAAGGTGAGAAATACTTAGTTATAACCTTATAGGTCCCAAGAGACTAGGTGTTGATGATCAATAACTTAGAATGTGAGATAAAGATCTAAACCGTAATTTCTAGAACTCCGTGATCACATAAACATAAAGCTGTCCAAATTCTACTTAGTGCTATTTGGATTAGTTCTTGAGCATAAAATTTGTATAACTCATTAATTGTCAAACTATAGGTGTATAAAGAAGTTAAGAATAATTAATTTGCAAGTTTAAGACTCATAATAATCGAAGTTTAAAGCACTATGAGATATAACATAACATGTCTATGAGCTTATGGGGATGATTGTTAAATATGACTATGTGATGATGTTTGTGTGAAAGTTTTATGTGACGAATGTTATGAGAAAGTTTCATGTGATGATATATATGTTATGAAAAAGCTACATGAGAATGCATGATAAAAATGAATATGATAAATGATGAGGTAATTGTGATTTAATGCTTATGAAAATATAAATGTGACGCAACACTGAGACGCGCTTCTCCTGGGTGACACCGGTTCGGCCGAGCACCCCCAAGGAGGAGACAAATCCGTGAGGGTATGTGTAGATGCAGCCTGCCAAAGCGGACAAATTGCGAGGCCCACGTGGCTAGCAAAGCGTTTCAAAGAGGAAATGATCCTAGAAAGGAGATCCTTAATTTGCCCCCTAGCCCGTACTTTAAGTCGGGATTATGTTACGCTTATCATAGGATAAGTAAGAGCTAGTGACGACTAGTTAAGGTATGAGCTCATAACCTAGAGAAGTTTTAGGGCGGCCCCATGAGATGAAAGTTAAAGTTAACAATGTCACATAAACTATACTTATGCCAATGTTATAATGTTTCCTAGTCATTCTATTGTTTGGGTTACCTTATGATGCATTCATATCATTAGTGTATTTCTGCTTAAGTTATAAAGACGCATTATGAAATATGACGGACCTTGGATAAAATACCACTTTGGAAAACTAACTTAAAAGGAAATTATATGCATGCACACCTTTTAGAAATAAACCCAAGGTTCCTGAGGATGTGGCGATGACACCTAGGTAGGGATAACCCTACTTAGAATTCTTTTAGAAAGATTCTCATTCCCTCTCTCTTTTCTTCCGTCATATCTTCAGATGGCGACGTTTGTACTCTTCATCGACACCCCGGTATGGGAGCTGCACCATGACCCGGCACTCGGGTCATATCATTTTGAGGGTCGCTGCACAGTCAGAGTATTCATGTTCATGGGACGACCCTTCGCGCACCGTCCCGAGCTACCGCTTTCACCCCGATCGCTTCCTACCGGCCATAACGGGATTTTTGAGCGAGCGAGGCCACGCGATGAGCAGTATCCTCCGCATGGAGCCCGAGACGCCACCAGACGCGAGTACCCCGAGTATGTACCAAGGCCCCAGATTTCTGAGACGGACCCATCCGAGGACCCGCCATCCCACATGTACAGTTGGAGCTCGGTCCCACTCCTCCACCGATGAGGGTGGGAGTGAGGAGGCGGTGGTCCAGCCGAGGTTGGCTCGACGGCCATCTATGCGCCCTCGCGCGGTGGACATGCCCGATGATGCACTCGACCACTCCCGCCGAGATTCGCCAGGTGGATCGACTCGACCTCATGATACTCGGACCACAGGAGTAGTCATAGGAGGGGTAGTAGTTAGTGCACACACACGCCACATAGTAGAGGACAAACCTTCTTTTGTATATGAGGTTGTCTCCTTTAGGTGCACATGGGTATGGGGGTAGTTTCTTTTGTATTTGCTTTTTATGATTTCCTTGTATTGCATTTCAGTTGTATTTCGCTTCATGATGTATCAAATAGTCCTGCCTCTTTGGGTAGGCACGTTATATATATATATATCTATGATTCAGTTGATGCTTCCATGACATGATGTGTTTCTTATACTGTGCTTATATGTTTCGCTATGTTTCCCCTTTACGTTTCGTGCGTAGCTCTCACTTTGATTTTAAAAAGAAAAATTTTACCCGTATTTCCGCTAAGTATTTTCCAAAGGATGAGACCAAGAGGTAATATTCTAAAAATTAACCTAAGGACATACTAGTAGTCTTGGGTTAAGATTTAGGGTGTTACACTAATCAACTTTAATAAATTATGTTGACTCAAGATTAATTAAGGAAATTAATTAACCTTCGATTAGAGCCTAATATTGCTTAGATTTGCTTAATCACGCGATTAAGCGTAAAAACACAAAACTAGTGGCAAAACCGTAATTTTGCACTAATTTCGCCCGGGACCTCCGGGACCAAAACTAAAGTCACAGTCTACATAAAAACACCTTTTAAAATCATCTGGAGAAGTTTCGGGTTCATCTGGCACTTGCAAACGGGTAAAACACCGCAGGGGCGTTTTGGTCATTTTGACCCGAAAACTCGAAAAATGAGATTTTCGATACCAGAAAGATACACAAGTCATCTAATCCCCTTCCAACATTGAGTTTTCCCTTCGAGTACTGCCAGACCGGCTTTCCTCAAATTCCGGGCTGAAAATGACCTCAAGGGCATTTTGGTCATTTTCACTCTAACAGAAAATCGGGGCGTTACAGGGGAGGCAAGTTTTGATCATCTAATTGGGTGTTAATGGTAGGTTTAAATGTGTATTCGCTTAGGTACAAGGTTAGGAATAATTAAGCTTAAGTTTAGGTAACTAAGAATGTGTTTTAAGGATTTTATGACAAGATTAAGAGTGCTCATACATCATTAGAGAATTAAAAACTCATTTATGAATAAACAATGTGTAACACAATTCCATGATTTAAGGAATTGGAAAGAGAAAATACTATTCAAGATTCCATGACTAGGAGTCATGAAATTAAAATATGATTTTAAGTTGTAATTAAGCACTTTTAGGTTCTAATCAACTTTAATAAATTATTTTGACTCAAGATTAATTAAGGAAATTAATTAACCTTTGATTAGAGCCTAATATTGCTTAGGTTTGTTTAATCACCCGATTAAGAGTAAAAACACGAAACTAGGGGCAAAACCGTAATTTTGCACTAATTTCGCCCGGGACCTCCGGGACCAAAACTAAAGTCATAATCTACATAAAAACGCCTTTTAAAACCATTTGGAGAAGTTTCGGGTTCATCCGGCACTTGCAAACGGGTAAAACACCGCAGGGGCGTTTTGGTCATTTTGACCCGAAAACTCGAAAAATGAGATTTTTGATCCCGGAAAGGTACACAGGTCATCTAATCCCCTTTCAACATTGAGTTTGCCCTTCAAGTACTATCGGATCGGCTTTCCTCGAATTCCGGGCCGAAAATAACCTCAAGAGCATTTTGGTCATTTTCACTCTTAATAGAAAAATCGGGGCGTTACAGTTTGAATCACCTCATCCCTATCCCTTTTGATGGTTCAAAGGATCATTTTCACATAGTTTATATCACCTTAAGTCTTAGCATGTTATAACAAGATGCCACATAATTCATGCATGTCACATATCTCATATAGTCTTAACATAGGCATCTCTAAGGTTCTTAAGAGAACAATAACATGCAATTGATAATTCTATTATCACATAGCATCATATATAAGTCATGAGGCAACACATAAATTCATCAATCATAGAGGGCAACAAAACATTCCTTTAAAAGTAAAACCCCTAAATTGGGTAACCATAAACTTCCAAATTATTTTCTTGTTTCTCTAAGGGATTGATTAACCTCATTACCATAATTTATTAAGTCCTAAAACCTAATTAATTATGGCTGGATAGCATAGGCAGTAAACATATTTCGATGAATTACGGTGTTCTAGAAGTTATGTTTTAGATCATTTCTCATTACTGACTTTTTCTATGATGCAATAATTAATACCTAAACCAATTATGAGTCATTCTCACTCATCTAAACATGTTATAATGTGTTTCTACAAACTCAAACAAGGTTGGAACAGAATGCACATTTTCAGTTCCTAAGGAGTTCTAGAAATCACATTCTCAAACATATAAAGTTACTAAGCATACCTAGGATGCCTAGAACCATTATCATACAATTGGTAAGGTATTTAAACACATAGACCACCCAAAACAGAATTTAAGGTGCTGGAAAATAATAAGGCAGAACCAAAAATAATAGCATAATATAATACATAGAACTTCATTTCTAAAACATATAATTTACTAGTTTCTCTTGGAACTTTTGTAGAACTTCTAAAACTTATTTGAAAACAACTTATTTTATGAAAACATCATAAAACAAATGAGGGTAGTGGTTAGTTTAAATGCTTCAAATTTGACATTTAAACCTAATTTTTCACACCTTAAGTTCTGGTAATCAATTACATGAACTAGTAATCGATTACACAGCTAGGGTTCTCAAAACAGGTGTAATTAAGCTACTGGTAATCGATTACCAGAACCAAAATATACATTCCAAGCTTCAAGAACATTCGAGTAATCGAATATATGAGCTTGTAATCGATTACCAGAAGCTCCAAAATTTAACAAAATAGATTTTGCCACATTCCAAAGAATGTTTCCATATTTATCTTTTTCTTAGGATGAAGAGGGCAAGTCTTTGAACTCTAGGAGTTTTAGGTGATAACATAAACATAAACGTGATATACACTCCATTTTATATTTCCTTAGAAAGTACAGTGAGGGCTCAAAATAAATATGAGATGCAAGTTCACTTCTTTATCTTTAAGTTAAGTGATGAACAAAAATATAACATGAAATGCAAGTTCATTTCTTTATCTTGGGAATTTAGTGATAGCATAAAATAAACATGGATGCAAGTCCACTTTTACATCTTATCTAGAGCTCCTTCAAGACTTTTAAAAGAACAAAACTTAAACCCCATACTCATCCAACATGAAAAAGTAAGCTTTACTAAGCTTTAAAGGTACAAGCATAAAAGAGCTATGTCATATTCTTTATTAATGTCCAATAACCCCTATCTAGAGCAAACTCTAGAATGTGCCGGCCAACTTTAAGGTTGACAAGGGTAGGCTATGGACTTATTGAAATCCTTGATTAATTTTCTTAAGTTGAAAGCATTAGTGAGCTAAGTAACATAAATAAGACTAAAAAAAACTCAAGCTCTAGAGGTTTTCATGAGAGATGAACACATAATCATCTCTAGAGAACATTCATCATCAAGCTATCATGCTCAAGACCTTGGGGCCGAAAATAAAAAGGAATTAAGGAAGCAAAACCGAAACTTGAAGAAAAAGAAAGGAAAAACTAAAATACTTCAAAATCAAAAACAAGCGTCAAGCTTTAGAGGTTGTTCAAGTGTTAAACATAATCATGAAACCATCATCATCAAGCTCTCATTTTTCCAAGTTCCCAAGGGCTCTATGGCCGAAATATCAAAAGAAAAGAAAGGTTCCAAAAAGGTCAAGAGAAACATAAAGCTCATTCTTAACTTAACTTGTAAAAGACAAAAATTTTCTTTAGGAAAGATTCAAGCTTTAGAGGTTTTCTTGGGAGATGAACACAAAGTCACCTCTAGAAAATAGTCATCATCAAGCTATCATATTCAAGGCCTTGACGCCGAAAATGAAAGGAAAAGAGATGAAGAAACCGAAAAGAAAAACTCTAACAAAATGCATCCATTCATCATTTTCCAACAAGACTCAAACATAAAGATCAAAGAGAACATTTTTAGAAAAGCTCCCTACCAAGGATAAGTGTTCTTGAGGATGGAAAAAGATTTGACCTTCGAGCAACAAGAAGAAGAAATCTTCCTTGAACTTGGGTATGTGTTTCGGCCTTGAGGGAAATGGAGGGAGGAGATGTTGTGGGCTTGTATTTGAGCTTGGTTGAGTGTTTGGATGAGGAGTAGATGAAGATTGAAGGTGGAGGAAGTGGTGTTTTCCTTCTTAGAATGAGGAGGAGGAAAGGAAAACTTGAGAGAACTAACACTTTCTCAAAAACTCAAACTTTGCAAATGATGTAAAGTGAAGCAAAGCTCACCAAAGCAAGGTATATATAGAGCTTGAGTCATAAGGAGGTAAATGGAGGGGGTGGCCTAATGGCTTCTTGGACAAGGAGAAGAGAAAAATATCTCCTTGAGTTGTCATTTCCATGGTAAAGTGTGAAGCATGGGAGGCATGGTTGATGTGAGACTTGAATGAAAGCTTGAATGATATATGTAACACCCTAATTTTTAACCCAATACTCTAGAACATATTAGGCTAATCATTAGGTTATTACTTCTTAGTCTTATCATTTTATTAAGATACTTAGCGAAAATTACGGGTAAATATTTTTTGAAAACATAAGGCAAAGTGAGAGCCGCGAACTTAACTAGTCGAACGACAGAAATGTAAAGCACACATAACAATCATTAGAAATCATAGAGTAAAGCATACATCCAAAGAACAATGGTCAAGGTAACAAAAGACACATTTCATTAATAATATCATAGTTGAAGTACATAGCTAGTCATACCCTAAGGATGGGCAGAGCTTGTTGTAACACCCTAATTTTTAACCCAACTTTCTAGAATACATTAGGTTAATCATTAGGTTATTACTTCTTAGTCTCATCATTTTATTAAAATACTTAGCAAAAATTACGGGTAAAATTTTTTTTTGAAAACATAAAGCAAAGTGAGAGCCGCGAACCTAACTAGTCGAATAACATAAATATAAGGCACGTGGAACAACCATTATAAAGCATAAGGTAAAGCACGTAATCAAAGAACAACAATCAGGATAACCAAGGGAACATTTCATTAATAACATAATTAGACTACATAAATAGTCATACCCTCACAGGGATGGGCAGAGCTTGTAATACAGCAGGAATGAAATATAACAGAAAGCATAAAGTACATAGCACAATAGGAAATGAAATCCAAAATGCTACCCTCCTACTAAACTACGAGTACTAATCTACAACCCTTCAAAAAAGGTACTGCCGAAGGGAAAAACTCCACGAAGGCTTGGTACTTGTAAGGCTCTCCATCGGAATCTAGTGACGATGGGGACGCTCGGGCGACGGGGGTATATAGCCCACGAACTGCTCAATCTCGTCCTGAGTCGGCCAGTGGAGTGGGAAGGCAACACGTGTCGGCTGGGCATGAGCTCCTCGGCACGGACGCATCTCGGCCCTCCTCGCTAAATGTGGCTGCAACACGGTCTCCTCACTCCCCGCATGCTGGTACTGGGGAAAAGGTGCAGAACCCTCCGAAGGGACGTGCGTGGGAGAATCCTCAGACGGGTCCATCTCAGACCTCCTCAAACATGGCACATACTCCGGGAAGTCACGGACGGCAGAAGCAGATGGATGAGCATGACGTCTCTGCTCATCACGCAGGCGGGTACGCTCGAAGATTATGTCATCACCACCAAAAGGTGCAGTAGGAATGAACTGGTAGCTCGATACCGGGTAGGCAAAAGGTCGTCCCATGTACACAAAAACACAAACCGCACAGCGACCCTCAAAGTGATACGAGCGGTGATCCGGGTAGTAGTGCACCTCCCACACGGGCGCGTCAATGAAGACTATGAACGTCACCATCGATCTCTGAAGATGTGACCAAAGAAGAAAGAGAAAGAAGAGAAAGGAGTGAGAATTCTTACTAAAGAATCTCAGTAGGAGTCTCCTATCCTAGGGTTACATCGTTCACATCCTCAGGAACCTTGGGTTTAATTCTAAAATAGTGATCATGCATATAAGATTCAATTTAGAGTTTTCTAAAACTAATTATCCAAGGTCCATTCCTTTTAGCATGCATCTTAATGTTATGAATGCAACAGGTTATATCATGGATGCATGTCAATACTTGAGCATATACAACAACACATCAAAGCATATAAGCATAAACCATGTGGCATAAGGGCTTATAACTTTCAAGTGGATCAATCCTTAACTTCGTGACATCAATCATGGTACTTTAGCATAATAAGCCACCCTAAAAATAACTACGTTATGAGCTTATACCTCAGCTAGTCATCACTAGCTCTTACTTATTATCTGAATAAGCGAAACATAATAAAATAATCCCGACTCGCAAGTATGGGTAGGGGGCAAGGATCACCTCTCCTAGGATATACCCTCTTTAAAACGCTTTGCGGGCATTAAGCCACAACAATTTGTCCGCTTTGGTAGGCTGCATCTACTCATACCCTCACAAATTTGTCTCCCCTAGGGGTGCTCGGCCGAACCAGTGTCACCCAGGGTTTTTAACTCATATGGTACTCATAAACATTTCTTTCAACCCTTTAAGGTTTGATGGAAATTCAGCAGCATAACAGTTGTCAAACCGAATTTTCTTCAAACTGCCACAAGCTAATTCACACAATCATTTTCTCATCATACCATTGCATCATATAACACATCATAGCATTAACAACTTTCTTAGTGTCTTATGCATTGACCCTTAAGATCCTTAACTCACATTCTAAGTTATCAATCATCAAACCTAACCTGTCAGGAACTTATAAGGTTATAACTAAGTATTTCTCACCTCACACTATGGTCAAGAACATCTCTAAACCTCAAGGATGTAGAATTCATAATCCTAACTTTACGGGTGCCTAGGAGTCACAACAATGACCCTTTCTAAGTCCAGTTTGTTCCTAAGGCATCAAGATCAAGTCCTAAACCAATTATGAGTCATTCCTACACATTTAAACTAATTTAGAACCATGATTATTATTACTAAACCTTGCTGGATGGAATCCAGAAAATTCAAACATTAAGGGACCTAAAACTCTCAAATTAATTCTTTTCTAGTTTCTAACTTCTCTTATCTTTCACATGAGTTTTAACATTAATTATACCCAAACATAAGCATATGAGCATCATTAAAACAGCTCATACAGTGGTCATACAAGGCAAGGCAGAACTGAAACCAACATCTCCATACAAAGGCATCAAACACAATTTCTAAAGCACATAAAATACTAGTTTCTCTTGGAACCTTTTGAAAACTTTCAAAACTCATTTATAAACATTTTTAACATCTAAAATCATCCAAATACTTGAGAGGGCAGTAGCTAAATAAATTTTGTCTCAAGAGGTCCTAAATTCATGAAACTTAGTTCTATGTATTCCTTGAACTCATAAAAGCTTAGAAAAATTATAAAACATAGTTTTCAATACTTGTAAACCAATAAACCCTTAGAGGCCGAATGGTCAAGCCCAAGAAATAAATATTTTCAAGCCTTTGTTTCAGACAACAATGGGCAAGTCTTTGAGCTCTAGGTTCATTTAGGTGATGACATAAAAATAAACATGCTCATGCACTTATTTTAGGTTCCATTAGAAAGTAAAGTGATAGCACAAAATAAACATGAGATGCAACTCATTATTATCTTGATATTAAGTGAGAACTTGAAATATAAACATGATAATGCATAGCTTGAAATATAAATATGAGAATGCAAGTTCATTCATTATCTTGATACTTAGTGATAGCAAGGAAAGTAAATATGATGTGCAAAGCATAAAAGTAAACATGGATGCAATATTTATTTTAGTCTCATCTAGAGCTCTTACAAGACTTTAGAGATACAACCCAACACATATCTCATCACAAAGAAAACTTTAGAGTTCTTAAACCAAGCTCTCAAAGGAACTATGAGTTTCTTAAACATCATCATCAAGCTCAAAATAAATAAACTTTCAAAACAAAACAAAACCTCAAGGATCAAGGAACCAAAACCGAAATATTCAAGGAAAGGAAGCAAGAAAAATTGAAACCAAAATAGCAAGGAAGGTAAAGGTGTTCTTGAGTAAAAATCATTTTGAGTTAGTAAATCAAGATGAAACTTAGAGAAAATAAAAACTCAAGCTCTAGAGGTTCCTTTGAGATGAACACATAGTCATCATCTAGGAGCTCTCATCATTGAGCTATCATATATTCATCAAGGCCAAGAGGCCGAAACATCAAGGAAAAGAAACAAAGAAAGTTTCAAAAAGAAAATCCAAGAGAAAGCTAGAGAAAAACTCATTTCAAGAAAACCAAGTTTAGAAAACACTCCTACCTAGAGTGGAGATAAAAAGCTTGAACTTTTGAAAAGGAAAACAAGATGATGAGCTCCTCCTTGGGGCTAGATGGTTTCGGCCAAGGAAGAACAAGAAGGTTGGAGTTGTGTTTCAAGTTAGGTTGTGTTTGAGGTGTGGTGTTTGAGAGCTTAGGAGGTGATTTGAGGTTGTGAGGTGGTGTTTGAAGGTTATGAGATGATGAGGAGATGAAGAGAGGATGAAGATGAAGATGAAGAACAAGAGGAAACTCTCTTGAAACTTAGAGAGAAAAAGAAAGGAAACTCAAGAAAGCTTAGAAACTTGAAACTTAGCAAATGAACTAAAGTGACACAAGTTCATCTAAGGCACCTATTTATAGAAAAACAAAACATTGAGGCCCTCCAAGAGGAAGCCTTGGCCGTAGCATTGAGGGGGGAAAAGGAAGAGAAAAATATCTCTTACACAAGGTCATTCAAGCATGGTTTGAAAGTATGAGAGGTATGGCTTCAAGTATGGTGATTTGAGTGAGCTTTTCTTTTAATTTTGAAAGAAATAATCCTTCTAGAAGTAAGATATGGCTGGAAGTTTTTCAGCCACAAATAATTGAGGAAAATGGGTTATTTTAATTAGTTATCCATTTGGAAAATCAAGCTTGATTGAAAATATGACAAGGTATGGTGTATATGACTTGAGGTATAGCCTTGGAGTGTTGAAAATTTGAACATGTGATGCATATGGAGGGAGGGAGTGTTCGGCCAGACCAGGGACAGTAGAGAGGAGGTGAGATTTGATCATCTAATTGTGCGTTAATGATAGGTTTAAGTGTATATTAGTTTAGGTACAAGATTAGGAATAATTAAGCTAAGTTTATGTAACTAAGAATGTGATTTAAGGATTTTATGACAAGATTAGGAGTGCTCATATATCATTAGAGAATTAAAAACTCATTTGTGAATAAACAATATGTAACACAATTCCATGATTTAAGGAATTTGAAAGAGAAAACACTATTCAAGATTCCATGACTAGGAGTCTTGAATTTAAAATAGGATTTTAAGTTGTAATTAAGCACTTTTAGGTTCTAATCAACTTTAATAAAGTATTTTGACTCAAGATTAATTAAGGAAATTAATTAACCTTCGATTACAGCCTAATATTGCTTAGGTTTGCTTAATCACGCGATTAAGCATAAAAACACAAAACTAGGGGCAAAACCATAATTTTACACTAATTTCGCCCGGGACTTCCGGGACCAAAACTAAAGTCATAGAATACATAAAAATGCCTTTTAAAACCATCTGGAGAAGTTTCGGGTTCATCCGGCACTTACAAACGGGTGAAACACCGTAGGGGCTTTTTGGTTATTTTGACCCGAAAACTCGAAAAATGATATTTTCGATCCCTAGAAAGGTACACGAGTCATCTAATCCCCTTCCAACATTGAGTTTGCCCTTCGAGTACTGCCGGACTGGCTTTCCTCGAATTTCAGGCCGAAAATGACCTCAGGGGCATTTTCACTCTTACAGAAAATCGGGGCGTTACACTTGTAATACAGCGGGAATAAAATACAACATAAAACAAGAAAGCAGAAATAAATCATAACTACCCGAGTGCACCTATGGTGAATAACCTCAAAGACAAAAGAAGTTTTATCCACTCTACATGTGGTGTGTGCACTAAGCCTCCCCTACGACTTCAACTACTGGAATCCGGGAAACGGTGGAGTGCAACCAATACATGGACGCAGGGCAGCAGGAGTGGAAACACGTGAAGACTGAGCATGAGCTCCTCGATAGGGGCGCCTCTCGGCTCGCCTAGCCAGCCTCGGCTGTGTAACAGTCTCCTTGCTCTCGCCTCACATGAACTGAGGTGTAGGAGCAGAACTCTCGCTATACATGTGCGTCAGTGGGTCCTCGGATGGGTCATCCTCCAAACTTGGGGATCATGGCACATAGTCTTGGAAGTCTCGAGGCATCGAACCACCAGTATACGTCCGAAGAATCCTCTCGTCTCGCGTCCGGGCGCGCTCAAAAACCATCGCATCGTCGTAAGGTGACATCGGGGAGAAACGGTAGCTCTGTACATGATGTGCAAAGGGACGTCCAATGAACAGGAAAACTCGCACGGTACACTGCCCCTCAAAATGATATGACCCGTGGTCCGGGTCATAGTGAACCTCCCAAGTAGGTGTGTCAACGAAGACCACGAACGTCCCCATCGCTCTCTGAAGATGTGACGGGAGAAAGAAGAGAGAGGAGTGAGAATTCTTGCTAAAGAATCTCAATAGGAGTCTCCTACCCTATGGTTACATCGTTCATATCCTCAGGAACCTTGGGTTTAATTCTAAAACAGTGATCATGCATATAAGATTCAATTTAGGGTTTTCCAAAACTAATTATCCAAGATACATTCCTTTTAGCATGCATCTTGATGTTAGAAGTGCAACATGTTATATCATGGATGCATGTCAACGCTTAAGCATATAAAACAACACATAAAAGCATGTAAACATAAACCATGTGGCATAAAGGCATATAACTTTCAAGTGGATCATTCCTCAACTTCGTGACATCAATCATTATACTTTAGCATAATAAGGCCACCCAAAAATAACTAGGTTATGAGCTCATACCTCAGCTAGTTGTCACTAGCTCTTGCTTATTATCTAAATAAGCAAAACATAATAAAATAATCCCGACTCGCAAGTACGGGTAGGGGGCAGGGATCACATCTCTTAGGATATACCCTCTTTGAAATGCTTTGTGGGCATTAATCCACAGCAATTTGTCCGCTTTGGTAGGCTGCATCTACTCATACCCTCACGGATTTGTCTCCCTTGGGGGTGCTCGGCCGAACCGGTGTCACCCAGGAAAGCGTATCTCAGTGCTTTGTCACATAAAAATCTCCTGGGGGTGCTCGGCCGAACTGGTGTCACCCAGGGTTTTCAACTCATATGGTATTCTTAAACATTTCTTTAACCCTTTAAGGTTTGACAGAAATTCGGCAGCATAACAGCTGTTAAACCGAATTTCCTTCAAACTGCCACAAGCTAATTCACACAACATGTTCTCATGAAATCTCATGCTATGATAAACTCATATCTAATCCATTCCTCATGCATCATAAACATCTCAACATATCATTGCATAAATTAAGCATCACAACATTAACACATTTCTTACTGTCTTATGCATTGACCGTTGAGGTCCTTAACTCGCATTCTAAGTTATGAATCATCAAAGCCTAATCTCTCGGGCACCTATAAGGTTATAACTAAGTATTTCTCACCTCACACTATGTTCAAGAATATCTCTAAACCTCAAGGATGCAGAATTCATAATCCTAATTTTACGGGTACCTAGGAGTCACAACAATGACCCTTTCTAAGTCCAATTTGCTCCTAAGGCATCAAGATCAAGTCCTAAACCATTTATGAGTCCTTCCTACACATTTAAACTAATTTAAAACCATGATTTGCATTACTAAACCTTGCTGGACAGAATCCGGAAAATTCAAACATTAAGGGATCTAAAACTCTCAAATTAATTCTTTTCTAGTTACTAACTTCTCTTATCTTTCACATATGAGTTTTAATGTAACACCCTAATTTTTAACCCAATATTCTAGAACATATTAGACTAATCATTAGGTTATTACTTCTTAGTCTCATTATTTTATTAAAATACTTAGCGAAAATTACGGGTAAATTTTTCTTTTTTTTTTGAAAACATAAAGCAAAGTGAGAGCCACGAACTTAACTAGTTGAACGACAGAAACATAAAGCACGCATAACAATTATCAGAAGTCATAAAGTAGAGCATATAACCAAAGAACAATCGTGATAATAAAAGAAACATTCCATTAATAACATAATTAAGGTACATAAGTAGTCATGCCCTCATAGGGACGGGCAGAGCTTGTAATACAGTGGAAAAGGAAATACAACAGAAAACAAGAAAGCAGAAATAAACCATAACTACCCGAGTGCACCTATGGTGAATAACCTTAAAAACAAAAGAAGGTTTATCCCCTCTACATGTGGTGTGTGTACTAAACCTCCCCTAAGATGTCAGCTACTGGAATCCGGGAAACGGTGGAGTGTAACCGATCCATGGACGCAGAGCAGCAGGAGTGGAAACACATGAAGACTGAGCGTGGGCTCCTCGGTGAGGGCGCCTCTCGGCTCGCCTTGCTAGCCTCGAGTGCGTAACTATCTCCTCGCTCACGTCTCGCACGAATTGAGGTGTAGGAGCAGAACTCTCACTATACATGTGCATCGGTGGATCCTCGGATGGGTCATCCTCCGAACTCAGGGATCGAGGCACGTAGTCCTGGAAGTCTCAAGGCATTGAACTACCAGTATACGTCCATAGAATCCTCTCGTCTCAGGTCCGGGCGCGCTCAAAAACCATCGCGTCATCGTAAGGTGACATCGGGGAGAAACAGTAACTCTGTACAGGATGTGCAAAGGCGCGTCCAATGAGCATGAAGACTCGCAGGATACACTGCCCCTCAAAATGATATGACCCATGGTCCAGGTCATAGTGGACCTCCCAAGTAGGCGTGTCAATGAAAAGCACGAATGTCGCCATCGGTCTTTGAAGATGTGACGAAAGGAAGAAGAGAAAGGAGTGAGAATTCTTGCTAAAGAATCTCAGTAGGAGTCTCCTATCCTAGGGTTACATCGTACACATCCTCAAGAACCTTGGGTTTAATTATAAAACAGTGATCATGCATATAAGGTTCAATTTAGAGTTTCTCAAACTAATTATCCAAGGTCCATTCCTTTTAGCATGCGTCTTGATATTATAATTGCAACAGGTTATATTATGGATACATATCAATACTTAAGCATATAAGACAACACATCAAAGCACATAAACATAAATCATGTGGCATAAGGGCATATAACTTTCAAGTGAATCATTCCTCAACTTCGTGACATCAATCATGGTACTTTAGCATATAAGCCACCCTAAAAATAACTAGGTTATGAACTCATACCTCAGCTAGTCGTCACTAGCTCTTGCTTATTATCTTGAATAAGCGAAACATAAATAATAATCCCGACTCGCAAGTACGGGTAGAGGGCAGGGATCATCTCTCCCTGGGATTACCCTCTTTGAAACGCTTTGCTGGCATTTCGCCACAGCAATTTGTCCGCTTTGGTAGGCTGCATCTACTCATACCCTCATGGATTTGTCTCCCATGGGGGTGCTCGGCTGAACCGGTGTCACCCAGGCAAGCGCGTCTCAGTGCTTTGTCACATAAAAATCTCCTGGGGGTGCTCGGCCGAACCGGTGTCACCCAGGGTTTTCAACTCATATGGTACTCATAAACATTTCTTTCAACCCTTTAAGGTTTGACGGAAATTCGGCAGCATAACAGCTGTTAAACCGAATTTCCTTCAAATTGTCACAAGCTAATTCACACAACATGTTCTTATGAAACTCATGCTATGATAAAATTTAACATTTTCATCAATCATTTTCTCATGCATCAAGCACATCTTATCATATCATTGCATCATACAACCCATCATAGCGTTAACAACTTTTTAGTGTCTTATACATTGACCCTTACAGTCCTCAACTCACTTTCTAAGTTATAAATCATCAAGCCTAATCTCTCGGGAACTTATAAGATTATAACTAAGTCTTTCTCACCTCACACTATGGTCAAGAACATCTATAAACCTCAAGGATGCAGAATTCATAATCCTAACTTTACGGATACCTAGGAGTCACAACAATGACCCTTTCTAAGTCCGGTTTGCTCCTAAGACATCGAGATCAAGTCCTAAACCATTTATGAGTCATTCCTACACATTTAAACTAATTTAAATCCATGATTAGCATTCCTAAACCTTGCTGGACAAAATCCAGAAAATTCAAACATTAAAGGATCTAGAACTCTCAAATTAATTCTTTTCTAGTTTCTAACTTCTCTTATCTTTCACATGAGTCTTAACATTAATTATACTTAAACATAAGCATATTATCATCATTAACACAGCTCATACAGTTGTTAAACATGACAAGGTAGAACCAAAACAAACATCTCCATTTAAAGGCATCACACACAATTTCTAAAGCACATAAAATACTAATTTCTCTTTGAACCTTTTTAAAATTTCCAAAACTCATTTATAAGCATTTTTAACATCTAAAATCATAAAAATATTTAAGAGGGCAGTGACTAAATCAACTTTGTCTCAAGAGGTCCTAAATTCATAAAACTTGGTTCTACATATTCCTTATACTCATAAAAACTTAGAAAATTTAGGAAACATAGTTTTCAATACTTAGAAGCATCAAAACCCCTTAGGGCCGAAATATGAACCAAGGGAAATAAATATTTTAGACCTTTGTTTGAGACAACAATGGGCAAGTCTTTGAGCTCTAGGTTCATTTAAGTGATGACATAAAAGTAAACATGCTCATGCACTTGTTTTAGCTTGCATTAGAAAGTAAAGTGATAGCATAAAATAAACATGAGATGCAACCCATTATTAATATTTAGTGAGAACTTGAAATATAAACATGATAATGCATAGCTTGAAATATAAATATGATAATGCAAGTTTCACTTATTATCTTGAATACTTAGTGATAGCAAGGAAAGTAAACATGATGTGCAAAGCATAAAATAAACATGATGCAAGGTTCATTTTATGGTTAGCTAGAGCTCATCCAAGACTTTAACAAAATAACAACCAAACATATGTCTCATTACAAAGAGAGCTCTAGAGTTCTTGAACCAAGTTCTCAAAGGAACTATGAGGTTCTTGAACATCATCATCAAGCTCAAGAAAGCAAACTTTTTAAACAAACAAAATCTCGAAGATCAAAAAGGAAATGGAAAACCAAAATGTTAAAGAAAAGGAAACAAAGAAACCAAACTCCAAAATAGCAAGAAAGAAAAGGTATTCTTGGGTAAAAATCATGTTTGAGTTAGAAAATGAAGTTGAAACTCAAGCAAAGTAAAACCTCAAACTCTAGAGGTTCCTTTGAGATGAACACATAGTCATCATCTAGGAGTCCTCATCATTGAGCTATCATGTTCTCATCAAGGCCTCATGCCCGAAATCTCAAGGAAAGAATAACAAAGGAAGTTCCAAAAAGAAAATCGAAGAGAAAGCTAGAAATAACTCATTTTCAAGAAAACAAAGTTTAGAAAACACTCCTACCTAGAGTGAAGTTTAAAAGCTTGAACTTTGAGAAAAGAAAGCAAGATGATGAGCTCCTCATTGGGGCTAGATGGCTTCGGCCTTGTGAGGAACAAGGAAGAGAAAATTGTGTTTGGATGAGGTTGTGTTTGAGGTGAGGTGTTTGAGAGGTTAGGAGATGATTCAAGCCTTTGAGGAGGTGTTTAGAGGTTGTGATATGATGATAAGATGAAGAGATGAAGAGGATGAAGATAAAGAACAAGAGAGAGTTCTCTTGAAGCTTTGAAAGAAAAGGAAAGAAACTTAGAGAAGCTAGGAAATTCTAAAAGCTTGCAAATGTGCTAAAGTGTTTGTAAGTTCTTCCAATGCACCTATTTATAGAAAATGAAACAAATGAAGTCTCATTGAGGGGCAGAAGGAACTGTGTGGTTTGTAACATCCCCTGCTGCTTTATGGATTGATGACTATCCCCACAAACCAACACGGGTCTTTTCAGCATGCTTTGTCCTCACTCACACGCTTCCTAGGAAAACTTCCCAGGAGATCACCCATCCCAAAATTACCCCAGGTCAAGCACGCTTAACTGTGGAGTTCTTTCAGTTTGAGCTACCGAAAACAAGATGCATCTTCTTTTTGGTAGCCCAAACTGAAAGAACTCCACAGTTAAGCGTGCTTGACCTGGGGTAATTTTGGGATGGGTGACCTCCTGGAAAGTTTTCCTAGGAAGCAAGTGAGTGAGGACAAAGCATGCTGAAAAGACCCGTGTTGGTTTGTGGGGACAATTGTCAATCCATAAAATAGCAGGGGATGTTACATGGTTTGAGAGGGAAAGGAAGAGAAAATATCTCTTTGATGGTGTCATACAAGCATGGTTGAAAGTATGAGAGGTTTGGCTTTAGGCATGGGTTTTTGAGTGAGTTTTTCTTTTAATTGTGAATGAAATTAGGCTTCTAAAAGTGAGACATGGCTGGAAAGTTTTCAGCCACAAATAAATGGAGGAATTGATTTATTTCACTTGCTTATTCATTAGGAAAAGCAAGCTTGATTGAAACTATGACAAGGTATGACAAGTATGGTGACTTGAGGTGATTTTTCTTCAAGTTTTGAAATGAAATAATTCATGAAAATGGGGAGAGGGCTGGCGTGAATTTCAGACCAGAAAATGGGGGAAAGAAAGGCTTCTAGATGTTGTCCTTGGAAGCATGGATGAAAGCATGGTTTGTATGACTCAAAGCATGGTTTTGTGCAAGGTCAAAGCATGGCTCTTTGTGTAGGAAAAATTCACACATGTGATGGATAAATGGGAGGTATGGCTTCGGCCAGATTGGGCAGAAAAGAGAGAAGAAAAATCGTCCATGTAATTGGGTGTTAATGGTAGGTTTAAATGTGTATTAGCTTAGGTACAAGGTTAGGAATAATTAAGCTTAAGTTTAGGTAACTAAGAATGTGTTTTAACGATTTTATGACAAGATTAGGAGTGCTTATACATCATTAAAGAATTTTAAACTCATTTATGAATAAACAATGTGTAACACAATTCCATGATTTAAGGAATTGGAGAGAGGAAACACTATTCAAGATTCCATGATTAGAAATCTTGAAATTAAAATATGATTTTAAGTTGTAATTAAGCACTTTTAGGTTCTAATCAACTTTAATAAATTATTTTGACTCAAAATTAATTAAGGAAATTAATTAACCTTCTATTAGAGCCTAATATTGCTTAGGTTTGCTTAATCACGCGATTAAGCGTAAAAACACAAAACTATGGGCAAAACTGTAATTTTGCACTAATTTTGCCCGAGACCTCCGGGACCAAAACTAAAGTCATAGTCTACATAAAAATGCCTTTTAAAACCATCTGCAGAAGTTTCGGGTTCATCCGGCACTTGCAAACGGGTAAAACACCGCAGGGGCGTTTTGGTCATTTTGACCCGAAAACTCAAAAAACGAGATTTTTTATCCCGGGAAGGTACACAGGTCATCTAATCCCCTTTCAACATTGAGTTTTCCCTTCAAGTACTATCGGATCGGCTTTCCTCGAATTCCGGGCCAAAAATGACCTCAGGGACATTTTGGTCATTTTCACTCTAACAGAAAATCGGGGCGTTACAAAAACAAGATGATGAACTCCTCCTTGGGACAAGATGGCTTCGACCTTGGAGAGGAAGAAGGAAAGGAGATGTGTTTCAATTGAGGTTGTATTTGAGGTGAGGTGTTTGAGATCTTAGGAGGTGATTCAAGGCTTTGAGGTGGTGTTTGAAGCTTATGAGATGATGAGGAGATGAAGAGAGGATGAAGATGAAGAACAAGAGGAAACTCTCTTGAAACTTAGAGAGAAAAAGAGAGAATACAAAGAAAGCTTAGAAAACTAAAAGTGTGCAAATGAGCTAAAGTGTTTGCATGTGTTTCTAGGCAAGGTATTTATAGAAAATGAAAACAAATGAGAGCTCAAAGAGGAGGAGGGGAAGCCGTAGCAAAAAGGGAGGGAATGGAAGGAAAATATCTCTTACAAGGTGTCATACAAGCATGGTTTGAGGTATGGAGTTTATGATACAAAGTATGGCTTGATGTGAGTGAATTTCCTATCAATTTTTCAATGAAATTAGGCTTCTAGAAGCTTGACATGGCTGGAACTTTTTCAGCCACAAATAAATGAGGAAAATGGGTTATTTTAATTAGTTGTTCATTTGGAAAATCAAGCTTGATTGAAAATATGACAAGGTATGGTGTATATGACTTGAAGTATGGTCTTGGAGTGTTGAAAATTTGAACATGTGATGCATATGGAAGGGGAGAGTGATCGGCCAAACTGGGCAGCATGGAGGGAGAGAGATTTGATCATCTAATTGTGTGCTAATGATAGGTTTAAGTGTGTATTAGTTTAGGTACTGTAACGCCCCGATTTTTCTGTTAGAGTGAAAATGACCAAAATGCCCCTGAGGTCATTTTTAGCCCGGAATTCGAGGAAAGCCGGTTCGGCAGTACTCGAAGGGAAAACTCAATGTTGGAAGGGGATTAGAAAACTTATGTACCTTCCCGGGATCGAAAATCTCATTTTTCGAGTTTTCGGGTCAAAATGACCAAAATGCCCCTACGGTGTTTTACCCGTTTGCAAGTGCCGGATGAACCCGAAACTTCTCCAGATGGTTTTAAAAGGCGTTTTTATGTGTTCTATGACCTCAGTTTCAATTTTTGAAGTCCCGGGCAAAATTAGTACAAAATTACGGTTTTGCCCCTAGTTTCGTGTTTTTACGCTTAATCGCGTGATTAAGCAAACCTAAGCAATATTAGGCTCTAATCGAAGGTTAATTAATTTCCTTAATTAATCTTGAGTCAAAATAATTTATTAAAGTTGATTAGAACCAAAAAGTACTTAATTACAACCTAAAATCATATTTTAATTTTAAGACACCTAGTCATAGAATCTTAAATAGTGTTTTCTCTTTCCAATTCCTTAAATCATGGAATTGTGTTACACATTGTTTATTCATAAATGAGTTTAAAATTCTTTAATGATGTATGAGCACTCCTAAACTTGTCATAAACTCCCTAAATCACATTCTTAGTTACCTAAACTTAAGCTTAATCATTCCTAACCTTGTACCTAAGCTAATACACATCTAATCCTACCATTAACACACAATTAAATGGTCAAAACTCACCCCCACTCTGCTGTCCAGCCTTGGCCGAAGCTGTCCTGCCCCATTGTGCATCACATGTTCAATTTTTCAACACTCCAAGGCCATACCTCAAGTCACATACACTATACCTTGTCATAACTTTCAATCAAGCTTGAATTTCCACATGAATAAATAATTAAAACAACCCATTTTTCCCATTTAATTGTGGCTGGAAAAGTTCCAGCCATGCATTGTTTCTAGAAGACTAATTTCATAAAAATGTGATAGGAAATTAACTCACATCAAACCATGCTTTGTAGCATAGCTTCCATACTTCAAACCATGCTTGAATGACCTTGTGTAAGAGATATTTTCTCTTCCTTCCTCCCTCAAAAGCTACGGCCAAGCCCTCCCCATTCACTCCTCCATGGTTTTGTTTTTCTATAAATAGGATGCTTGTGTTAGCCTTGTTGCACCTTGAAGCATTTGCAAAGTTTAGAGTTTTAGAGTTGCCTTGCTAGTCTTTCCTTTTTCTCTCAAAGTTCCAAGAGTGTTCTTCCTTTCTTTTCATCTTTATCTTCTTCATCTCTTCATTTCATCATCACCTCTCAACCATCAAACACCACCCCAAAACCTTGAACCATCATCAAACCTCTCAAACACCACACCTCAAACACAACTTCACTTGAAACACATTTCCTTTCTTTTTCTCTCATCAAGGCCGAATCATCATCACCATCCTAGGAGGTGTTGCTCATCTCATTTCCATCTTCAAGATCAAGCTTTTACCTTCATCACTAGGTAGGGATTTGTTTTCAAACTTTATTTTGCTCAAGAAAGTGTTTTTCTCTAGTTTCCTCTTGGATTCTTTTTGAACTTTCCTTTGTCTTTCCTTTCTTATTCATTTTCGGCCATGAGGCCTTGATTTTGAGCATGATAGCTTGATGATGAGAGTTTCTAGATGAGGACATTGTGTTCATCTCAAAGAAACCTCTAAAGCTTGAGTTTTCCTTCTTATGACTTCATCTATATGATATCTAACTCACATGATTTTTCAACTTAAGAAAATTAATCTAAGGATTTCTAAAAGCCCAAGCCTACCCTTGTCAACCTTAAAGTTGGCCGGCACGTTCTAGAGATTTTTCTCTAGATAGGGGTTTTGGGTATTTAATAAAGAACTTGATGTAGTTTCACTTTCTTTCCTTTTTATATGACTTTCGGTTTTTGTGTTGAGAATCTTTGAGATATTGTATTGGGTTGCTATCTTGTTAAAGTCTTGAATGAGCTCTAGTTAAACGTAAAATGAATCTTGCATCATGTTTATTTTATGCTATGCATATCATGTTTACTTCCTTGCTATCACTAAATATCAAGATAATGAATGAACTTGCACTATCATGTTTACATTTCAAGCTTTGCATTATCATATTTATATTTCAAGTCCTCACCTAAATATCAAAGATAATAATACATTGCACCACATATTTATTTTATGCTCTCACTTTACTTTCTAGCAATAACTAAAATAAGTGCATGAGCATGTTTATTTTTATGTCATCACCTTAATGATTCTAGAGCTCAAAGACTTGCCCATTGATATCTCAAACAAAGGTCTAAAACATTTATTTCCTTGGGTTCATATTTCGTGTAACGCCCCGATTTTCTGTTAGAGTGAAAATGACCAAAATGCCCCTGAGGTCATTTTCAGCCCGGAATTCGAGGGAAGCCAGTGCGGCAGTACTCGAAGGGCAAACTCAATGTTGGAAGGGGATTAGAAAACTTATGTACCTTCCCGGGATCGAAAATCTCGTTTTTCGAGTTTTCGGGTCAAAATGACCAAAACGCCCCTGTGGTGTTTTACCCGTTTGCAAGTGCCGGATGAACCCGAAACTTCTCCAGATGGTTTTAAAAGGCGTTTTTATGTATTCTATGACCTCAGTTTTAATTTTTGAAGTCCCGGGCAAAATTAGTGCAAAATTACGGTTTTGCCCCTAGTTTCATATTTTTACGCTTAATCACGCGATTAAGCAAACCTAAGCAATATTAGGCTCTAATCGAAGGTTAATTAATTTCCTTAATTAATCTAGAGTCAAAATAATTTATTAAAGTTGATTAGAACCAAAAAGTACTTAATTACAACCTAAAATCATATTTTAATTTTATGACACCTAGTCATAGAATCTTGAATAGTGTTTTCTCTTTCCAATTCCTTAAATCATGGAATTGTGTTACACATTGTTTATTCATAAATGAGTTTTAAATTCTTTAATGATGTATGAGCACTCCTAAACTTGTCATAAACTCCTAAATCACATTCTTAGTTACCTAAACTTAAGCTTAATCATTCCTAACCTTGTACCTAAGCTAATACACATCTAAACCTACCATTAACACACAATTAAATGGTCAAAATCATCCTCCCACTCTGCTGTCCAGCCTTGGCCGAAGCTGCCCTCCCTCCATATGCATCACATGTTCAATTTTTCAACACTCCAAGGCCATACCTCAAGTCACATACACTATACCTTGTCATAACTTTCAATCAAGCTTGAATTTCCACATGAATAAATAATTAAAACAACCCATTTTTCCCATTTAATTGTGGCTGGAAAAGTTCCAGCCATGCATTATTTCTAGAAGCCTAATTTCATAAAAATTTGATAGGAAATTAACTCACATCAAGCCATACTTTGTGGCATAGCTTCCATACTTCAACCATGCTTGAATGACCTTGTGTAAGAGATATTTTTCTCTTCCTTTTCCCTCCAAACCACACGGCCACACCCTCACAATGTGAGCTCCATGGTTTTGTTTTTCTATAAATAGGATGCTTGTGTTAGCCTTGTTGCACCTTGAAGCATTTGCAAAGTTTAGAGTTTTAGAGTTGTCTTACTAAGCTTTTTCCTTCTCTCAAAGTTCTAAGAGCTCTTTCTCTTCATCTTCACCCTCTTCATTCTTCCATCACATAATCACCTCATAACCTTAATCCATCACCTCATAACCTTAAACCATTCTCAAAGCTTTCAAACACTCAACCTCAAACACAACTTCACTCAAAACACATCTCCTTTCCTTTTCCTTTCCTTGGCCGAAATCATCACCACCATCCTAGGAGGTGTTGCTCATCTCATTTCCATCTTCAAGTTCAAGCTTTTATCTTCATCACTAGGTAGGGATTTGTTTTCAAACTTTATTTTGCTCAAGAAAGTGTTTTTCTCTAGTTTTCTCTTGGATTCTTTTTGAACTTTCCTTTGTCTTTCCTTTCCTTTCATTTTCGGCCATGAGGCCTTGATTTGAGCATGATAGCTTGATGATGAGAGTTTCTAGATGATGACATTGTGTTCATATCAAAGAAACCTCTAAAGCTTGAGTTTTCCTTTTCTTACAACTTCATCTATATGTTATCTAGCTCACATGGTTTTCCAACTTAAGAAAAATTAATCTAAGGATTTCTAAAAGCCCAAGCCTACCCTTGTCAACCTTAAAGTTGGCCGGCATATTCTAGAGATTTGTCTCTAGATAGGGGTTTTGGGTACTTAATAAAGAACTTGATGTAGCTTCACTTTCTTTCTCTTTTATATGATTTTCGGTTCTTGTGTTGTGATCTTTGAGATATTGTATGGGGTTATGATCTTGTTAAAGTCTTAAATGAGCTCTAGTTAAACATAAAAATGAAACTTGCATCATGTTTACTTTAAGCTTTGCATATCATGTTTATTTCCTTGCTATCACTAAATCCTAAGATAATGAATGAACTTGCATTATCATGTTTATGTTTCAAGCTTTGCATTATCATATTTATATTTCAAGTCCTCACCTAAATATCAAAGATAATAATATATTGCACCACATATTTATTTTATGCTCTCACTTTACTTTCTAGCAATAACTAAAATAAGTGCATGAGCATGTTTATTTTTATGTCATCACTTTAATGATTCTAGAGCTCAAAGACTTGCCCAATGATATCTCAAACAAAGGTCTAAAACATTTATTTCCTATGGTTCATATTTCGGCCCTATGAGGCCTTAATGTTTTCAAGTATTGAAAACTATGTTTTATAATTTTTCTAAACTTATATGAGTATAAGGAATGTGTAGAACTAAGTGTTATGAATTTAGGACCTCTTGAGATGAAAATGATATAGCCACTGCCCTATCAAGTATTTTCATGAGTTTAGATGATAAAAGTGTTCATAAAAGAGTTTTGAAGGTTTTAATAAGGTTCCAAGAGAAACTAGTATTTTATGTGCTTTAGAAACTATGATTCAATGCCTTTAAATGGAGTTTCTGTTTCGGTTCTGCCTTGCTATGTTTGGCTACTGTATGAGCTGTGTTAATGATGTTAATATGCTTATGTTTGGGTAATAATTATGTTAAGACTCATATGTGAAAGATAGGATAAGTTAGGAACTAGAAAAGAATTAATTTGAGAGTTCTAGATCCCTTAAAGATTTATTTTTCTGGATTCTGTCCAGCAAGGTTTAGATTCAATAATCATGGTTTTAAATTAGTTTATATGTGTAGGAATGACTCATAAATGGTTTAGGACTTAATCTTGAAACCTTAGGAGCAAACCGAACTTAGAAAGGGTCATTATTGTGACTTCTAGGTACCCGTAAAGTTAGTATTTTGATTTCTACACTCTTGAGGTTTAGAGATGTTCTTGACCATAGGGTGAGGTGAGAAATACTTAGTTATAACCTTATAGGTTCCCAAGAGACTAGGTGTTGATGATCAATAACTTAGAAAGTGAGATAAAGATCTAAACCGTAATTTCTAGAACTCCGTAATCACATAAACATAAAGCTGTCCAAATTCTGCTTAGTGCTATTTGGATTAGTTCTTGAGCATGAAATTTGCATAACTCATTAATTGTCAAACTATAGGCGTATAAAGAAGTTAAGGATAATGTTAGAACAATTAATTTGCAAGTTTAAGACTCATAAGAATCAATGTTTAAAACACTATGAGTTATAACATAACATGTCTATGAGCTTATGGGGATGATTGTTAGATATGACTATGTGATGATGTTTGTGCGAAAGTTTTATGTGACGAACGTTATGAGAAAGTTTCATGTAATGATATATATGTTATGAAAAAGCTATATGAGAATGCATGATAAAAATGAATATGATAAATGATGAGGTAATTGTGATTCAATACTTATGAGAATATAAATGTGACATAACACTGAGACGCGCTTCTCCTGGGTGACACCGGTTCGGCCGAGCACCCCCAGGAGGAGACAAATCCGTGAGGGTATGTGTAGATGCAGCCTGCCAAAGCGGACAAATTGCGAGGCCCACGTGGCTAGCAAAGCGTTTCAAAGAGGAAATGATCCTAGAAAGGAGATCCTTAATTTGCCCCCTAGCCCGTACTTTAAGTCGGGATTATGTTACGCTTATCATAGGATAAGTAAGAGCTAGTGACGACTAGTTAAGGTATGAGCTCATAACCTAGAGAAGTTTTAGGGCGGCCCCAAGAGATGAAAGTTAAAGTTAACAATGTCACATAAACTATACTTATGCCAATGTTATAATGTTTCCTAGTTATTCTATTGTTTGGTTTATCTTATGATGCATTCATATCATTAGTATATTTCTGCTTAAGTTATACAGACGCATTATAAAATATGACGGACCTTGGATAAAATACCTCTTTTGAAAACTAACTTAAAAGGAATTTATATGTATGCACACCTTTTAGAAATAAACCCAAGGTTCCTGAGGATGTGACGATGTCACCTAGGCAGGGATAACCCTACTGAGAATTCTTTTAGAAAGATTCTCATTCCCTCTCTCTTTTCTTCCGTCATATCTTCAGATGGCGACGTTCGTACTCTTCATCGACACCCCGGTATGGGAACTGCTCCATGACCCGGCACTCGGGTCATACCATTTTGAGGGTCGCTGACCGCCGGAGTATTCATGTTCATGGGTCGACCCTTCGCACCCCGTCCCGAGCTACCGCTTCACCCCGACTGCTCCTTACCGTCATAACGGGATTTTTGAGCGAGCGAGACCACGCGATGAGCAGATCTTCCGCATGGAGCCCGAGACATCAGCGGTACGCGAGTACCCCGAGTATGTGCCGGCCTCGACTGGAGACGGACCCATCCGAGGACCCGCCATCCCACATGTACAGTTGGAGCTCCAGTCCCGCTCCTCCACCGATGAGGGCTGGGAGTGAGGAGATGGTGGTCCAGCCGAGGTTGGCTCGACGGCCATCTATGCGCCCTCGCCGCGGTGGACATGCCCCGATGATGCGCTCGACCACTCCTGCCGAGATTCGTCAGTGGATCGACTCGACCCCACAGTACTCGGACCCGCAGGAGTAGTCATAGGAGGGGTAGTAGTTAGTGCACACACACGCCACATAGTAGAGGACAAACCTTCTTTTGTATATGAGGTTGTCTCCTTTAGGTGCACATGGGTATGGGTGTAGTTTCTCTTGTATTTGCTTTTTATGATTTCCTTGTATTGCATTTCAGTTGTATTTTGCTTCATGATGTACCAAATAGTCCTGCCCCTTTGGGTAGGCACGTTATATATATCTATGATTCAATTGATATTCCCATGACATGATGTGTTTCTTATGCTTTGCTTATATGTTTCGCTATGATTCCCCTTAAAAGTTTCGAGCGTGGCTCTCACTTTGATTTTAAATTCTAAAAAGAAAAATTTTACCCATATTTCCGCTAAGTATTTTCTAAGTAAAAGATGAGACCAAGAGGTAATATTCTAAAGATTAACCTAAGAACATACTAGTAGACTTGGGTTAAGATTTAGGGTGTTACATTTCGGCCCTATGAGGCCTTAGTGTTTCCAAGTATTGAAAACTATGTTTTATAATTTTTCTAAACTTATGTGAGCATAAGGAATATGTATAACTAAGTTTTATGAATGTAGGACCTCTTGAGATGAAAATAAATATAGCCACTGCCCTCTTAAATATTTTCGTGAGTTTAGATGATAAAAATGTTCATAAAAGAGTTTTGAAAGTTTTAACAAGGTTCCAAGAGAAACTAGTATTTTATGTGCTTTAGAAACAATGTTCAATGTCTTTAAATGGAGTTTCTGTTTCGGTTCTGCCTTGCTATGTTTGGCCACTGTATGAGCTGTGTTAATGATGTTAATATGCTTATGTTTGAGTAATAATTATGTTAAGACTCATATGTGAAAGATAGGATAAGTTAGGAACTAGAAAAGAATTAATTTGAGAGTTCTAGATCCCTTAAAGATTTATTTTTCTGGATTCTGTCCAGCAAGGATTAGATTCAATAATCATGGTTTTAAATTAGTTTATGGGTGTAGAAATGACTCATAATTGGTTTAGGACTTAATCTTGAAACCTTAGGAGCAAACCGAACTTAGAAAGGGTCATTATTGTGACTTCTAGGTACCCGTAAAGTTAGGATTTTGATTTCTACACTCTTGAGGTTTAGAGATGTTCTTGACCATAGTATGAGGTGAGAAATACTTAGTTATGACCTTATAGGTTCCCAAGAAACTAGGCGTTGATGATCAATAACTTAGAACGTGAGATAAAGATCAAAACCGTAATTTTTAGAACCCCGTAATCACATAAACATAAAGCTGTCCAAATTCTGCTTAGTGCTGTTTGGATTAGTTCTTGAGCATAAAAATTTGTATAACTCATTAGTTGTGAAACTATAGGTGTATAAGAGGATAAGGATAATGTTAGAACAATTAATTTGCAAGTTTAAGACTCATAAGAATCAAAGTTTAAAACACTATGGGTTATAACATATCAAGTCTATGAGCTTATGGGGATAATTGTTAGATATGACTATGTGATGATGTTTATGTTATGTGGAAGTTTTATGTGACAATGCATATGTTATGAGAAAGTTTCATGTGATGATATATATGTTATGAAAAAGCTATATGAGGATGCATGATAAAAATGAATATGATAAATGATGAGGTACTTATGATTTAATGCTTATGAGAACTTAAATGTGACACAACACTGAGACGCGCTTCTCCTGGGTGACACCCGTTCGCCGGGCACCCTGGAGGAGACAAATCCGTGAGGGTATGTGTAGATGCAGCCTGCCAAAGCGGACAAATTGCGAGGCCCGCGTGGCTAGCAAAGCGTTTCAAAGAGGAAATGATCCTAGAAAGGAGATCCTTAATTTGGCCCCTAGCCCGTACTTTAAGTCGGGATTATGTTATGCTTATCATAGGATAAGTAAGAGCTAGTGACGACTAGTTAAGGTATGAGCTCATAACCTAGAGAAGTTTTAGGGCGGCCCCATGAGATGAAAGTTAAAGTTAACAATGTCACATATACTATACTTATGCCAATGCTATAATGTTTCTTAGTTATTCTATTGTTTGGTTTACCTTTATGATGTATTCATATCATTAGTATATTTCTGCTTAAGTTATAAGACGCATTATAAAATATGACGGGCCTTGGATAAAATACCTCTTTAGAAAACTGACTCAAAAGGAATTTATATGCATGCACACCTTTTTAGAAATAAACCCAAGGTTCCTGAGGATGTGACGATGTCACCTAGGTAGGGATAACCCTACTGAGAATTCTTTTAGAAAGATTCTCATTCCCTCTCTTTTTTCTTCCGTCATATCTTCAGATGGCGACATTCGTACTCTTCATCGACACCCCGGTATGGGAGCTGCACCATGACCCGGCACTCGGGTCATACCATTTTGAGGGTCGCTGACCGTCGAGTATTCATGTTCATAGGGCGACCCTTCGCGCACCCGTCCCGAGCTACCGCTTCACCCCGATCGCCTCCTTACCGGCCATAACGGGATTTTTGAGCGAGCGAGACCACGCGATGAGCAGATCCTCCGCATGGAGCCCGAGACATCAGCAGTACGCGAGTACCCCGAGTATGTGCCGCGTCCCAAAGACTGGAGACGGACCCATTCGAGGACCCGCCATCCCACATGTACGGTTGGAGCTCGGTCCCGCTCCTCCACCGATGAGGGCTGGGAGTGAGGAGCAGTGGTCCACCGAGGTTGGCTCGACGGCCATCTATGCGCCCTCGCCGGTGGACATGCCCGATGATGATGCGCTCGACCACTCCCGCCGAGATTCGTCAGTGGATCGACTCGACCCCACAGTATTCGGACCAGCAGGAGTAGACATAGGAGGGGTAGTAGATAGTGCACACACGCCACATAGTTGAGGACAAACCTTCTTTTGTATATGAGGTTGTCTACTCTAGGTGCACATGGGTATGGGTGTTGTTTCTCTTGTATTTGCCTTTTATGATTTCCATGTATTGCATTTCAGTTGTATTCTGCTTCCCGATGTATTGAATAGTCCTTCCCTTCTGGGTAGGCACAACATATATATATATATATATAACTATGTTTCAGTTGATGTCTCCATGATATGATGTGTTTCTTAACGCTTTGCTTATATGTTTCTCTATGCTTCCTCTTATGGATTCGTGCGTGGCTCTCACTTTGATTTTAAATTCCAAAAAGAAAAATTTTACCCATATTTCTGCTAAGTATTTTCTAAGTAAAAGATGAGACCAAGAGGTAATATTCTAAAGATTAACCTAAGTACATACTAGTAGTCTTGGGTTAAGATTTAGGGTGTTACAGGTACAAGGTTAGGAATGATTAAGCTTATATTTAGGTGACTAAGAATGTGATTTAAGGATTTTATGACAAGATTAGGAGTGCTCATACATCATTAGAGAATTAAAAACTCATTTTTGAATAAACAATGTGTAACACAATTCCATGATTCAAGGAATTGGAAAGAGAAAATACTATTCAATATTCCATGACTAGGAGTCTTGAATTTAAAATAGGATTTCAAGTTGTAATTAAGCATTTTTAGGTTCTAATCAACTTTAATAAATTATTTTGACTCAAGATTAATTATGGAAATTAATTAACCTTCGATTAGAGCCTAATATTGCTTAGGTTTGCTTAATCACGCAATTAAGTGTAAAAACATGAAACTAGGGGCAAAACCGTAATTTTGCACTAATTTCGCCCGGGACCTCCGGGACCAAAACTAAAGTCATAGAATACATAAAAATGCCTTTTAAAACCATCTGGAGAAGTTTCGGGTTCATCCGGCACTTGCAAATGGGTAAAACACCGCAGGGGTATTTTGGTCATTTTGACCCGAAAACTCGAAAAACGATATTTTCGATCCCGAAAAGGTACACGGGTCCTCTAATCCCCCTCCAACATTGAGTTTGCCCTTTGAGTACTGCCGGGTCGGCTTTCCTCAAATTCCGGGCTGAAAATGACCTCAGGGACATTTTGGTCATTTTCACTCTAATAGAAAATCGGGGCGTTACAATATAAAGTGATTCTTTTTGAATTGAAGTATTTCTTCTAGAATGGGGGAGGAAAATATCTCATTTATTTGGTCATATTAAGTATGGTTGGAAGTATAATCAAGCATGTGCAAGGTAAGGTGTTGTCATGGTGAAGCATGGTGTGATGTAACTTGAGGTATGGTCTTGAAATGACCTTTGAATGACTAGAAATAAATAAATAAAACAATTCTTTGAATGGTGGGGGAATGTGTGAAGTCAAGTTCTTTTGACTAGTAACCTAGGGAATGACATATTTCCTTGAAATTGGGGAAAGTGAATAGTGAAAACACTATTCCTAAATGCTTTCTTGAAGAAATGTGACTAGAAATAGGTTTTAAGTTTCCTTAAGTAATTTTAGGTTATAATCCACCTCAAATAATTATTTTAGCTCTAGATTAATTATGAAAATTAATTAATCTTTAATTAGAGCCTAATATTACTTAGGTTTTGTTTTAAAAATGTCATTAGGCCCTTAATGCACTTAGGTAGAGGCAAAATCGTAATTTTTCTCAAAAACTATCCAAGACTACCAGGACTTAAACAAACATAGGTTATGCCTTAAAAACATTGTTTTAGACTTCCAGGACAAGTCCGGGTCAAAACAAAACTCAAAACTGCCTTAAATTACTGTAAGGGCATTTTGGTCATTTACGCGCAGAAACCGCAAAAATGAGATTCTTTTGCTCTATTAAACATTCTAATACATAGAATCCCCTTCATACATAAACAAAGCTCTAATGAGGATGGCCGAGGCTAGCCGTCCTTGTGTTCTAGGTAAAAATGACCTCAGGGGCATTTTGGTCATCTTCGCTCAGACAGAAAAATCGAGGTGTTACAATTTCTAGGTGGGTGATAGATAGAGAGGGGTAATGATGTTGCGTTGTTGTATGGATTTAGTGGATGGGCGAGATTGGAAAACTACAGATTTAATCAAATTAACACATTGATTGATTGCTTAATTATATTGAGCTTGAATCCATGACCAAGATTACAATCTTTTGCTATACGACAATCGAGTTGACATATGAAATTTGACTTTTTCTTTTCTGTCTTTATTTGTCCTCTACCACCAACTTAAATTCCCCCAGTTTAGGCTTGTTTTAAAAGTTTTCATCTGTAATCTTTCCATTGATCTGTTTTCCAGGTTATCATCTTTGTTTTTCCCCTGATAGGTATTTCTTGCTCTAATTTTTGCCTAGATTGTCTTGTTGGGATTTCAATCTAGCGAGCTATTCCTTTTTCTCTTTTTCTCTTTTTACTGCTTTTGATTGCCAACCCCAGGAGCTTTTTCTTTGTCTTTGACTGAGTATCCTGTAACGCCCCGATTTTCTGTTAGAGTGAAAATGACCAAAATGCCCCTGAGGTCATTTTCAGCCCGGAATTCGAGGAAAGCCAAGTCTGGCAAGACTCAAGGGCAAACTCAATGTTGGAAGGGGATTACTAAACTTATGTACCTTCCCGGGATCGAAAATCTCGTTTTGAAGCCAGTGTCAAAATGACCAAAACGCCTCGTGGTGTTTTACCCGCTTGCAAGTGCCGGATGAACCCGAAACTTCTCCAGATGGTTTTAAAAGGCGTTTTTATGTATTCTATGACCTCAGTTTTAATTTTTGAAGTCCCGGGCAAAATTAGTGCAAAATTACGGTTTTGCCCCTAGTTTCGTACTTTTACGCTTAATCACACGATTAAGCAAACCTAAGCAATATTAGGCTCTAATCGAAGGTTAATTAATTTCTTTAATTAATCTAGAGTCAAAATAATTTATTAAAGTTGTTTAGAACCAAAAAGTACTTAATTACAACCTAAAATCATATTTTAATTTTATGACACCTAGTCATGGAATCTTGAATAGTGTTTTCTCTTTCCAATTCCTTAAATCATGGAATTGTGTTACACATTGTTTATTCATAAATGAGTTTAAAATTCTTTAATGATGTATGAGCACTCCTAAACTTGCCATAAACTCCCTAAATCACATTCTTAGTTACCTAAACTTAAGCTTAATTATTCCTAACCTTGTACCTAAGCTAATACACATCTAAACCTACCATTAACACACAATTAAATGGTCAAACTCACCTCCTCCCTTGCTGTCCCAAGCTGGCCGTGAACCCTCTCCCTTTATGCATCACATGTTCAATTTTTCAACACTCCAAGGCCATACCTCAAGTCACATACACTATACCTTGTCATAACTTTCAATCAAGCTTGAATTTCCACATGAATAAATAATTAAAACAACCCATTTTCCCCATTTATTTGTGGCTGGAAAAGTTCCAGCCATGTTAAGGTTCTAGAAGCCTAATTTCATAAAAATGTGATAAGGAATTAACTCACATCAAGCCATACTTTGTAGCATAGCTTCCATACTTCAACCATGCTTGAATGACCTTGTGTAAGAGATATTTTCTCTTCCTTTTCCCTCCAAACCACACGGCCAAAGCCCTCCCCATTCACTCCTCCATGGTTTTGATTTTCTATAAATAGGATGCTTGTGTTAGCCTTGTTACACTTTGAAGCATTTGCAAAGTTTAGAGTTTTAGAGTTGTCTTGCTAGTTTTTCCTTTTTCTCTCAAAGTTCCAAGAGTGTTCTTCCTTTCTTTTCATCTTTATCTTCTTCATCTCTTCATCTCATCATCACCTCTCAACCATCAAACACCACCCCAAAACCTTGAACCATCATCAAACCTCTCAAACACCACACCTCAAACACAACTCCACTTGAAACACATTCTCTTTCTTTTTCTCTCATCAAGGCCGAATCATCATCACCATCCTAGGAGGTGTTGCTCATCTCATTTCCATCTTCAAGTTCAAGCTTTTATCTTCATCAAAAGGTAGGGATTTGTTTTCAAACTTTATTTTGCTCAAGAAAGTGTTTTTCTCTAGTTTTCTCTTGGATTCTTTTTGAGCTTTCCTTTGTCTTTCCTTTCCTTTTCATTTTCGGCCATGAGGCCTTGATTTGAGCATGATAGCTTGATGATGAGAGTTTCTAGATGATGACATTGTGTTCATCTCAAAGAAACCTCTAAAGCTTGAGTTTTCCTTTTCTTACAACTTCATCTATATGTTATCTAGCTCACATGGTTTTCCAACTTAAGAAAATTAATCTAAGGATTTCTAAAAGCCCAAGCCTACCCTTGTCAACCTTAAAGTTGGCCGGCACGTTCTAGAGACTTGTCTCTAGATAAGGGTTTTGGGTACTTAATAAAGAACTTGATGTAGTTTCACCTTATTTCTCTTTTATATGATTTTCGATTCTTGTGTTGTGATCTTTGAGATATGGTATAGGGTTATTATCTTGTTAAAGTCTTATATGAGCTCTAGTTAACTATAAAATGAATCTTGCATCATGTTTATTTTATGCTATGCATATCATGTTTACTTCCTTGCTATCACTAAATCCCAAGATAATGAATGAACTTGCATTATCATGTTTATGTTTCAAGCTTTGCATCATCATATTTATATTTCAAGTCCTCACCTAAATATCTAAGATAATAATATGTTGCACCACATATTTATTTTATGCTCTCACTTTACTTTCTAGCAATAACTAAAACAAGTGCATGAGCATGTTTATTTTTATGTCATCACTTTAATGATTCTAGAGCTCAAAGACTTGCCCAAGGATATCTCAAACAAAGGTCTAAAACATTTATCTTCTATGGATCATATTTCGGCCCTATGAGGCCTTAATGTTTTCAAGTATTGAAAACTATGTTTTATAATTTTTCTAAACTTATATGAGTATAAGGAATGTGTAGAACTAAGTATTATGAATTTAGGACCTCTTGAGATGAAAATAGCATAGCCACTGCCCTATTAAGTATTTTCATGAGTTTAGATGATAAAAGTGTTCATAAAATAGTTTTGAAGGTTTTAATAAGGTTCCAAGAGAAACTAGTATTTTATGTGCTTTAGAAACTATGATTCAATGCCTTTAAATGGAGTTTCTGTTTCGGTTCTGCCTTGCTATGTTTGGCCACTGCATGAGCTGTGTTAATGATGTTAATATGCTTATGTTTGGGTAATAATTATGTTAAGACTCATATGTGAAAGATAGGATAAGTTAGGAACTAGAAAAGAATTAATTTGAGAGTTCTAGATCCCTTAAAGATTTATTTTTCTGGATTCTGTCCAGCAAGGTTTAGATTCAATAATCATGGTTTTAAATTAGTTTATATGTGTAGGAATGACTCATAATTGGTTTAGGACTTAATCTTGAAACCTTAGGAGCAAACCGAACTTAGAAAGGGTCAATATTGTGACTTCTAGGTACCCGTAAAGTTAGTATTTTGATTTCTGCACTCTTGAGGTTTAGAGATGTTCTTGACCATAGGGTAAGGTGAGAAATACTTAGTTATAACCTTATAGGTTCCCAAGAGACTAGGTGTTGATGATCAATAACTTAGAATGTGAGATAAAGATCTAAACCGTAATTTCTAGAACTCCGTAATCACATAAACATAAAGCTGTCCAAATTCTGCTTAGTGCTATTTGGATTAGTTCTTAAGCATAAAATTTATATAACTCATTAATTGTCAAACTATGGGTGTATAAAGAAGTTAAGAATAATTAATTTGCAAGTTTAAGACTCATAATAATCAAGTTTAAAGCACTATGAGATATAACATAACATGTTTATGAGCCTCTGGATGATTGTTAAATATGACTATGTGATGATGTTTGTGTGAAAGTTTTATGTGACGAATGTTATGAGAAAGTTTCATGTGATGATATATATGTTATGAAAAAGATACATGAGAATGCATGATAAAAATGAATATGATAAATGATGAGGTAATTATGATGTAATACTTATGAAGATATAAATGTGACACAACACAGAGACGCGCTTATCCTGGGTGACACCGGTTCGGCCGAGCACCCCAGGAGGAGACAAATCCGTGAGAGTATGTGTAGATGCAGCCTGCCAAAGCGGACAAATTGCGAGGCCCACGTGGCTAGCAAAGCGCTTTCAAAGAGGAAATGATCCTAGAAAGGAGATCCTTAATTTGCCCCTAACCCGTACTTTAAGTCGGGATTATGTTACGCTTATCATAGGATAAGTAAGAGCTAGTGACGACTAGTTAAGGTATGAGCTCATAACCTAGAGAAGTTTTAGGGCGGCCCCATGAGATGAAAGTTAAAGTTGACAATGTCACATAAACTTTACTTATGCCAATGTTATAATGTTTCCTAGTGATTCTATTGTTTGGTTTACCTTATGATGCATTCATATCATTAGTATATTTCGCTTAAGTTATAAAGACGCATTATAAAATATGATGGACCTTGGATAAAATACCTCTTTGGGAAACCCACTTAAAAGGAACTTATATGCATGCACACCTTTTAGAAATAAACCCAAGGTTCCCGAGGATGTGACGATGACACCTAGGTAGGGATAACCCCATCTTGAGAATTCTTTTAGAAAGATTGTCATTCCCTCTCTCTTTTCTTCCGTCATATCTTCAGCTGGCGACGCTCAGTACTCTTCGTCGACACCCGGTATGGGAGCTGCACCATGACCCGGCACTCGGGTCATACCATTTTGAGGGTCGCTGCACCGCCGAGTATACATGTTCATGGGACGACCCTTCGCACTTCGTCCCGAGCTACCGCTTCACCCCGATCGCTTCACCGTCATAACGGGATTTTTGAGCCAGCGAGACCACGCGATGCGCAGATCCTCCGCATGGAGCCCGAGACATCACCAGACGCGAGTACCTCGAGTATGTACTGGCCCTCAAGACTGGAGAGGACCCATCCGAGGACCCGCCATCCCACATGTACAGCTTGGAGCTCGGTCCCACTCCTCCACCGATGAGGGCTGGGAGTGAGGAGACGGTGGTCCAGCCGAGGTTGGCTCGACGGCCATCTATGCGCCCTCGCCGCGGTGGACATGCCCCGATGATGCACTCGACCACTCCCGCCGAGATTCGCCAGTGGATCGACTCGACCCCGCAGTACCCGGACCCGCAGGAGTAGTCATAGGAGGGGTAGTAGTTAGTGCACACACACGCCACATAGTAGAGGACAAACCTTCTTTTGTATATGAGGTTGTCTCCTTTAGGTGCACATGGGTATGGGGGTAGTTTCTCTTGTATTCGCTTTTTATGATTTCCTTGTATTGCATTCCAGTTGTATTTTGCTTCATGATGTATCAAATAGTCCTGCCTCTTTGGGTAGGCACGTTATATATATATAACTATGTTTCAGTTGATGCTTCCATGACATGATGTGTTTCTTATGCTTTGCTTATATGTTTCGCTATGTTGCCCCTTAAAGTTTCCCGCGTGGCTCTCACTTTGATTTTAAAAACACAAATTTTACCCGTATTTCGCTAAGTATTTTCCAAAGGATGAGACCAAGAGGTAATATTCTAAAAATTAACCTAAGGACATACTAGTAGTCTTGGGTTAAGATTTAGGTGTTACATTATGGTATCAGAGCTGTTCGATTCTCATGGAGCCTGAGGATTGGACTGACTATGCTTTGTAAGCATAATACGATAGTTATGTCATGTATAGTGCTTGATAGAGATAAGCTATAGGACTAGAAATGCATGACTTCTGTTGGTTGCAAGTGCCATGGTGACTAGCTCATTTTGCATGGATATTGAGCACGATCAACTTGATGTTCATTGTTTCATGTGTATAGGGACCAATGGCACCGCGACGACGACCTAGGACTACACCCGATGTTGAACAAGATGATACAACTGCTGCTGCTGTCCGTCGCATGGCGCAAGCCATGGAACGGATGTTCGACCGAATGGATCAACAAGCGAATGCTGCTCCTGTTCCCCCTCCTCCCCCTGCTGCAGAGATGGTGGAACAAGTCCGCTTCGGCGAGTTCCGCAAGGCGAACCCGCCAGTGTTCCGAGGGGTAATGGACCCCGACAAGGCTGATGAGTGGATCAAAGACATGGAGAAGATCTACTCTGTTACCTGCTCGGAGGAGCAGAAGGTCACATTTGCTGCTTTCATGCTGAAGTCCGACGCCGAGTTCTGGTGGAACGGCACGAGGCATCTGCTAGAAGCCTCTGGAACTCCCATTGACTGGGAGCTGTTCAAGACTTACTTCTATGAGAAGTACTTTCCGGAGTCCGTAAGGAACGCGAAGGACGTTGAGTTCATGCAGTTAACCCAAGGGGGGTCTACTGTAGCCCAATACACTGCAAAGTTTGAGGAGCTAATCGTTCTCTCGGTGTTCCAAGGGAACCCCGATGAAGTTTGGAAGTGTGTGAAGTATGAGGCCGGTCTGAAGGCAGAGATGAACTACGCTGTGGCCCATATGGAGATCAGAGACTTCCCGACCCTGGTCAACAAGTGCCGGATACTTGAAGAAGGACAGAGAAAAATTCAAATCACAAGGGCGGAGCGAGCTAAGGGGCTCGGACCTCAAGCCCCGAAGTTCAAACCGCAGTACCCATCGAGGAATCACTACAACCCCTACCAATCCAACCAATTCCGACAACAACAACAACAACCGCCAAGAGCTCCTGCTCACCAACAAACCAAACAACACCAAAGGCCGCCATTTCAACATCAAGGCCCGAGGAATTTCAATAATCAACCCGTGGACCGGGTGGACCGAAACCACAATGGAGGACCAAGTGGAGCCAAGAACAAGGCGCCACAAACCCTGCTGCGTACCGAGCAACGATTTGCGGATGTTTGCCCACAATGCGGAAAGAACCACGGAATCGCCCATGCTTAGCCGGTCGAATCGTGCTTCAAGTGTGGCAAGCCTGGTCACTACGCAAAGGACTGCACCGGACAAGGGACATCGAACCAAAACCCCCGACCACAATACCGAGGAAGGGTCTTTACCCTTAACGCAGAAGACGCCAAGAAGTCCAAAGATCTCATCGAAGGTATGTGCGAAGTAAACGGTAAAGCCTTAAGTATACTATATGACTCTGGTGCTACTCATTCTTTCATTTCACTTGCTAGTGTCGAGTCCTTAAATCTAAAAGTCTCCAAACTCCCCTTTGATCTCATTGTTTCTACTCCTACAAATCGCCCTGTTAATACTTGCCGTTGTTGTTTAAATTGTCACCTTGTTGTAGAAAATAGGTCTTTTATCATAGATTTAATTTGTTTACCCTTGAAAGACATAGGCATTATCTTAGGCATGAACTGGCTTCACCCCAATCGTGTGATGTTAGATTGTGGAACCCAAACCGTAGTTTTCCCTTCTCCTCCCGAAAACATCACTCAACCCATTAGGCTGTACCTAAATTCCGTAGAGGTCTTACGTAGTGGGAAGAAAACTAAGGGATATGTTCTCCTAGCACGTGATGTAGACTTGGAGCAAAACCTAGGTGAGATACCTGTGGTGAGAGACTATCCCGAGGTGTTTCAGGAAGAAATACCCGAGTTCCCTCCCGAAAGAGAAGTGGAGTTCTCCATAGAGTTGGTTCCTGGGACAGACCAATCTCTATAGCCCCGTATAGGATGTCACCCTCGGAGTTAGCGAGTTGAAAACCCAGTTAGAGGAGTTGTTAGAAAAGAGTTTTATAAGGCCGAGTGCTTCACCTTGGGGCGCTCAGGTCTTATTTGTGAAGAAAAAGGGCGGAAGCATGAGGATGTGTATAGACTATAGGCAGTTGAACCAAGTAACCATAAAGAATAAATACCCATTGCCTAGGATTGATGATCTTATGGACCAATTGAAAGGAGCAGAGTGTTTTCTAAGATTGATTTAAGGTCAGGTTACCATCAGTTAGGGTGAGAGATTCGGATATTCCTAAAACCGCCTTTCGAACTCGGTATGGACACTTTGAGTTCAATGTAATGTCGTTTGGGTTGACGGATGCTCCCAGTTTTTATGGATTACATGAATAGGATCTTTAGACCCTATTTAGATCAATTGTGGTTGTGTTCATAGATGATATTCTCATCTATTCGAAAACCCACGAGGAGCATGAGCGTCATTTAAGGATGGTTTTAGAGGTATTAAAGGAGAAGAAGTTATACGCTAAGTTGTCTAAGTGTGAATTTTGGTTAGAGGAGGTAAAGTTCTTAGGACATGTTGTGTCAAAAGGTGGCATAGCCTTCGACCCAAGTAAGATAGAGGCTGTGATGAATTGGGATAGACCAACCTCTGTAACTGAGATTAGAAGCTTTTTGGGTTTAGCTGGATATTACCGTAGGTTCATTAAAGGATTTTTCCGATTAGCCCTACCCTTAACCAAGCTCACTAGGTAATAGTGCCCGTTTGAGTGGAGCCCCGAGTGTGAAAAGAGTTTCCTAGAGCTTAAGGAAAAGCTCACCTCAACCCCAGTTTTAGTTTTACCTGACCCCAATGTACCCTTCGAGGTATATTGCGATGCTTCTGGCAAGGGTTTAGGTTGTGTGTTGATGCAAAATAGGCAAGTGGTAGCCTATGCGCCAGACAACTCAAGCCTCATGAGGTAACCTACCCCACACATGACCTAGAACTAGCAGCCATCGTGTTCGCCCTAAAGATGTGGAGACACCATTTGTATGGTGTGAGGTTTGAAGTTTTCTCCGATCATAAGAGTCTCAAGCATCTCTTTGATCAAAAGGAGTTGAATATGAGGCAAAGAAGATGGATGGAGTTCCTCAAGGACTACGATTTTGGTTTAAGTTACCACCCCGGCAAGGCTAATGTAGTAGCCGACGCCTTGAGCCGAAACTCGTTACGTCTGTCAAGTATGATGGTTAATGAAGTTGGGTTAATAGAGCAATTTAGGAATATGAATCTTGGAATGTCTATAACGGAGAATGGCATCGTGATGAGTCATCTCACGGTGACAGTGGGTTTAAGCAAAGGATTATGCTTGCCCAAAGAGAAAATGAGGACTTTATGGAGACAATCGAGGCAGTAAAGGCTGGAAAGTTGAAAGGTTTTGTACGAGGCCCCGACCGTTATGGAGGTTCGAGGGGCTTAATCAGGTGCCACAAGATGGTGACCTCCGAGAGAAGATCTTGGAGGAGGCTCACACGAGCCATTTTGCCATCCATCCTGGTACTACGAAGATGTATCAGGACTTAAAAAGGATGTTTTGGTGGCGGATTAAAGAAGGATGTGGTCGCTGGGTGAGTAAGTGTTTGGTCCGCCAAAAGGTCAAGATCGAACACCAAAACCTTCGGCATGCTGCAACCCCGTCGATCCCCGAGTGGAAGTGGGAAGGTATATCAATGGACTTCGTGACAGGATTGCCAAAGACCCAAGTCGCCACGATGCCGTATGGGTAATCGTGGATCGACCGACTAAGTCGGCTCACTTTCTACCTATTCGAGTCACGTGCTCGTTGGATAAGTTGGCCCACTTTACATCCAAGAAATAGTAAGGTTGCATGGAGTACCATCGACGATAATCTCGGATCGAGATCCGCGGTTTACGTCACGTTTTTTGGGAGCCTTTCAAAAGGCGTGTGGTTCCAAGTTGTGCTTAAGCACCGCTTACCACCCACAAGCGGATGGTCGATCCGAGAGGACAATCCAAACCCTGGATGATATCCTGAGAGCCTGTGTCTTAGTCCAAAAAGGAAGTTGGGATAAGTACATGCCTTTGATCGAGTTTGCGTATAACAACGCTTATCACGCAAGCATCGCAGATGGCAATCGCACGAGGCATTATACGGAAGGAAGTGCCAATCACCCTTGTGTTGGTACGAGCCCTGAGAGCAAAGTGTCTTAGGACCTGAGGTAGTGAGGGAAACGACGGAACAAATCAAGAAGATCAAGGATAGAATCTTAACCGCTCAAAGTCGATGGAAAAGCTACGCGGACAAAGGCGCAAGCCCTTGGAGTTCCAAGAGGGAGAACATGTATTTCTAAGAATCACCCCACTACAGGAATAGGGAGAGCCATGAAAGTTAAAAAGTTGAGTCCCCGATTTCTCGGTCCTTTTGAAATTCTTCAAAGAGTCGGATCCGTAGCTTACAAAATAGCCTTACCACCCAATCATCAAACCTTCATGATGTCTTTCACGCCTCCCGCCACGTAAATATGAGTCCGACCCTAGTCATGTCCTAGAACCAGAGCATGTACAGTTAAGGGAGGACCTCACTTTCAATGTACCGCCTACGGGAATAGTGGATCACGGAGTCAAGCAATTAAGGAACAAGTGCATTCCTTTGGTAAAAGTGGCGTGGGGACAAGGCAAATCGGAAGAATACACGTGGGAACTAGAGTCGAGATGAAGTCCAAATATCCGAGCTTTTTTCTAAGGTACGAATTCGAGGGCGAAATTCTTTTTAAGGAGGGGAGTAATGTAACGCCCCGATTTTCTGTTAGAGTGAAAATGACCAAAATGCCCCTGAGGTCATTTTCAGCCCGGAATTCGAGGAAAGCCAGTACGGCAGTACTCGAAGGGCAAACTCAATGTTGGAAGGGATTAGAAAACTTATGTACCTTCCCGGATCGAAAATCTCGTTTTGAAGTTTTCAGTCAAAATGACCAAAACGCCTGTGGTGTTTTACCCGCTTGCAAGTCTTGATGAACCCGAAACTTCTCCAGATGGTTTTAAAAGGCGTTTTTATGTATTCTATGACCTCAGTTTTAATTTTTGAAGTCCCGGCAAAATTAGTGCAAAATTACGGTTTTGCCCCTAGTTTCATTTTTACGCTTAATCACACGATTAAGCAAACCTAAGCAATATTAGGCTCTAATCGAAGGTTAATTAATTTCTTTAATTAATCTAGAGTCAAAATAATTTATTAAAGTTGTTTAGAACCAAAAAGTACTTAATTACAACCTAAAATCATATTTTAATTTTATGACACCTAGTCATGGAATCTTGAATAGTGTTTTCTCTTTCCAATTCCTTAAATCATGGAATTGTGTTACACATTGTTTATTCATAAATGAGTTTAAAATTCTTTAATGATGTATGAGCACTCCTAAACTTGCCATAAACTCCCTAAATCACATTCTTAGTTACCTAAACTTAAGCTTAATTATTCCTAACCTTGTACCTAAGCTAATACACATCTAAACCTACCATTAACACACAATTAAATGGTCAAACTCACCTCCTCCCTTGCTGTCCCAAGCTGGCCGTGAACCCTCTCCCCATTATGCATCACATGTTCAATTTTTCAACACTCCAAGGCCATACCTCAAGTCACATACACTATACCTTGTCATAACTTTCAATCAAGCTTGAATTTCCACATGAATAAATAATTAAAACAACCCATTTTCCCCATTTATTTGTGGCTGGAAAAGTTCCAGCCATGTTAAGGTTCTAGAAGCCTAATTTCATAAAAATGTGATAAGGAATTAACTCACATCAAGCCATACTTTGTAGCATAGCTTCCATACTTCAACCATGCTTGAATGACCTTGTGTAAGAGATATTTTTCTCTTCCTTTTCCCTCCAAACCACACGGCCAAAGCCCTCCCCATTCACTCCTCCATGGTTTTGATTTTCTATAAATAGGATGCTTGTGTTAGCCTTGTTACACTTTGAAGCATTTGCAAAGTTTAGAGTTTTAGAGTTGTCTTGCTAGTTTTACCTTTTTCTCTCAAAGTTCCAAGAGTGTTCTTCCTTTCTTTTCATCTTTATCTTCTTCATCTCTTCATCTCATCATCACCTCTCAACCATCAAACACCACCCCAAAACCTTGAACCATCATCAAACCTCTCAAACACCACACCTCAAACACAACTCCACTTGAAACACATTCTCTTTCTTTTTCTCTCATCAAGGCCGAATCATCATCACCATCCTAGGAGGTGTTGCTCATCTCATTTCCATCTTCAAGTTCAAGCTTTTATCTTCATCAAAAGGTAGGGATTTGTTTTCAAACTTTATTTTGCTCAAGAAAGTGTTTTTCTCTAGTTTTCTCTTGGATTCTTTTTGAGCTTTCCTTTGTCTTTCCTTTCCTTTTCATTTTCGGCCATGAGGCCTTGATTTGAGCATGATAGCTTGATGATGAGAGTTTCTAGATGATGACATTGTGTTCATCTCAAAGAAACCTCTAAAGCTTGAGTTTTCCTTTTCTTACAACTTCATCTATATGTTATCTAGCTCACATGGTTTTCCAACTTAAGAAAATTAATCTAAGGATTTCTAAAAGCCCAAGCCTACCCTTGTCAACCTTAAAGTTGGCCGGCACGTTCTAGAGACTTGTCTCTAGATAGGGGTTTTGGGTACTTAATAAAGAACTTGATGTAGTTTCACCTTATTTCTCTTTTATATGATTTTCGATTCTTGTGTTGTGATCTTTGAGATATGGTATAGGGTTATTATCTTGTTAAAGTCTTATATGAGCTCTAGTTAACTATAAAATGAATCTTGCATCATGTTTATTTTATGCTATGCATATCATGTTTACTTCCTTGCTATCACTAAATCCCAAGATAATGAATGAACTTGCATTATCATGTTTATGTTTCAAGCTTTGCATCATCATATTTATATTTCAAGTCCTCACCTAAATATCTAAGATAATAATATGTTGCACCACATATTTATTTTATGCTCTCACTTTACTTTCTAGCAATAACTAAAACAAGTGCATGAGCATGTTTATTTTTATGTCATCACTTTAATGATTCTAGAGCTCAAAGACTTGCCCAAGGATATCTCAAACAAAGGTCTAAAACATTTATCTTCTATGGATCATATTTCGGCCCTATGAGGCCTTAATGTTTTCAAGTATTGAAAACTATGTTTTATAATTTTTCTAAACTTATATGAGTATAAGGAATGTGTAGAACTAAGTATTATGAATTTAGGACCTCTTGAGATGAAAATAGCATAGCCACTGCCCTATTAAGTATTTTCATGAGTTTAGATGATAAAAGTGTTCATAAAATAGTTTTGAAGGTTTTAATAAGGTTCCAAGAGAAACTAGTATTTTATGTGCTTTAGAAACTATGATTCAATGCCTTTAAATGGAGTTTCTGTTTAGGTTCTGCCTTGCTATGTTTGGCCACTGCATGAGCTGTGTTAATGATGTTAATATGCTTATGTTTGGGTAATAATTATGTTAAGACTCATATGTGAAAGATAGGATAAGTTAGGAACTAGAAAAGAATTAATTTGAGAGTTCTAGATCCCTTAAAGATTTATTTTTCTGGATTCTGTCCAGCAAGGTTTAGATTCAATAATCATGGTTTTAAATTAGTTTATATGTGTAGGAATGACTCATAATTGGTTTAGGACTTAATCTTGAAACCTTAGGAGCAAACCGAACTTAGAAAGGGTCAATATTGTGACTTCTAGGTACCCGTAAAGTTAGTATTTTGATTTCTGCACTCTTGAGGTTTAGAGATGTTCTTGACCATAGGGTAAGGTGAGAAATACTTAGTTATAACCTTATAGGTTCCCAAGAGACTAGGTGTTGATGATCAATAACTTAGAATGTGAGATAAAGATCTAAACCGTAATTTCTAGAACTCCGTAATCACATAAACATAAAGCTGTCCAAATTCTCGCTTAGTGCTATTTGGATTAGTTCTTAAGCATAAAATTTATATAACTCATTAATTGTCAAACTATGGGTGTATAAAGAAGTTAAGAATAATTAATTTGCAAGTTTAAGACTCATAATAATCAAGTTTAAAGCACTATGAGATATAACATAACATGTTTATGAGCCTCTGGATGATTGTTAAATATGACTATGTGATGATGTTTGTGTGAAAGTTTTATGTGACTAATGTTATGAGAAAGTTTCATGTGATGATATATATGTTATGAAAAAGATACATGAGAATGCATGATAAAAATGAATATGATAAATGATGAGGTAATTATGATGTAATACTTATGAAGATATAAATGTGACACAACACTGAGACGCTTCTCTGGGTGACACCGGTTCGGCCGAGCACCCCAGGAGGAGACAAATCCGTGAGGGTATGTGTAGATGCAGCCTGCCAAAGCGGACAAATTGCGAGGCCCACGTGGCTAGCAAAGCGTTTCAAAGAGGAAATGATCCTAGAAAGGAGATCCTTAATTTGCCCCCTAACCCGTACTTTAAGTCGGGATTATGTTACGCTTATCATAGGATAAGTAAGAGCTAGTGACGACTAGTTAAGGTATGAGCTCATAACCTAGAGAAGTTTTAGGGCGGCCCCATGAGATGAAAGTTAAAGTTGACAATGTCACATAAACTTTACTTATGCCAATGTTATAATGTTTCCTAGTGATTCTATTGTTTGGTTTACCTTATGATGCATTCATATCATTAGTATATTTCGCTTAAGTTATAAAGACGCATTATAAAATATGATGGACCTTGGATAAAATACCTCTTTGGGAAACCCACTTAAAAGGAACTTATATGCATGCACACCTTTTAGAAATAAACCCAAGGTTCTGAGGATGTGACGATGACACCTAGGTAGGGATAACCCTCGAGAATTCTTTTAGAAAGATTCTCATTCCCTCTCTCTTTTCTTCCGTCATATCTTGAGATGGCGGCGTTCGTACTCTTAAATCGACACCCGGTATGGGAGCTGCACCATGACCCAAGACTGGGTCATACCATTTTGAGGGTCGCCAGACCGTCCGAGTATACATGTTCATGGGGCGACCCTTCGCATTCTGCCCCGAGCTACCGCTTCACCCCGATCGCTCCTTACCGTCATAACGGGATTTTTGAGCGGCGAGACCACGCGATGAGCAGATCCTCCGCATGGAGCCCGAGACATCACCACGCGAGTACCGAGTATGTACGGCGTCCCGACTCGAGGAGGCGGACCCATCCGAGGACCCGCCATCCCACATGTACAGTTGGAGCTCGAGTCCCACTCCTCCACCGATGAGGGCTGGGAGTGAGGAGACGGTGGTCCAGCCGAGGTTGGCTCGACGGCCATCTATGCGCCCTCGCCGCGGTGGACATGCCCGATGATGCACTCGACCACTCCCGCCGAGATTCGCCAAAGGATCGACTCGACCCGCAGTACTGGACCCGCAGGAGTAGTCATAGGAGGGGTAGTAGTTAGTGCACACACACGCCACATAGTAGAGGACAAACCTTCTTTTGTATATGAGGTTGTCTCCTTTAGGTGCACATGGGTATGGGGGTAGTTTCTCTTGTATTCGCTTTTTATGATTTCCTTGTATTGCATTCCAGTTGTATTTTGCTTCATGATGTATCAAATAGTCCTGCCTCTTTGGGTAGGCACGTTATATATATATAACTATGTTTCAGTTGATGCTTCCATGACATGATGTGTTTCTTATGCTTTGCTTATATGTTTCGCTATGTTGCCCCTTAAAGTTTCGCGCGTGGCTCTCACTTTGATTTTAAAAAGAAAAATTTTACCCGTATTTCCGCTAAGTATTTTCCAAAGGATGAGACCAAGAGGTAATATTCTAAAAATTAACCTAAGGACATACTAGTAGTCTTGGGTTAAGATTTAGGGTGTTACATATCCTATGCTACTCCATCTTTGTAGAGCTTTCTTGTTTATGTATTTTTCTAGATTGTCTACTTGCTCTACTTCAAAACTGAGTCAAACTGCATGATTCTATTAAGTGATAACGGTATCTTGGTTTTGAATTTGTCATTTTTCAACAGTTAGATTGTTTGCATAGTTTAGGGTTTTCATCATGATCATAATTGTTCAAGCTCATTGTAATACAACAATCAATTAATGAGTTTTCATGATTCGTTTCTGCTTTAGTCGTAGTGAGAGAAGATTATTAAAGAAAAAAGTGAACGGAGTGAAAGGATAAGGATGATAGAAATGGAAACAGATGATATAATGTCCAGAAAATGAAACACACATAATCATAAACAAATCTCAAAACATAAGCAAACTGGTAAAGACAAATGTAGGAAAGCTTAATGAGAAATTCAAACACCACTACTCTCAACAGGGACTTCTTCTATTCCTTCTTCTTGTACTTCAATAGCTTTTGCATTGATAAGATCCTACACTGCGTCTCTGAAGCTCTTACAGTCGTCAATCGAGTGTCTGAGAGTGTTGGAATAGTATTCACAATTTGGATTGAACTAATGACGATCTGGGAGTGTCACTGCACCAGCAGGATGTAGAGCTAACAAATTTGCGTGGCACAAGTTCTTAAACAAATCGAGTTACTTACTTTGAAGTAAGGCAAGGGACAACTATGCCTTGGTGGTCTAGGGGTTGTAGTGTTGAAAGGGGTTCTTTAGTGGTTTGGAGATATGGTCTAATGAGGTGAGGCTTTGAAAGGCATGTGTGGTTGAAAGGAATAGATACAATTGACTTAAGATGGCTAGGGTGGATAGTGTATAGGGAATAGGTAAGGTCTGGATGGTGATAGTGCGGGTATTGATAGGTTTGGAAGGTGGGTAGTGCGGTTATTAATAGGATAGATGATGGTTTGGTTGGAAGCTTGACTTGTAGGATTGGGATGGCTGTTGAGGTTGTATGAAATTCACAGCGTTTTCCTTCTTTTTGTAGAATGACCCTTGCTTGGATTGAGACTCATTTTCTGTTAACTCCAACTTTTCCTCTTGAATATTCACCTCAATTCTCTCTCCGATTTCCACCAAATCCACAAACTCCTTGACATGGGTCCCCAACATATTGTTGAAAAATGGGCCCCCTAGTGTGTAGATGAAGTAGGAATACATCTCTTGCTCTAGTATTGGTGGGACAACTTTAGCAGTCATGATTCTTGAAGGCTCTTCGAATAAAACTACTCGGAATCAGTTGAAGTTTCATTGGGGAAATGAGTTGAGAAACGCAAACTGTTGAAAATAAAGCAAATTAACCAAGAGGGAAAGGAATAAGGATGGATCCTCCTATTGAAGTTATGTGATGTGTGCATGAGAAATGAACTACATGAACATGTAAAATAATTACTCTTTTTTCTTTTTTTTTTCATTTGTGTATGAATGCATGTATGCATAGACATGTTAAAAACCCCTGGAAAAGTTTTTTTTTTAATTATGGATGAGTGTTATGAATGCATGAGATACTTATGCATGAAAGATTATGTTCCCTCTTTTGAATACATCAATACATTAAAAGAAATGACTTTGTTTTTTTTATTTTAAAATTAGGATGCATTTTGAAATTTTTCTCACATTTTTTTATTTTATGAATGCAGTTATAATGTGTAGAAAAAGAGTATGAATGAATGTCGCATGATCTTTTTTTTTTTTTGAAATTAGAATGCTATGTATGATGATTTATTCTTTTTGGTGATGTCAATGGGTTGAATGGATGAATGGATGAGTGGTAAGAGCGAGTAATGTGAGAAAAGAATGTATACCGTGTATGCATACGAGTTATAAATTCATGAAAATGCATTTGATATAATTTTCTTTTTTTTTTATATATGCATGTGATGAAAATGCATGAAATGCATGCTAATTTATTTTTTTTCATGCATGCGATGAATGCAACATTTACAATTGCTATGCATGAGATGGTGATCTTATGCATGTAGTAAATGCAAAATTGATTTATGATTTTAGATATACATGCAATGAATGAGTTATGCATTAGGAGAAACGATTTTGATCAGAATGCATTATATGAATGCATATCTAATGATTTATTTTGTTTATGCATGATGCAACATGATGAAAATGTATAAATGTGGTGAACAGTAAGTATGAGAATGTATGCCGTGTATGCATGAGAAATGGACACGGGTTATAAATGCATGAAAATGCATGTGAAAATGATTTTCCCTTTTTTATATGAGTGTGATGAAAATGCATCATTGGAATGCAAAAAATGTATGCTAATTAATTTTTTTTTTTATTGTGGATGTATGTCATGCATGAAAGAAGATATATGAATGCTTGCGACTATTTTTATGAACATATGTAAAATGATTTCTCTTTTTTCCTTTTTGAATGATGTCAATATGATAAGAATGTATGCATGGGTGAGTCGTGGATAGTATGAGATAGTGATGTATGGTAAAACTTGGACTATGCATGAAAAACAAATGAACACATGCCATGAATGCAAGAAAATGCATGTGAAGTGATTTTTTTTTCTTTTGATAACGACGAGAATGCATGCTAATTGATATATATATATATATATATATATATATATATATATATATATATATATATATATATATATGTATGCAACACTTTTATGTTCTTTTTTTTTTTTTGTAAAGATGCATGTCATGCATGTATGAGATGAATGAGTAACTCCTTATATGAAATTTATGCAGTAGATGCAACATTGAGTAATGGGTTTAGACACGAATGAGCTAACCACTATGCACGCAATGGATGAATTATATCAGAAAAGGAAAAAAGAAATAGATGAATGCTTCTTTGTGTCTTACAAGGGTATTCTTAGAAGACAAATATTCAGTCACTAAGCTCATTCTATTTGTGCATTTGGTATAGATCTAGACTTCTAAAAGGCCAAAGATTCCCAGATTGCCCCTATCCATGAGATAGAAACCCAGCTCCTAAAAGGATCACAAGTAGCGATAAACCCTCTCAATATGACCGATTCATGATACTAGTAACAATTCGGGTGGTGTCCCACCAAATGTCAAGTCAGCATGAAGCTCCTCAATGATAATGTTGGCACTCCTCCTATTTCCTGGGCTACACAAGCTCGGGCATAGAGCCGAAATGTGTGTGAGATAGTGATTATGCACAGTGTGTGAGGAGCGTACTTATTCTTGCAAGACAAAAGCTCAAACAATATATGTACAAAAGTGATCTACCCTAAAGTTTGAGTAACAAATATTTACAGATGAAGTAAAGAATTATGTACAAGAAGAAGACATTTGTTTATTCTAAAGTCCTTCTAATAGTGCCAGGTTTCTAGGTAGATCTAGATCCTCAAAGGTTATGGTCCTCAGCTTGCCTTCATCAAGAATATAAAGATCTAGTTCTATAAGTTAAACCACAGGGACGTGAAAGTCACAATATGGCAACTCATAGCCCTAGTAACAACCTGAGCGGGTGGGTCAATGACTGTCAGGGAAGCATAAGCCTTACAATAACAACATCAAAACCCCTTCTTGTCCTATGGTTTTCCAAGGCTCGCATATAGAGCCCAAACAGTGTGTGAGGATAGTGTAGTGAAAGTGTGTACAGGGAGCATAAAAACCTTGCAATCCTAAACTATCCTTTCCTGAAAAAGAAATTAAAAAAACAATATACATTCAAAAAAATACAATCGACTATCCTTAAGGTTCAAAGAAAAATAAAACAAAGTCTTCTACCCTAAGGTTCCAAATATATATAGAAATAAAAATCCTAATGTTTGAGTAAAAATATTTACAAATAAGATAAACCAAAAAATAAAATAAAATAAAATATTTACAAGAATAAAGCAACTGTGTTATGAGGGGAACAATGAATATAATGAACTTATAATTATTTGCATAGTTAACTCTAACAGGCTTGACTCTCTCTGTCTCCAGTAGAGTCGCCAAACTATCACAATGTACTATAAGGGCGCCGTGACGAGAATGACAACCTGTTTAAAATAACAGGAGTCGCCACCAATTTTAATTCTGGAAAAATTAGAAAACCTTTGATTTGATAAACTGGTCTTTTGAAAGAGATGTTAAGTTCGGGAGTCTGGTTACAATTAGGGAAGGGTGAAAACTTAATCCTACTACACCCCTAATACGTCCGTATAAATACGGTTACCCTAAAGTTTATTATGCAAATTAGTTTATAACTTTAAAATATTTAATTTTCCCTAAAAAGTCATAATTCTGTAAAAATAAAATAAAATAAACTAAAATAAAATAAACTAAAAAAATATTAAATTAAAAAGGGACACAATTTAATACAAAATTAGTTTTGGCTTGATAGTTGTTGGCTACGCTAACATATCCTCTGGTGCAATGAGGAACTCAAAGCCACGTCATTCTGTATAAAATGTTTGTGGGTTGATTGATTTTTATTTTGAAATGAACTTTTAGAATATCAAGTCGTCACAGCTAAAACATTCTAGAATATAGAGCTAATAACGCGTCACAACTCAGGTAATCCTATTTTCAAATCATTTAAAACCCTAAACCAAATAAAACTCTTTTTTTTATTATTTTATACCCAAACTAAATAAAAGTTTTATTTTTAGAGGAAATCAACTGAAGAAAAAGAAACATAGGCTAGCAAGTCATTTTCTTTTTTAAAGAAGAACTAACATCTAATCTACAAATGCCTAAGAACAAAATATAAACTCAAATTTTGTTGAAACTTATAAATAAAAAAATAAAAGATGGAAACCGTGAAAGAAACTTGATCCAAATGTTATGATATTTAAAACAAAGAGCCTTCATTTAATTAAAAAAAAAAAACAAAGACGCTAGGCTAGCCCAACCGCATGGCATAGCTATTGGATAAGTCCAATGACATATTAAAATAATCTAATAAGTTTAACATGTAACATCCTAATTTTTAACCCAATACTCTTAAAATGTATTTAGGTTAACCATTAGTTTATTACTTCTTAGTTTCATTCTTAGTGGAAAATACGGGTAAATTTTTTTTTTTGAAATATAAAAGCAAAGCGAGAGCCGTGTATATCTTAAACAAGCGCTAATGATAAAGCATAACACAAATATAAAAGGAAGTAATGTGAACGTCAAGTAACTTCACAACAATAGTCAATCATATACACATTAAAGGAAATACTTCATTAATATCATAATACGCCCACCTGAAGGCGGGACTTAGTTTAGAACAACAGAACAGGAACCCAACTGAAATAAAAAAAAATACAAAGGAAGCATAAGAAATAACATTCATACCCTAGTGCACCTAAGGGGGATAACCTCATAACAAAAGAAGGATTATCCTAAACTATATGTGGTGTGTGTGCATTAGGCCTTCTAAGGGATTTACTACTGCTGACCCTAAAAGGGGGAAACATAACCGATCCATGGATGAAGTATGTCGGGAGAAGGCACACGAACGACAGATGTAGTGGTGTGCATGCGGAGAATCCTCTCGTTGTGCGTACGCACATGCTCGAAGACCAAATCGTCATCGTATGGAGAAGTCGGGGAGAAACGATAGCTATGTACAGGATGTGCAAACGAGCATCCCATGAACATGAAGACTCTAACTGCACAGTGCCCCTTAAAATGGTATGACTATAGCTCGGGGTCATAGTGGACCTTCCATGTGGGGGTGTTGATAAACAGAATGAACGTCGCCATCCTGATCTGAAGACGTGATGAAAAAGAAAGAAAGATAGAGGGGGTGAGAATCTTGATAAAGAATCTCAGTAGGGGAAACCTCCTATCCTAATGTCATCGTCTACGTCCCAAGGAACCTTGGGTTTGTTACAGAAGGTGAGCATGCATAGAGTTCATTTTTAGGTTTTCAAAATATATTTATCCAAGGTCTATTCATTTTAGGATGAGTCTAAATGTCATGAATGCAACAGATAAATGTATGAATGCAATAGATAAATGTATGAATGCATGGGAATACCATATGCACATTAACATGAAAATCATGGTGTAGGGGCACAGCATAAAGGATCATAAATCATATACGTGGCATAAAAGGCACATTACTTTCATGTAACTTCTTTCTCATATTCGAACTCTTAAGTTCTCTTTCATAAAGACCTCCTTCTTATTGTGTCCACCAAAATCCAACCAACATGCCTACCCCGGCAACTTTTATAATAGCCACCAAAACTCCATCTCACCTATCGCCTAGGAATGAGCTCAATCCTAACTAGTCGTCATTAGGTTTAATATGGGGCAAAAGAAGGGGTAACATATCATTTGACTTATCCTAGATAAGTGTAAATAAATCCCGACTCCCGGAGTGTGGGCTTAAGGATCACATAATTACACCCCGGCCCCTGGAGCGCGGGTGGAGGTTATTTTCTTCTTCGAAACGCATCTACGACACCTAGTGCACAATAAATTTTTCCGCTTTGGCAGGCTGCATCTACTATACCCTCACGGTTTTGTTATCTTCTTACCGAAGTAAGAGAAATGCATCTTGGTGTGCTATACCACATTTAAAAACTCATTTCCTGGGGGTGGTCGGCTGAACCGGTGTCACCCAGGACTTATCTCACATGGTTTTCAAAAACATTCTTAAGTCCTTAAATTTGATGGAAATTCGACAACGTATCTATTGTATACCGAATTTCTTGCAAATTTCCTTTATGCCACAATAACACATAATGCATGTACATTTCTCATTCAACTTCTATAATCATGATAAACTTAAAATCACATAAAAATACTCATCATAACACATACATCATCATATCATACTTGAATCAATTAACTTATTGTATCAAAGAACTTATGGTGTCTTATGCTTTGACCCTTAGGGTCTTAAACTTGAAATCTAAGTTCTTTAACATCCAATCTTAATCTCTTATGCATCTATGAGTTCCTAATTAATTATTCTCACTAATTATCATCATAACCTATTCTAAACGTCACTAGTGCATAACTTATATTTTTATCAATTACAGGTACCTAGGAGTCACAACTTTGACCCTTTCTAAGTTCGATTTTCTCCTAGAGTACCAAGATCAATTCCTAAATCAATTATGAGTGATTCCTACACATTTACACTAATTATAATCCATTATTACTAATATAAACCATGCTGAAACAGAATCGATAAAATCTCATTTCTAAGGGTCCTAGAAGTCTCATTTTAATTCTTTTCTAGTTACTAACTTATCTTAGCTTTCTCAAATTAATTCTAACATCAATTATACATGAATACACTCATTCCAACATAATAAAATAATCAACATACAATGAATAACATAGCAAGGCAGAACTGGGAACATCATCATCATGTCATGCATAGAATCACATAAAATTTCAACTCAAGTGCACATAAATTACTAGTTTTCTCTTGGAACCCTTTTTAAAACCTCAAAACTTTTTTTAGAAACCATTTTATCTCATTAAAGTCATAAAAACATGAACAAGGGCAGTAGCTAATTTATTTTGCTCATAGATGAGATTTGAAACATAAAAACATATTTATATCATATACTAAGTTCATCTAAGCTTAAGAAAATCCTTAAAACATGTTTTGTTGGTCCTTGTGACTAAATGAATCTCATACTAAGTCCATTCTCATCACATGGCCAAAAATACATCTATAAAATACTTCCATTTTCCAAACTTTACTTGAGATAAAGAAAAGGCAAGTCTTTGAGCTCTAGGTTCCTTAGGTGATAACACAAACTTAAACATGAAATGCACTTTATTTTATTCTTCATTATAAATAAAGTGAGAGCATAAAGTAAACATGAGATGCAACTCATTATTACCTTTGAGTTTAGTGATGACTTGAAATATAAACATGAGAATACAAGTTCATTCTTTACTCTTGAGAGTTAGTGTTGACATGAAAATAAATATGAATGCAAGCTTATTTTAACTTTACTAGAGCTCATACAAGACTTTTACAAGGATCAATATTATCCTAAACCCATACTTTATCTAGCAAGACAAAGTGAGCTTTAGAGTTCTTGTACCAAGGTTACAAAGGAACCTCATGGTTTGAACATCATCATCAAGCTCAAAGAAAATGAACAAAGAACTTAAAATAAATTACAACACTTCTTGAAACAATGTAAAAAGAACTACTTTATATTTTTAACAAACTTTTTGAAAATAAATAAAAGGGAAACCGAACCATCAAGAAGGAAAAAGAAAAGAAAAACCAAAGAGTTTCAAAATCTAGAACAAGTTTTAAGCTCTAGAGGTTTCTCAAATGTAAATCTCAAGATCTTTATCTTGAAGCATCATCATCAAGCTCAAGTTTTTCTTTTAACAACCAAGTTTCAAAATAAAAATAAAACAAAGAGGAAAAATAGTTTGAACCAAGAGAAAACTAACACTTTTTTCATTTGAAACATCAAAATACAAGAAAAGCTTTTGAAAGCAAGAACCCCTACCAAGAGCGAAAATGAAAGCTTGGTCTTTGGAGTGAGAATGAAAAGCAAATCTTCCTCCAAAGGGGAGAGGAGGTTTCGGCCAAGCACAAAGGAAAAGGAAGGAGTTGCGTTTTATGTGAGCTTTGTATTTGAGAATGAAAACTTTAGTGTTTAGATGGTGGTTTGAGGTGGTTGTGTGGTGGTTTGAGGTTGTAATATGGTGGCTCTAGGAGGAGGATGAAGAAGATGAAGATAAAGAGGAGAAAAGAGCTTAAGAGTTCTTTGAGAGAAAAGAAAGGAAATTTAGAGAAAATTTCAAGACATAAGCTTTGCAAGTGAGCAAGTGGAACCAAGGCTTCTCATGATGGGTATTTATAGAATTTGAAACATGAAGGAGTGAAGGGAGGAGGGGTTGGCCGTGAGTTTCATGGAGTGGGGAAGAGAAAATATCTTCTTCAAATGTCATTAAAGGCATGGTGGAAAACATGGGCAAGTATGGTCAAAGGAATGAGTTAAGGCATGGCCTAAAGCATGGCCTAAAGCATGGCCTTGGAGTGTTGAAAATTCAACATGTGAAGAATATGGGGGAGTGGTGGCTGGTTGCTTATCATGTCATGGGGGAGAGATTTGTCTCATTTAATTGTGGTTTAGGAGTGTGTTTAGGTGTATCTTTGATTAGGCTCAAGATTAAGGATTTGTGACTAAGTGTTTAAGTAATTAAGTAGGGCCATATTAGACTAGATTAGGAGGTGGTCTTGATAGATTAATGAAGTTAAACATCATTATCTTAGAATCCAAGGCCAACATGTTTCCTTGATTAAGGGGAATAGGTAAGAGAAAATACTATTCCTAGATGCTTTTCTTAAAGAAATAAGACTAGAAAAGGTTTTTGAGTTTTCTTAAGCAATTTTAGGTTCTAATTAGTTTTAATAAATTATTTTGACTCTAGATTAATTATGGAAATTAATTAATCTTCGATTAGAGCCTAATATTACTTAGGTTTGCTTAATTACATTATTAAGCTCAAAAATACGATGCTAGGGGCAAAATCGTAATTTTGCTCAAAAACTGCCCGAGACCACTAGGGCTTAAACAGATGTTACGAAATACATAAAAATATTATTTAAAACCATCTGGAGAAGTTTCGGGCTCAAACGACACTTACACCCGCTTAAAACGCTATAGGGTTATTTTGGTCATTTTGACCCGAAACCTCATGAGATTTTCATTTTCAAAACCATTCAAAAGCCATCTAGTCCCCTTCAAACATTGATTTGGCCTTTCGAGGACCGCCGGGTCGGCTATCCTCGAATTCCAGACAGAAAATGACTTTAGGAGCATTTTGGTCATTTTCACTTTTACAAAAAAATTGGGGTGTTACATAACACACCCTACAACTAAACTGAAGACAAAATCATCAAAACAAAATAAAAGAATACAAATAAAAGAACTAACAAGGAAAGCATGAGAAGTCTCTGGAACTAAATTGATGGCAAGTTTGCAAGCACACAGAGAAATAGAGTTGAACGATATTTTTTTATTTTTTCTAAAAAAATCATGCACATTGAAAAAGGAATCCAACCAACATGCTAGTATGCTAGCCACACAAATAGTATTAACAAAGCAAAAGTAACGTGAACCAAAGGACAAGCTCCATATTATATTTCAATTAAAAAATTTTTTCCTTTTAACAAAATCTATGAATTGATGCTTTATGGCACAAAGCCCAACCGAGAAGCACTAGCACTTGCAAAATAATTTAATCGTATTCTTTTTGTGACAAATTGATTCTTGGGGTCCATTTGTTCTTTCGCTTTATTTTATTTTTATTTTTGATAAGGTGTTGTCCATTGTACTTGTGATGGGATTTGATATCACCAAAATCCCGAACCTTATTATGATTTGCTATTATCAAGTTAAAATAAATAAATAATTTAAAAAAACAATAAAAGTGACTCAACAACACATGCACTTTCCATTAACAAAAATTTTGACCCAAAAATAAAATAATAATAATAACACCCAAACGGAAAAATAAATAAAGATAAAGGAAAGAGAATCTAGATTAAAGGAAAAAACAGATGTAGAGAGGGAGGAATGGAAAAATCGCTAAACAAAAGAAAGGGAATCGATGGGGAGAGAGAGAGTTTCTTTTAAATAGAACCAACTGCATACAAGGATGGTGTTCAGTGGGGAAAAGGGTTCTTCATGGATTGGGAAGGCTAGGTGAATTAAGGATGAATTGGGTTTCTATTTGGGTTCTCTTATGATGGTGGAGTGATGATAGCTGTTTATAGTGATTGTGCTATGATGGTGGCGGTGTGAAAGCGATAGTGATGGTTTGGGTGGTTTAGAGCTATACTTTGGTGGTGATTGTAATGGAGGCTATTTGGATGGGGATACACACTCACTCTAATGGATTGAGAGGAATGTTAGTGGAGGCTGTGATAATGGTTGAGGTTATAGAAGGATTGATGGTAGTGATTATGGGTTGATGAGATGATGATGACGATGTGGTGAGTGGGTAGAGGTTATGTGTTTTAACTAGAGGGAATGGTGAAAAAATGTGAAAGTTCTGCGTGTACTGATGATGATGGTAGCTAAATTCTTGTGAAAGAGTATGGCTGCCCCGTCTCATGGAGAGATGGATCATGGTGGTTGGATTTTAATATGCCAAAAATGACACGGACTGGGTTGTTGTTATTTTTTTTTTTTGTTACAAATGGATCAAAAGCAATAAATACCTAAACTAAAAATAAAAATTGGGCTGACAAAAATGAAAATAACATGTTCGGATAAAATGTGGTGTTCACAAAACTATTCCTGTATTTGTGTCACCGTCCCCCTTACCAAACACTACCTTAGAGACTTTTAGGAGATATTCAGGATTATTGTACTCATACTTTATTGTACTCAAACTTTTAGGAGATATATATATATATATATATATTGATAGGCTTTTGAAGGCTGCATTGGTTTTCTAAACCACCGACATTAGATTTACTTCACTGTATTTTATGCTTAATGACTAGTATAAGTTAAAAGATAAAAGCAACACACTTTTAATTATTGTGTAAATTATTGAGTAATAATAGTAATTAAGAGGGTGCTACAAAAATAACATATATGACATCTTCAATGATAATTTCTATTGTCAAATCTACCATTTAATACAATAAATGACAATTTTGGAGATTATAAATGTGTTTGATTTTTAAAAGTTGGTCAACAAATTTGAAACATTTAATACTTCATACAGATTTGAAATGTTTATTATTTAATGATGAATACGAAAACAGAAAATAAGGTATGAGGTAAATCCATTATTTTTCTTTTTATTTGTCTAATTTTTTAAGTAAAAGTTGAGATAGATTTCATTTGTAATAAGTGAATTTTCTTAGTTAAAAAATTAATTTTTAAGAAAAAAGCTGAAGAAACATATCCTATGTTTGAAACTTAAAAGAAAAAAGCCAAAAGAAACATATCCTATTTTTAAAATTTAATTGCTTTATATTTAATTTTCAACTAGGTTTTTATAGTTTCAAAATTTAGAATCAAGTTCCTATACTTTATCAAAATTTTCAATCAAATCCTTATAGTTTAATCATTTATGATAAAGTCCTTGTGTTATAAATTTCAATTAAATTCTTAACGCTTAACAATATTTGGATCAAGTCCCAATAATTTAATATGATATAAAGTCTTAATTGAACTTTTTTATATAATTTAAGGACTTCATTTAAAATTTTATTAATTATAGGGACTTGATTATAAATTATTGAGCTATAAGAGCATGATTGATAATTTTTATATAGTATGATAACTTAATTATAATCTTTTAAATTATAAGAATCCAATTATAAATTAAAAAAATTATAAGGAACACCAGAATAATTAAACCGAGTTGATCTTGTTCTTTAAGTTGATATATTTGTGTTGAAATTTCGATTCAGTGTTAATCCAATCTTTAGTCAAACTATAGTCAGATTAAAATTTAAACTGATGATTGTATCCAAAAAAGAAGATTTAAACCATGAACATGTAATCGGGTCAGGTTCCAACCCATCGTGGCGCACGAGACCTTGTCCTAGCTAAGTAATAAAAGATTGTAAAGCAGACCATACATGACTTGTCTCTTCCAAAGCCGTCGGCTCTTGGTTCTTACCAGCTGCGGCGTCACGTTCTTTTTCATTTCCCCTTTTCATTACACGTAAGCTATCTCTCTGTCTGAACCGAACGCCAGAACCGCACCAGAAACCACACTAAACATCTCACTGTTCAATTTGTTTTGTTTTTTCTACACCGCATAATCTATCAATAGCGACTGGGGAAATCAACATGAAAAACCATTTACTCTGGTCATTTGAGCACGAGGATACTATCTTTGGTTTTGAGAACAATAAGAAGCATGCAAAACTCCTTCTTCTTCCCTTTTTGTATTTTTTCCTCTCTTTTTTACATTCTTTCATTCTGTGAGGCTCAGAGCGTCTGCTATTTCCTGGCGCACACAATAAGTTATTATTATTATTTGTCGTGGTCCTTTTGTTGTGAAATTTTGCAGATATTGTAACTGTTGAGATTACTGTTGGTTCTTGCAGATTGAGTCTCCAGATGAGATCCCCTTCTGCTGGATTCATCAGAATACTTGTCCATGTTATTTTGGTTTTGGCTAGCTGGTAAGTGCTGGCTGCTATTCTGGGTTTTCAAAGTACCTTTAATTTGAATTGTGTAATTAGTTTTTCACCACAGAGAATTCAGTAAATTAAGAGACATAACACTAGGATGGGGAAACTGGAAAGTGAGCATAAATTTAGTTTCTACCCACCGTTCAGGCTGATGATCAATATCTTTTGTTTTTTAATCTATAAATTTAATCGTTCTGGTAATTAAACTGGGTAAAGGGAAAATGGGGAAAGTGAGCATCTTTTGTTTTCTTGGTTTATTTTAATCTATAATTCTGATTGATTCATGCTGTCCTGCTCCCCCCTCCCCCGGGGTCGTGGGGAACCCTGTATTATCTGGTACCTAGTAAATGGTTTCAGAAAAAATGTATCTTTCGAGCAACGGATTAGTAACACTTGAGCAGGAATTATCACGCAAAGTTAGTTGATCTTGTTGATTGGGAGTTGTTCATGCTTATGTATATATCAAATTATTATGACTTTATGACTTATTCAAAACTTGCAGTTCTTCTATCCAGGGAAGTACCAGAAAGGAAAAAACTTTAGCAATTATAAAACCGGATGGATTTCTTGGTGACCATACAAATGATATCAAGGGGACAATTTTAGAATACGGTTTTAGCATTTTAAAGGCAAAGGTTGATCAACTGGATGAGGACACTGTGAAACAATTTTATGCAGAGCACTCTTCAAAAAGCTTCTTTCCCAACCTTATAAAATACATGACAAGGTATTCCATGATTGCCTTGATGGTGGCATGCATTGCTTCTTGAGCTTAAACCATTGGGTAGACTGGTATATGAATGGTTTTATGTCTAACAATTACAATAGATTAAGCACACATGCTTTAAAGCATATACCATAAATACTGCGAATACCACAGGGAGATCAAAAGTAGATGTTGGGAGCATTGTAGCTTTTTTTATTCTTATTTATTATTATGTTTTAAGTTTTATTACCGACAATGAAATTTTTTTTACACTATCATCTAATTATCCATTGCTACATTAGTAAAGGTATTTGAGTTTTACACCCACTACTTGAAAAGTCATGCAAATAGGAGAATTGGATTGGATGACAGTGTAAAAATATTATACATTGTTAGTATATCAAAATTAAACTCTTTTTTTTTAAATAATGTTCCTTTTCTATTGTTTCAAGTCACTATAGATAAACTTTTTCTTTTCTTTATTTTAGTTGTATCCTATGAGGGTCTTTGATAGAGACCATGTAGTTGAGGGAATTAAATTGTGTAAAAGAAAAAGAATACAAGGGTATTATGGATAACACGGGTCGGGATCTGGGGTGAATCATGTGGGGCCCTCGTGGTCCTAACTAACTTGCATATTGGCACCTTTTCTGTGTGTGTGCTGGCAAGGGGTGTGCATTGTGTGCATGTGAGGAATTTTGTTAGACAGAAGGGTATAATTGTTGGGTAGGAGTAGAATGAGGTAGGCATTTTCCCTTTTAGACAAAGGCTAGGTTTAGGAGAGTAAGGACTGCTATAGTGTCCTAATTTTCTCTCTTGTATTCCATTATCTCTACTGAGCCAATTCTCTATAGTGCAATATAGCACTGTTCTTCTTCCATTTCTGCTGTTCTATTTCTGGTTTCTATTAGTCTTTTACCTTGACTTTGTAGCTGACAAAATCACACAATTCTTGCTTCACTAATTTACCTGTTAATGGTTCATGATCTGCCATTTTTGTGTACCAGTTACCACTCATTTTAATCATATTTGCTGTTGGCTTTCCATTCTGCATGCTTTTTGGTCGTTTATATCCTGAATCTCATCTTTTGGCTTCTACATAAACATTTATCAGTGGACCAGTGTTTGTTATGGTTTTGGAAAAGGATAATGCTATTGCTGATTGGCGTGCTTTAATGGGCCCTACTGATGCAAGCAAGGCTAAGATTACCCACCCACACAGGTAATACATGTGACAATTACACTTGTTGAGTTCGTGAATCATACAATTCCAAGTCTTTAACTCAACTTCTGTATATTTGAGCCCGTAGACTCCACATTGTATTGAATGAAAGGCCAATTTTATTCAGCTTGCTGTCATGGTCTGTCGATTTGCTGTACAGTGAACAAGTTTACCATTTTGTACAGCATCAGAGCAAGATGCGGTTTGGATACTGGAAAGAATTGTGTTCATGGCTCAGACTCTCCCAAATCCGCACAAAGAGAGATAACATTTTTCTTCAATGAGCTCTCTACAGGTCAATAATATCAATTCCTTTTTGTGAGCATAGATGGATGAAATATTTGTTGTTTCGGTACTAGCATCCTGCTATATCTAGCTGATTCATATAGTAGTGTCCTAACCACAGGATCCATCACTTCCATGATTGTCTTTGTTTTGTTTTCCTTATATTTAGGCGCACAGCTGAACTCACTTTTAGTCGTTTAGAGGGTTGTTTTTGTATTTATTGTTTTCATATTAGCTTCTATATATGATCATCCTATTAACTCGCTTAAAGCTTTCTGATTCCTGAAGGATTTTTGTTAGAAAATACTTGTTTCTTTAACAGGAAATGGAAAAAAAATGGGGATCTTGATTTAAATATGGTCATATTATTGCATCAACTTGCTAATATAATCATGATAATGTTAAAACTTGAGCATAAATGTTATCTTCCTATTATCATAAATTCTTACTTATTGCCTCAAAATGCATTTTAATTGCACGAAAGTTCTCTACTTACTATTGCCTCCATTTCTTTTGGCAGATTTAATCACAGAACATGATGAATTGTAGCAGGTAAAAGTTTGAAGCAACACACTTTTTTTTTTTTTTCCTTTTGGGTGTGAAGCTCAGTTCTGTTGCACACGTTCACGTACGGGATTGCTTCAATGCATATCACGGCTTCTATTTTTTGTAACATCTTCACGTCATTTACGTCTAGACATTTGATGGTTATTCGTCGTACAACTGATCTTTAACTTCCAGTCGCAAATGTGATTTCGGTACCAGTATTTTTGTGTCGACAAAAGTGACTAGTCCATTGCGTAATATGACAATGAATTATTATTATTAATCAGTTATAAATGACAAAAGTTTCCAACCTCCAGTAAGGCTCGAACTTGGGTGCACTTCACCTAGAGGCCATACACAAACCATTTGAGTTGCGCCTCATGCCCGATAAAGTGTGTTAGATAAGCGACCTTTTATGTTGGGCCTATTTGTACCATTTTGCATAAGTTTTGTAACACCCTAGAATTATTTAGAAATCAATTGGAACTTTAGTAAAAAGAGTTTCAATATTCTATCAGACGTAGTGATGACGAGGATGATTCAATAGACAAGTAAAAAAAAAAAAGTGAATACTAACCTTGTGGACCCATCAGGACAGTCAAAACTTTAGATCCGGGACCAGAAAAGGCCCGGGAATAAGAATAGATAGGGTTAAGGTTAGCAATAGTTAGAAATGAAGATTTTATATTTGGAATTAAATTTCGGGCAATATCTAAATATCCGAGTACAATGTTTTACCCGTTTGGTAAAATTTCAGTGTATGATTTTCAACATCGATAGATAGTTTAATCTTTATAAAAGGATAATATATATCCTTTAGGGCCAAGTGTAAGGATAAGATTTAATCTTGATTAATAAGATTAAATCCTGGCCATCCATCTTATTTTCTTTTAGAAAGAATTTAACCTTTATATTACATAAATGCTTAACACTCAATATGAGATAAATACAAGACCAAACGACCTTATCATTCCACACAAACATTTTGGCCAAGGAGAAAAAGGAATTCGTCTTCATTGTTGTCTCCTCAGGAGCTCAAATGTTGATTTCAAACCAACAAAACCCTTGTCCAAAGTTGTTAAAATCACAAACTTCCTTTACTAAATTTATTCTGCTCATCTAGATCTACCAAACTAACTAATTGAAATTTCAATTTCTCACTATTTCTCACTTTGATACCTCATACCCTACTGCCAAAGGAACTGTTTGGTGTTGGTTTGGAGACCTTGAAGTGAGAAAAATCCTTCTTGGAATATCCTTTGGAGCCAAGATCCCTAAAGCTCCAAAAATAGGGGTTCTTTATGCCTTTTTGTTCAATTATGTATTTTTTTAAGATTTTGCTTGTTGGAATTTGATATTTTCTGGTTCTAATGTATGATTATACATAGATATACATGTCTTTACCTTGGGGAGTAGTTTGGTGTTGCTGGAAAATCATTGTTTTGAAAAGGAGTTTTAAACTAGGTTGCTGGATTTTCAGTTTTGTCCCAAGTCGGAAATAGTAGTGAATTTTCTGATATGTTTGTAGGTACTTTTATGACCTAAGACAACAATAACGCCCCAATTTTCTAATAGAGTGAAAATGATCAAAATGTCCCTGAGGTTATTTTCGGCCCGAAATTCGAGGAAAGCCGATCCGGTAGTCCTCGAAGGGCAAACTTAATGTTGGAAGGGAATTAGTTGATTCGTGTACCTTTCTGGGATTGAAAATCTCGTTTTTCGAGTTTTCGGGTCAAAATGACCAAAATACCTTTGTGGTGTTTGACACGTTTGCAAGTGCTGGATGAACTCGAAACTTCTCCAGATGGTTTTAAAAGGCGTTTTTATGAATTTTGTGACTTTAGTTTTAGTCCCAGAGGTTTCGGGAAAAATTAGTGTGAAATTACGATTTTGCCCCTAGTTTTGTGTTTTTAGGCTTAATCGTGCGATTAAGCAAACCTAAGCAATATTAGGCTCTAATCGAAGATTAATTAATTTCCATAATTAATCTTGAGTCAAAATGATTTATTAAAGTTGATTAGAACCTAAGATGCTTAATTACAACTTGAAATCTTATTTTAAATTCAAGATTCCTTGATTCCTAGTCATGGAATCTTAAATAGTATTTTCTCTTTCCAATTCCTTAAATCATGGAAATTTGTCTACCTTGTTTACTCATAAAATGAATTTTAAACTTTCTAAATGTGTATGAGCACTTCTTAACCTTGTCATAAAACTCTTTAACCCCATTCTTAGTTACCTAAACTTAAGCTTAACAATTCCTAACCTTGTACGTAAACTAACCTACACTTAAACCTATCATTAACACACAATTACATGGAAGATTTTTCCTCCCTCCTTGCTATCCAGGTCTGGCCAAAACATACCCTCTCAATTTCCATCACATGCTCAAATTTTTACACTCAAAGAACTATGCTTCCACCTCACCATAAACCATACTTTGTCATACAAATACCATGCTTTCATCCATGCTTCATATGACCACTTCTAGAAGACTTTTTCTCTCATTTTGTGTGGCTTAAATTCAGCCAGCCCTCCTTACTTCTAGAGAGATATTTCATTTCAAATTTAAAAGACATTTCACTCCAAATTACCATACTTGAAGCCATGCTTTGCATCATAATTTCCATACCTCAAACCATACTTGAATGACAAGTTGTAAGAGATATTTTTCTCTTCCTTTTCTCCCATTAGCTACGGCCAAGGCTCCCCTTGGATGAGCCTTCATTGCTTCATTTCCTATAAATAGGTGCATTAGAAGAACTTGTGACACTTTTGATCATTTGGCAAGTTTCAAGTTTTCTAAGCTTTCTTTGAGTTCTTCCTTTTTCTCTCAAGTTTCAAGAGAGTTTCCTTTTCTCTTCATCTTCATCCTCTTCATCTCTTCCTAACATAATCATCTCTTAACCTCCAAACACCACCTCACAACCTTGAACCACCATCAAACCTCTCAAACACTTGACCTCAAACACAACCTCACTCAAAACACATCTCCAACCTCTTCATCCCCCTTTGGCCGAATCATTATCAACCCCCAAGGAGGAGTTGTTCATCTCATTTCCTTTTCAAAGTTCAAGCTTTTTATCTCCACTCTAGGTAGGAGTGTTTTTCTAAACTTGTTTTTCTTGAAAATGAGTTTTTCTGTAGCTTTCTCTTGGATTTCCTTTTGAAACTTTTCCTTGTTTTCTTCCTCCTAGTTTCGGCCATGAGGCTTTGTTTGGTTCTTGATAGCTCAATGATGAGAGCTCCTAGATGATAACTATGTGTTCATCTCAAAGAAACTTCTAGAGCTTGAGTTTTTACTTTCCTTAAGTTTCATCTTTAATTTTCTAACTCAAAATTATTTCAACTCAAGACCACCCTCACTTTTCCTTGCTATTGATTTCGGTTTCCTTACTTTCTTTACCTTGAGGTTTCGGTTTTAGTTTCCTTTCCTTTGAGGTTTTATTTTCTTTTGAAAGCTTGTTTCTTTTGAGTTTGATGATGATGTTCAAGAACCTCATAATTCTTTGAGAACTTGGTTCAAGAACTCTAAAGCTCTTTTTGTGGTGAGATAAGTGTTGGGTTGTATTTCTAAAGTCTTGTAAGAGCTCTAGATAAGATTAAAATGAATATTGCATTCATGTTTATGTTTATGCCTTGCACATCATATTTACTTTCCTTGCTATCACTAAACACTAAGAATAATAAATGAACTTGCATTATTATATTTATATTTCAAGCTTTGCATTATCATGTTTATATTTCAAGTCCTCACTTAAATATCAAAGATAATAATGAGTTGCATTTCATGTTTACTTTATGTTCTCACTTTATTTTCTAATGGAAGCTAAAACAAGTGCATGAGCATGTTTATTTTTATGTCAACACTTAAGAGAACCTAGAGCTCAAAGACTTACCTATTGTTGTCTCAAACAAAGGCTTGAAAAACATGTGTTCTCAAGCTTGTGATTTCGGCCCTTAAAGGTTTTATTTGTTACAAGTATTAAAATCTATGTTTCATAATTTTTCTAAGCTTATATGAGTTCAATAAATGTCTAAAACAAGGTTTTATGAATTTAGGACCTCTTAAGAAAAATTTAATTTAGCTACTACTGTAACATCCTAATTTTTAACCCAATACTCTAGAACACATTAGGTTAATCATTAGGTTATTACTTTTTAGTCTCATTCTTTTATGAAAATACTTAGCGGAAATACGGGTAATTTTTTTTTTTGTGAAAACATAAATCAAAGTGAGAGCCGCATATGACGTAACAAAGACTAACATATAGAAAAGAGACCTCATATCATTCATGGTCACAAAACACAAAGATTGTTCATTACATCACAATAGGATCATATTATCATAGGTACATAATTTACGATTATCATAGTCCTATTATCGCTTCAACATAAATACACTTCTATAATTTATAAAACTAAAGCGGCATCTGCGCGTGTCCATTGCATCCCACCAACCCGACTCATAGTGTATGCTTCATGCCCATGCTTTAGTAGAAATCACGAACCGCGTCACGAGATACACCATCATCTTCGTCTGGAGACGACACAGAAGAAAAAAGAGAGAGGGATGAGAAACTTATTCAAGATTCTCAGTAGGGATTTCCGACTCTAACACACATGCCATCGTCATCGTCCCCAGCCACTTCAGTTTAAATTAGAAAAAGGTGGTCATGCATAAGGTTTAACTTTTAAACTTCTCAAATCTATTTATCCAAAGTGGGTGCCTTTTAGTATGGATCTTAATGATATGAATTCCACAGATATCGGATGAATGCATGTCAATACATTATGTAAAGAATTCAATAAGAGCATGACATAAAGTAACAGATAAGTGGCATAAGCAGTACAGAACTTTCCTCTATTCTTTTCTCATACTTGAACTTTTAAGTTCTTCTCCTCAAGAACCACCTTCTTTTCTCATCACCAAATCCAACCATAAACACCAGTGCCCGACGATATTTATACGCATCACCAAAACCAACCAAATACACCTTATCGCCTAGGATTGAGCTTAACCAAACGAGCTCAAACCTAACTAGTCATCACTAGATTTCCAAGAGGGCAAAGAAGGGGTAACTTAGGATTAGTTCTTTCTTTACTCATGACTATGTGACTTGAAAAGAGACATCGCATCTCTTTTCTCACGTCCGAACTCTTGAGTTCTTTCTCTCAAAGACCACCTTCTTTTCTGATCACCAAATCCAACTGTAAACACCGTGCCCGACGATATTTATACGCATCACCAAATCCAACCAAACACACCCTATCGCCTAGGAATGAGCTCAACTATATTTATACTCATCACCAAATTATTCTCATTATCAAGTCCAACCAAATACACCCAAATCCAACCGTAAATACCCATATCACCTAAATGAGTTCAAACCTAACTAGTTTCCACTAGATTTTTAAGAGGGCAAAAGAAAGGGTACATACTCTCTCTCATTCAATTCTCACAAACATGATAGACATAACATCTCAACAATTAATGCAATTCATCATAACATGCCACACCAACTCACAATGCATGTACTTACACATTCAATTCCACAATTCATAATCAATTTCTACATCATCATAGCATCATCATAAAAGATCACATCATCATAACTCATATAGATAATGCTCATGTATCACACATCACACCTCATATATCATCACATCATGCATATCGACATATCATACTTGCATTACCAAACTAAAAGTGATAAAATCTCGTAATGTCTTATGCATTGACCCTTAAGGTCCTTAACTCACAATCTAAGTAATAAATCATCATATCCTAAACTCTCGGGCACCTATAAGCTCATATCTAAGTATTCCTCACTCAATACTATGATCATAAACATCTCTAAACCTCAGGAGTGCAGAATCTAAAATTCTAACTTTACGGGTACCTAGGAGTCTTAACAATGACCCTTTCTAAGTTCAGTTTGCTCCTAAGGCATCAAGATCAAGTCTTAAACCAATTATGAGTCATTCCTACACATTTAAACTAATTTAAAACCATAATTATCATTTCTAAACTATGCTGGACAGAATCCAGAAAAATCATTTACTAAGGGATCTAAAACTCTCAAATTAATTCTTTTCTAGTTAATATTTTCTCTAATCTTTCACATATGAATTTCAACATTATTTATGCTCAAACATACTCCTATTATCATCATCAAATAGCAAAAACAGTGGTCATATAATGGCAAGGCAGAACCGAAATCCAATCTCCATATAAAGGCATAAAACTTGATTTCTAAAGCACAGAAACTACTAGTTTCTCTTGGAACCCTTTCAAGACTTTCAAAACTCATTTATAAACATTTTTATCATCTAAAATTATCAAAATATTTGTAAGGGCAGTGGCTAAATTAAATTTATCTCAAGAGGTCCTAAATTCATAAAACTTTGTTCTAGACATTCCTTGTACTTATATAAGCTTAGAAAAATTATGAAACATAGATTTTGATACTTGTAACAAACCAAACCTCTTAAGGCCGAAAATCAAAGACCAAAGAACAAATATTTTCAAGTCTTTGTTTGAGACAATAATGGGTAAGTCTATGAGCTCTAAATCCCTTAAGTTGTGACATAAAAGTAAATATGCAATGCACTTTATTTTAGTCTTTATTTAGAGGTGAGGACATAAAGTAAATATGCTATGCAACTCCTTATTATCTTAGAAATTTAGTGAGAACATAAACATAAATATGGAAATGCAAGTTCATTCTTTAAACTTGAGCATTTAGTGATGACATAAAATATAAACATGGATGCAAGGTCTTTTATCTTAACTTAGAGCTCATATGAGACTTTTTAAAGAGAACAACAAATCTCAACCCAATACTTATCTCATCACAAAGAGGGCTTTAGAGTTCTTGAACCAAGTTCTCAAAGAAACTACATGGTTCTTGAACATCATCATCAAGCTAAAAAAGATACAAACTTTTAAAAGAAATCAAAACTTTAAGGAAGTAAGAACCAAAATAACATCATTTCTAGAGATAAAATAAATTGTAGAATACTTTAAAATTTTTAACAAAACTTTTAAGGAAAAGTCCTTGAGGCCGAATTCATAAGGAAAAAGAAAGGAAAAGAAAAACCAAGACTTTTCTAGATTAAGGACAATACTTAAACTTTAGAGGTTCCTTTGAGATGAACACAATGTCATCATCTAGGAGCTCTCATCATCAAGCTATCATGCTCAAAACAAGGCCTTGAGGCCGAAATGAAAAGAAAAGGAAAGACAAGGAAAAGCTTAAAAAGAAACCAAGAGAAAACTAGAGAAAACACATTTTTGAGTAAAAACAAAGTTTGAAAGCAACTCCCTACCAAATGTGAAGACAAAGGCTTGATCTTGAGGATGGAAATGAGAAGATCAACTCCTCCTAGAGAGGTGAGGTAGCTTCGGCCTTGAGAGAAGGAAAAGAAAGGAGATGTGTTCTTTGGTGGTTTAGTGTTTAAGGTCAAGTGTTTGAGAGATTTGATGATGATTCAAGGCTGTGAGGTGGTGTTTAGAGGTTATGAGATGATGATGTGATGAGAGGATGAAGAAGATGAAGATGAAGAGTAAAGGAAACTCTCTTGAGACTTTGAGAGAAAAAGAAAAGAAACTCACAAAGGCTAAGAACACTCAAACTTACCAAATGAAACAAAAATATCACAAGTTCTTCCTAGACACCTATTTATAGAAAATGAAACAATGAAGGCTCACTCAAAGGAGGTAATGGCCGTGAGGTTTTGGGAGGCAAGGGGAGAGAAAAATATCCCTTACACAATGTCATTCAAGCATGGTTTGAAGTATGGAAGTTATGATGCAAAGCATGGCTTCAAGTATGGTAATTTCCCTTTGTTTGGAATTAAAATAATCCTTCTAGAAGGTAAAGAGGGCTGGCTGAATTTGAGCCACAAAAATGAGAGAAAAAGTCTTCTAGAAGTGGTCATATGAAGCATGGATGAAAGCATAGTGTTTGTATGACAAAGTATGGTTTATGGTGAGGTGGAAGCATGGTTCTTTGAGCGTAAAAATTCACACATGTGATGGAAATGAGGAGATATGGGTTCGGCCAGGTCTGGACAGCCAAGGGAGAGAGAGATTTTTCCATCTAATTGTGTGTTAAAGATATGTTTAGATGTGTATTAGTTTAGGTACAAGGTTAGGAATCATTAAGCATAAGTTTAGGTAACTAAGAATGAGGTTTAAAAATTTTATGATAAGGTTAAGGAGTGCTCATACACACTTAGAGAATTTAAAATTCATTTTATGAGTAAACAATGTAGACAAATTTCCATGATTTAAGGAATTGGAAAGAAAAAACACTATTCAAGACTCCATGACTAGAAATCTTGAATTTAAAATAGGATTTCAAGTTGTAATTAAGCATTCTTAGGTTCTAATCAACTTTAATAAATTATTTTGACCTTAGATTAATTATGGAAATTAATTAATCTTCAATTAGAGCCTAATATTGCTTAGGTTTGCTTAATTACACGATTTAGCTCAAAAACACAAGGCCAGGGGCAAAAACATAATTTTACACTAATTTTGCTCAGGACCTCTGGGACTAAAACTGAAGCCACAGAATACATAAAAATGCCTTTTAAAACCATCTAGAAAAGTTTCGGGTTCATCCGGCACTTGCAAATGGGTCAAACACCACAGGGGTATTTTGGTCATTTTGAATCGAAAACTTGAAAAATGAGATTTTCGATCCCGGAAAGGTACACAAGTCAACTAATCCCCTTCCAAGATTGAGTTTGCCCCTTGAGGACTGCCGGGTCGGCTATCCTCGAGTTCCGGGCTGAAAATGACCTTAGGAGCATTTTGGTCATTTTCACTCTAGCAGAAAATTCGGGGCGTTACAACTACCCTTGAGATTATTTTTGAGGATTTTAAATGATAAAAATGTTTATAAATGAGTTTTGATAGTTTTAAAAAGGTTCCAAGAGAAACTAGTATTTTATGTGCTTTAGAAATCAAGTTCAATGCTTTTTATGGAGATGGATTTTTGATTCTGCCTTGCTGTGATTGAGTGATGTTTATGTTGTTTTGATGATGATAATATGAGTATGTTTGAGTATATTTAATGTTAAAACTCATATGTGAAAGATAAGAAAAGTTAGTAACTAGAAAAGAATTAATTTGAGAGTTTAGATCCCTTAGTATTTGAATTTTTTGGATTCTGTCCAGCATGGTTTAGAAATGATAATTATGGTTTTAAATTAGTTTAAATGTGTAGGAATGACTCATAATTAGTTTAAGACTTGATCTTGATGCGTTAGGAGCAAACTGAACTTAGAAAGGGTCATTGTTGTGACTCCTAGGTACCCGTAAAGCTAGAATTTTAGATTATGCATTCTTGAGGTTTAGAAATATTTATGATCATAGTATTGAGTGAGGAATACTTAGATATGAGCTTATAGGTACCTGAGAGTTTAGGATATGATGATTTATAACTTAGATTGTGAGTTAAGGGTCTTAAGGGTCAATGCATAAGACATTAAGAGATTTTATCGCTTTTAGTTTGGTAATGCAAGTATGATATGTTGATATGCATGATGTGATGATATATGAGGTGTGATGTGTGATACACGAGCATTATCTATATGAGTTATGATGATGTGATCTTTTATGATGATGCTATGATGATGTAGAAATTGATTATGAATTGTGGAATTGAATGTGTAAGTACATGCATTGTGAGTTGGTGTGGCATGTTATGATGAATTGCATTAATTGTTGAGATGTTATGTCTATCATGTTTGTGAGAATTGAATGAGAGAGAGTATGTACTTCTTCTTTTGCCTTCTTAAAAATCTAGTGAAAACTAGTTAGGTTTGAGCTCATTTAGGCAATATGGGTGTTTAAGGTTGGATTTAGGTGTATTTGGTTGGACTTGATAATGAGAATAATTTGGTGATAAGTATAAATATAGTTGAGCTCATTCCTAGGCGATAGGGTGTGTTTGGTTGGATTTGGTGATGCATATAAATATCGCCGGACACAGTGTTTACGGTTGGATTTGGTGATGAGAAAAGAAGGTGGTCTTTGAGAGAAAGAACTCAAGAGTTCGGACGTGAGAAAAGAGATGCGATATCTCTTTTCAAGTCACATAGTCATGAGTAAAGAAAGAACTAATCCTAAGTTACCCCTTCTTTGCCCTCTTAGAAATCTAGTGATGACTAGTTATGTTTGAGATCGTTTGGTTGAGCTCAATCCTAGGCGATAGGGTGTATTTGGTTGGTTTTGGTGATGCGTATAAATATCACCGGGCACTGGTGTTTATGGTTGGATTTGGTGATGAGAAAAGAAGGTGGTTCTTGAGGAGAAGAACTTAAAAGTTCAAGTATGAGAAAAGAATAGAGGAAAGTTCTATACTGCTTATGCCACTTATCTGTTACTTGATGTTATGCTCTTATTGAATTCTTTGCATAATGTATTGCCATGCATTCATCCAATATCTGTGGAATTCATATCATTAAGATCCATACTAAAAGACACCCACTTCGGATAAATAGATTTGAGAAGTTTAAAAGTTAAACCTTATGCATGACCACCTTTTTATAATTAAAATCGAAGTGGCTGGGGACGATGACGATGGCACCTGTGTTAGAGTTGAAAATCCCTACTGAGAATCTTGAATAAGTTTCTCATCCCTCTCTCTTTTCTTTCGTGTCGTCACCAAACGAAGATAATGGTGTATCTCGTGACCTCTACTAAGGTGTAACATCCAAATTTTTAACCCAATACTCTAGAACACATTAGGTTAATCATTAGGTTATTACTTCTTAGTCTCATTCTTTTATGAAAATACTTAGCGGAAATACGGGTAAATTTTTTTTTTTTTAAAACATAAAATCAAAGTGAGAGCCACGTATGACGTGACGAAGACTAACATATAGAAAAGGGATATTATATCATTCATGGTCACAAAACACAAATATTATTCATTACATCACATCATAAACATATTATCATAGATACATAATTTACGACTATTATAGTCCTATTGTCACATCAAAAGAAATACACCTCTATAGGTATATAAATCTAAAATGGCATCTCCGTGCTTCCATTCCATCCCACTGATCCAACTCGTAGCGCATGCCCTACGCCCACACCTCAGTAGAGGTCACGAGATACACCATCATCTTCGTCTGGAGACGACACGGAAGAAAAGAGAGAGAGGGATGAGAAACTTATTCAAGATTCTCAGTAGGGATTTCTGTAACATCCTAATTTTTTTTCAGAAAATAACTGAGGCTTTAGTAGTAAGAATATCAAATTTTGGTGTACACAAAAATGATGAGAACAATGTAACGAACGTATAAAAAAAAAAAAAAACATGAATAGTATTTTACAGGCCCCGTAGACCCACCGGAACAGCTGAAACCTTATATTCAAGACCTGAAGGTGCCCGAAATTTGGAAATTATAGGATTAAGGTTAGAAATAGGTAGGAATAAATATTTTATACTTAGAATTAATTTTCAAGCAATAGTGGATTACCCGGGTACACTGTTTTACCCGTTTAGTAAAATTACGGTGTGTAGTTTTTATACCGGATGAAGCTACCAGTGCAAACTTGCCACCTAGGGTGACAAGTGTACGGTCTAGAGCAATACATATCCTTTCCTTTTTCAAGAGCCAATGAGAATGCTACAAAATTTCAAAGAAGATAATTCATAATTGCTAAATTATATACATTATCTTAATATAAATAAAATCAAAATCCTCATAATTATCATCTTCATTCTCGGCCAACAATCATAAGTGCAGAAACTCCATTGTTGCCTTCACAAAAACCTTGAGAACTTGATTTCCAACCTCAAAATCATAAGCCTAAACTTGTCAAAACCAAAATCTTCCTTCACAAAACTTGTTCCACTCCTCAATATCTACCAAACTAACCGATTAGAATTTGAATCCATCAACTTTTGATACCTTAAGAGCCCATTATCAGCTGTTCAAGGAAGGGTTTGGTGTGGGTTTGAAGGCTTGGAAGTGAAGGGAATCAATCTTGGAGCCAAGATCTTGAAAGCTTCAAAGTGTAGGGTTTTCTTTGGCCTTTTTCTCTCCAAATTATTCTGTAAAAATTTTTGGGTTTTATTCCGAAATTTATGGTTATATTTGATGATAATATATTGATATTGATGTGTTAATTTTGGTGGAGTGTTTGGATGAGGTTAAATAATAATTTTTGTCAAAATAAGTTTTGGCTAGGCTGCTGAATTTTCGGATTTCAGCAGGACAGGATTTGTTCATGAATTTTCTGGTTCAATTCTAGTCGTTTTTATGAGCTATAAAAATTATATGTTGAAGCTAAGATCGTAAGGAAACTCTGATAATTTTCGTGGTGCATAATAAAGAGTTTTACTGCCTGAGAAAAATCAAGAACCAAGAGTATATCTATGCTGGCTGAAATCTTGGTACTGGAGCTGTGAATTTGTATAAATTTTTATTCATAGCAAATGATGGAGTTATCCTTTGAAATTTTTACAGAGTTTTGTAGACATCCTTAAGTATAACTGTGATTTTTATTTTGAGTTGTTTCTATCATTTGCTAAAGTTAAAAATTGTGTGAATCCTATTCTGAGCTGTGAAAAAGTGGCCTCTGACCACTAAAATTGTAGAATTTATTTGAGATGGTTCTATTATTCTGTTTGCTATGAACTTTTTACAGGGACTTTTAGACACATTGAGGTGTCATAGAGAATTTTTATGGCCAGTGAATTGCCCATTGGATATGTGAATTAAATGTTGTCCCCATAATGGTAAATCTGTCAAGAAGCTGGAATGGTGAAGATGTATTAAGTTAATGATAGAAATCTATTTAATCCAAGTATATATCATATTAATGTATGTTAATTGTTTGAAAGGCTTGTTTATAAAGTATGAATGAGACTCCAATGATATTGAATGCCTATATCTGGGATATAAACCTGACTTTGAAATAGAAAGGTCCATGACATGGTTGTATGACAAAAGAGAATATGTGAAATTTAATGGTGCATGTTTTAATATACGGGGAAAATAGAAACAAGGCTTATGTGTGATAGAGAGGGAAGGCAAAAATAAGAACTTCCCAAGAAATTTTATGAGTCGGTAGACTTATCGACTAGGAAATAGAACTGTGTGTGATTCGAAATGGAAAAAATGAAGTCGATGATCACGAATAGGAATGAGCTCATGTCCTAGCAGTCTATGGTCCTCTGAGGAGTTATCCACTACATATGTTACGGATGTGAATCTAAGCCTTCCCTATGTTAATAAAAAGAACTACTACACTAAGTTGAATTCCATGTGATATAAGAGAAACACTTATGATTACTACCATTTTGCATATAATTTTCTTTGACTCATGTATGCTAATATTGATATATGTGATCTAACATGATGTTTTTCTTTATTATTATAAATGCATTTACTGTTTATATTCTGTCTGTATGTAAGGGGTTACCCTACTGAGAATTTTATAATATTCTCACCCCTATTTGTGTATATGTTGTATTGTGCTCAGACTGCAGATGCCTCTGGCTGAGGAGAGGCCATCATACCGATGGCCAATGGTTTCACGTAGGAGGACATGAGACTTACGTGGGCTTTTGACTTGTATGTAGTGTAGTATAGTGCCAGGAACTTACCAGCTTGTAGACTAATTGGTGTTAGATGTCTTAGTTCCATTTCTGTGTGTTTAGTATTTTGTTGGACCTTGATATTTGAGCAAGCTTGGTAGATCTTTTGATAGTAGTTACTGTGTTGTATTATGTTTAAGTGACTTAACTTCAAGTATGGTATGTATTAAAGAAAGCGGTATGTAAAGTAATAATATATGTACATTTTATAGTAGTTTTCTTTATAACTCTAGAGTTTGATTTATCTTATTTCATTTCATTTGACTAGTGGATATTATAGAAAGGAAGTGATACTCTTCTAATTACAATGTTAATGCTCGAGTAATACATGGTAGTTAGGAGGGTGTTACAATTTCCAACTCTAACACACGTGTCATCGTCATCGTCCCCTGCCACTTTGGTTTTAATTATAAAAAGGTGGTCATGCATAAGGTTTAACTTTTAAACTTCTCAAATCTATTTATCTGAAGTGGGTATCTTTTAGTATGGATCTTAATGATATGAATTCCGTAGATATTGGATGAATGAATGGCAATACATTATGCAAACAATTCAATAAAATCAAGACGTCAAGTAACAGAAAAGTGGCATAAACAGTACAAAACTTTCCTCTATTCTTTTCTCATACTTGAACTTTTTAAGTTCTTCTCCTCAAGAACCACCTTCTTTTCTCATCACCAAATCCAACCATAAACACCAGTGCCCGGCGATATTTATACGCATCACCAAAACCAACCAAATACACCTTATCGCCTAGGATTGAGCTCAACCAAACGAGCTCAAACCTAACTAGTCATCACTAGATTTCTAAGAGGGCAAAGAAGGGGTAACTTAGGATTAGTTATTTCTTTACTCATGACTATGTGACTTGAAAAGAGACATCGCATCTCTTTTCTCAAATCCGAACTCTTGAGTTCTTTCTCTTAAAGTCCACCTTCTTTTCTCATCACCAAATCCAACCATAAACACCGTGTCCGGCGATATTTACATGCATCACCAAATCCAACCAAACACACACTATCGCCTAGGAATGAGCTCAACTATATTTATACTCATCACCAAATTATTCTCATTATCAAGTCCAACCAAATACACCCAAATCCAACCGTAAACACCCATATCGCCTAAATGAGCTCAAACCTAACTAGTTTTCACTAGATTTTTAAGAGGGTAAAAGAAGGGGTACATACTCTCTCTCATTCAATTCTCACAAACATGATAGACATAACATCTCAACAATTCATGCAATTCATCATAACATGCCACACTAACTCACAATACATGTACTTACACATTCAATTCCACAATTCATAATCAATTTCTACATCATCATAGCATCATCATAAAAGATCATATCATCATAACTAGAAAGATAAGAGAGTTAATTTGAGAGATAAGATAAGAGAAGTTTTAGATCCCTTAATGTTTGAATTTTCTGGATTCTTTCCAGCAAGGTTTAGTAATACAAATCATGGTTTTAAATTATTTTAAATATGTAGGAATGACTCATAAATGGTTTAGGACTTGATCTTGATGCCTTAGGAGCAAACTGGACTTAGAAAGGGTCATTGTTGTGACTCCTAGGTACCCGTAAAGTTAGGATTATGAATTCTACATCCTTGAGGTTTAGAGATGTTCTTGACCATAGTGTGAGGTGAGCAATACTTAGTTATAATCTTATAGGTGCCCGAGAGACTAGGCTTTGATGATTAATAACTTAGAATGTGAGTTAAGGACCTTAACGGTCAATGCATAAGACAGTAAGAAATGTGTTAATGCTGTGATGCTTAATTTCTGCAATGATATGTTAAGATGTTTATGATGCATGAGGAATGGATTAGATATGAGTTTATCATAGCATGAGATTTCATGAGAACATGTTGTGTGAATTAGCTTGTGGCAGTTTGAAGGAAATTCGGTTTAACAGCTGTTATGCTGCCGAATTTCTGTCAAACTTTAAAAGGTTAAAGAAATGTTTAAGAATACAATATGAGTTGAAAACCCTGGGTGACACCGGTTCGGCTGAGCACCCCTAGGGGAGACAAATCTGTGAGGGTATGAGTAGATGCAGCCTACCAAAGCGGACAAATTACTGTGGCTTAATGCCCGCAAAGCGTTTCAAAGGGGGTATATCCTAAGAGCGGTGATCCCTGCCCCTTACCCGTACTTGCGAGTCGGGATTATTTATTATGTTTCGCTTATTCAGATAATAAGCAACAACTAGTGACGACTAGCTGAGGTATGAGCTCATAATCTAGTTATTTTAGGGTGGCCTTATTATGCTAAAGTACCATGATTGATGTCACGAAGTTGAGGAATGATTCACTTGAAAGTTATATGCCCTTATACCACATGGTTTATGCTTATATGCTTTGATGTGTTGTTTTATATGCTCAAGTGTTGACATGCATCCATGATATAACATGTTGCACTTCTAACATCAAGATGCATGCTAGAAGGAATGGACCTTGGATAATTAGTTTTGGAAAACCTTAAATTGAATCTTATATGCATGATCACAGTTTTAGAATTAAACCCAAAGTTCTTGAGGATGTGAACGATGTAACCCTAGGTTAGGAGACTCCTACTGAGATTCTTTAGCAAGAATTCTCACTCCTTTCTCTTCTTTCTCCCGTCACATCTTCAGAGAGCGATGACGACGTTCGTGGTCTTCGTTGACACACCTACTTAGGAGGTTCATTATGACCCAGACCACGGGTCATATCATTTTGAGGGGCAGTGTACCGTGCGAGTCTTCATGTTCATTGGACGCCCCTTTGTACACCATGTACAGAGCTACCGTTTCTCCCCGATGTCACCCTACGATGACGCGATGGTTTTTGAGCGTGCCCGGACACGAGACGAGAGGATTCTGCAGACGTATACTGGTGGTTCAATGCCTCGAGACTTCCAGGACTACGTACCTCGGTCTCCAAGCTCGGAGGACGACCCATCCGAGGACTCGCCGACGCACATGTATAGCGAGAACTTTGCTTCTACACCTCAGTTCATGCGAGGCGAGAGCGAGGAGACTGTCACACAGCCGAGGCTAGCTAGGCGAGCCGAGAGGCGCCCCTATCGAGGAGCTCACGCTCAGTCTTCACGTGTACCCACTCCTGCTACCCTGCATCCTTAGATCGATTACACCCCAACTTTCCTCGGGTTCCAGTAGTTGACGTCATAGGGGAGGCTTAGTGCACACACTCACATGTAGAGTGGATAAACCTTCTTTTGTTGCGAGGTTATCCATCATAGGTGCACTCGGGTAGATATGGATTACTTGTGTTTATTTGCCTTCTGTTGTATTTGATTTTTCGCTGTATTACAAGCTCTGCTCGTCCTTGGGGTATGACTAGCTATGTACTTCAACTATGTTATTATTAATGAAATGTGTCTTTCGTTACCATGACCATTGTTCTTTGGATATATGCTTTACTCTATGATTTCTAATGATTGTTACGCGTGCTTTACATTTCTGTCATTCGACTAGTTAAGTTCGCGGCTCTTACTTTGCTTTATGTTTTCAAAAAGAAAAATTTACCCGTAATTTCTGCTAAATATTTTAATAAAATGATGAGACTAAGAAGTAATAACCTAATGATTAGCCTAATATGTTCTAGAGTATTGGGTTAAAAATTAGGGTGTTACATTTTGGTATCAGAGCAGTTCGATTCTCACGGAGCCTGAGGATTGGACTAACCATGCTTTAGAAGCATGATGCGATAGTTATGTCATGTGTAGTGCTTGATAGAAATAAGCTATAGGACTAGAAGATGCATGACCTCTGTTGCTTGCAAGTGCCATGGTAACTAGCTCATTTTGCATGAATATTGAGCCTGATCAACTTGATGTTCACCGGCTTATGTGTTTAGGAACCAATGGCACCGCGACGACAGCCTAGGACTACACTCAATGCTAACCAAGACAATGTGACTACTGCTGCTGTCCGTAGAATGGCGCAAGCCATGGAGCGGATGTTTGACCGCATGGATCAACGCGAGAATACTGTACCTACTCCCCCTGCTGCTGAGGTGGTTGAGCAAGCCCATTTCAGCGAGTTTCACAAGGCGAACCTGCCGATGTTCCGAGGGGTAATGGACCCCGACAAAGCTAATGAGTGGATCAAGGATATGGAGAAGATTTACTCTGTGGTTACCTGCTCTGAGGAGCAAAAGGTTACGTTTTCTGCTTTTATGATGAAATCCAATGCCGAGTTTTGGTGGAACGGCACGAAACGCCTGTTGGAAGCTTCTGGGACTCCCATCAATTAGGAGCTGTTCAAGTCCTACTTCTATGAGAAGTACTTCCCCGAGTCTGTGAGGAATGCCAAGGACATTGAGTTATGCAGTTGACCCAGGGAGGGTCTACTGTAGCCCAGTGCACCGCCAAGTTCGAGGAGCTGATCAAGTTCTTTCGGGTGTTTCAAGGAAACCCCGACGAGGTATGAAAATGTGTCAAGTATGAGGCCGGTCTGATGGCGGAAATGAATTATGCCGTGGCCCATATGGAGATCAGAGACTTCCCGACTTTGGTCAACAAGTGCCGAATTTTTGAGGAGGGACAGAGAGAGATGCAAGCCACGAGGAAGGAGTGAGCTAAGGGGCTCGAACTTTAAGCCCCAAGGTTCAAACCGCAATACCCATCAAGGAATCATTACAACCCCTACCAAACTAACCAGTTCTGATCGCAACAACAACAACAACCGAGAGCTCCTGTATACTAACAATCCAAGCAACACCAATGGCCATCGTTTCAACATCAAGGCCAGAGGAACTTCAACAATAACCAACCCCGTGGACCAGGTGGACCCCGGAACCACAATGGAGGATCCAGTGGGGCCAAGAACAAGGCACAACAAGGAGTTCCTGCTGCCTACCCCGGAGTAGCATCTGCCGATGTCTGTCCCCAGTGCGGGAAGAATCATGGGAACCGCCCCTGCCTCACAGGGCAGAGGGTCTACTTCAAGTGTGGCAAGCCTGGCCACTACGCCAACAACTGCACCACTGGAGGACCATCGAACCAAAACCCCTAACCTCAACACCAAGGACGGGTCTTCACCCTCAACGCGGAAGACCCGTGAACATCCAACGATCTCATTCAAGGTAAGTGCGAGGTTAACGGTAGAACCTTAACTGTACTTTTTGATTCTGGCGCTAATCATTCTTTTATTTCACTTGCTAGTGTCGAGTCTTTGAATTTGTGAGTCTCTAAACTTCCCTTTGATTTTATTGTTTCTACCCCCACAAATCGTCCTGTTAATACTTGCAAATGTTGTTTGAACTGTCATCTTGTTGTAGAAAATAGATCTTTTATCATAGATTTGATTTGTTTACCCCCTTAAAGACATAGGCATCATTCTAGGCATGGTTGGCTTCACGACAGTCGTGTACTATTAGATTGTGGAACCCAAATTGTTGTCTTTCCTTCTCCTCCTAGACCCATTTGTCAACCCATGAGATTGTAGCTAAATTCCGTAGAGGTCTTCTGTAGTGGGGAGAAAACTAAGGGATATGTTCTCCTAGCCGTCTGTGATATAGACTTTGAGCAAAACCTAGGTGATATACCTGTGGTGAGAGACTATCCCGAGGTGTTTCCGGATGAAATACCTGAGTTCCCTCCCGAAAGAGAAGTAGAGTTTTCCATAGTGCTAGTTCCTGGAACGGGACCTATCTCTATAGCCCCGTATAGGATGTCACCCTCGGAGTTAGCGGAGTTGAAAACCCAGTTAGAGGAGTTGTTGGAGAAGAGCTTTATAAGGCTGAGTGCTTCGTCTTGGGGCGCTCCGGTCTTATTTGTGAAGAAGAAGGACGGAGGCATGCGAATGTGTGTAGATTATAGGCAGTTGAACCGAGTGACCATAAAGAACAAGTACCCCTTGCCTAGGATTGATGATCTTATGGACCAGTTAAAAGGAGCAGTAGTGTTTTCTAAGATTGATTTGAGGTCTGGTTACCATCAGATTAGGGTTAGAGATTCGGACATTCCTAAAACCGCCTTTCGAACTCGGTATGGACACTTTGAGTTCAATGTGATGTTGTTTGGTTTGACGAATGCTCCCACAGTTTTTATGGATTACATGAATAGGATCTTTAGACCCTATTTAGATCAGTTCGTGGTTGTGTTCATAGATGATATTCTCATCTATTCGAAAACCCACGAGGAGCATGAGCATCATTTAAGGCTGGTTTTAGAGGTATTAAAGGAGAAGAAGCTATATGCAAAGTTATCTAAATGTGAATTTTGGTTGGATGAGGTGAAATTCTTAGGACATGTTGTGTCAAAAGGTGGCATAGCTGTCGACCCGAGCAAGATAGAAGCTGTGATGAATTGGGATAGACCAACCTCTGTAATCGAGATTAGAAGCTTTTTGGGTTTAGCTGGCTATTACCGTAGGTTTATCAAAGGATTTTCCCCATTAGCCCTACCTCTAACTAAGCTCAATAGGAAGAATGCCCCATTTGAGTGGAGCCCCGAGTGTGAAAAGAGTTTCCTAGAGCTTAAGGAAAAGCTCACCTCAACCCCAGTTTTGGTTTTACCTGACCCCAATGTACCCTTCGAGGTATATTGTGATGCTTCTGGCAAAGGTTTAGGTTGTGTGTTGATGCAGAACAGGCAAGTGGTAGCCTATGCGTCCAGACAACTCAAGCCTCACGAGGCAACCTACCCCACCCATGACCTAGAGTTAGCAGTCATCGTGTTTGCCTTTAAGATGTGGAGACACCATTTGTATGGTGTAAGGTTTGAAGTTTTCTCCGATTATAAGAGTCTCAAACATCTCTTTGATCAAAAGGAGTTAAATATGAGGCAGAGGAGATTGATGGAATTCCTCAAAGATTATGATTTCGACTTAAGTTTCCACCCCGGCAAGGCTAATGTAGTAGCCGATGCCTTGAGTCGAAAGTCATTGCGTTTATCTTGCATGATGGTTAACGAAGTTAGGTTAATAGAGAAGTTTAGGGATATGAATCTTGGGATGTCGACGACAGAAAAAGGTATCGTCATGTGTCATCTCACGGTGACCAGTGGGTTTAAGCAAAGGATTATGCTTGCCCAAAGGGAAAATGAGGACTTTATGGAGACAATAGAGGCAGTTAAGGCCGATAGGTTGAAAGGTTTTGAGCGAGGCCCCGATTGGTTGTGGAGGTTTGAGGGGCAAATCTGTGTGCCACAAGATGGCGACCTCCGAGAGAAGATCTTGGAGGAGGCCCACAAGAGCCATTTCGCCATCCATCCTGGTACTACCAAGATGTACCAAGACTTGAAGAAGATGTTTTGGTGGCCCGGATTGAAAAAGGATGTGGTCGCCTGGGTGAGTAAGTGTTTGGTCTGCCAAAAGGTGAAGATCGAACACCAAAAACCTTCTGGCATGTTGCAACCCTTGCCAATCCCCGAGTGGAAGTGGGAGTGTATATCAATGGATTTTGTGACAGGATTGCCAAGGACCCAAGCTGGCCATGATGCCGTATGGGTAATCGTGGATCGACTAACGAAGTCGGCTCACTTTCTACCTATTCGAGTCACGTACTCGTTGGATAAATTGGCTCAGCTATACATCCAAGAAATAGTAAGGTTACACGGAGTGCCGTCGACGATAATCTCGGATCGAGATTCGCGGTTTACGTCACATTTTTAGGGAGCTTTTCAAAAGGCTTTTGGTTCAAAGCTATGCTTAAGCACTACTTACCACCTACAAACGGATGGTCAATCTGAAAGAACAATCCAAACCCTAGAGGATATGCTAAGAGCCTGTGTCTTAGATAAAAAAGGAAGTTGGGATAAGTACATGCCGTTAATCGAGTTTGCATATAACAACAGTTATCACGCGAGCATCGGTATGGCACCATACGAGGTGTTGTATAGAAGGAAGTGCCAATCACCCTTGTGTTGGTACGAGCCCGGAGAGCAAAGTGTCTTAGGACCTGATGTAGTGAGGGAAACGACGGAGCAAATCAAGAAGATTAAGGATAGAATCTTGACCGCTCAAAGTCGACAGAAATGCTACGCGGACAAAAGGCGTAAGCCCTTGGAATTCCAAGAAGGTGAACATGTATTTCTCAGAATCACTCCCATTATAGGAATAGGTAGAGCCATGAAAGTCAAAAAGTTGAGTCCCCGATTTCTCGGTCCTTTTGAAATTCTTCAGAGAATCGGATCTGTAGCCTACAAAATAGCCCTGCCACCCAATATGTCAAATCTTCATGACGTCTTTCACGTCTCTCAGTTACGTAAATACGAGTTCGACCCTAGCCATGTCTTTGAGCCAGAACACGTACAGTTAAGGGAGGACCTAACGTTCAATCTACCGCCATCGAGAATCGTGGACCAAGGCGTCAAGCAGTTGAGGAACAAGTCTGTTCCTTTGGTGAAGGTTGCATGGGGACGTGGCAACACCGAGGAGTTCGCGTGGGAACTTGAGTCCGAGATGAGGTCAAAGTACCCCGAGTTGTTCCAAGGTACGAATTTCGAGGGAAAAATTCTTTTTAAGGAGGGGAGTAATGTAACGCCTCGATTTTCTGTTAAGAGTGAAAATGACCAAAATGCCCCTAAGGTCATTTTCGGCACGGAATTCAAGGAAAGCCGGTCCGGCAGTACTCGAAGGGCAAAATCAATGTTGGAAGGGGATTAGATGACTTGTGTACCTTTCTGGGATCGAAAATCTTGTTTTTCGAGTTTTCGAGTCAAAATGACCAAAACACCCTTGCGGTGTTTTACTCATTTGCAAGTGCCGGATGACCCCGAAACTTCTCCAGATGGTTTTAAAAGGCGTTTTTATGTTGACTGGGACTTTAGTTTTGATCCCGGAGGTCCCGGGCGAAATTAGTGCAAAATTACGGTTTTGCCCCTAGTTTCATGTTTTTACGCTTAATCACGTGATTAGGCAAACCTAAGCAATATTAGGCTCTAATCGAAGGTTAATTAATTTCTATAATTAATCTTGAGTCAAAATAATTTATTAAGTTGATTAGAACCTAAAAGTACTTAATTACAACTTAAAATCCTATTTTAAATTCAAGATTCCTAGTCATGGAATCTTGAATAGTGTTTTCTCTCTCCAATTCCTTGAATCATGGAATTGTGTTTCCAATTGTTTACTCATAAAAATGAATTTAAATCTCCTAATAATGTATGAGCACTCCTAATCTTGTCATAAAATCCTTAAACCTCATTCTTAGCTACCTAAACTTAAGCTTAATTATTCCTAACCTTGTACCTATGCTAATCTACACTTAAACCTATCATTAACACCCAATTACATGAGAGATTTTTCCTCTCTCCTTGCTGCCCCAATCTGGCCGTGTACTCCTCCCCCTCCATATGCATCAAATGTTCAAATTTTCAACATTCCAAAGCCATACCTCAAATCATATACACCATACCTGATTTTCCAAATGAATAACTAAATGAAATAAACCATTTTTCCTCATTTATTTGTGGCTGAAAAAGTTCCAGCCATGTCTAGCTTCTAGAAGCCTAATTTCATTAAAAAATTGATAGGAAATTCACTCAAATCAAGCCATACTTTGTATCATAAACTCCATACCTCAAACCATGCTTGTATGACACCTTGTAAGAGATATTTTCCTTCCTTTCCCTCCCATTTTGCTATGGCTTCTCCTCCCCCTCAATGAGCCTTCATTTGTTTTCATTTTCTATAAATAGCTTGCCTAGAAACACATGCAAACACTTTAGCTCATTTGCACACTTTTAGTTTTCTAAGCTTTCTTTGTGTTCTTTCTTTTTCTCTCTAAGTTTCAAGAGAGTTCTCTCTTGTTCTTCATCTTCATCTTCATCTTCATCCTTTCTTCATCTTATCATCATCTCTTAACCTTCAAACACCACCCCAAAGCCTTGAACCACCATCAAACCCCTCAAACACCTCACCTCAAACACAATCTCACTCAAAACACACCTCCTTACCTTCCTTTTTCTCTTTGGCCGAATCATTCCTCACCATCCAAGGAGGAATTGCTCTTCTCATTTCTTTCAAAAAGTTCAAGTTTTCATCTTCACTCTAGGTAGGAGTGTTTTTCTAAACTTTTTTTTCATGAAAATGAGTTCTTTCTAGCTTTCTCTTGGTTTTTTCTTTTTGGAACTTTCTTGTTTCCCTTTTCTTTGAGTATTCGGCCTCTTGGCCTTGAGGAGCACATGATAGCTGAATGATGTGAGCTCCTAGATGATGACTATGTGTTCATCTCAAAGGAACCTCTAGAGCTTGATTTTTTGTTTTCTCTAAGTTTCATCTTTATTATCTAGCTCAAAAGGATTTTTGTTCAAGAACACCTTTGCTTTTCTTGCTATTTTGATTTCAGTTTCCTTGTTTTCTTTCCTTGAATATTTTGGTTTTGGTTCCTTGAACCTTGAGGCTTTGTTTTGTTTTGAAAGTTTATTTATTTATTTTGAGCTTGATGATGATGTTCAAGAACCCCATAGTTCCTTTGAGAAATTGGTTCAAAAACTCTAAAGCTCGCTTTGTGATGAGATATGTGTTGGGTTGTATCTCTAAAGTCTTGTAAGAGCTCTAGATGAGACTAAAATAAATATTGCATCCATGTTTATGTTTATGCCTTGCACATCATATTTACTTTCGTTGCTATCACTAAGTATCAAGATAATGAATGAACTTGCATTATCATATTTATATTTCAAGCTATGCATTATCATGTTTATATTTCAAATTCTCACTTAATATCAAGATAATAATAAGTTGCATCTCATGTTTATTTTATGCTATCACTATACTTTTTAATGGAACCTAAAATAAGTGCATGAGCATGTTCATTTTTATGTCATCACTTAAATGAACCTAGAGCTCAAAGACTTGCCCATTGTTGTCTCAAACAAAGGCTTGAAAACCTATGTTATTTGTCTCCTTGTTTTCGGCCCTTAAGAGTTTAATTGTTTACAAACGTTGAAAACTATGTTTCAAAATTTTTCTAAGCTTTTATGAGTTCAAGGAATACATAGAACTAAGTTTTATGAATTTAGGACCTCTTCAGACAAAATTTATTTAGCTACTTCCCTCTCAAGTATTTGGATGATTTTAGATGTTAAAAATGTTTAATAAATGCGTTTTGAAAGTTTGACAAAGGTTCCAAGAGAAACTAGTATTTTATGTGTTTTAGAAATTGTGTTTGATGCCTTTAAATGCAGATGTTTGTTTCGGTTCTACCTTACTATGTTTAGCCACTATATGAGCTGTGTTAATGATGATAATATGCTTATGTTTAAGTATAATTAATGTTAAAACTGATATGTGAAAGATAAGAGAAGTTAGTAACTAGAAAAGAATTAATTTGAGAGTTTTAGATCCCTTAATGTTTGAATTTTCTGGATTCTGTCCAGCAAGGTTTAGTAATGCAAATCATGGTTTTAAATTAGTTTAAATATGTAGGAATGACTCATAAATGGTTTAGGACTTGATCTTGATGCCATTAGAGCAAACTGGACTTAGAAAGGGTCATTGTTGTGACCCCTAGGTAGCCGTAAAGTTAGGATTATGAATTCTGCATCCTTGAGGTTTAGCGATGTTCATGACCATAGTGTGAGGTGAGAAATACTTAGTTATAACCTTATAGGTGCCCGAGAGACTAGGCTTTGATGATTCATAACTTAGAATGTGAGTTAAGGACCTTAACGGTCAATGCATAGGACAGTAAGAAATGTGTTAATGCTGTGATGCTTAATTTATGCAATGATATGTTGACATGTTTATGATTCATGAGGAATGGATTAGATATGAGTTTATCATAGCATGAGATTTCATGAGAACATGTTGTGTGAATTAGCTTGTGGCAGTTTGAAGGAAATTCGGTTTAACAGCTGTTATGCTGCCGAATTTCTATCAAACCTTAAAGGGTTAAAGAAATGTTTAAGAATACAATATGAGTTGAAAACCCTGGGTGACACCGGTTTGTCCGAGCACCCCCAGGGGAGACAAATCCGTGAGGGTATGAGTAGATGCAGCCTACCAAAGCGGACAAATTGATGTGGCTTAATGCCCGCAAAACATTTCAAAGAGGGTATATCCTAAGAGAGGTGATCCCTGCCCCTTACCCGTACTTGCGAGTCGGGATTATTTATTATGTTTTGCTTATTTAGATAATAAGCAAGAGCTAGTGACGACTAGCTGAGGTATGAGCTCATAACCTAGTTATTTTAGGGTGGCCTTATTATGCTAAAGTACCATGATTGATGTCACGAAGTTGAGGAATGATTCACTTGAAAGTTATATGCCCTTATGCCACATGGTTTATGCGTATATGCTTTGATGTGTTATTTTATATGCTCAAGTGTTGACATGCATCCATGATATAACATGTTGCACTTCTAACATCAAGATGCATGCTAAAAGGAATGGACCTTGGATAATTAGTTTTGGAAAACCCTAAATTGAATCTTATATGCATGATCATTGTTTTAGAATTAAACCTAAGGTTCCTGAGGATATAAACGATGTAACCCTAGGGTAGGAGATTTCTACTGAGATTCTTTAGCAAGAATTCTCACTCCTCTCTCTTCTTTCTCTTGTCACATCTTCAGAGAACGATGGCGACGTTCGTGGTCTTCGTTGACACACCTACTTGGAAGGTTCATTATGACCTGGACCACTGGTCATATCATTTTGAGGGGCAGTGTACCGTGCGAGTCTTCATGTTCATTGGACGCCCCTTTGCACACCCTGTACAGAGCTACCGTTTCTCCCCGATGTCACCTTACGACGACGCGATGGTTTTTGAGCATGACCGGATGCGAGACGAGAGGATTCGACGGACATATACTGGAAGTTCGATGCCTCGAGACTTCCAGGACTACGTACCTCGGTCTCCGAGCTCGGAGGACGACCCATTCGAGGACCTGTCGACGCACATGTAGTGAGAGCTATGCTCCTACACCTCAGTTCATGCGAGGCGAGAGCGAGGAGACTGTCACACAGCCGAGGCTAGCTAGGCGAGCCAAAAGGTGCCCCTATCGAGGAGCTCACGCTCAGTCTTCACGTGTATCCACTCCTGTTGCCCTGCGTCCATGGATCGGTTACACCCCACCTTTCCCCGGGTTCCAGTAGTTGACGTCGTAGGGGAGGCTTAGTGCACACACCTACATGTAGAGTGGATAAACCTTCTTTTGTTGCGAGGTTATCCATCATAGGTGCACTTGGGTAGATATGGATTACTTGTGTTTATTTGCCTTCTGTTGTATTTTATTTTCCGCTGTATTACAAGCTCTGCCCGTCCTTGGGTATGACTAGCTATGTACTTCAACTATGTTATTATTAATGAAATGTGTCTTTCGTTATCTTGACCATTGTTCTTCGGATATATGCTTTACTCTATGATTTCTAATGATTGTTACACGTGCTTTACATTTCTGTCGTTCGACTAGTTAAGTTTGTGGCTTTCACTTTGCTTTATGTTTTCAAAAAGAAAAATTTACCCATAATTGCTGCTAAGTATTTTAATAAAATGATGAGACTAAGAAGTAATAATCTAATGATTAGCCTAATATGTTCTAGAGTATTGGGTTAAAAATTAGGGTGTTACATTTTGGTATCAGAGCAGTTCGATTCTCACGGAGCCTAAGGATTGGACTGACCATGCTTTAGAAGCATGATGCGATAGTTATGTCATGTGTAGTGCTTGATAGAAACAAGCTATAGGACTAGAAGATGCATGACCTCTGTTACTTGCAAGTGCCATAGGAACTAGCTCATTTTGCATGAATATTGAGCCTGATCAACTTGATGTTCACTGTCTTATGTGTTTAGGAACCAATGGCACCGCGACGACAGCCTAGGACTATGCCCGATACTGACCAAGACAATGCGACTGCTGCTGCTGTCCGTAGAATGGCGCAAGCCATGGAGCTGATGTTTGACTGTATGGATCAACGCGAGAATGTTGCACCTGCTCCCCCTGCTGCTGAGGTGGTTGAGCAAGCCCGTTTTGGCTAGTTCCGCAAGGCGAACCCGCCGGTGTTCCGAGGGGTAATGGACCCCGACAAAGCTGATGAGTGGATCAAGGATATGGAGAAGATCTACTCTGTGGTTACCTGCTCTGAGGAGCAGAAGGTTATGTTTACTGCTTTTATGATGAAATCCGACGCCGAGTTTTGGTGGAACGGCACGAAACGCCTGTTGGAAGCTTCTGGGACTCGCATCGATTGGGAGCTGTTCAAGACCTACTTATATGATAAGTACTTCCCCGAGTCTGTGAGGAATGCCAAGGACATTGAGTTTATGCAGTTGACCCAGGAAGGGTCTACTGTAGCCCAGTACACCGCCAAGTTCGAGGAGCTGATCAAGTTCTCTCGGGTGTTTCAAGGAAACCCCGCGGAGGTATGGAAATGCATCAAGTATGAGGCCGGTCTGAAGGCGGAAATGAACTACGCCATGGCCCATATGGAGATCAGAGACTTCCCGACTCTGGTCAACAAGTGCCGGATTCTTGAGGAGGGACAGAGAAAGATGCAAGCCATGAGGACTGAGCGAGGTAAGGGGCTTAGACCTCAAGTCCCAAGGTTCAAACCGCAATACCCATCGAGGAATCATTACAACCCCTACCAAACCAACCAGTTCCGATCGCAACAAGAACAACAACCGAGAGCTCCTGCATACCAACAATCCAAGCAACACCTGTAACGCTCCGATTTTTCTGCTAGAGTGAAAATGACCAAAATGCCCCTGAGGTCATTTTCAGCCCGGAATTCGAGGAAAGCCGATCCGGCAGTACTCGAAGGACAAACTCAATGTTGGAAGGGGATTAGATGGCTTGTATACCTTCCCGGGATCAAAAATATCGTTTTTCGAGTTTTCGGGTCAAAATGACCAAAATGCCCCTGTGGTGTTTTACCCGTTTGCAAGTGCCGGATGAACCCGAAACTTCTCCAGATGATTTTAAAAGGCATTTTTATGTAGACTGTGACTTTAGTTTTGATCCCGGAGGTCCCGGGCGAAATTAGTGCAAAATTACGGTTTTGCCCCTAGTTTCGTGTTTTTACGCTTAATCGCGTGATTAAGCAAACCTAAGCAATATTAGGCTCTAATCGAAGGTTAATTAATTTTCATAATTAATCTTGAGTCAAAATAATTTATTAAAGTTGATTAGAACCTAAAAGTGCTTAATTACAACTTAAAATCATATTTTAATTTCAAGACTCCTAGTCATGGAATCTTGAATAGTGTTTTCTCTTTCCAATTTCTTAAATCATGGAATTGTGTTACACATTGTTTATTCATAAATGAGTTTAAAATTCTTTAATGATGTATGAGTACTCCTTAATCATGTCATAAAGGTCCCTAATCACATTCTTAGTCACCTAAACTTAAGCTTAATGACTCCTAACCTTGCACCTAAGCTAATACACCCCTAAACACATCACTAACACACAATTACATGACCAAAACTCCCTCCTCCCTTGCTGCATCAGACTTGGCCGAAATTCACACTTCATTTTATCACAATTTAATTTTATTCCACACTCCAAAGACTATGCTTGAAGCCATACTCACCACCATACTTCACCATGTCATCAAAATGCAATTCTCTCACCTCATGTTCCATGAGGATTCATTCTCCTCCACACATGCATTACCTCATGTTCCATGAGGATTCATTCTCCTCCACACACTCACCCTTATCCTTCTCTATAAATACTATGCCAAGATAAACTTTGCTACACTTTTGTTCATTTGCTAAGTTTTGATTTCTAAGCATTCTTGTTAGTTCTCTCATTTTCTCTCAAGTTTCAAGAGCATTATTCTTCTTCATCTTCTTCTTTTTCCTTTTGAATCATCATCTCTCAACCTTCAAACACCACCCCAAAGCCTTGAACCATCATCAAACCTCTCAAACACCACACCTCAAACACAACCTCACTTGAAACATAACTCCAACCTTTTTGTTTCCTCTTGGCCGAAATCTTCAAGCCCCAAGGAGGAGCTCATCATCTTGTTTTTCTTTTCAAAAGTTCAAGCTTTGTGTCTTCACTCTAGGTAGGAGTGTTTTTCTAAACTTTGTTTCTTGAAAAATGAGTTTCTCTAGCTTTCTCTTGGATTTCTTTTGAAACTTTTCCTTGGTTCTTTGTTTTCCTTTCATTTCGGCCATGAGGCCTTGATTATGAGCATGATAGCTTGATGATGAGAGTTTCTAGATGATGACCTTGTGTTCATCTCAAAGAAACCTCTAAAGCTTGAGTTTTCCTTTTCTTATAACTTTATCTATATGATATCTAGCTCACATGGTTTTTCAACTTAAGAAAATTAATCTAAGGATTTCTAAAAGCCCAAGCCTACCCTTGTCAACCTTAAAGTTGGCCGGCACGTTCTAGAGATTTTTCTCTAGATAGGGTTTTGGGTATTTAATAAAGAACTTGACTTAGTTTCATTTTCTTTTTCTTTGTAAGACTTTCGGTTTTGGTATTTTGATCTTTGAGATATTGTATTGGGTTGTTATCTTGTTAAAGTCTTGAATGAGCTCTAGTCAACCATAAAATGAACCTTGCATCATGTTTACTTTATGCTTTGCATATCATGTTTACTTCCTTGCTATCACTAAATATCAAGATAATAAGTGAACCTTGCATTATCATGTTTATATTTCAAGCTATGCATTATCATGTTTATATTTCAAGTTCTCACTTAATACCAAGATAATAATGAGTTGCATTCATATTTACTTTGTGCTATCACTTTACTTTCTAATGGAACCTAAAATAAGTGCATGAGCATGTTTATTTTTATGTCATCACCTAAATGAACCTAGAGCTCAAAGACTTGCCCATTGTTGTCTCAAACAAAGGTCTAAAAATATTTATTTCCTTTGGTTCATATTTCGCCCCTAAGGGGTCTTGGTGTTTCTAAGTATTGAAAACTATGTTTTATAATTTTTTCAAGCTTTTATGAGTTTAAGGAATGCATAGAACTAAGTTTTATGAATTTAGGACCTCTTGAGACAAGTTTGATCTAGCTACTGCCCTCATAAATATTTTGATGATTTTAGATGTCAAAAATATTTATAAATGAGTTTTGAAAGTTTTAAAAAGGTTCCAAGAGAAACTAGTATTTTATGTGCTTTAGAAAATGTGTTTGATGCCTTTAAATGGAGATGTTTGTTTCGGTTCTGCCTTGTCATGTTTAGCCACTGTATGAGCTGTGTTAATGATGATAATATGCTTATGTTTAAGTATAATTAATGTTAAGACTCATATGTGAAAGATAAGAGAAGTTAGAAACTAGAAAAGAATTAATTTGAGAGTTCTAGATCCTTTAATGTTTGAATTTTCTGGATTCTGTCCAGCAAGGTTTAGTAATGCTAATCATGGATTTAAATTAATTTAAATGTGTAGGAATGACTCATAAATGGTTTAGGACTTGATCTTGATGCCTTAGGAGCAAACCGGACTTACAAAGGGTCATTGTTGTGACTCCTAGGTACCCGTAAAGTTAAGAATATGAATTCTGCACTCTTGAGGTTTAGAGATGTTCTTGATCATAGTGTGAGGTGAGAAATACTTAGTTAAGACCTTATAAGTTCCCGAGGGATTAGGTTTGATGATTTATAACTTAGAATGTGAGTTAGGGACCTTAAGGGTCAATGCATAAGACACTAAAAAGTTGTTAATGCTATGATGTGTTGTTTGATGCAATGATATGATGAGATGTGCTTGATGCATGAGAAAATGATTGATGAAATGTTAAAGTTTATCATAGCATGAAATTTCATGAGAACATGATGTGTGGATTAGCTTGTGGCAGTTTGAAGGAAACTCGGTTTAACAGCTGTTATGCTGCCGAATTTCCGTCAAACCTTAAAGGGTTGAAAGAAATGATTTATGAGTACCATATGAGTTGAAAACCCTGGGTGACACCGGTTCGGCCGAGCACCCCCAGGAGATTTTTATGTGACAAAGCACTGAGACGCGCTTCTCCCGAGGAGTTGCCGGTTCGGCCGAGTACCCCCGGGAGGAGACAAATCCTTGAGGGTATGAGTAGATGCAGCCTACCAAAACGGACAAATTGCGAGGCCATGCGTGGCTAGCAAAGCGTTTCAAAGAGGGTAATCCCAGAGAGAGATGATCCCTGCCCCCTACCTGTACTTGCGAGTCAGGATTATTATTTATGTTTTGCTTATTCAAGATAATAAGCAAGAGCTAGTGACGACTAGCTAAGGTATGAGCTCATAACCTAGTTATTATTTTTAGGGTGGCTTATATGCTAAAGTACCATGATTGATGTCACGAAGTTGAGGAATGATTCACTTGGAAGTTATATGCCCTTATGCCACATGGATTATGTTTATGTGCTTTGAGGTGTTGTCTTATATGCTCAAGTATTGCCATGCATCCATGATATAACATGTTGCATTCATAACATCAAGATGCATGCTAAAAGGAATGGACCTTGGATAATTAGTTTTGGAAAACCTTAATTAAACCTTATATGCATGATCATTATTTTATAAATAAGCCCAAGGTTCCTGAGGATGTGTACGATGTAACCCTAGGATAGGAGACTCCTACTGAGATTTCTTTAGCAAGATTTCTCACTCCTCTCTCTCTTTCCTTCCGTCACATCTTCAGAGAGCGATGGCGACGTTCGTGCTTTTCATTGACACGCTAGTATGGGAGATACACTTCGACCCGGACCACCGTTCATATCACTTTGAGGGTCGATGTGCCATTCGTGTTTTTGTGTACATGGGACGACCTTTCGCTTATCCAATTTCAAGCTACCAGTTCACTCCTACTGCGCCCTTTGGTAGTGACGACATGATCTTCGAGCGCACCCGCCCGCGTGAGGAGCAGTTACGACGTGCCTGTACCTCTGCCTCTGCCGTCCGAGATTTCCCCGAGTACGAACCTCATTCGAGGAGATCCAAGACCGACCCATCCGAGGATTGGCCGATGCATGTTCCTTCGGAGGGTTTAGCCCCTTTTCCCCGATCCCGACGTATGGGGAGTGAGGAGACTGTGGTGCAGCCGCGCCTAGCGAGGAGAGCCGAGATGCGTCCGTATCAAGGAGCCCACGTTCAGCCACCTCGTGTGCCTATCACGTTGCATTGGGCCACTCAGGAGGAGTTAGAGCGTTTCCCCGGCTACCTGCCTCCATCACCCGTGGATTCCCGTCGCCACTAGACTCCATTGGAGAGCTTTTGAGTACACGAGCTTCGCAGGGATCTTTCCTTCGGTCGTACCTTTTGGGAAGGGATGTAGTTCAGTGCTCGTAGCATAGTAGGAGGATAGTATTTTGGGTTTTTATCCTTACGTTGTACCATGTACTTTGCTATCTGTTGTATTTCCTTTTTCCGTTGTATTCCAAGCTCTGCCCGTTTCTATAAGGGTATGATTAGTTATGTACTTTAGCTACTTTATTATTAATGAAATGTTTCTGTCATCTTCATGATCTATGTTCTTCTGATGTATGATTTATTTTGCATGGTTGTTTATGATCGTTACGCGTGCTTTACATTTCTGTCATTCGATTAGTTAAGCTCGCGGCTCTTACTTTGTTTTATGTTTTCAAAAAGAAAAATTTTCCCGTAATTTCCGCTAAGTATTTTAATGAAAGAATGAGACTATGAAGTAATAGCCTAATGTTTAACCTAATGTGTTCTAGAAAGTTGGGTTAAAAATTAGGGTGTTACAACACCAACGGCCACCGTTTCAACATCAAGGCCCGAGGAACTTCAACAACAACCAACCCCGTGGACCGGGTGGACCCTGGAACCACAATGGAGGATGCAGTGGGGCCAAGAACAAGGCACCACAAGGAGTCCCTGCTGCCTACCCCGGAGCAACATCTGCCGATGTCTGTCCCCAGTGAGGGAAGAATCATGGGAACCGCCCCTGCCTCATAGGGCAGAGGGTCTGCTTCAAGTGTGGCAAGCCTGGCCACTACGCCAACAACTGCACCAACGGAGGACAATACAATATATATACACATAGGCATGAGAATATTATATAATTCTCAGTAGAGTACTACTTCAAGCATAAGCAGGCATAACTAGCAATTTCATTCATTTAAGAAATATCATGCCAAGTCATATGGAGAATAATTATAGAATTAATAATGATAATCATACGTTTTCTATTGTAAACAATGAACTTAATTCAATGCCATTATCTTTTTTCATTAACATAGGGAAGACTTAATTTCATATCAAGTATTATCTGTAGTGGATAACTCCATAGAGGACCATAGATTGCTAGGACATGAGCTCATTCTTATTTGTGATCATCGAACTTTATTTTTTTCCATTTCCGAATCACACATAGTTCTATTCCTAGCCGATACGTCTACCGACTCATAAAATTTCCTGGGAAGTTCTTATTTTTGCCTTCCCTCTTTAACCCACATAAACCTTGTCTCTATTTTCCCTATATGTTAAAACATGCACCATTAAATTTCACATTTTCTCTTTTGTCATATAACTGCATCATGTACTTTTCCTTTTCAAAGGCATGCTTGTAACACCCTAAAAATTATATAAAAATTAATTTGAGCATTTCTAGTCATAATTTCAAAAATCCAACAGACATAGAAATGATGAAAACGATCCGACGAAGCTGTTAAAAAAAAAAGTGAATAGTAACTTGTGCAGGTTCACCGGGACAGCCGAAACCCTAGAATTAAGGACCGGAGATGCCCGAAAGTGAGAAATTATAGGATTAAGGTTAGAAATGGGTAGGAATAAATATCTTATACCTAAAATTAATTTTCGGCCAATAGTTGATTACCCGGGTACACTAGTTTACCCGTTCAGTAAAATTTCGGTGTGCGATTTTTAACACTGAAAGAAAGTCAAATCTTTAGGATAAAGTTATCCTTTATAGCCAAATGTAAGGCTAATATTTAATCTTGATTTACAAGATTATCAAGATTAAATCCTAGCCATTTATCATGATTTCTTGTAGAAAAGTTTTGACTTTTATCGGATAAAGATTTAAATCAATTAAAGCCACAAAGTTTGTCATTTTCCATCCTTCATTCTCAGCCAAGTAATGAACACACAACCAACTCCATTGTTTTTCTTCTAAAACACCATTAACAAGCTTCCAAACTCTCAAAACTCATTCCTAAACTTGATAAAACCTTAAGATTTCTTCATTAAACTTGTTCTACACCTCATTGCCTACAAAACTAACCGATTGGAATTTCAAATCCTCATCACTTCTCACTTTGATATCACATTTTTCACTGATTAGGGAAGGGTTTGGGGCTGTTTTGGTGGCCTCTAAGTGAGCAAGATCACTCTTGGAATATCCTTGAAGCCAAGATCCTTAAAGCCATCAAAGTAGGGTTTTCTTTGGCCTTTTTCTTTTGAAATTATTCTGAGAATTTGTATGTGTTTTATTCCGAAATTTCTAGTTATATTTGATGATAATATGTTGATATTGATGTGTTAATTTTGGTGGAATGTTTGGATGCGGTTAAATAATGATTTTTGTCAAAAGAAGTTTTGGCTAGGTTGCTGGATTTTCGGATTTCAACAGGACAGGATTTGTTCATGAATTTTCTGGTCCAATTCTAGTAATTTTTATGAGCTATAAAAATTATATGTTCAAGCTAATATCCTAAGGAAACCCTGAGAATTTTCGTCGCTCATAATCAAGACTTTTACTGCCTAAGAAAAATCAAGGACTAAAGTTGTAACTATGCTACCTGAAATGTTGAATCTGAAGCTGTGAATTTCTATAATTTTGTTATCATAGAAAATGATGGATTTTTCCTTTGAAATTTTTAGAGGGAGTTTATAGCATCTTGAAATGTGACCATGATTTTTATTATGAACTGATTCCATCATTTGCCAGGGTTACAAATTATGAGACTCAAGTTCTGAGCTATGAAAAAGTGGTCTCTGGCCACCAAACTTGTAAAATTTTTTTAACATGGTTAGAGAACTCTTTTGCTCTGATATTTTTACAGGGCCTTGTGGACACATTGAGGTATCTTGGAGAATTTTTATAGCCCTCGAAATGGATGTTTAATATGCATAATATATCATACCCCTTAGGCAAGAATTCTGCCAACATGCTGTAATTGTGCTTAAATGAACTCAAGTATTGATTTGGTGATTTAATGATTCCTAATTTAAGTATGATGAATATGAATGCATGCTATTGAATTTATGGATTAGTTTAAGGCATGATTGGAATCATATTGTGAATCAATGCCTATATGTGTTTTATTGCATGCATTTGAAAAAGGAAAAGTGAATGATACATTGAACTAAATTCAATAGCAATAAGTAGTGACACAAGATCCTTTCGACTTTGTCAAAGGAAAATAGAGTGACACATAATCCTTTTGACTTGTCGATGGCAAATTAAATGATCATTTCGATTTTGTCGAGGGAAAATAGAGTGATAAATGATCCTTTCGACTTCGTCGAAGGCAAATAGAGTGAGATGTGATCTTTTTGACTGTGTCAATGGCAAATAGAGTGAGATATGATCCTTTCGACTTTGTCGAAGGCGAATAGAGTGAGATGTGATCCTTTTGACTGTGTCAAGGGCAAATAAAGTGATATGAGGTTCTGTTCGATTTATTAAGGGCAATTGCAACTAAGTTCACTACATTTAGCATATGTCTAATCATGTTATATTTAAAAGTTTGACTAGAATGATTTACTATGTGTGCGAGCTTTATTATATATATGCATTAAGTGATTGATCATTAAAAGTTACCTACTTCGAAAATATGATTTAGAACTCTAAAATTGAACCATTGTTATGAAATGCATGATCACTTTTTCTTAATAAATCGAAGTGGCTGGGATGATGATGATGACATTATGATTTTGTAATTGGGGAGTTGCCTTACTGAGAATTTTATAATTCTCACCCCTATGTTTGTGTGTTCTCATGTCGTCTTTAGGTTGATCCGGAGGACAAGGAGGCTGTTGCACGAAACAAATATACTCTGCAATAGTTTAGTAAGGAAGACTTGTACTTGTTATAGTTAGTTTTAGGTAAATATATATGCCTGTACCTTTAAGAGACAACAGATGTACTGTAAAGCTCTTAGAAGAGCTTCCTTTTGTATTTGACTTTGTATTTCAATAACTACTTTGTTTATTATATATATATATATATATTTGATAGAACTACGATTTAGTTACTACCTGATTCAACTGATATTTGCTATAGTTATTCAAGAAAGGTTTGCTAATTAATAAGTAACAATTCTCGAGTACAATTTCATGACTTAAGGATGGTGTTGCACTTGGGAGGATGTTACAATGCTTACATCACATGTAGTCATTAAGTTATATTGGAGTCTCATTCATGCCTTATAAGCAAATTTGTAAAACAACTATGCATTCATATGCCATATATTTGGACTAAATGCCATTCTATCAATAAAATTTATGTAGTGAGTTTAAGATGTTAGATTCAACATATAATTTTTCCAGCTAATGAAAATGACTACAATTGCACCAAAAAATTCGTGAACAAATCCTGTCTTGATGAAATTTGAAAATCCAACAACATGGTTCAAAATTCCTTTCCACAAAAATGATTTTTAACGTCATCCAAACACACCACCAAAATTAATACATCAATATCAACATATTATCAACCAATATAATTAGAAATTTGAGATCAAAACCAATAAGAAATTCTCAAAATAATTTTGAAATAAAAAGGCCAAAGAAAATCCTATTCTTGAAAGCTAGTGTATCTTTTTCTCTAGTTTGTTCCAAGATGGAAGTTCTTCACTCCAAAACACTTAAAATACACTCAAACCCTCCCCTAATCAGTGATGAGTGAGGTAAATAAGTTGAGGTTTGGAGATTCTAATTAGTTATACTTGTAGAGGTTGAAGTGTAGAACAATTTTAGTGAAAGAAGATTTTGATTTTGGTAACTCTAGGCTAGTATATATGAGATTTGAAACCAGGATGAAGCTCTTGGATATGGAGAGGAGTTTGCTACTGTCTCTCCTAGTAATGCCCGAATGTTTTCTGCCTTGTTGAAGAAGATTTGGACTCATATATGTCTTGTAATTAATGACTTAATATTATTTAATACAACTAGATAAATCCTAATCTAAAAAGTAAAATGGATGGCTATGATTCAATCTTGTAATTCAAGATTGAATCTTAGCCATTTATTTGATTTAAATAGATAAGTCCATTTATTTTCTAGAGATACAATTAGTTTTTGGTGTTAGAAATCGCACACCAAAATTTCATTGAATGGGTGAAACACCGTGTCCAAGAAATTAGATATTGCCTGAAAATTAATTCTAAGTATAAAATTTTCATTTACAAATACTTCTAACCTTATTCCCATGTTTTCCCAATTTCGAGCACCTTCAGGTCTCGAATCTATGGTTTCGGCTGTCCTGTCAAGCTTGTGGGGCTCGTAAGTTACTGTTCACATGAGAGAGAAATCTTGGAGAGAGAAAATACTATTTACTTTTTGACTTTTCTTTATTTCAAATGAGCTTCTTGATTAAGAATGGGATTTGAATTTCTCTAAGCAAATCTTGGGCCTTAATTAACCTCAATTAATTATTTTGACTCAAGATTAATAATTAAAATTAATTTATCTTTAATTAGAGCATAATATTGTCTAGATTTCCTTAATTACTTAATTGAGCTCATTTTGCACAAACTAAGAGCAAAAAGGTCATTTTACGCGAAAACTCCGTGGGCCTATCCAAACCTTTCTAGATATCATTGATCCCTTATAATTGACATTTCTAACTTTCAGGCAATGATTGGGGTTCAATCGGCACTCAATTTCGCATCAAATTACCGCAAGGGTATTTTGGTCTTTTCGTGCACGAGAAAGACCAGAGTTGAGATTTTCACCTTTATCATCGTCTTTAACACATCTAATCCCTTTCAAACATTAAACTAACCCCCCCGAGAATAGCCTGGGTCGACCGTCCTCGAATTCCGGGCAAAATGACCTCAAGGGCATTTTGGTCATTTGCACACAAGAAAATCGTGGATCGCGATTTTTGCACGGATTTCTACCTAATCCTCATACAATATTGTCCTAACATTAAAATACCTTTTGAGGGTGACTAGGGCTGACCAACCTCGATTTTCATACAAAAATTACCCTGGGGCATTTTGTTCATTTTTGCTAAGCTGAAAAAATTGGGGCATTACATTTCTCCTCTCCTTAAAAAGAATTTCATCCTCGAAATTCATTACCTGTGAATAAGTCGAGGTGATGTGTCTTCATCTCTAATTCCAACTCCCATGTAAACTTCACCGCTTTCAACTCAAGACGTTAGCCACTACGTTGGCCTTGCCGAGATGATATTTGAACCCAAAGTCGTAGTCCTTTAAAAACTCCATCCATCTTCTCTGCCTCATATTTAACTCCTTCTAATCAAAGAGGTATTTGAGACTCTTGTGATAAGAGAACACCTCAAACTTTACTCTATACAGATGGGGTAGTTTGCTTCATGAGGTTTAAGTTGCCTGGAAGCATAGGCTACCACTTGCCTATTTTGCATCAACACACATCCCAAACTTTTCCCCAAAGCATCACAATACACCTTGAAAAGCACATTGGGGTCTGGTAAAACTAATACTGAGATGGTGGTTAACTTCACTTTTAGCTCTTGGAATCTCTTTTCACACTCCGGAGTCTAAACAAAAGGGGCATTCTTCCTAGTAATCTTGGTCAAAGGTAAGGAAATATGGGAAAATCCTTTAATAAACCTACAGTAATAGCCAGCTAGTCCTAAGAAACTCCGTATCTCTATCACCATGATAGGTCTTTCCTAGCTCATAAGAGCCTATATCTTATTAGGATCTACTGTGATACCTCCTTTTGACACCACATGTCCTAAAAATTTCACTTCCTCCAGCCAAAATTAACACTAAGACAACTTTGTAATCAACTTCTTCTCCTTCAGAATCTCTAAAACTATCCTCAAATGACGCTCATGGTCCTCGTGGGTCTTAGAATAGATGAATATATTATCTATACAAACAAAAACCATGAATTGGTTTAAATAGGGTCTAAACATTCTATTCATATAGTCCATGAATATAGCAGGAGCATTGGTAAAACCAAACAACATAACTGTGAACTCAAAGTGGCCATACCAGGTCCTAAAGGTAGTCTTAAGTATGTCCCCATCCCTTACTCTAATTTGGTGATATCCTGACCTCAAGTCATCTTTGAGAACACCATCGTTCCTCTCAACTAATCCATCAAAATCATCAATCCTAGGCAAAGAAAACTTGTTCTTCACTGTCACTCAGTTCAGCTGCCTATAGTCTATACGAAGTCTCATACTCCTATATTTCTTTTTAACAAACAAAATAGGGGCTCCCCATAGTGATGCACTAGGTCTTAAAAACTTCTTTTCCAATAGTTTCTCTAACTGTGTCTTCAACTCAGTTAACTTTTAGGGTGACATCCTATAAGGTGCCATGGACATAGGACCTGTCGCCGGGACTAACTCTATAGAGAACTCTATCGCCCTCTTTGACGGGAACTCGTGTATCACATATGGGAATACCTTAGGATAGTCTCTTACTATAGGTACATCATCAATGTTCTGCTCAAGATCTACCTCGCTAGTGGCTAGGAGAATATATCCCTTACTTTCTTTGCAATAACAGTTGACTTCTACAACATTCAAGTAAAGTCTTAAAGATTCGCTATGCTCACTATGGGTGGGGAGAAAGATGACAGACTTAGTATAACAATTCAACAATACATGGTAATGAAATGACAATTTAAACAACATTTACAGGTCCTAACAGGTTTACCAGTGGGTGTAGAAATAGTAAGATCAAAGGAATTTCTTTTACATCCAAATGCAAGGACTTGACATTGTAATGTGATATGAATGAGTGGGTTGGGCTAGAGGCTTCTGGACTTTGCCTTATCTTCCACATTGAGGGTAAAGACCCTCCCTTGATATCGTGGTTCCTCTTTATGCATTCTCTGGCATAGTGATCGGGCTTCCCGCACTTGTAATAAACTCCTTGACTAACCAAGCAAGGTTGATCTTCATGTGGCTTTCCTTATTTAGGACATACTGCAATAGGTACAGGCTTGGGGGGTTCAGACGGGGCTCTTTGGGATGCCTCACCCTTGTGACCACTTGATCCCCCATGGTGAAAGTTATTTTTGGCGCCTTGCGGCCTTAGCTATGGCCTAAATTGCAGCCTAAACTGCGGCTTGGGTTGTGGCTTGAATCTTGGAGCTTGCGGCGCCAGCTTCTTGTTGAAATTTTTAGTTCTTGATGTGCTCAACTTTTTGTGGCCTTCCTTGATAATGCGGCATTTGTTGACTAGGAAAGGAAGTCCCTAATCTCCATATGTGCAATGGTGGCATTGATCTCCACCTTTAGTCGAGCTTCCTATTTGACACATTTCCAAATTTCATCCGGGTTCCCTGAAAAACCTTTGAGAACTTGATCAGCTCCTCAAACTTTGCAGTGTACTGGGCAATAATCATCCCTCCTTCAGTCAGCTGCATAAATTCTATATCCTTGGCATTTCTCACAGATTTCAAGAAAACTTCTCATAGAAGTAGGTCTTGAACAATTCCTAATTGATCAAGGTGCCGATGCCTGCAATAGTCCTTGGGTGCCAGTCCACCAAAACTCGTCATTCGCTTCCAGTATGTAGGCAGCAAAAGTCACGTTCTGGTCCTCGGTGCAGGTGATCATTGAAAAGACCTTCTCTATGATTTTAATCTATTCTTCTGTGTGGTTCGAGTTCATATTTCCTCGAAATGATGGCAGGTTTGCCTTGTAGAACTCTCTGAATCAGGAATGTTTAAGACCCTCAGCAGTGTTGGGGCAATGATCGGCATCGTCTTGACGGTCCATCCACTCAAACATCATCTGCATGGCCCTTACCATTCCCCTGAGAGCTTCAGCAATCTCGTTACCTGCTCGTTTCCACCCAGAGTCCTATTCTATCGTGGTTGTACCATTGATTCCTGAGCACACAAAACAATAAACAATGAGGTGATTAGGCTCAATACTCCATGTAAAGTGAGCTAGCCATCATGGTACCTACACACATACAATAGTCATGCATCTCTATCTTATAGCTTATCCTATTAATAAAGCAACTACACATGACATAACTATCGCATCATGCTTAAGAAGCATAGTCAGTCCAATCCTTAGGCTTCGTGAGAATGAACTTTTCTGATACCAAAATGAAACACCCTAATATTTAACCCAACACACCTAGGATGCATTTTAAGTTAATTATTAATTAGTACTCTTTTATTTCAGTTTTTACCCTTACATTGTTAAAATACTAAGTAAAAATCTGGGTAAAAGTTTTTTGAACTTAAAATGAAAATGTGAGCCGCGCATACTAAATGAATTACGTTATCCATGTTGCATACAAGTGGAAAGGAAATAAAAACATCGCATCATAAACATAATCATGTCATCATAGATTCATATATAACTAATATCATTATTCCTCCTTACACATCAAAATATACATATATATAAAATAGCATCCTACCCACCAACCAGTGTTAGGATAAGTACAATTATTCATAGTCAACATGAAAAGTATTTGAATAAAAACTAAATATAAACTAGCCAAGACCTTTCCTACCTACTACTCCTACTAGGGTACGCCTGTGTAGATAATCTCTAGTCAAAAAGGCAAAAGAAGGCTATACTATCCATGATGTGTGCACAGGCACTATGAGGTCCACTATAGGCTCCTACTGATGACTCTACTGATAGGGAGGGATGTAGCTGAGCACACAAGCAATGCCGGCAGGAGTAGGCTCGGGATGGACATGAGCTTCGTGGCGTGGGTGAGTGGCTCCCCTACGAGCATGTTGACCTCCTCTTAAGGGCTAAGTCACAGTAGCCTCCCCCTCGCTACTACCCCCTATTTCCATGGGAACAGTAGGTGCGAAATTGCCTGAGGAGTACTGGGAAGGAGAATCTTCCGACGGGTCAGTCAGTGGCTCGGTCGGGTAAGGGGGTGATCGGGGGATGTAGACGGGGTAGTCACGAATAGTTAAAGTGACAGGGCAGTACGACAAATCTGCTACCTACGTGGATGGGCACGCTAAAAAATGAGGTCATTTGCAAACGGGGCTGCAGGAAAGAACCTATAACTAGTAACTGGGTATACGAAGGGTTACTCCAAAAACACAAACAGGTGGATGGCACATCGACCCATGAAGTAATATGTTTGGTGAGTAGCATTGAAGTGTATCTCCTAGGTGGGAACGAAGAATGCCATCAGCCTCTAAAGACGAGATGGAAAGAAAGAAAAAGAGGATGAGAAACTTATACAAGAGTTTCAGTAGGGCCACTACAACATTTTAGGCCTACGGCAACACTTTTTGAAGGCAACGTTTCTAAACTGTTGCCTTTGGTTAGTATAGGCAACGTTTTTCTGAGCAAAGGGTTTTGGCAACGAACTTTAAAGCAATAGTTTATAAACGTTGCCTTAGATGAAAAAAAAGAACATATTCAAACCGTTGATGTATCTTTTGCGAAAAGGCAACAGTTATTTAGTCAGATGCTAACACTTTTTAACCGTTGCCTTTTAAGTTTTTACAGGCAACACAATTAAACTGTTGTCTAATTAATTGACCCGACCTAAATTGATTTCCCATTAAAAATTCATTTCCTACTAAAATTATAACCTCTTTCTAAAACAAATAACAAGATTACTTTTTACTTTTGGAAGCCCAATTCACTCTAATCCCTAGCCAAAATTTCCCAATTTCACAGTGCACACATGTACAGGTAGAGCCTTCCTCTCAATTTCCTAATCCCATAGCTTCCTCGAAAATCCTTCACAACTACCACACCTTCTCCGCCGTGTCAGCCACCAGGTAGAGCCACAAACACATCTCACTACCCTCCCCATTTATTCTTTATTTTCACCAACACTAAAACTCTCAATCCCTAACCTGAAATAAAAGAAACCCGTGAACTATCATATCTCATTGAAGGATCTTCTTATTTGTTGCGTGATTCACGCTCTAAAGAAGACTCACACACTCTGAAGAAGACTCATTCTTCATCTTGTGTGGTTCGTTCGTTCGGTGTATTCCTTCCGTGGTCCATCACGCTTTGAGGGATCCCCCACTGCCATGTGAGTACATCGTCGAGCTTCAAGACAAAGAAGTTGGAGATGGCAGCACCCCCCACTGCCAAGGTTCATTCCTCTATTCTATATTTCCCCTGTCCCCATTTCCTTCATGTTCTTGTTCAAACAAACCAAAAAACAAAAAGGGGAATATGAGTTTATCGAAAAATGAAAAGGGAATATGAGCTTTAGCACATCCTATTTTCCCTTGCACAATTTTCTCCCTCTAAATCCATTTTCAAATGCCACCAGTTTTAATTTTTAAAGTCTCAATTTTTTTTTCTTTCTAAAATCTGAAATCGAAGCAGGGCGACGCAAGCTGGCGCGGTGGTTCCTCCAAGCACCCAGAAGAAGCAGTTGGCGGTGGTTCTTCCAAGTAGTGCAGTGGTTCCTTCTAGCAGCGTGGTGGTTCCTCCAAGTAGCATGGTGGTTCCTTTCTGGCATGATGAAAGCTACGCACGGTGATTCCCCTACAAAGATTTTATCCCCTTCTGAGTATTATACAAAGGTTCTTTCTCCTCACTTAGCCAACATAAATTGTAAGCTCTTCTGAGGATTTTTGGTTTGCTTTCACTGCTAGTGGCTAGAGACCTAAGTGTAGAATAATAACATCAAGAAATAAAAAAGAATGAGTTAGAACAAACTAGTTACACTCTCAGGTGTAAAAGTAAAAGCACTAAACTTTTGTTTCAGTAAATGGAAGATATGCTATTTTGCTAGAAGTTCTTTGGACATTTGCAAGTTTTCGGGCAATGCGGTTGTGGTTAAAAATTTGGTCTGTGGAGAAAGGGCAAAATGGACACATAGAGGTAAGTGTTGAAAAGAACTTGAGAGGTTAGGGGGAAAAGAGAGAAGCTTTAATAATTAGAAGGTTGTTGTTATGTGGGTTAGGATTCAGGCATACATTTTATCCAATACAGAAAATCTTAAGAGGCCCATCTAATAGAAAGATTGTGAAATTTTGGATTGGTCTACTTGTATGTTGTATTCTTTTCTCATGATTATTTCTCTTTCATGGTTATGGAAACTAGAACATGAGTTTGTTATATAGTCAGGAGTCTTAGTTTGCCCTTATCTGTATATCAATCATTTTCTAGGAAAGACATTGGCATAATCATATCTCTTGAGGTAAGAAAAAGGATCAATTTTTTCAATCAAAGCAAGATATCATAGATTCCCATGTTGCAAATGAAAACAAATAAAGAGAAAAGACCAACTAGTGTTAGTGGTAAATAAGTGGCATCCTTAGGGAGGGATCAAAATTCAAACTTTGAACAAGGCAATTGTTGAATAAGAGAATCACAATGGTAAGCACCTCATATGCTTTGCGTCTTCATTCCTCCATCATAATTATCTGGTCTATTTTAAATTTTTATAATTTCTTTTATGTTTTGATGCAATCCTAGATGTAGCTGTTATAGGAAGTTTTGATATACGATGCAATTGTCTTAAAGGTAAAGAATCATATAATATAGTTGAAATTTACTTCTTAGATGATCTTTTATCTCTGAGTTCTAATGCTTTCATATATTGGCATATATATTCTGCTACCTTAGCTTAGCAATTGAATGAAGATGATCAACCAGAATCCCAAGTTTAGTCGCATAAAGTGGCTAGCATTAAGCTTAGAAATGCTACAATTTGTATTTCATTGGAATTTGGTGTCTGAAAAATGTTTATTTTTTAATTTTTAATAAAGGTTTGTTTCCTTTGTATTATTTATCTTTTTGTTTGCATAATTTTTTTATGGATGTTGTAATTATAATTGTAACACTAATCTTGACTATGCAAGGTAATATGTAATATAATAAAGTGTGTCTTTTTTCATTTTTGGTAGCATATAAAGTGTCCTTCTCATTGAAACAAAAATAAATATCCATGAAGGGAATGTGTTACAAAAAACTTAAGTATTGGTCTAGGGCTTCTACTTTTTAGGGAGAAAACATTGCAAGTATTTTAAGCCACATCCCCCATTTTCAATGTGTTTTATTGTTGTTGTTTCCCTTACTGATTTGAGACTTATTTGTTCTTTTGCCTGATTCGTGTCATTGTGCATCTCCATTAGTTTAGTGTGTTTTTGACATAACAAGAAGATTTGTCCACGGTTAGCTAATTGTTGAGTTGTAAATATGATTTGGGTAAGATTACCAAATTTAGTTTGATGTATCTTTCAAGGCAAGGTAAGGAATTACCACTCTAGTTTCTGTGTCTTTCATAGTTTCAGTGCTTTTACTTTGTTGGAGAATTTATTATATATATATATATATATAAAAGAAGGACTTTGAATATTATTCTGATCTTTTTGTGACTGATACTAAAAGAAATGAGGGAATATGTTAGGGTGTGAGTACTTTTGTTGGGATTGTGTCCCTGAATTCTCTCATCTCTAAGGAGAAATTCCCCTTCTTTCTCCTTTCACCTCTTCCACACTGGCTACAGGGTATGTCACTTAAAAGCTTTGAAATTTGAAACAAAAAAGGCAAAAAAAAGTGTCTTAAGGATTATTCTCTTGGTTTTCCTTACTGGGTGTTCCTTTTTTTTTTCTCAATTGAATTGAATTGTCTTTTGAGAATTACCTTGTATGCAAATATATTAATTGGCATTGAGCTCTATTCTTTCTTTCTTGTTGCTGCCTTTTAGCTGATCAAATAGCTATGCACACGTGTGTGCATATTTTGCTAATATATCTCTAGATTGATCATCTTTGAAAAATGTGTTTTTTTTTAATTAATACTTCTGTAGAGATGTTCATAAACTAGAGTTTTAGGATGGTGCAAATTTTCCTTGTATCTGTCTTTTTGGGTGATCAGGTGGAGCAAAATTTGAGCAAAACTGCATAAATAATTAGATCAGAATTAAATTTGTTGGTATTTATGAACTCTGACTGGAATTCCTTATGTTGACTTCAGATGACAAATTTCTTGTCAATTATGGTATAGCTTTTTCTGTTTATTTGTTATTTTCCTTTTGAGAGTTGAGCAAATATTTCATTAATATGTATGCACCAAGTAAGCATCTCTATTGCATATTTGGTAGGATAATGTATGATAGAAGTCTTATTAGTTACTACAGAGAATGTATCTTTTAATGCATGATGGATCTTTAAGGGAATTTGCCATCATGTTTAATGGAAAATTAGTATATAACGATATGATTATATATTAGAGCATAGTAACACATTATATTTACCTAACATATTGATGATTCTGTTTTAGTTTTTTCATTATATTGGGGAAGATTTTACCAATTCTAAGGCCTGTGCCTTCACGATGATTATGGAAAGGGCTTCCCAAGTATAATAGCTTTTCTTTCCATCTAAAATAATGCTATTGTGCAGGATATGAAGTCTAGCCATCATTTGCAAATGCATTAAATATTGTCTAATTCAATAAAATAAAAACTACCATGTGTGCTTAATGCTTCACTTTTCGTTGTGGATACATATGGTTTGATGTTGTTTTGATCATGCTGTATTACTTTTAGTTTCTACTCCTTCGCTTTGTGAATTGCTATAGCTAGATGTGGTAATCTTCATCTAGTGGTTCATGTGGTCAGTGAAGACTTGCAAGCCAGATCTTCAACTTTGTTTAATTCTGGTAAGCTTCCACTCTTTTCTTTTTATTATTTATTCTTATTATTTTGGGGTGGAAAGTACTTGTCTCTTATATACTTGCACTTCACACATAGCTGGCTTAATAGTATTGTAAATTTCTTTATATGGTCACCAAATTAAATGTCTTTGGATGATCTAGAATAAACCAGATAGCTATCCTACCCAGTATAGTTAATTTCTAAGAGAAGGCGAGATGTCCAGCTTCGAATCTTGCAGCATGTTGGAATATTACTAGTTTTTCAATCAATTTCTATAGATTAAGGAAGAAATGAGATGTGATAATTATATATATGGTGTATGTTGATTAGTTTTTGTTATTATAGTTTTATGTAAATATAGTTATTCAATAAATTAAGTTTAATAATATTTTGATTTTAAATTGTTGGGTTTATGCTACAGATTGAGCTTAATGCATGTGCAACTCAGGTAGACTGAGAGGAGGATTGATACAAAGGACATAAAGCATGCAATGGATATGATTATGATAGGCTATATTATAGATATTTTGTCTTGTGTCAAGTTCTTATAACTAATGTCCTTCAATTTTGTGAACTACATATAATCACTTTGTGTAACGCCCCAATTTTTCTCAAGAGTATAAATGACCAAAATGCCCCTGAGGTCATTTTTACCTGGAACACGAGGACAGCCAACCTCAACCATCCTTATAAGAGCTTTGATATGTACGAAGGGGATTGTATGTACTTGAGTGTTAATAGAGCAGAAGAATCTTATTTCTGAGGTTTCTGCGTACAAATGACCAAAATACCCTTACAGTAATTTAAGGTAGTTTTGAGTTTTGTTTTGACCCGAACTTGTCTCGGAGGTCTAAAACAATCCACTCTACATGTGGGTGTGTGCACTAAGCCTTCCCAAAGACGTCTGCTACTGGAACCCGGGGAAAGGTGGAGTTTAACCGATCCATGGACGCAGGGCGGCAGGAGTGGGCACACGTGAAGACTGAGCGTGAGCTCCTTGATAGGGGCGCTTCTCGGCTCGCCTAGCCAGTCTCGGCTATGTAACAGTCTCCTCGCTCTCGCCTCACACGAACTGAGGTGTAGGAGCAGAGCTCTTGCTATACATATGCATCGGCAGGTCCTCGGAAGGGTCGCCCTCCGAACTAGGAGACCGAGGCAAGTAGTCCTGGAAGTCTTGAGGCATCGAACCACCAGTGTACGTCCGTAGAATCCTCTCGTCTCGTGTCCGGGTGCGTTAAAAAACCATCGCATTGTCGTAGGGTGACATCGAGGAGAAACGGTAGCTCTGTACAGGGTGTGCAAAGGGGCGTCCGATGAACATGAAGACTCGCACAGTGCACTGCCCCTCAAAATGGTATGATCCGTGATCCGGATCAAAGTGAACCTCCCAAGTCGGCGTGTCAATGAAAATCACGAACGTCACCATCGATCTCTGAAGATGTGACGGAAGAAAGAGAAGGAAGAGAAAGGAGTGAGAATCCTTGCTAAAGAATCTCAGTAGGAGTCTCCTATCCTAGGGTTACGTCGTTCACATTCTCAGGAACCTTGGGTTTAATTATAAAAAGGTGTACATGCATAAAAGGTTCATTATTAGGGTTTTTAAAACCAATTATCCAAGGTCCATTCTTTTTAGTATGCATCTTGATGTCATGAATGCATGGCAATACTTGAGCATATAAATCAACAAATCAAATCATGTAGAAACAATCCATGTGGCATAAGGGCAATAATTCTCAAATGGAACTTTCATCAGTATGTGTGACATCATTCATGAAATCTTTAGCAATGTAGAGGCCACCCCAAATAATAAAACCTAGGCTATGAGCTCATACCTTAGCTAGTCGTCACTAACTCTTGCTTATTATCTGAATAAGCGAATAATAAAATAACATACCCGACTACTTAAGAGAACGGGCTAGGGGGCTAGGGAATTCCTCTCTTAGGACATACCCTCTTTGAAACGCTCTATTGGCCTCGAGTGCACAGCGAATTGTCCGCTTTGGAAAAGCTCATGTCTAGACCCTCACAGTTTTGCCTCCTCCTCACCGTAGCAGGAGAAGTACGTCTCAGTGCTTGTCACATAAAAATCTCTTGGGGGTGCTCGGCCAAACCAGTGTCACCCAGGGTTTTCAACTCATGTGGTACTTTGAAACATTTTTCAACCTTTTTAGGTTTGACGGAAATTCGGCAGCACAACGGCTGTTAAACCGAATTTCCTTCAAACCGAAACTTATGCCACAAGCTATTCACACAACATATTCCTCCTTAAAACCTCATGCTATGATAAACTCATATCTCAAACAATCATTTGCTCATGCATCATAAACATCTCAACAAATTATTGCATCATATAAACATCATAGCATTAACAATTTCTTAATATCTTATGCATTGACCCTTAAGGTCCTTAACTCACAATCTATGTTGTAAATCATCAAAACCTAAATTCTCGGGTATCTATAAGATCATATCCAAGTATTTCTCACTCTACACTATGGTCAAGAACGTCTCTAATTCTCAAGAGTGCAGAATCTAAAATTCTAACTTTACAGGTACCTAGGAGTCACAACAATGACCCTTTTTAAGTCCAGTTTGCTCCTAAGGCATCAAGATCAAGTCCTAAACAAATTATGAGTCATTCCCACACATTTAAACTAATTTAAAACCATAATTATCATTTCTAAACCATGCTGGATAGAATCCAGAAAATTCAAATACTAAGGGATCTAAACTCTCAAATTAATTCTTTTCTAGTTACTAACTTCTCTTATCTTTCACATATGAGTTTTAACATCAATTATACACAAACATACTCATGTTGTCATCATCCAAATAGCATAAACAGTGAGTATATCATGGCAAGGCAGAACCGAAAATACATCTCCATACAAAGGCACAAAACTTGGTTTCTAAAGCACATAAAATACTAGTTTCTCTTGTAACCCTTTTAAAACTATCAAAACTCATTTATAAACATTTTTATCATTTAAAATCCTCAAAATAATCTCAAGGGCAGTAGCTAAACTAAATTTATCTCAAGAGGTCCTAAATTCATAAAACCTTGTTTTAGACATTTCTTGAACTCATATAAGCTTAGAAAAATTATGAAACATAGATTTTAATACTTGTAACAAGTATAACTCCTTAGGGCCGAAATCAAAGAGCTAAACAACATATGGTTTTCAAACCTTTGTTTGAGACAACAATGGGCAAATCTTTGAGCTTTAGGTTCTCTTAAGTGATGATATAAAAATAAACATGCTCATGCACTTGTTTTAGCTTTCATTAGAAAATAAAGTGTGAGCATAAAATAAACATGAGATGTAACTTATTATTATCTTTGGTATTTAGTGAGGACATGAAATATAAACATGATAATGCAAGGCTTGAAATATAAATATGATGATGCAAGTTCATTTATTATTCTTGATGTTTAGTGATGGCAAGGAAAGTAAATATGATGTGCAAGGCATAAACATAAACATAAATGCAAGGTTCATTTTAATCTCATTAGAGCTCTTACAAGACTTTAGAAATACAACCCAACACTTATCTCATCACAAAGAGAGCTTTAGAGTTCTTGAACCAAGTTCTCAAGGGAACTATGAGGTTCTTGAACATCATCACCAAGCTCAAAAGAAACAAACTTTCAAAGAACATAAAACCTCAAATAAAAGGAAACCAAAACCGAAACCTTGTGAGGAAGAAAGACAAGGAAAAACCGAAACCATTAGTAAGAAAAAGTAAAGGTATTCTTGAGCTAAAATCATTTTGAGTTAGAAAGTAAAGATGAAACTTAAAGAAAATAAAAACTCAAGCTCTAGAGGTTCCTTTGAGATGAACACATAGTCATCATCTAGGAGCTCTCATCATTGAGCTATCATGAACCAAGCAAGGCCTCATGGCCGAAACTAGGAGGAAGAAAACAAGGAAAAGTTTCAAAAAGAAATCCAAGAGAAAGCTAGAGAAAAACTCATTTCCAAGAAAAACAAGTTTAGAAAAACACTCCTACCGAGAGTGAAGATAAAAAGCTTGATCTTTGAAAAGGAAATGAGATGAACCACTCCTCCTTGAGGGTTGATGATGATTCGGCCAAGGGGGGATGAAGAGGTTGGAGATGTGTTTTGGATGAGGTTGTGTTTGAGGTCAAATGTTTGAGAGGTTTGATGGTGGTTCAAGGTTGTGAGGTGGTGTTTAGAGGTTATGAGATGATTATGTGATGGAGGATGAAGAGGATGAAGATGAAAAGAAAAGAAGAACTCTCTTGAAACTTGAGAGAAAAAGAAAGGAAACTCAAGAAAGCTTAGAAAACTAAAAGTTTGCAAATGAGCTAAAGTGTTTGCAAGTTCTTCTAATGCACCTATTTATAGAAAAACAAAACAATTGGGGCTCACTCAAGGAGGCCTTGGCCATAGCAAAAAGGGAGGGAAAGAAAGAGAAAAATATCTCTTACAATGTGTCATTGAAGCATGGTTTGAAGTATGGAGGTTATGATGCAAAGCATGGCTTCAAGTAAGGTGATTTGAGTGAATTTTCCTTTCAAATTTGAATGAAATAATTCTTCTAGAAGCTAGGCATGGCTGGCTGTTTTTGAGCCACAAATAAATGAGGAAAATAGCTTAATTCTTTTAGTCATTCACTTGAAAAATCAAGCATGGTGGAAAGTATGACAAATTATGGTGAGTATGACTTGAGGTATGGCTTTGGAATGTTAAAAATTTGAGCTTGTGATGAATATGGGGGAGGGCATGCTTTGGCTAGATTGGGCAGCAAGAGAGAGGAAGACAAATCTCTCATGTAATTGGGTGTTAATGATATGTTTAAGTATGTATTAGTTTAGGTACAAGGTTAGGAGTTATTAAGCATAAGTTTAGGTAACTAAGAATGGGGTTTAAGAGTTTTATGACAAGGCTAAGGAGTGCTCATACACATTTAGAGAGTTTAAAATTCATTTTATGAGTAAACAAGGTAGACAAATTTCCATTATTTAAGGAATTGGAAAGAGAAAACACTATTCAAGATTCCATAACTAGGAATCTTGAATTTAAAATAAGATTTCAAGTTGTAATTAAGCATTCTTAGGTTCTAATCAACTTTAATAAATTATTTTGACTCAAGATTAATTATGGAAATTAATTAATCTTCGATTAGAGCCTAATATTGCTTAGGTTTGCTTAATCACGCGATTAAGCTCAAAAACACAAACTAGGGGCAAAATCATAATTTTGCACTAATTTCGCCCGGGACCTTTTCCACAAAGTTGAAATCAGTCCATTTGCATTTTTCTAGAGTGAGTTACACCTATTTTACTACTACAAGGTCAGATTAAGAGTTTCAGTCTTAGGTTCTACTTTAAAAATTTATATATTGGGCTAGGAAACTCCGTTTTAGGTGATTCTTTTTGGAGAGTGTTCTACAATGAGTCTAGTTTATAATAAAAATATTTTCATTTCGAGATCCTCCATATTTTATGAACACTAATTTTCGAAGTACCTACTGCCAGAAATAACTAGAAATCCCAGCACCTGCCATGTTCATGTCTTAAGTTATCTTTATTAACTCAAGTTTCACATACAATCTTTTAAGTTATATTTGAGTTTGATAACATCATAAAAGTACTCATAGCAGAATAGAACACGTTGTGTTTTCTAAAAATATAATTATTCAGAACTTTTGACAATAACTCAAGTTTGAGGCATTCTATCCATGAGCAAAGTTAGAAGCCAACAATACTTGAACAAATAAAGAAGAAACTCCTACCTCTTGTGTAGGGTCTAAAAAGGGTCCTTCTCTTCTTCCTTAAGCTTTGAACAAGAGTCTTTGGAGTGGATGACCCTCCTTGAATCTTGGCTTTAGAACTTGAGTGCTTAAGAAAATATTTCTCACTAGAGTTAAAGATTGTAACTCTTGTGAGGGCCAGTGAAAGTTTGGACTTAGGATTTAAGTGTTTGGATGAAGTTTAGAGGATCAAGAGAAGTCTTTGAAGAACATAAGAAGAATGATAGAATAAGAAAGAAAGAACACTTAGGGAGTTTCTGAATTGAAGAGAGTTTGAGCAGTATTTATAGTGGAAAGATTAGAGAAAAAACAGAAAAAGGAAAGCACTTGGAGCATGATTTATGGAAACATTTGGCTGAATTTTGGGATGAAAATACTCCTTGTTTTGTGCAAACATGTTTCCATGTTTTATGCAAACATGTTGGATGAAAATGCTCCATGTTTTGTGCAAAGATGTTAGTGGAGATTTTCTAACCTTTAGTGCATGTATGTGATTCAGAAATGTGTATGATGTATGTGGTTAAATTATTGTGCTATCATCTTAATCCAATGGCTTAGATTCATTCTTGTCTAAAGACAAGTCTAGGGATTTGTGCAAATGGCATTGTAGTAATTTCTTTAACTAAAACAAGGATATTTTTGTAATTAGACAATGATAGCGGTATTCTTGTAATTCCATTCATAGAGTAAGGGTATCTTCGTCATTTAATAAGGCATGGGTAGTTTGGTAATTTCCTTACATAGCAAGGGCATTTTCATAATTTCCACTAAGTGATGGCATTTTCGTAATTCTTTGCATTTTTCTCTAGACATACTTAAGTAGTCTATTTGTTGTGTTTCATAACATTTGTCCAGATTCTCTTGGTTTTGCTATCACTAATTAAGATTAATATTTATCTTAGTTATAAATTTGGGGATGTTACAATTACTAAGGTCAATCTTGCTGGAACAGAATCCAGAATTTCCATTTCTAAGGGATCTAGAAATCACATTTTAATTATTTTCTAGTTACTAACTTATCTTAGCTTTCTCAAATTGATTCTAACATCAAATATATATGAATATATACATTCTAACACAATAAAATCATCAACATACAGTGAGCATAATATCAAGGCAGAACCGAAAACATAAACCTCATATCATGCATAGAATTTTCATTTCTAACACACATAACTTACTAGTTTCTCTTGGAACCTTTTAAAGCTTCTAAAACTCATTTGAAAACAAATTTTTTCGTTAAAATCATTGTGAAACCAATGTGGGAAGTAGCTATGCCAAAATAATCTCAAGAGGGATTTAAATAATAAATCATGCTTAAACTATTCCTTCAGATCATCTCTGCTTAAGAAAATTATAAATCATAGGTTTTGGCACTTGTGACTAGATGAAACCACACCAAGCTCATCATCATTACATGGCCGAATTTAGGTCCATCAAACCTCTTCCATTTCCATTCTTTACTTGAGATAATAAGGGACAAGTCTTTGAGCTCTAATATTCTTAGATGACAACAAGAATATAAACATGCTATGCACTTCACTTTATCTTTGTGAGAAAGTAAAGTGAGAGCTTAAAATAAATATGAGATGCAACTCATTTTTATTTTTAAGATTAGGTGATGACTTGAAAAGTAAAAATGAAATGCAAAGCTTGAATTTAAACATGACAATGCAAGTTCATTTGTTTATCTTTAAGAGTTTTGTGATGACATAAGAAATAAATATGCTATGCAAGGCATAAATTTAAATATGAATGCTAGTCCATTATTATATGTCATTAGAGCTCATACAAGACTTTAAGGAAATCAAGATCACAATCCCAATCATAATCTCATCAACATAAAGCAAGCTCTAGAGTTCTAAGTACCAAGGTTTTCAAAGAAACCTCATGGTTCTTTGAACATCATCCTTGAGGAAATGAAATTAAAAAAAAAGCTCCAAAGGAAAAGAAAAGGAAAGAATTGAAATCAAGAAAGGAAAGGAAAATACACCAAGTTCTTTATTATGTACCCAAAACTCCTATCTAGAGTATACTCTAGAATGTGCCGGTCAACTTTAAAGTTGATAAAGGTAAGCCTTGGGTTTATTGAAATCCTTATAATTATTTTCTTAAGTTGAAATCATTAGTGAGCTAGGTAATATATAAAGAACTTGAAGAAAGGAAAACTCAAGCTTTAGAGGTCTCTTTGAGACAAACACAAGGTCATCATCTAGAGGCTCTCATAATCAAGCTATCATGAACAACAAAATTGGCCTTGAAGGCCGAAAATCAAAAGGAAAGGATAAAGAAGAAATCGAAAAAGTGAACCAAGAGAAGTTCATGGAAACAACATTTTTCCTTCAACAACAAAGCATTTTTGAGTGAAATAAAAACTTTAGAACAACTCCCTACCAAGTATGAAGATGAAAAAGGGTTGGTCTTTGAAATGAAAATGAGAAGAAAAGCTCTCCTCAAAGTGATGATGATGATTCGGCCTTGAGAGGAAGAAAAGGAAAGGATGAGTTTTTGTGTAAGCTTGTGTTTGAGGATGAAAGTTTAAGTGTTTAGAAGAGGATTCAAGGTGGTGGTGTGGTGGTTTGAGGTTGTGATTCAAAGAGGAGATGAAGATGAAGGAAAGCTCTTGAAACTTGAGAGAAAAAGGAAGAACTTGCAAGAATGCTAGAAACTTTGAACTTAGCAAATGAACAAAAGTGATACAAGTTCATCCAAGGTAGCTATTTATAGAAAATCAAAACAATGGAAGTGTACGGAGGGGGGAGGTAAGGTGTACGCATGGTGCAAGCAAGGCCATGGAGTGAAAAATAAATTCAACATGTGGAAAATGGGGGAGGAGTGGCCATGTGCTTCTTCAAGCCATGGGCGAAAGATTGGTTCTTTTAATTGTGTGCTAATGATGTGTTTAGGTGTGTATTAGGTTAGGTTTAAGATTAGGAATTGTTAATCAAGTGTTTAGGTAACTGAGAAAGTAATTAGGAATCCCAAGACATGATTAGGGAGTGCTCATACATCATTAGAGAGATTTAAATTCATTATATGCATAAACAATGTAGACACAATTCCTTAATTTAAGGAATTGGAGAGAGAAAATACTATTCAAGATTCCATGACTAGGAATCTTGAATTTAAAAAGAGATTTAGGTTTAATCTAAGCAATTTTAAGTTCTAACTAACTTTAATAAATTATTTTGACTCTAGATTAATTATGAAAATTAATTAATCTTCGATTAGAGCCTAATATTGCTTAGGTTTGCTTAATTACATCATTAAGCTTAAAAATACTATGCTAGGGGTAAAATCGTAATTTTGAACAAAAACTACCCGGGACCACGAAGACTTAAACTGATGTTAAGAAATATATAAAAACATCATTTAAAACCATCTGGAGAAGTTTCGAGCTCATCAGGCACTTATACCTGCGTAAAAACGCTATAGGGGCATTTTGGTCATTTTGACCTGAAACCTCAGAAAACGAGATTTTTGATCCCGGAACCACTCGAAAGTCATCTAATCCCCTTCAAACATTGATTTGGCCCTTCGAGGACTGCCGCGTCATCTATCCTAGAATTCCGGGCAGAAAATGACCTCAGGGGTATTTTGGTCATTTTCACTCAGACGGAAAATCGGGCGTTACATTACTCCCCTCTTTAAAAAGAATTTCGTCCTCGAAATTCGTTACCTTAGAACAGCTCAGGGTACTTCATCCTCATCTCTGACTCCAGCTCCCACGTAAACTCTTCAGTCTTGTCTTGCCCCCATGCCACTTTCACCAAAGGAACAGACTTATTCCTCAGCTGCTTGACCCCGTAGTCCACGATCCTCGTAGGCAACAAGTTGAAAGTCAGGTCCTCCCTTAACTGTACATGCTCTAGCTGTAAGACATGACTAGGGTCAGATTCATATTTTCTCAACTGAGAGACATGAAAGACATTATGGAGATTAGAAAGATTTGGGGGCAAAGCTATTTTGTAGGTTACTGACCTGATTCTCTAAAGAATTTCAAAAGGACCGAGAAATCGGAGACTCAACTTTTTGACTCTCATAGCTCTCCCTATGCCTGTAGTGGGGGTAATTCTTAGAAATACATGCTCTTCTTCTTAGAATTCCAAGGGCGTTCACCTTTTGTCAGCATAACTTTTCTATCAACTTTGAGCGGTTAAGATCCTATCCTTGATTCTCTTGATTTGCTCCGTCGTTCCCCTCACAACATCGGGTCCCAACATACTCTACCTTCGGGTTTATACCAGCATAGAGGGGATTGACACTTCCGTCCATATAGGGCTTCATAGAGTGCCATGCCGATACTTGCATGATAACTGTTGTTATACGCAAATTCAATCAGCGGCAGATACCTATCCCAGCTTCCCCTTTGGTCCAACACACAGGCTCTTAACATATCTTCTAGGGTTTGTGTCGTGTTTTCTGATTGACCATCTGTTTGTGGGTGGTATGCTGTGCTTAAGCATAACTTTGAACCAAAAGCCTTTTGAAAGGCTCCCCAAAAACGTGACGTAAACTGCGGATCTCTATCCGAGATTATCATCGATGGCACACCATGCAACCTCACGATCTCTTGGATGTACAGTTCCGCCAATCTATCCAAAGAGTATGTCACTCTAATAGGCAAAAAGTGGGTCGACTTGGTCAATCGATCCACTATCACCCATACAGCATCATGGCCAGCTTGGGTCCTAGGCAATCCTGTCACGAAATCCATCGATATACTCTCCCACTTCCACTCAGGGATTGACAGGGGTTGCAACATACCTGAAGGTTTTTGGTGCTCGATCTTAACCTTTTGGTAAACCAAGCACTTACTCACCCAGATGACCACATCCTTTTTTAATCCGGGCCACCAGAACATCCTCTTCAAATCCTGATACATATTGGTAGTACCAGGATGAATGGTGAAGTGGATCTTGTGAGCCTCCTCCAAGATCCTCTCTTGGAGGTCATCGTTTCATGACACACAGATTCGCCCTTCGAACTTCCACAAACCATCGGGGCCTTGCTCGAATCCCTTCAATTTCCTAGCCTTGACCACCTCTAAGGTCTCCATAAACTCTTCATTCTCCCTTTGAGCTAGGATGACCCTTTGCTTAAACTTACTCGTCACACTGAGGTGACACATCTTTATACCTCCATTGGTCAAAGACATCCCCAGATTCATGTTGCTAAACTTCTTTATTAACCCAACTTCATTAACCATCATATGAGATAAGCGTAATGATTTTCGACTCAAGGCATCAGCGACTACATTAGCCTTGTCGGGGTGGTAGCTTAAGCTGAAATGATAATCTTTTAGGAACTCCATCCATCTCTTCTGCCTCATATTCAACTCCTTTTGATCAAAGATGTGCTTAAGACTCTTATGATAGGAGAAAAATTTGAACCTAACACCATATAAATGGTGCCTCCACATCTTTAAGGCAAACACTATGGCTGCTAATTCTAGGTCATGGGTAGGGTAACTTACCTCGTGAGGCTTGAGTTGCCTAGATGCATAGGCTACCACTTGCCTATTTTGCATCAACACATAGCTTAAACCCTTGCCCGAAGCATCACAATATACCTCGAAGGATACATTACGGTCAGGTAAAACTAAAACTGGGGTTAAGGTTAGCTTTTCCTTTAGCTCTTGAAAACTCTTTTCACACTCAGGGTTCCACTCAAAGGGGGTGTTCTTCCTAGTGAGCTTGGTTAAAGGTAGGGCGATATAGGAAAATCCCTTGATAAACCTACGATAGTAGCCTACTAAACCCAAAAAGCTCCGTATTTCCATTACGGTGGTCAATCTTTCCCAATTCATTACGGCCTTTATCTCCTTTCGACACTACATGACCTAAAAATTTCACCTCACCCAACCAAAATTCACACTTAGAAAGCTTGGCATACAACTTCTTCTCCTTCAAAATTTCTAATACCAACCTTAAATGACGCTCATGCTCCTCATGAGTTTTCGAATAGATGAGTCTATCACCTATGAACACAACCACAAACTGATCTAAATAGGGTCTAAAGATCCTATTCATGTAATCCATAAAACTGCGGGAGCATTTGTCAAACCAAACGACATCACATTGAACTCAAAGTACCCATACTGGGTTCTAAAGGCGGTTTTAGGTATGTCTTGGTCTCTAACCCTAATCCAGTGGTATCCCGACTTGTAATGCCCCGATTTTCTATTAGAGTGAAAATGACCAAAATGCCCTTGAGGTCGTTTTCTGCCTGAAACTCGAGGATTGCCGACTCGGTAGTCCTCGAAGGGCTAACTCAATGTTTGAAGGGGATTAGTTGACTTGTGAATCTTTCCAGGATTGAAAATCTCATTTTCTAAGGTTTCGGGTCAAAATGACCAAAATACCCCTGTTATGTTTGACACAGGTACGAGTGCCGGATGAGCCCTAAAACTTCTCTAGATGGTTTTAAAAGGTGTTTTTATGTATTTTGTCTCCTCAGTTTTAATCCCGGGCAGTTTTATTGTAAAATTATGATTTTGCCCCTAAGCATTGTGTTTTTGACCTTAATCGCGTGATTAAGCAAACCTAAATAATATTAGGCTCTAATCAAATATTAATTAATTTTCTTAATTAATCTAGAGTCAAAATAATTTATTATAGTTAATTAGAACCTAAGATTTTCTTAATTTAAACTCAAATCTTATTTTAAATTCAAAATTTCTAGTCATGGAATCTTAAATAGTGTTTTCTCTCTCCAATTCCTTAAATTATGGAATTGTGTTCACAATTGTTTAGTCATAAAATGAGTTTAAATTTCTCTAATTGTGTATGAGCACTCCTTAACCATGTCATAAAATTCCTAATTACATTCCTAGTTACCTAAACACTTGCTTAGTGACTCCTAACCTCAAACCTAACATAATACACACCTAAACACATGATTAGCACATAATTAAACAAAAGAAACCTTTCCCCTCTCTTCTAGAAGTCCATGGCCACATCCCCATCCATGCCTCAAATATTTGAAATTCAAATGTATTTTCAAGTCCACACTAAGCCATGCTTAGACCATACTTTGCACCATGCTTGTCATACCTTCAACCATGCTTTGAATGAAAAGTTGTAAGAGATATTTTCTCTCCTCCCATGCCCCCAAGAGCTACGGCCAGCCCCTCCCCTTATGCACCCTCATTGTTTTATTTTCTATAAATAGGTGCCTTAGAAGAACTTGTGTCACTTTTGATCATTTGGCAAGTTTGATCATTTTAGCATTCTTGTGAATTCTTTCCTTTTTCTCTCAAGTCTCAAGAAGCTTTCTTCTTCATCTTCATCTTTTTCACCTCCTCTTTGCATCATCACCTCACAACCTGAAACCACCACCTTGAATCATCCTCTAAATACTCAAACACTCATCCTTAAACTCAAGCTCACAAAGAACACATTTCTTTTCCTTTCCTCTCCCTTTGGCCGAACACATCATCACCACTCTAGGAGGAGTTGTTCTTCTCATTTTCATCTTCAAGACCAAGCTTTCATCTTTAAATTTGGTAGGGAGTTGCTCTCAAGTTTTTGTTTTACTAAAAAATGATGTTTTCTTGAAGTTTCTCTTGGATTTTTTTAAGTTTTTCCTTGCTTTTTCCTTTTCTCTTCATTTCGCCTCAAGGCCTTATTTTGATCATGATAGCTTGATGATGAGTGTCTCTAGAGGATGAGTTTATGTTCATCTCAAAGAGATCTCTAGAGCTTGAGTTTTTCCTTTCTTGAACTTTATCTATGTTACATAGCTCACATGGTTTTTAACTTAAGAAAAATTAATCATAAGGTTTTCAATAAACCCAAGGCCTACCCTTGTCAACCTTAAAGTTGGCCAGCACGTTCTAGAGTTAACTCTAGATAGGGGTCTTGAGTACATAATAAAGAACATGGGGTATATTCCTTCTATTGTGATTTTGGTTTCTTGTTTCCTTTCCTTTATGTTTCGGCCTTTGCTTCCTATTTCCTTATAGCTTTGTTTCCTTTTAAGTTTATTTCCTTGGAGCTTGATGATGATGTTCAAAGGCCATGTGGTTTCCTTGAAACCTTGGTTCAAGAACTCTAAAGCTTACTTTGTTTGCTAAAGATAAATGTTTGGTTGAGACCATATTTCTCTAATGTCTTACATGAGCTCTAAGTTGAGATAAAAAGGAACTTGCATCCATATTTATCTTTATGTCATTACTAAACTCTCAAGATTAAAGAATGAGCTTGCATCCTCATATTTACATTTATGTTCTCACTAAATCTCTAAGATAATAATGAACTTGAATAGCATATTTATTTTTATGCTCTCACCTTCTAACAAAGAGTAAAAATAAAGTGCATTCCATGTTTATGTTTATGTCATCACTTAAGAAATTTAGAGCTCAAGGACTTGCCCATGATTATCTCAAACAAAGTTGGAAATGAATGTGTTTTACTACTTTGATCTTCGGCCTTGTGATGATGTTGAATCTTAGAATAAGATTCATCTAGTCACAAGTGCTAAAACTTATGTTTCATGATTTTCCTAAGCTTTGATGATCTCAAGAAATGTTTTAAGCAAAGTTTTATGATTTAAATCCCTCTTGAGATTAATTTGAAATAGCTACTGCCCTTATGTGTCTTATGATGGTTTTAATGGAATAAAATGTTTTCTAAGGTGTTTTATAAGTTTTAAAAAGGTTCCAAGAGAAACTAGCAATTTATGTGTGTTAAAAATGAAATTTATGCACTATATGATGATGATGTCCACGGTTCTATTTGAGTGTTTTGTGTAACGCCCCGATTTTCTGCTATAGTGAAAATGATCAAAATGCCCCTTAGGTCATTTTTGGCCCGGAATTCGAGGAAAGCCGATCTGACAGTACTCGAAGGGCAAACTCAATGTTGGAAGGGGATTAGTTGACTTGTGTTCCTTTCCGGGATCAAAAATCTCGGTTTTCGAGTTTTCGGGTCAAAATGACCAAAATGCCCTTGTGGTGTTTTACCAGTTTGCAAGTGCCGGATGAACCCGAAACTTCTCCAGATGGTTTTAAAAGACGTTTTTATGTATTCTGTGACTTTAGTTTTGGTCCTGGAGGTCCCAGGCAAAATTAATGCAAAATTATGATTTTGCCCCTAGTTTTGTGTTTTTGAGCTAAATCGCGTGATTAAGCAAACCTAAGCAATATTAGGCTCTAATCGAAGATTAATTAATTTCCATAATTAATCTTGAGTCAAAATAATTTATTAAAGTTGATTAGAACCTAAGAATGCTTAATTACAACTTGAAATCTTATTTTAAATTCAAGATTCCTAGTCATAGAATCTTGAATAATATTTTCTCTTTCCAATTCCTTAAATCATGGAAATTTGTCTACCTTGTTTTAAACTCTGTAAATGTGTATGAGCACTCTTAACCTTGTCATAAAACTCCTAAACCTCATTCTTAGTTACCTAAACTTATACTTAATAATTCCTAACCTTGTATCTAAACTAATCTACACTTAAACCTATCACTAACACACAATTACATGAGAGATTTTTCTTCCTCTCTCTTGTTGCAATCTGGCCGAAGCCACTCCTCCCCCATTTCCATCATATGTGCAAAATTTTGACACTCCAAGGCCATCCTTCCACTTCACTTACACCATACTTTGTCATACTTTCCACCATGCTTGATTTACCAAGTGAATGACTAAATAAATTAAGCTAATTTCCTCATTTATTTGTGGCCCAAAAACCGCCAACCATGCCTTGCTTCTAGATGAAATATTTAATTCAAATTTGAAAGGAAATTCACTCAAATCACCTTACTTGAAGCCATGCTTTGTATCATAACCTCCATACCTCAAACCATGCTTGAATGACAAGTTGTAAGAGATATTTTTCTCTTCCTTCCCTCCTAAAAGCTACAGCCAGCCCTCCTTCCCTTTGGGCTCTCATTTGTTTTCATTTTCTATAAATACATTGCTTACTTGAGCTTGCAAACACTTTAGATCATTTGCAAAGTTTTAGTTTCCAAGCTTTCTTGAGTTCTTTTCTTTTCTCTCAAAGAGTTCTTAGAGTTCTTCTTGTTCATCTTCATCTTCTTCATTTCTTCATCACATAATCATCTCATAACCTCTAAACACCACCTCACAACCTTGAATCACCAACAAACCTCTCAAACACTTGACCTTAAACACAACCTTATTCAAAACACATCTCCAACCTCTCCATCCTCTCTTGGCCGAATCATCATCCACCCTCAAGGAGGAGTTGTTCATCTCATTTCTTTTCCAAAGTTCAAGCTTTTTATCTCTACTCTAGGTAGGAGTGTTTTTCTAAACTTGTTTTTCTTGAAAATGGGTTTTTCTCTAGCTTTCTCTTGGATTTCTTTTTGAAACTTTTCTTTGTTTTTCTTCCTCCTAGTTTCGGCCATGAGGCCTTCTTTGGTTCATGATTGCTCAATGATGAGAGCTCCTAGATGATGACTATGTGTTCATCTCAAAGGAACCTCTAGAGCTTGAGTTTTTACTTTCCTTAAGTTTCATCTTTATTTTCTAACTCAAAATGATTTCAACTCAAGACCACCTTCACTTTTCCTTGCTATTGATTTCGGTTTCCTTACTTTCTTTACCTTGAGGTTTCGATTTTAGTTTCCTTTCCTTTGAGGTTTTATTTTCTTTTGAAAGCTTGTTTCTTTTGAGCTCAATGATGATGTTCAAGAACCTCATAGTTCCTTTGAGAACTTGGTTCAAGAACTCTAAAGATCTCTTTGTGATGAGATAAGTGTTGAGTTGTATCTCTAAAGTCTTGTAAGAGCTCTAGATGAGATTAAAATGAATATTGCATCCATGTTTATGTTTATGCCTTGCACATCATATTTATTTTCCTTGCCATCACTAAATATCAAGAATAATAAATGAACTTGCATTATCATGTTTATGTTTCAAGCTTTGCATTATCATGTTTATATTTCAAGTCCTCACTTAAATATCAAAGATAATAATAAGTTGCATCTCATGTTTATTTTATGCTCTCACTTTATTTTCTAATGAAAGCTAAAACAAGTGCATGAGCATGTCTATTTTTATGTCATCACTAAAGAGGACCTAGAGCTCAAAGACTTGCCCATTGTTGTCTCAAACAAAGGGTTGAAAAATATGTGTTCCCAAGCTTGTGATTTCGGCCTCTAGAAGTTTTATTTGTTACAAGTATTAAAATCTATGTTTCATAATTTTTCTAAGCTTACATGAGTTCAAGAAATGTCTAAAATAAGGTTTTATGAATTTAGGACCTCTTGAGAAAAATTTAATTTAGCTACTGCCCTTGAGATTATTTTTGAGGATTTTAAATGATAAAAATGTTTATAAATGAGTTTTGATAGTTTTAAAAAGGTTCCAAGAGAAACTAGTATTTTATGTGCTTTAGAAATCAAGTTCCATGCTTTTTATGGAGATGGATTTTCGGTTCTGCCTTGCCATTTGATGACCACTGTATGTGCTGTTTGATGATGATAATATGAGTATGTTTGAGTATATTTAATGTTAAAACTCATATGTGAAAGATAAGAGAAGTTAGTAACTAGAAAAGAATTAATTTGAGAAGTTTAGATCCCTTAGTATTTGAATTTTCTGGATTCTGTCCAGCATAGTTTAGAAATGATAATCATGGGTTTAAATTAGTTTAAATGTGTAGGAATAACTCATAATTGGTTTAGGACTTGATCTTGGTGCCTTAGGAGCAAACCGGACTTAGAAAGGGTCACTGTTGTGACTCCTAGGTACCTGTAAAGTTAGAATTTTAGATTCTGCATTCTTGGGGTTTAGAGATGTTTATAGTCATACTGTTGAGTGAGGAATACTTAGATATAATCTTATAGGTACCCGAGAGTTTAGGTTTCGATGATTTATAACTTAGATTGTGAGTTAAGGACCTTAAGGGTCAATGTATAAGACGTTAAGAAATTGTTAATGCTATGATGTTTATATGATGCAATAATATGTTGAGATGTTTATGATGCATGAGGAAATGATTGTTTGAGATATGAGTTTATCATAGCATGAGGTTTAAATGAGGAATATGTTGTGTGAATAGCTTGTAGCATAAGTTCGGTTTGAAGGGAATTCGGTTTAACAGCCGTTGTGCTGCCGAATTTCCGTCAAACCTAAAAGGGTTGAAAAACGTTTCAAAGTACCACATGAGTTGAAAACCCTGGGTGACACCGGTTCGGCCGAGCACCCCCAGGAGATTTTTATGTGACAAGCATTGAGACGTACTTCTCCTGCTACGATGAGGAAGAGGCAAAACCATGAGGGTCTAGACATGAGCCTTTCCAAAGTGGACAATTCGCTGTGCACTCGAGGCCAGTAGAGCATTTCAAAGAGGGTATGTCCTAAGAGAGGAATTCCCTAGCCCCCTAGCCCATACTCTTAAGTAGTCAGGTATGTTATTTTATTATTCGCTTATTCAGATAATAAGCAATAGCTAGTGACGACTAGCTGAGGTATGAGCTCATAGCCTAGGTTTTATTATTTGGGCTGGCCTCTACATTGCTAAAGATTTCATGAATGATGTCACACATACTGATGAAAGTTCCATTTGAGAAGTTATTGTCCTTATGCCACATGGATTGTTTCTATATGATATGACTTGTTGATTTACATGCTCAAGTATTGCCATGCACTCATGTTTTGATATGTTGCATTCATGACATCAAGATGCATGCTAAAAGGAATGAACCTTGGATAATTGGTTTTATAAACCCTAAAAATGAATCTTATATGCATGCACACCTTTTTGTAATTAAACCCAAGGTTCCTGAGGATGTGAACGATGTAACCTTAGGATAGGAGACTCCTATTGAGATTCTTTAGTAAGAATTCTCACTCCTTTCTCTTCCTTCTCTTTCTTCCATCACATCTTCAGAGAACGATAGCGACATTCGTGGTTTTTGTCGACACGCCGATTTGGGAGGTTCACTTTGATCCGGATCACGGATCATACCATTTTGAGGGGCAGTGCACTGTGCGAGTCTTCATGTTCATCGGACGCCCCTTTGCACACCCTATACAGAGCTACCATTTCTCCCCGATGTCACCCTATGACGATGCAATGGCTTTTGAGCGCACCCGGACGCGAGACGAGAGGATTCTATGGATGTACACTGGTGGTTCGATGCCTTGAGACTTCCAGGACTATGTGCCTCGGTCTCCTAGTTCGGAGGACGACCCTTCCAAGGACCCGCCGACGCATATGTATAGTGAGAGCTCTGCTCCTACACCTTAGTTCGTGCAAGGCGAGAGCGAGAAGACTGTTATACAGCCGAGACTGGCTAGGCGAGCTAAGAGGCGCCCCTGTCGAGGAGCTCATGCTCAATCTTCACGTGTGACCACTCCTGCCACCCTGTGTCCATGGATCGGTTACACTCCACCTTTCCCCGGGTTCCAGTAGCAGACGTCCTAAGGGAGGCTTAGTGCACACACCCACGTGTAGAGTGGATAAACCTTCTTTTGTTTTGAGGTTGTCCATCATAGGTGCACTCGGGTAGTTGTGGTTTGTTTATGCTTTCTCGTTTCGGTTGTATTTCCTTTCTTATGTATTCCAAGTTCAGCCCATTTCTATAAGGGTGTGACTACCTATGTATCTTAACTATATTATTAATGAAATGTTTCCTTTGTTGTTATGATCGTTGTTCTATTGTTACTTGCTTTAGCTCTTGTGTTTCCTTATGATTGATATTTATGTCTCTCGTTAGATAAGAGTGTGGCTCTCACTTTGATTTATATTTTCAAAAAAGAAAATTTACCCGTAATTTTCACTAAGTGTTTTAATAAAATGATGAGACTAAGAAGTAATAACCAAATGATTAACCTAATGTGTTCTAGAAAGTTAGGTTAAGAATTAGGGTGTTACATTTTGCTCTCTGTATGATGTTGTTTTGATGATGATAAAATGAGTATGTTCATGTAGATTTGATGTTAGAATTAATTTGAGAAAGTTAAGACAAGTTAGTAACTAGAAAGGAACTAACATGAGACTTTTAAATCCCTTAGAAATGGAATTTTCTGGATTCTGTCCAGCAAGGATAAAAATTAGAATTAATGGTTTATAATTAATTTAAATGTGTAGGAACTACTCATAATTGGGTTAGGAATTGATCTTGGCACTTTAGGAGAAAACCAAACTTAGAAAGGGTCAAAGTTGTGACTCCTAGGTACCTGTAAAGTGTGAATTATAGATTCTGCACTAATGGACTTTAGAACGAGTTATGATCATAGTAAATAGTAAGAATAATTAGTTTTGATCCTATAGGTGCATAAAACATTAAGATTTGATGATTAGAGAATTTAAGTTTTAAGTTTAAGGCCTCAAGGGTCAAGCATAATACACCTTAGGTTCTTGGATGCAATAAGTTGTATGACGTGATGATATATGTGATGTGCTGAATATGTAAATGTGATTTCAAGTTGAGCATGATTAGAGAGTTTGAATGAGGAAATGCTTATGTGTTACGAGTTATGTGGCATAAAGTTTGTTTGAAGGAAATTCGATGTACAACCGTTATTGTAACACCCTAAATCTTAACCCAAGACTACTAGTATGTACTTAGGTTAATCTTTAGAATATTACCTCTTGGTCTCATCTTTTACTTAGAAAATACTTAGCGGAAATATGGGTAAAATTTTTCTTTTTGGAATTTAAAATCAAAGTGAGAGCCATGCACGAATCCTTAAGAGGAAGCATAGAGAAACATATAAGCAAAGCGTAAAGAAACACATCATATCATGGAGACATCAACTGAAACATAGTTATATATATATATATGTTGTGCCTACCTAGAAGGGAAGGACTATTCAATACATCGGGAAGCGGAATACAACTGAAATGCAATACATGGAAATCATAAAAAGCAAATACAAGAGAAACAACACCCATACCCATGTGCACCTAGAGTAGACAACCTCATATACAAAAGAAGGTTTGTCATCAACTATGTGGCGTGTGTGCACTATCTACTACCCCTCCTATGTCTACTCCTGCTGGTCCGAATACTGTGGGGTCGAGTCGATCCACTGACGAATCTCGGCGGGAGTGGTCGAGCGCATCATCGAGGCACGTCCACCGCGGCGAGGGCGCATAGATGGCCGTCGAGCCAACCTCGGCTGGACCACCGTCTCCTCACTCCTAGCCCTCATCGGTGGAGGAGCGGGACTGGAGCTCCAACTGTACATGTGGGATGGCGGGTCCTCGGATGGGTCCGTTTCTGAGTACTGGGGACGCGGCACGTACTCGGGGTACTCGCGTACTGCTGATATCTCGGGCTCCATGCGGAGGATCTGCTCATCGCGTGGTCTCGCTCGCTCAAAAATCCCGTTATGACGGTAAGAAGCAGTCGGGGTGAAGCGGTAGCTCGGGACGGGGTGCGCGAAGGGTCGTCCCATGAACATGAATACTCTGACAGTGCAGCGACCCTCAAAATGGTATGACCCGAGTGCCAGGTCATGGTGTAGCTCCCATACCGGGGTGTCGATGAAGAGTACGAATGTCGCCATCTGAAGATATGACGGAAGAAAAGAGAAAGGGAATGAGAATCTTTCTAAAAGAATTCTCAGTAGGGTTATCCCTACCTAGGTGACATCGTCACATCCTCAGGAACCTTGGGTTTATTTCTAAAAAGGTGTGCATGCATATAAATTCCTATTGAGTCAGTTTTCTAAAGAGGTATTTTATCCAAGGCCCGTCATATTTTATAATGCGTCTTATAACTTAAGCAGAAATATACTAATGATATGAATACATCATAAAGGTAAACCAAACAATAGAATAACTAAGAAACATTATAGCATTGGCATAAGTATAGTATATGTGACATTGTTAACTTTAACTTTCATCTCATGGGGCCGCCCTAAAACATTTATAGGTTATGAGCTCATACCTTAACTAGTCGTCACTAGCTCTTACTTATCCTATGATAAGCGTAACATAATCCCGACTTAAAGTACGGGCTAGGGGGCAAATTAAGGATCTCCTTTCTAGGATCATTTCCTCTTTGAAACGCTTTACTAGCCACGCGGGCCTCGCAATTTGTCCGCTTTGGCAGGCTGCATCTACACATACCCTCACGGATTTGTCTCCTCTTGGGGGTGCCCGGCCGAACCGGTGTCACCCAGGAGAAGCGCGTCTCAGTGTTGTGTCACATTTAAGTTCTCATAAGCATTAAATCATAAGTACCTCATCATTTATCATATTCATTTTTATCATGCATCCTCATATAGCTTTTTCATAACATATATATCATCACATGAAACTTTCTCATAACATATGCATTGTCACATAAAACTTCCACATAACATAAACATCATCACATAGTCATATCTAACATTTATCCCCATAAGCTTATAGACTTGATATGTTATAACCCATAGTGTTTTAAACTTTGATTCTTATGAGTCTTAAACTTGCAAATTAATTGTTCTAACATTATCCTTATCCTCTTATACACCTATAGTTTCACAACTAATGAGTTATACAAATTTTTATGCTCAAGAACTAATCCAAACAGCACTAAGTAGAATTTGGACAGCTTTATATGTGATTACGGGGTTCTAAAAATTACGGTTTAGATCTTTATCTCACGTTCTAAGTTATTGATCATCAACGCCTAGTTTCTTGGGAACCTATAAGGTCATAACTAAGTATTTCTCACCTCACACTATGGTCAAGAACATCTCTAAACCTCAAGAGTGCAGAAATCAAAATCCTAACTTTACGAGTACCTAGAAGTCTCAATAATGACCCTTTCTAAGTTCGGTTTGCTCCTAAGGTTTCAAGATTAAGTCCTAAACCAATTATGAGTCATTTCTACACACATAAACTAATTTAAAACCATGATTATTGAATCTAATCCTTGCTGGACAGAATCCAGAAAAATAAATCTTTAAGGGATCTAGAACTCTCAAATTAATTCTTTTCTAGTTCCTAACTTATCCTATCTTTCACATATGAGTCTTAACATAATTATTACTCAAACATAAGCATATTAACATCATTAACACAGCTCATATAGTGGCCAAACATAGCAAGGCAGAACCGAAACAGAAACTCCATTTAAAGACATTGAACATAGTTTCTAAAGCACATAAAATACTAGTTTCTCTTGGAACATTGTTAAAACTTTCAAAACTCTTTTATGAACATTTTTATCATCTAAACTCATGAAAATATTTAAGAGGGCAGTGGCTATATTTATTTTCATCTCAAGAGGTCCTAAATTCATAAAACTTAGTTATACATATTCCTTATGCTCACATAAGTTTAGAAAAATTATAAAACATAGTTTTCAATACTTGGAAACACTAAGGCCTCATAGGGCCGAAATATGAACCCAAGGAAATAAATGTTTTAGACCTTTGTTTGAGATATCAATGGGCAAGTCTTTGAGCTCTAGAATCATTAAGGTGATGACATAAAAATAAACATGCTCATGCACTTATTTTAGTTATTGCTAGAAAGTAAAGTGAGAGCATAAAATAAATATGTGGTGCAATGTATTATTATCTTTGATATTTAGGTGAGGACTTGAAATATAAATATGATAATGCAAAGCTTGAAATGTAAACATGATAGTGCAAGTTCATTCATTATCTTGATATTTAGTGATAGCAAGGAAGTAAACATGATATGCATAGCATAAAATAAACATGATGCAAGATTCATTTTACGTTTAACTAGAGCTCATTCAAGACTTTAACAAGATAGCAACCCAATACAATATCTCAAAGATTCTCAACACAAAAACCGAAAGTCATATAAAAAGGAAAGACAGTGAAACTACATCAAGTTCTTTATTAAATACCCAAAACCCCTATCTAGAGAAAAATCTCTAGAACGTGCCGGCCAACTTAAAGGTTGACAAGGGTAGGCTTGGGCTTTTAGAAATCCTTAGATTAATTTTCTTAAGTTGAAAAATCATGTGAGTTAGATATCATATAGATGAAGTCATAAGAAAAGGAAAACTCAAGCTTTAGAGGTTTCTTTGAGATGAACACAATGTCATCATCTAGAAACTCTCATCATCAAGCTATCATGCTCAAAATCAAGGCCTCATGGCCGAAAATGAAAAGAAAGGAAAGACAAAGGAAAGTTAAAAAAGAATCCAAGAGGAAACTAGAGAAAAACACTTTCTTGAGCAAAATAAAGTTTCAAAACAAATCCCTACCTAGTGATGAAGGTAAAAGCTTGATCTTGAAGATGGAAATGAGATGAGCAACACCTCCTAGGATGGTGATGATGATTCGGCCTTGATGAGAGAAAAAGAAAGGAAATGTGTTTCAAGTGAAGTTGTGTTTGAGGTGTGGTGTTTGAGAGGTTTGATGATGGTTCAAGGTTTTGGGGTGGTGTTTGATGGTTGAGAGGTGATGATGAGATGAAGAGATGAAGAAGATAAAGATGAAAAGAAAGGAAGAACACTCTTGGAACTTTGAGAGAAAAAGGAAAGACTAGCAAGGCAACTCTAAAACTCTAAACTTTGCAAATGCTTCAAGGTGCAACAAGGCTAACACAAGCATCCTATTTATAGAAAAACAAAAGCATGGAGGAGTGAATGGGGAGGGCTTGGCCGTAGCTTTTGAGGGAGGAAGGAAGAGAAAATATCTCTACACAAGGTCATTCAAGCATGGTTTGAAGTATGGAAGCTATGCTACAAAGCATGGCTTGACTATGCTACAAAGCATGGCTTGATGTGAGTTAATTTCCTATCACATTTTTATGAAATTAGTCTTCTAGAAACAATGCATGGCTGGAACTTTTCCAGCCACAATTAAATGGGAAAAATGGGTTGTTTTAATTATTTATTCATGTGGAAATTCAAGATTGATTGAAAGTTATGACAAGGTATAGTGTATGTGACTTGAGGTATGGCCTTGGAGTGTTGAAAAATTGAACATGTGATGCACAATGGGGGAGGACAGCTTCAGCCAAGGCTGGACAGCAGAGTGGGGGTGAGTTTTGACCATTTAATTGTGTGTTAATGGTAGGTTTAGATGTGTATTAGCTTAGGTACAAGGTTAGGAATGATTAAGCTTAAGTTTAGGTAACCAAGAATGTGATTTAGGGAGTTTATGACAAGTTTAGGAGTGCTCATACATCATTAAAGAATTTTAAACTCATTTATGAATAAACAATGTGTAACACAATTCCATGATTTAAGGAATTGGAAAGAGAAAACACTATTCAAGATTCTATGACTAGGTGTCTTAAAATTAAAATATGATTTTAGGTTGTAATTAAGTACTTTTTGGTTCTAATCAACTTTAATAAATTATTTTTACTCAAGATTAATTAAGGAAATTAATTAACCTTCGATTAGAGCCTAATATTGCTTAGGTTTGCTTAATCACGCAATTAAGCGTAAAAACACGAAACTAGGGGCAAAACCGTAATTTTGCACTAATTTTGCCCGGGACTTAAAAAAATAAAACTGAGGTCATAGAACACATAAAAATGCCTTTTAAAACCATCTGGAGAAGTTTCGGGTTCATCCGGCACTTGCAAATGGGTAAAACACCTTGAGGCGTTTTGGTCATTTTGACCCGAAAACTCGAAAAACGAGATTTTCGATCCCGGGGAGGTACACAAGTTATCTAATCCCCTTCAAACATTGAGTTTGCCCTTCGAGTACTGCCAAACTGGCTTCCCTCGAATTCCGGGCTGAAAATGACCTCAGGGGCATTTTGGTCATTTTCACTCTAACAGAAAAATCGGGGCATTACAGTTATGCTGCCAAATTTCCATTAAATCTAAAAGGACTTGAGAATGTTTTTGAAGAACCATATGAGATTAAAACCCTAGGTGACACCGATTCGGCCGAGCACCCCCAGGAGATTTTTATGTAACAAAGCACTAAGACGCGCTTTCCTAGGTGACACCAGTTCGGCCGAGCACCCCCAGGAAAGACAAATCTGTGAGGGTATAAGTAGATGCAGCCTACCAAAGCAGACAAATTGCTATGCACTAGATGCAAGTAAAGCATTTCAAAGAAGGTATATCCTAAGAGAGGTGATCTTTAGCCGCCTAACCCATACTCGAGAAGTCGGGATTTTATTATGTTTTTCACTTATCCAGATGATAAGTAAGAACTAGTGACGACTAGTTAAGGTATTAGCTCATAACCTAGATGATGTTTTAGGGTGGCCCTATAATGCTAAAGCATGATGTTCTAAGTCACAAAGTTGAGGAAAGTTCCATTTGAAAGTTATACGCCACTTTGTGCCACTTGTATGCTTCTTGATGTTATACTTTGTTGAATTATTTGTTTAAAGGTATTACCATGCATTCATGCTTTGATATATTGCATTCATGGCATTAAGATGCATTCCAAAAGGAACGAACCTTGCAAATCTAGCTCTATAACCCTAATTAAGGAACACTATATGCATGCTCACTTTTTAATAATAAACCCAAAGTTCTTGAGGATGTGAATGATGTAACCCTAGATAGGAGGTCCCTACTGAGTTTCTTTAGCAAGATTCTGACTCCCTTCCTTCTCGTCACATCTTCAGAGCTCGATGGCGACATTCGTGGTCTTTATCGACACTCTGATGTGGGAGGTGCACTATGATCCGGAGCACGAGTTGTATCATTTTGAGGGATGTTGTGTTGTTCGCATCTTCATGTTTGTGGGACGTCCCTTTACACACCCTTTACATAGCTATCGCTTCTCTCCTATGTCTCCCTACAACGATGCTATTGTTTTTTAGTGTGCCCAGACGCGTGACGAGAAGATTCTGCGGACATACTCCGGAGGGTCGGCTGCTTACAACTTCCAGGACTACATGCCCCGATTTCCAGGCTTAGAGGATGACCCTTGGAGGATCCGCTAACTGACATGTATAGGGAGAGCTCCACCCCCACTCCTCATTTCATGAGAGGTGAGAGCGAGGTACGCAGCCGAGGTTGGCTGGGCGAGCCAAGATGCACCCCTACCGAGAAGCACATAATCAGCCACCACGCGTGCCTACTATTGCCGCTCTACGTTTGTGGATTGGTTTTATCCTGCCATACCCCGGGTTCCAGTAGTAGGTGTTTTAGGGGAGGTTTAGTGAACACACTCACTCATAGAATAGGATAAACCTTCTTTTGTTTGAGGTTATCCACCTTAGGTGCACTAGGGTATGGGTATCGTTTAGTATGATTTCCTTGTATCTTTCTATTTCCGTTGTATTTACTTTCCTTGTGATTTACTTTCCTTTGTACTAAACTAAGCCCCACTATTTGGTGGGCATACGGTAATATTAATGAAAGTACTTCCTTTGATGTGTCATTGATTGCTCATTGTTATATGTTCATTTACCTTGTGTTTATTCTTTGTGAATTGCAATGTATGTTTAGTTCGCGATTATGTCGTACGCGGCTCTCACTTTGCTTTTATATTTCAAAAAAAAAATTTACCCGTATTTTCCGCTAAGTATTTTAACAAAGAACGAGACTAAGAAGTAATAACCTAATAATTAACCTAAATATATTCTAGAGTATTGGGTTAAAAATTAGGATGTTACACGACCTCAAATCAATCTTAGAGAATACCACCGCTCCTTTCAATTGGTCCATCAGATCATCAATGCTAGGCAAAGGGTACTTATTCTTCACTGTCACTTGATTCAACTGCCGATAATCTATACACAACCTCATACTTCCGTCTTTCTTTTTCACAAATAAGACCGGGGCTCCCCAAGGTGAAGCGCTAGGTCTTATAAAGCTCTTCTCTAACAACTCCTCGAACTAGGTTTTCAACTCAGCTAATTCTAAGGGTGACATTCGATAAAGAGCTATAGAGATCGGTCATGTTCCAGGAACCAGCTCTATAGAAAACTCTATTTCCCTTTCGGGAGGGAACTCTGGTATTTCATCCGGAAATACCTCAGGATTGTCTCTTACCACAGGTATATCACCTAGGTTTTGCTAAAAGTCTACCTCACAAGCGGCTAGGAGAACATATCCCTTAGTCTTTTCCCAACTACTGTAGACCTCTATGGAATTTAGGTATAGTCTCAAGGGTTGACTAGCTTTACTAGGAGGAGAAGGAAAAACAACCGTTTGGGTACTACAGTCTAACAATACATGGTTGGCATGGAGCCAATCCATGCCTAAGATTATATCTATGTCTTTTAGGGGTAAACTAATAAAATCTATGATGAAAGATCTATTTTCTATAGTAAGATGACAATTTAAACTGCAATTGCAAGTATTAATAGGACGATTTGTAAGGGTAGAAACAATAAGATCAAAAGGAAGTTTGGAAACTTTCAAATTTAAAGACTCAACACCAGCATGTGAAACAAAAGAATGGGTTATACTAGAGTCATAGAGTACAGTTAAGGTTCTACCATTTAATTCGCACTTATCTTGAATGAGGTCATTGGATTTCTTCGCGTCCTCCGCCCTGAAGGCAAAGACTCATCCTTGGTGTTGTGGCCTGGGGTTTTGGTTTGATGGGCCTCCGTTCATGCAATCTTTGTCGTAGTGGCCGTGCTTGCCACATCGGAAGTAAACTCCCTGTCCAGCCATGCAGAGGCGATTGCCATGGTTCCTTCCACACCAGGGGCATACTTCAGCTGATGTGGGTTCGAGGAAAGCAGTGAAGGCTCCTTGCGATGCCTTGTTCTTGGCCTTACTGGACCCTCTTTGCTGGTTGGTCTGAGGACCACCCGTTCCTTGTTGTTGATTATTGAAATTCCTCGGGCCGTTGTGCTGGAAAAGCGGCCTTTGGTGTGGTTTGGATTATTGATACGCGGGTGTTCTTAGTTGTTGTTGTTGTTGTTGTTGTGATCTTTGTTGTTGCTGCTATTGTCTGAACTGATTGATCTGGTACAAGCTATAGTGATTCCTTGATTGGTGTTGCAGCTTGAACCTCGAGGCTTGCGATCCTAGCCCCTTAGCTCGCTCTGCCCTCATGGCATTGAGCTTCCTTTGTCCCTCTTCTAAAATTTGGCATTTGTTGATCAGGGTAGGGAAGTCCCTGATCTCCATATGTGCCATTGCAAAGTTGAGCTCTGCCTTCACTCTAACCTCATACTTGACGCACTTCCACACCTCATCGGGGTTCTCTTGGAACACCTGAGAAAACTTGATCAACTCCTCGAATTTTACCATGTACTGGGTGACAGAAGACCCATCCTGCATTAGTTGCATAAATTTGATGTCTTTGGCATTCCTCACAGACTCCAGGAAGTACTTCTTGTAGAAATACGTCTTGAATAGCTCCCAGTCGATGGGGGTTCTAGCAGCTTCCAACAGCCTCCTTGTGCCGATCCACCAGAATTCGACATTGGACTTCATCATAAAGGCAACGAAGGTAACCTTCTGCTCTTCCGAGCAGGCAACTACTAAGTAGATCTTCTCCATATCTTTGATCCACTCATCAGCTTTGTTTGGATCCATGGCCCCTCTAAACACAAGCGGGTTCGCCTTGTGAAACTTACCGAAGCAAGTTTGCTCCAGCATCTCAGTAGCAGGGGGACCATGAGCAGCTTCCCCTTGATTCATCCGTTCAAACATTCATTCCATGGCTCATGCCATGTCACGAATGGCAGCAGCAGTCGCATTGTCTTGATCTCCCTTATTCGGATTCTTAGGCTATCGTCGTGGTGCCATTGGTTCCTAAACACATAAGACAGTGAACATCAAGTTGATCAGGCTCAATATTCCATGCGAAATGAGCTAGTTACCATGGCATACGCAAGCAACAGAAGTCATGTATCCCTAGTCCTATGGCTTATCTCTAGCAAGCACTACACAAGAGGTAACTATTACATCATGCTTATAAAGCATGGTCAGTCCAATCCTCAGGCTCTGTGATAATTGAACTGCTCTGATACCAAAATGTAACATCCTAATTTTTAACCAAATACTCCTAGAAAGTATTTAGGTTAATCATTAGTTTATTACTTCTTAGTCTCATTCTTTTAAAATCTTTCTTTAAATTACTCAGTGCAAAATACGAATAAATTTTTTTTGAAAACATAAAGCAAAGTGAGAGCCACGTACATCGTAAGACAGGAAAATAAAATCATGGAATAACAAGGCATGAAAGAACATGGAACAATAAATAACATATCAAAGGAAATACTTCATTAATATTCATAACATGCCCACCTAATTGTAGGGCTTAGTTTAGTACAAGAAGGTGCAAATACAACAGGAAAGGAAATACAACAGAATGTAAATACAAGGAAAGCGTAAATAAAAATACTCCTACCCTAGTGCACTTGAAGTGGATAATCCTCATAACAAAAGAAGGTTTATCCTATCTATACATGGTGTGTTCACTAGCTCTCCCCAAGAGGCTCTACTGCTGGCAGGGATGATCCTTAGGTGACGGGGGTATGTACCCAGGGAGCTGCTCGAGCTCCTCAGACGTAAACAAGTAGAGTGGGGAACAGATACAGGGCGGCTGAATGTGTGCTCCACGACGAGGGTCCATCTCAGCTCTCCTCGCTAACCTCGGCTGCATCACCGTTGTAACATCCTAATTTTTAACCCAATACTCTAGAACACATTAGGTTAACCATTAGGTTATTACTTCTTAGTCTCATTCTTTTATTAAAATACTTAGCGGAAAATACGAATAAATTTTTCTTTTTGAAACTTGAAAACAAAACATTAGCCACGTGCTAAAATAAAGTCTAACAATTGTCACAAACATAACATAAGAGAGAAGCAAAGCATATCATCATTAACCACAGAGTACAAAAGTTACACATATCAACACAACATAGTCATATCTTCATAAGTACATTAGTTACTACTAACATAGCTTCATTGTCACACCAAAAGAATTACACATATGTAGATCTAAAGAGACATCTATGCACTTCCATTGCATTCCACTAATCCGACTTGCAGTGTATGCCTCATGCCCATGCCTTAGTAGAAATCGCGAACCGCATTACTATCTTCGTCTGGAGACGACATAGAAGAAAGAGAGATAGGGATGAGAAACTCATTCAATATTCTCAGTAGGGATTTCTGACTCCAACACACGTGTCATCGTCATCGTCCCTCATTCAATATAAAAACGTGGTCATGCATAAGGTTTAACTTTTAAACTTCTCAAATCTATTTATCCGAAGTGGGTGTCTTTTAGTATGGATCTTAATGATATGAATACAACATATATTGGATAAATGCATGACAATACTTTATGCAAACAGTCGATAGAACACAACATCAAGATAAACATTAACATATAAATGGCATATAAAACTCTTTCTTTTCTCATAACTGTGTGACTTTAAAACATCATATCTCTTTCTCATGCTTGAACTCCTTAGTTCTTTTTCTCAAAGATCACCCTCTTAAACATGGTCACCTAAATCCAACCGACATACCACCCTGGCGATTTTTATCATGGTCCCCAAACTCCGTCTCACCTAAATGCTTAGGAATGAGCTCAATCCTAACTAGTCATCACTAGATTTAACATGGGGAAAAATAGAGGGGGTAACACATCACTAGCTTCCAACTTATTATCTGAATAAGCTGATCATAAAAATGATATCCCGACTACTAGAGTACGGGCTAGGGGCTTAAGGGTCACCTAATACACCGACTCCCAGAGTATGGGTTAGGGACTTAAGGATCACCTAATACATCGACTCTCAAAGTGCGTGTTAAGGTCATTTCCTTTCTTCAAAACGCATCTACGGCATCTAGTGCACAGTAAATTTGTCCGCTCTGGTAGGCTGCATCTACCATACCCTCACGGTTTTGTTATCTCCTTACTGAGGTAGGAGAATGCGTCTCGGTGTGTTATGCAAGAATGCATCATAAACACATGCCCTCAACTATCATCATGGAACTTCATGCAACATGCATATCATGCTCATCAATTCATGCAATTCATCATAGTATGCCACATCAACTCATAATGCATGTACTTACACATTCAATTTCATATTTCATAATCCATTTCTAAAGTCATATAAACAGTTTCATCCTAGCACATGCACTCACACATCATCATAGCGTTAGCATAAAAAGAATTCACATTGTCATAACTCATATATCATCACATCATGCATCAAAACACCATGCGTGCATAATTAAACTCATAGCATTAAAATCTCTTCATGTCTTATGCTTTGACCCTTAAGGTCCTTCAACTTGAAATCTAAGTTGTATGTCATCATAACTTAAGTTCTTGGGTACCTATAGGCTTATATCTAAGTATTCCTCACTCAATTCTATGATCATAAACATTTCTAAACCTCAAGAGTGCAGAATCTATAATTCATACTTTACGGGTACCTAGGAGTCACAACTTTGACAATTTCTAAGTTCGGTTTGCTCCTAAGGCATCAAGATCAAGTCCCAAACCAATTATGAGTAGTTCCTACACATTTAAACTAATTATAAACCATGATTTCTAATTATTAACCTTGCTGGACAGAATCTAGAAAAATCCATTACTAAGGGATCTAAAAGTCTCAAATTAATTCTTTTCTAGTTACTAACTTCTCTTAACTTTCACATATGAATTTTAGCATCAAATATACATGAACATACTCATATTATCATCATCAAAACAGCATAAAACAGTGAGCATGCTAACCAAACAGAACCGAAATTATCTCCATCAAACAAAGCATAAAACTTGATTTCTAAAACACATAAATTGCTAGTTTCTCTTGGAACCTTTCTAAAACTTTTAAAACTCATTAGTAAACATTTTTATCATACTAAATCCATAAAAATACTTTAAAGGGCAGTAGCTACTTTATTTCATCTTCAAGGGGTTTCAATACATAGAAACATAATGATATTTCATGCTAGTTTTTAACTAGACTTAGGAAAATCCTTAAAACATAGTTTGTTGGTCCTTGTAGCTAGATGAAACCCATGCTAGGCTTACCTATACCACATGGCCGAAATCTTTGTACAAAAAATACCAACCATTTTCTTACTTTACTCAAGATAAAATAGGCAAGTCTTTGAGCTCTAGGTTCTCTTAGGTGATGACATAAATTTAAACATGCTTATGCACTTATTTTATCCTTTATTAGAAAATAAAGTGAGAGCATAAAATAAATATGAGATGCAACTTGTTATTATCTTTAATATTTAGGTGAGGACTTGAAAATATAACCATGATAATGCAAGACTTGAAATATAAATATGATAATCCAAGTTTATTTATTATTCTTGACATTTAGTGATAGCAAGGAAAGTAAACATGATGTGCAAAACATAAACATAAACATGGATGCAAGATTCATTTTAATCTTTGCTAGAGCTCTCACAAGACTTTAAAAGATCAAACATAACCTAACATATCTCAACAAAGTAAAGCAAGCTCTAGTGTTCATGAACCTATGGTTTCAAAGAGACTCATGGTTTGAACAACATCATCAAGCTTTAGAGGAAATGATCTAAAAGAACCAAAACAATATTATTTCTTGGTACAAAGTAAATATAGAGACACTTTAAAACTTTTAACAAATTCTTTGAAGGAGAACATATAGTGGCCGAAGCCATGTAGGAGAAGAAAAGGAAAGAAAAACCAAAACTTTACTAGATCAAGAACAAAACTTAAGCTTTAGAGTTCTCTTTGAGATGAACACAAGGTCATTATCTAGAGACACTCATCATCAAGCTATCGTGAAGAATAATAGGCATTGAGGCCAAAAAAAGGAAAAAGGAAATGAGAAGGAAAATCGAAATAAAAAGGAAAAGAAAAGGAAAGGAAAACCAAAGTGCTTCAAAGTTAAAAACAAGTTTCAAGCTTTAGAGGTTTCTCAAATGAAAATCTCAAGACCATATTTTGAAACCTCATCATCAAGCTCAAGATTTTCCTTTCAAGAACCAAGTCTCATGACTAAAACAAAAAAAGGAGAAAAAGAGTTGAACCAAGAGAAAGCTAGCATTTTTATGTCAAAAACAACATCATAAAGAAAAAGCATTTTGAAAGCAAAACCCTTACCAAGTGTGGAGATGAAAGCTTGGTTCTTTGAAGTGAGAATGAGATGAAAAGCTCCTCGAAAATGGTGGTGGTGATTCGGCCAAGCACAAGGAAAAGGAAAGAAAGATGTTTTATGTGAGCTTTGTGTTTGCAAAAGGAAGCTTTGGTGTTTAGATGATGATCTATGGTGGTGGTGTGGTGTTTTGAGGTGGTTTGTGGTGGTGGAAGAAGTTTGTAAGTGGTGGATAAGAACTTGAGGTTGAGAGAAAGTAAGAAAGTTTTTTTGGTCACAAACTCAAACAAAAAAGCAAATGGTAAAAATGTGGGATTTCTTTACACTTTGCTATATATATATATATTATGGGTTAAAATTTGAAATGTGGAGGTGAAATATGGGGCAAGATATGCACGAAATTTTGGAGCTTTGAGGGAGGAAAATATCTCCTCAAAGTGGTCATTCAAGGCATGGAAGAAAGCATGGTAAGCGTGGTCAAAAGTATAGGCTAAGTAAGGTTTGTCATGGACTTGAAATTGCATTTGAATTTCAAAAATTGGAGGCATGGGAGGAGGAGTGGCCATGAGCTTCTAGAAGAGAGGAGGTGAGGTTTCTTTTGTTAATGATGGTTTAGAGGTGTGTTTAGATGTGTATTAGTTTAGGTGCAAGATTAGGAATTGCTAAATATGTGTTTAGGTAACTAAGGATGTGATTAGGAATTTTATGACATGATTAAGGAGTGCTCATACACTTTTAGAGAGTTTTAAAATTCATTTATGAGTAAACAAGGTAGACAAATTTCCATGATTTAAGGAATTGGAAAGAGAAAATACTATTCAAGATTCCTTGACTAGGAATCTTGAATTTAAAATAAGATTTCAAGTTGTAATTAAGCATTCTTAGGTTCTAGTGAACTTTAATAAATTATTTTGACTAAAGATTAATTATGAAAATTAATTAATCTTCAATTAGAGCCTAATATTGCTTAAGTTTGCTTAATCACGCGATTAAGCTCAAAAACACAAAACTAGAGGTAAAATCGTAATTTTGCACTAATTTTGCCCGGAACCTCCGGGACCAAAACTAAAGTCACAGAATACATAAAAATACCTTTTAAAACCATCTGAAAAGGTTTCGGGTTCATCCGGCACTTGCAAACGGGTAAAACACCACAAGGGTATTTTGGTCATTTTGACCTGAAAACTCGAAAAACGAGATTTTCGATCCCGGAAAGGTACACAAGCCAACTAATCCCCTTCCAACATTGAGTTTGCCCTTCGAGTACTGCCGGATCGGCTTTCCTCGAATTCCAGGCTGAAAATGACCTCAGGGGCATTTTGGTCATTTTCACTCTAACAGAAAATCGGGGCGTTACAACCGTCTCCTCACTCACCTCACGCTTGAATGAGGGAGTGGGGGCAGAACTCTCTAAATAGATGTGCGTCGGTGAGTCCTCGAATGGATCCGTCTCTGACCTCCCTGATCGAGGCACATACTACGGGTAGTCACGTATGGCTGAGGCGGACGGGCGAGCGCGCTGGGTCTGCTCGTCACGGGCGCGGGTGCGCTCGAAGATCAAGTCGTCACCGAAGGGAGACGTCGGGGAGAATCAGTAACTCTGTACAGGGTATGCAAAGGGACGTCCTATGTACATGAAGACTCGAACAGCGCATCGTCCCTCAAAATGATATGATCCATGGTCTGGATCAACATGCACCTCCCAGGTGGGAGTGTCGATGAACACTACGAACGTTGCCATCGTGATCTGAAGATATGACGGGAGAGGAGGAAAGAAAGAAAGAGAGTGATAATCTAGCTAAAGAATTCTCAGTAGGGAACCTCCTATCTAGGGTTACATCATCAAATTCTCAAGAACCTTGGGTTTATTATTAAAAGGTGAGTCATGCATATGAAGTTCATTATTAAGTTTATAACCATAATTATCCAAGGCTCATTCCTTTTAGAATAAATCTTAATGCATGAATGCAACATAGTAAGGCATGAATGCGTGTCAATACATTATGCAAAAAATTCAATAAATCATAACATCAAACAACGTATAAGTGGCATAAAGTGGCATGTTAACTTTCAAGTGACACTTTTCTCTTTTCTTAACTTTGTGACTTAAGAACTTCGTGCTTACGCATTATGGGGCTACTGTAACACCCTAAATCTTAACCTAATACTACTAGTATGTATTTAGGTTAATCTTTAGAATATTACCTCTTGGTCTCATTCTTTACTTGAAAATACTTAGCGGAAATATGGGCAAAATTTTTCTTTTTGGAATTAAAACCAAAGTGAGAGCCACGTATGATTCTTTGAACGGAAATTCATACAAGTCATATGAGCAAATCATAATAAAACACATAAATAACATGGACACATCAACTGATTATATATATAGATAATGTGCCTACCAAAAGGCAGGACTATTCGGTACATAGGAGAACGAAATACAACTGAAATGCAAATACAAGGAAATCATAAAAGCAAGTACAAGGAAACCATGAAAGCAACACCCATACCCGTGTGCACCTAGAGTAGACAACCTCATATACAAAAGAAGGTTTGTCCTCAACTACGTGGCGTGTGTGCACTAGCTACTACCCATCCTATGCACCTACTCCTGCTGGTCCGAGTACTGAGGGGTGGAATCGATCCACTGGCGAATCTCAGTGGGAGTGGTCGTGCGGATCATCGGAGCATGTCCACCATGGCGAGGGCGCATGGATGGCCTACGAGCCAACCTCGGCTGAACCACTATCTCCTCACTCCCGGCTCTCATCGGTAGGGGAGCGGGGCTGGAGCTCCAACTGTACATGTGCGAGGGTGGGTCCTCTGATGGATCCGTCTCCGAATACTGAGTCCGGGGCACGTACTCTGGGTAGTCACGTACAGCTGACGCCTCGGCCTGCATGCGGAGGATCTGCTCGTCGCATGGTCTAGCTCGCTTGAAAATCGTGTTATGATTATAAGGGGCAGTCGGGGTGAAGCGGTAGCTTCGTACTGGGTGTGCGAAGGGTCGTCCCATAAACATGAACACTCTGACTGTGCAGCGACCCTCAAAATGGTATGACCCGAGTGCTGGGTCATGGTGCAGCTCCCACGTCGGGGTGTCAATGAAGAGTATGAAAGTCACCATCTGAAGATGTGACGGAAGAAAAGAGAGAGGGAATGAGAATCTTCTAAAAGAATACTCAGTAGGGCAATCCTTAACTAAGTGACGTCATCACATCCTCAAGAACCTTGGGTTTTATTTTTAAAAAGGTGTGTATGCATGTAAAAACCCCTCTTAAGTTAGTTTTCTAAAGTATTAATTATCTAAGGTCCGTCATATTTTACAATGCGTCTTATGACTAAGCATGGAATACACTAATGATATGAATGCATCATAAAGATAAGCTAATCAACAAAGTCACAAAAATGTTATAATAGTGGCATAAGTTGATAGGTATAAATTTCATAATAACTTCCTTGGTTTTTCATAGCATATGTGACATTTCAACTTTAACTTTATCTCATGGGGCCACCCTAAAACATCTCTAGGTTATGAGCTCATACCTTAACTAGTCGTCACTAGCTCTTACTTATCCTATGATAAGCGTAACATAATCCCGACTTAAAGTACGAGCTAGGGGGCAAATTAAGGATCACCTCTTAGGGTCATTTCCCCTTTGAAACGCTCTACTAGCAACTAGTGCATAGTAGTATTGTCCGCTTTGGCAAGCTCTATGTCAATACCCTCACGGATTTGTTTTCTTGGGGGTGCTCGGCTAAATCGGTGTCACCCAAGAAGGCGTCTCAGTGTTGTGTCACATTTAAGTTCTCATGATTTTCAAAAAGACCTTTTTCTAAGTTCCTCAAATTTGATGGAAATTCGGCAGCAAGATGACGGTCAGAGACCAATTTCCTCAAATTTGCTTATGCCATGAAAACATATAGGACATACACAAACATTTCTTATGGGTTATAGCATATCATCATGTAAAACTTCTTTATAGCACATATCAACTTATCATAGAAAAAGCTCATGTATCATATATCATAAATTAAGCATCATAACAACTCAAGACTTTTTAATGTCTTATGCATTGACCCTTAAGGTCCTTAACTCACGTTCTAAGTTATTAATCATCAAACCTAATCTCTTGGGTACCTACGAGGTTATAACTAAGTATTTCTTACCTCACACTATGATCAAGAACATCTCTAAACCTCAAGGATGCAGAATTTATAATCCTAACTTTACGGGTTCCTAGGAGTCACAACAATGACCCTTTCTAAGTCTAGCTTGCTCCTAAGCCTTCAAGATCGAGTCCTAAACCAATTATGAGTCATTCCTACACATTTAAACTAATTTAAAACCATGATTATCAAATCTAATCCTTGCTGGACAGAATCCAGAAAATTCAATAATTAAGGGATCTAAAAGTCTCAAATTAATTTTTTTCTAGTCTCTAACTTATCTTATCTTCCACATAAGAGTCTTAACATTATTTTTACTCAAACATAAGCATATTATCATCATTAAAACAGCACATACAGTGGCAAATAAGTAGCAAGGCAGAACCGAAATGTGCATCTCCATAAAAGGCATAGAACACAATTTCTAAAGTATATATAATACTAGTTTCTCTTGGAACCTTTTTAAAACTTTCAAAACTCATTCATAAACACTATTATCCTTTAAAATCATAAAAATACTTAAGAGGGTAGTGGCTAAATCATTTTCATCTCAAGAGGTCCTAAATTCATAAAACTTAGTTCTACATATTTGTTATACTCATATAAGCTTAGGAAAAGTATGAAACATAGTTTTCAATATTTAGAAACATCAAAGCCTCTTAGGGCCGAAATATGAACCAAAGGAAATAAATATTTTTAGACCTTTATTTGAGACAACCATGGGCAAGTCTTTGAGCTCTAGGTTCATTAAAGTGATGGCATAAAGATAAACATGCTTATGTACTTGTTTTAGCTTTTATTAAAAAGTAAAGTGAGAGCATAAAATAAATATGAGATGCATCATATTATTATCTTTGATGTTTAGGTGAGAACTTGAAATGTAAACATGATAATGCATAGCTTGAAATATAAACATGATGATGCAAGTTAAACATGATGTGCAAGGCATAAAAGTAAACATAATGCAAGGTTCATTTTATGGTTAGCTAGAGCTCATTCAAGACTTTAACAAGATAATAACCCAACACATATCTCATTACAAAGAGAGCATTAGAGTTCTTGAACCAAGTTCTCAAAGGAACTATGAGGTCCTTGAACAACATTATCAAGCTCAAGTAAACAACTTCCAAAACAAAACCAAACAAAATTTCAAGGATCAAAATACCAAAACCGAAAACCTTACAAAAGAACAAGAAAGTGAAACTAAGTCAAGTTCTTTATTAAATACCCAAAACCCCTATCTAGAGAAAAATCTCTAGAACGTGCCAGCCAACTTTAAGGTTGACAAGGGTAGGCTTGGGCTTTTAGAAATCCTTAGATTAATTTTCTTAAGTTGAAAAACCATGTGAGCTAAGTATAGTATAGATGAAGTTAAAGGAAAAGAAAAACTCAAGCTCTAGAGGTTCCTTTGCGATGAACACATAGTCATCCTCTAGGAGTCCTCATCATTGAGCTATCATGTGCTCATCAAGGCCTCATGGCCGAAATGCAAAAGAAAAGGAAAACAAAGGAAAGTTCAAAAAAATCCAAGAGGAAACTAGAGAAAAACATATTCTTGAGCAAAACAAGTTTGAAAAGCAAATCCCTACCAAGTGATGAAGATGAAAGCTTGAACTTGAAAAGGAAAATGAGAAGAGCAACTCCTCCTAAGGTGGTGTGATGGCTTCAGCCAAAGAGGAAGAAAAGGAAATGAGATGTGTTTTGAGGAAGCATGTGTTTGAGGTTTAGTGTTTAAGAGATTTGATGATGATCTAAGGTTAGGATATTGAAGTGGTGAGGTCATAATATGAAGAGAGGATGAAGATGAAGAGAAAGAACTCTTGGAACTTTGAGAGAAAAGAAAAGAACTAGCAAGATAACTCTAGAATTCTAAACTTAGCAAATGCTTCAAGGTGCAACTAAGCTATCACAAGCATCTTATTTATAGAAAAACAAAACAATGAGGCTCACCAAGGGGGGAAGTGGCCGTGGCTTTTGAAGGGAAAAAGGGAGAGAAAAATATCTCTTACACAAGGTTCTGGTTTGAAGTATGGAAGCTATGCTACAAAGTATGGCTTGATGTGAGTTAATTTCCTATCAATTTTTGATGAAATTAGGCTTCTAGAAATAATGCATGGCTGGAACTTTTCCAACCACAAATAAATGGAGAAAATGGGCTATTTTAATTAGTTATTTACTTGGAAAATCAAGCTTGATTGAAAGTTATGACAAGGTATAGTGTATGTGACTTGAGGTATGGCCTTGGAGTGTTGAAAAATTGATCATGTGATGCATATAGGGGAGAAGGGTACACGGCCAGGTCCGGTACAGCAAGGGGGAGGTGAGGTTTGATCATTTAATTGGGTGTTAATGGTAGGTTTAGATGTGTATTAGCTTAGGTACAAGGTTAGGAGTAATTAAGCTTAAGTTTAGGTAACTAAGAATGAGGTTTAGGGGTTTTATGACAAGATTAGGAGTGCTCATACATCATTAAAGAATTTTAAACTCATTTATAAATAAACAATGTGTAACACAATTCCATGATTTAAGGAATTGGAGAGAGGATGTAACACCGTAATAGAACCCCACTATGCTTAAGTTCACATTTGGATTCTATTAGTTGTCACTTATGCCTTGCATTTATTTTCTTTTGAAATTAACTTAGAAAAATAGTGGAAGTTTTTTTTAAAAAATAAATTAATTTTTTTGAAAACTTAAGCCTGTAACAAGAAGTAAAATACATAGCGCTTTTATAGATAATAATCAAGTTACATTGCGCACTTAATTAAATAAGCGGAATAAGAGACTAAGTGTAGAACTATTATCACATAAACTGGAATATAATCACTTAATACATAAGTCACAACAGGGCATATATCATACTGATAAGTTATTACAAATAACAATATAAGTTCTACTATTACTAATTGTTTCTCACAAACTATAATGTAACTAAAGCTCGGAATGCTCCTACTTGAAAGGTTTGAAATCTTCACGCGCTACCTCCTTCCGTAACTACAGCTTCATTGATTTAGGTGGACACGTCTGTCTCTGGTAACGACAACAGAAAATAAACATAGGAGTGAGAAATACATGATTTCTCAGTAGGAGTTCCTACTTGTACTAAAAATGTCATCGTTGTCGTCCCAGTCACTTCGGGTTTATTATAAAAAGGTGAACAGGTAAGGATTCAATTATCAAACTTTCACAAACGTGATTAGCCGAAGTGCAGTTACTTTTAAACTAATCTTGAACATTAGCAGAAATATCCATTCAGTATTTCATCAAGCATACATATAAGCATATCATGTAAAACCACTAATAAGAAATAATCATTTAGGAGCTGCATGCATTTCATGATTACTCATCCTCAACATTCACTTGTGTAGTGATCATCATCTTTCATTTATTTCATCAACATATTTCTTAATTATTCACGGGATGAATGCATCAATGCCTTAGACCACCCTAAAAGCTCATACGGTGGCAGTCGCCACAACCTTTTGGTTTTCTTTCCATTGCAATGATCTCAACGGTTTAGGGGGTTAAGCCGTGAGTTTAGCTCAAGTCCACTTTTCCAGACTATCATTGCTACTTTTTCAGATTTTACTTTTATTCTCACTGAGTGAAATCATCAATACCTTAATCCTCAAAGAGGATTGAGCAGTGAGTTGGTCTATTTATTATTTCATTTGAAACATGAATGTATGCACATTAATAAATCATGGCATAGTCAATCATTTTATCATTATCATTTCATATCTCATCAATACATTCACATTTCTGTATATCACTTCATGTAACATAGACAATATCACGTAAATCTCATAGTAAACATTCTCATAGATAATTCATATTAAGCAACCTAAGTTATCAAGTTAGGTCTCTAGTGTTCCTAATAGGTTATGGATATCTTGGTATTATCTTTTTCTCTTAGTCTTCTTTGTACTCTTAGTATTTCCATTAATACATTAATACCCTTTAAGATATTTTTATTATGACTTTTATATATATCTCCTAAAGATTATTATTCTACTTAAATCCTTAAAATTATCTCTTTACAAGACTTGAATCTTTTATTTAGAGTTCTGACATCTTTTAGAATAAAATTTGTAGCACTAACATCTTCGATTAGTGTAAATCAACTGTAAATTGTGCATAGTAGGATTCCCAGGAAAGAGAAGTGGGTCACAATGGACACGCTTAAATACCAAGTCTTTCCTTAGCCAGAACCTTTCCAAATTTCACTCTCACAGTATCACACCACCTTCAAGACTTTCTCAGCACACTATCCCGAAAATATATCTCTCATTCTGTATTTTTGTGGTGTAAACATTTATGCATAGCATACATAAGTGTGTTTGTAGATGTGTTAGATTTTCCACAAAGTTGAAATCAGTCCATTTGCATTTTTCTAGAGTGAGTTACACCTATTTTACTACTACAAGGTCAGATTAAGAGTTTCAGTCTTAGGCTCTACTTTAAAACTTTATATCTTGGGCTAGGAAACTCCGTTTTAGGTGATTCTTTTTGGAGAGTGTTCTACGATGAGTCTAGTTTATAATAAAAATATTTTCATTTCGAGATCCTCCATATTTTACCAACACTAATTTTCGAAGAACCTACTGCCAGAAATAACTAGAAATCCCAGCACCTGCCATGTTCATGTCTTAAGTTATCTTTATTAACTCAAGTTTCACATACAATCTTTTAAGTTATATTTGAGTTTGATAATATCATAAAAGTACTCATAGCAGAATAGAACAGGTTGTGTTTTCTAAAAATATAATTATTCAAAACTTTTGACAATAACTCAAGTTTGAGGCATTCTAACCATGAGCAAAGTTAGAAGCCAACAATACTTGAACAAATAAAGAAGAAACTCCTACCTCTTGTGTAGGGTCTAAAAAGGGTCCTTCTCTTCTTCCTTAAGCTTTGAACAAGAGTCTTTGGAGTGGATGACCCTCCTTGAATCTTGGCTCTAGAACTTGAGTGCTTAAGAAAATATTTCTCACTAGAGTTAAAGATTGTAACTCTTGTGAGGGCTAATGAAAGTTTGGACTTAGGATTTAAGTGTTTGGATGAAGTTTAGAGGATCAAGAGAAGTCTTTGAAGAACATAAGAAGAATGATAGAATAAGAAAGAAAGAACACTTAGGGAGTTTCTGAATTGAAGAGAGTTTGAGGAGTATTTATAGTGGAAAGATTAGAGAAAAAACAGAAGAAAGAAACCACTTGGAGCATGATTTATGGAAACATGTTGGCTGAATTTTGGGATGAAAATGCTCCTTGTTTTGTGCAAACATGTTTCCATGTTTTATGCAAACATGTTGGATGAAAATGCTCCATGTTTTGTGCAAAGATGTTAGTGGAGATTTTCTATCCTTTAGTGCATGTATGTGATTCAGAAATGTGTATGATGTATTTGGTTAAATTATTGTGTTATCATCTTAATCCAATGGCTTAGATTCATTCTTGTCTAAAGACAAGTCAAGGGATTTGTGCAAATGGCATTGTAGTAATTTCTTTAACTAAGACAAGGATATTTTTGTAATTAGACAATGATAGTGGTATTCTTGTAATTCCATTCATAGAGTAAGGGTATCTTCATCATTTAATAAGGTAAGGGTAGTTTGGTAATTTCCTTTACATAGTAAGGGCATTTTCGTAATTTCCACTAAGTGATGGCATTTTTGTAATTCTTTGCATTTTTCTCTAGACATACTTAAGTAGTCTATTTGTTGTGTTTCATAACATTTGTCCAGATTCTCTTGGTTTTGCTATCGCTAATTAAGATTAATATTTATCTTAGTTATAAATTTGGGGATGTTACATTTCTCCCATTCTTATTAAATATTTTGCCCTCAAAATTTGATACCTGTGAATAGGTTCGGAAATTCTTTTTGCATATCTTCCTCGAGCTCCCATGTGTGCTCTTCCATTCCATCTTGTCCCCAGGCTACTCGAACCAGAGATACAGATTTGTTTCTCAGCTGCTTGATGCCATGATCCACGATCCTCATCGGTGGTAATTCAAAAGTTAAGTCATCTTTTAATTGTATAGTTTCTGGCTCAAACACATGACTGGGGTCTGACTGATACTTTCTCAATTGGGACACATGAAAAACATTGTGTAGGTTAGACAAATTTGGAGGTAATGCAATTTGGTAGGCGGAGGGACCTACCTTTTTGAGGATTTGGAAGGGTCCTAAGAATCTAGGGCTTAACTTTTTGACTTTCATTGCACGACCTATACCTGTCGTAGGAGTAATTCGCAAGAATATGTGTTCTCCTTCTTGAAATTCGAGAGGTTTCCTTCTCTTGTCAAAGATAGCTCTTACGCCTACTTTGAGCAGTGAGGATTCTTTCCCTAATTCTCCTTATTTGTTTGGTTGTCTCTTCTACCAAATCAGGGCCCAAAATACTTTGCTCTCCAGGGTCACACCAACAAAGTGGTGATTGACACTTTCTACCATACAAAGCCTCATAGGGTGCCATCCCAATGCTAGTGTGGTAACTATTATTATATGCAAACTCAATCAATGGAAGCTGTTTGTCCCAACTTTTTGGCTGGTTTAAGACACATGCTCTTAGCATATCCTCAAGGGTTTGAATTGTTCTTTCTGATTGTCCATCAGTTTGAGGGTGATAGGCAGTGCTTAGACACAACCTTGAACCAAACGCCTTTTGCAAAGCTCCCCAAAATCTTGAGGTGAACCTTGGATCCCTATATGAGACAATGGTTTTGGGTACTCCATGGAGCCTTATTATCTCTTGGATGTATATCTGAGCTAACTTTTCCAAAGGGTAATTTGCTCGAATGGGTAAAAAGTGAGCAGATTTGGTCAATCTATCCACAATTACCCATATGGAGTCATGTCCGATAGGCGTTCTTGGCAATCCCATCACGAAATCCATGGATATTCCTTCCCACTTCCATTCGGGGATTTCGAGAGGTTGCAGCGCTCCCGAGGGTTTTTGATGCTCTATCTTCACTTTTTGGCATACCAAACATTTTTGCACTATATTTGCTATATCTGCTTTCATCTTTGGCCACCAGAACATCTTTTTTAGGTCATGGTACATCTTGGTTATACCGAGGTGTACACTAAATTGACTTTAGTGGGCTTCTTCCAAAATGCTAGCTCTCAGTCCTTCTTTTGCAGGTACACAGATTCTCCCTTGGTATCTCCACACTCCTTCCTTATCCTGGACAAACTCTTTCAACTTTCCTGCTTCGACAAGGGTTAAGGTTCTAAGGAAATCCTCATCTTCCCTTTGGGCTTGAATTATTTGATCCTTAAAGCTGCTGGTTACACTTAGTTGGCTTAACCGAATTTGTTCTGAAGTCCCCCTATATCCTAAGTTGAGGTTCCTAAAATCTTCTATCAGCTCATTTTCTTTCACCATGAGCCAAGCGGCATGCAAGGACTTACGACTCAAAGCGTCTGCTACCACATTTGCCTTTCCTGGGTGGTAGTTCAACCCAAAGTCATAGTCCTTGAGAAACTCCATCCAACGCCTTTGTCTCATATTGAGTTCCTTTTGGTTGAAGAGGTATTTCAGACTTTTATGGTCAGAAAAGACTTCAAACCTTACACCATAAAGATGGTGTCTCCAGATTTTTAAGGCAAAGACAATAGCCGCTAGCTCTAAGTCATGGGTTGGGTAATTAACTTCATGGGGTTTGAGCTGTCTAGAGGCATAGGCTACTACATTCCTATTTTGCATCAACACACATCCTAGTCCTTTTCCCGAGGTATCACAATACACCTCAAATTTTTCTTTTGGGTCAGGTAGGATTAGGACAGGGGTAGTGGTCAACTTCTTCTTTAGTTCTTGGAAACTCTCTTCACATTCTGGGCTCCATATAAAAGCTAAATTCTTCCTTGTTAGCTTGGTGAGAGGTAAGGTAATTTGGGAAAAACCTCTAATGAACCTTCGGTAGTAACCGGCTAGCCCTAGAAAACTCCTAATCTCTTTCACAGTGGTAGGGGTTTCCCATTGTTGCACCGCTTCTATCTTACTTGGGTCTACTGCTATTCCCCCATGTGACACTACATGACCTAAGAACTTAACTTCCTTCATCCAAAATTCACACTTGGACAACTTTGCATAAAGTTTCTTTATAGAGGACTGATTGAACTTTAGGCACTCTCTAGAATAGTGTCCTGCCTGTCCACACCGATAACAAACATTTTTACCAAATCTGCATTCTCCTCCATGTATCTTTCCACAAGTGGCACAAGGGGGTCTAGTCATAGGTTCAGGGACAGCAGCCATCCTAGGTCGATTAACAGCTTGTGTCCTAGGTTGATTCATCATAAGGTGTTGGGGTTGTTTCCCTTTAAATCCACCTCCTTGGTAGGGTTTCTTGTGAGGGGGTGGGAACCCTCGGTGACCTTGTTGAGCAGACCTCTTCCTATTCTCTTCAACTCGGTGGGCAACTAGCTGGCGATTGCAACTCTCAGCCACTTGGCTTTTGCTGACTAAAGATGCATAGTCAGTGACCTCCAGTGGAGCCACAGATGCCAAAATGTCTGGCCTCAAACCACTCTCATATTTCATGCATTTCCAAGCCTCGTTGGGATCCCTTTGGTAGCTAGTTGAGTGTTTGATTAGTTCTTCAAACTTAGTTGTGTACTCAGCCACACTTCGATTTCCCTGTGTCAGCAATAGAAATTCTACTTCCTTTGCCTTCTTAACTGGATCTGGAAAATATTTCTTATGGAACTTAGCATAGAAAACCTCCCACGTAATCTGTATGTCAGCACTTCGAGCAAGCCCTTTGCACCCTTCCACCACGCGGCAGCCTCTCCTTTCAGCATATAAGTAGAGAATGCCACCTTTTGTTCATCAGAGCATTCTACCACTGAGAAAACCTTCTCCATCTCTTGAATCCATCTGTCAGCTATTTCGGGGTTAGTTATCCCTTTGAATTCTGGAGGTCCAGCCCTCTTGAATTCTGAGAATTTTCCATGTTCTTGGTTCCCAACTGATTCCTCTGACCTCCTATTCATCTGCTCCATCATCCCAGTTGCTTGTGCTTGCATAGCCCTAGCCATCTCCTGGAGTGCATTTGCTAGTTCATCACAATTACCTCCACCGCGTGCCCCATGCGTACGTCTGTTTGCCACCATTAGTTCCTAGACACACCAAACAACAGTCATCGAGTTGATCAGGCTCAATACTATAGCTAAGCATGGTAGCAACTATGGCAGTATCACAAGACGATCATGCATTTCTAAATCCTATATCCCATCATACAGATAAGATTAATAGCATGATATCATAGATAGAAGCATAGTCAGTCCATTCCTCAGGCTTAAATAGGATGAACTGCTCTGATACCATAATGTAACACCCTAATAGAACCCCACTATACTTAAGTTCACATTTGGATTCTATTAGTTGTCATTTATGCCTTGCATTTATTTTCTTTTGAAATTAACTTAGAAAAATAGTGGAAGTTTTTTTTAAAAAATAAATTAATTTTTTTGAAAACTTAAGCCTGTAACGAGAAGTAAAATACATAGCGCTTTTATAGATAATAATCAAGTTACATTGCGCACTTAATTAAATAAGCGGAATAAGAGACTAAGTGTAGAACTATTATCACATAAACTGGAATATAATCACTTAATACATAAGTCACAACAGGGCATATATCATACTGATAAGTTATTACAAATAACAATATAAGTTCTACTATTACTAATTGTTTCTCACAAACTATAATGTAACTAAAGCTCGGAATGCTCCTACTTGAAAGGTTTGAAATCTTCACGCGCTACCTCCTTCCGTAACTACAGCTTCATTGATTTAGGTGGACACGTCTGTCTCTGGTAACGACAACAGAAAATAAACATAGGAGTGAGAAATACATGATTTCTCAGTAGGAGTTCCTACTTGTACTAAAAATGTCATCGTTGTCGTCCCAGTCACTTCGGGTTTATTATAAAAAGGTGAACAGGTAAGGATTCAATTATCAAACTTTCACAAACGTGATTAGCCGAAGTGCAGTTACTTTTAAACTAATCTTGAACATTAGCAGAAATATCCATTCAGTATTTCATCAAGCATACATATAAGCATATCATGTAAACCACTAATAAGAAATAATCATTTAGGAGCTGCATGCATTTCATGATTACTCATCCTCAACATTCACTTGTGTAGTGATCATCATCTTTCATTTATTTCATCAACATATTTCTTAATTACTCACGGGATGAATGCATCAATGCCTTAGACCACCCTAAAAGGGTAATGAGCTCATACCGTGGCCGTCGCCACAACCTTTTTGGGTTTCTTTCCGTTGCAATGATCTCAACGGTTTAGGGGGTTAAGCCGTGAGTTTAGCTCAAGTCCACTTTTCCAGACTATCATTGCTACCTTTTCAGGTTTTACTTTTATTCTCACTGAGTGAAATCATCAATACCTTAATCCTCAAAGAGGATTGAGCAGTGAGTTGGTCTATTTATTATTTCATTTGAAACATGAATGTATGCACATTAATAAATCATGGCATAGTCAATCATTTTATCATTATCATTTCATATCTCATCAATACATTCACATTTCTGTATATCACTTCATGTAACATAGACAATATCACGTAAATCTCATAGTAAACATTCTCATAGATAATTCATATTAAGCAACCTAAGTTATCAAGTTAGGTCTCTAGTGTTCCTAATAGGTTATGGATATCTTGGTATTATCTTTTTCTCTTAGTCTTCTTTGTACTCTTAGTATTTCCATTAATACATTAATACCCTTTAAGATATTTTTATTATGACTTTTATATATATCTCCTAAAGATTATTATTCTACTTAAATCCTTAAAATTATCTCTTTACAAGACTTGAATCTTTTATTTAGAGTTTTGACATCTTTTAGAATAAAATTTGTAGCACTAACATCTTAGATTAGTGTAAATCAACTGTAAATTGTGCATAGTAGGATTCCCAGGAAAGAGAAGTGAGTCACAATGGACACGCTTAAATACCAAGTCTTTCCTTAGCCAGAACCTTTCCAAATTGCACTCTCACAGTATCACACCACCTTCAAGACTTTCTCAGCACACTATCCCGAAAATATATCTCTCATTCTGTATTTTTGTGGTGTAAAAATTTATATATAGCATACATAAGTGTGTTTGTAGATGTGTTAGCTTTTCTACAAAGTTGAGATCAGTCCATTTGCATTTTTCTAGAGTGAGTTACACCTATTTTACTACTACAAGGTCAGATTAAGAGTTTCAGTCTTAGGCTCTACTTTAAAACTTTATATCTTAGGCTAGGAAACTCCGTTTTAGGTGATTCTTTTTGGATAGTGTTCTACATAGTGTTCTACAATGAGTCTAGTTTATAATAAAAATATTTTCATTTTGAGATCCTCCATATTTTACCAACACTAATTTTTGAAGTACCTACTGCCAGAAATAACTAGAAATCCCAGCACCTGCCATGTTCATGTCTTAAGTTATCTTTATTAACTCAAGTTTCACATACAATCTTTTAAGCTATATTTGAGTTTGATAACATCATAAAAGTACTCATAGCAGAATAGAACAGGTTGTGTTTTCTAAAAATATAATTATTCAAAACTTTTGACAATAACTCAAGTTTGAGGCATTCTAACCATGAGCAAAGTTAGAAGCCAACAATACTTGAACAAATAAAGAAGAAACTCCTACCTCTTGTGTAGGGTCTAAAAAGGGTCCTTCTCTTCTTCCTTAAGCTTTGAACAAGAGTCTTTGGAGTGGATGACCCTCCTTGAATCTTGGCTCTAGAACTTGAGTGCTTAAGAAAATATTTCTCACTAGAGTTAAAGATTGTAACTCTTGTGAGGGCTAGTGAAAGTTTGGACTTAGGATTTAAGTGTTTGGATGAAGTTTAGAGGATCAAGAGAAGTCTTTGAAGAACATAAGAAGAATGATAGAATAAGAAAGAAAGAACACTTAGGGAGTTTCTGAATTGAAGAGAGTTTGAGGAGTATTTATAGTGGAAAGATTAGAGAAAAAACAGAAGAAAGAAACCACTTGGAGCATGATTTATGGAAACATGTTGGCTGAATTTTGGGATGAAAATGCTCCTTGTTTTGTGCAAACATGTTTCCTTGTTTTATGCAAATATGTTGGATGAAAATGCTCCATGTTTTGTGCAAAGATATTAGTGAAGATTTTCTAACCTTTAGTGCATGTATGTGATTCAGAAATGTGTATGATGTATTTGGTTAAATTATTGTGTTATCATCTTAATCCAATGACTTAGATTCATTCTTGTCTAAAGACAAGTCAAGGGATTTGTGCAAATGGCATTGTAGTAATTTCTTTAACTAAGACAAGGATATTTTTGTAATTAGACAATGATAGTGGTATTCTTGTAATTCCATTCATAGAGTAAGGGTATCTTCGTCAATTAATAAGGTAAGGGTAGTTTGGTAATTTCCTTTACATAGTAAGGACATTTTCGTAATTTTCACCAAGTGATGGCATTTTCGTAATTCTTTGTATTTTTCTCTAGACATACTTAAGTAGTCTATTTGTTATGTTTCATAACATTTGTCCAGATTCTCTTGGTTTTGCTATTGCTAATTAAGATTAATATTTATCTTAGTTATAAATTTGGGGATGTTACAGAGGAAACACTATTCAAGATTCCATGACTAGAAATCTTGAAATTAAAATATGATTTTAAGTTGTAATTAAGCTCTTTTAGGTTCTAATCAACTTTAATAAATTATTTTGACTCAAGATTAATTAAGGAAATTAATTAACCTTCGATTAGAGCCTAATATTGCTTAGGTTTGCTTAATCACGCGATTAAGCATAAATACACGAAACTAGGGGCAAAACTGTAATTTTGCACTAATTTCGCCCGGGACCTCCGGGACCAAAAATAAAGTCACAGTCTACATAAAAATGCCTTTTAAAATCATCTAGAGAAGTTTTGGGTTCATCCGGCACTTGCAAACGGGTAAAACACCGCAGGCGCGTTTTGGTCATTTTGACCCGAAAACTCGAAAAACGAGATTTTCGATCCCGGGAAGGTACACTGTCACGCCCCGATTTTTCTGTTAGAGTGAAAATGACCAAAATGCCCTGAGGTCATTTTCACGAATTTGAGGAAAGCCAAGGCTTGGCGGTACTCGAAGGGCAAACTCAATGTTGGAAGGGGATTAGAAAACTTATGTACCTTCAGGGATCGAAAATCTCGTTTCGAAGTTTTCAGTCAAAATGACCAAAACGCCTGTGGTGTTTTACCCGTTTGCAAGTGCTTAGGATGAACCCAAACTTCTCGGATGGTTTTAAAAGGCGTTTTTATGTATTCTATGACCTCAGTTTTAATTTGTGAAGTCCCGGGCAAAATTAGTGCAAAATTACGGTTTTGCCCCTAGTTTCGTATTTTTACGCTTAATCACACGATTAAGCAAACCTAAGCAATATTAGGCTCTAATCGAAGGTTAATTAATTTCCTTAATTAATCTAGAGTCAAAATAATTTATTAAAGTTGTTTAGAACCAAAAAGTACTTAATTACAACCTAAAATCATATTTTAATTTTATGACACCTAGTCATAGAATCTTGAATAGTGTTTTCTCTTTCCAATTCCTTAAATCATGGAATTGTGTTACACATTGTTTATTCATAAATGAGTTTTAAATTCTTTAATGATGTATGAACACTCCTAAACTTGTCATAAACTCCCTAAATCATATTCTTAGTTACCTAAACTTAAGCTTAATTATTCCTAACCTTGTACCTAAGCTAATACACATCTAAACCTACCATTAACACACAATTAAATGGTCAAACTCACCTCCTCCCTTGCTGAACCAGACCAGGCCGTGAACCTTCTCCCCCATTATGCATCACATGTTCAATTTTTCAACACTCCAAAGCCATACCTCAAGTCACATACACTATACCTTGTCATAACTTTCAATCAAGCTTGAATTTCCACATGAATAAATAATTAAAACAACCCATTTTCCCCATTTATTTGTGGCTGGAAAAGTTCCAGCCATGTTAAGGTTCTAGAAGCCTAATTTCATAAAAATTTGATGGGAAATTAACTCACATCAAGCCATACTTTGTAGCATAGCTTCCATACTTCAAACCATGCTTGAATGACCTTGTGTAAGAGATATTTTCTCTCCCTTTGCCCTTCAAAGCTACGGCCAGCACCCTCCCCATTCACTCCTCCATGGTTTTGTTTTTCTATAAATAGGATGCTTGTGTTAGCCTTGTTACACTTTGAAGCATTTGCAAAGTTTAGAGTTTTAGAGTTGTCTTGCTAGTCTTTCCTTTTTCTCTCAAAGTTCCAAGAGTGTTCTTCCTTTCTTTTCATCTTTATCTTCTTCATCTCTTCATCTCATCATCACCTCTCAACCATCAAACACCACCCCAAAACCTTGAACCATCATCAAACCTCTCAAACACCACACCTCAAACACAACTCCACTTGAAACACATTTTCTTTCTTTTTCTCTCATCAAGGCCGAATCATCATCACCATCCTAGGAGGTGTTGCTCATCTCATTTCCATCTTCAAGACCAAGCTTTTATCTTCATCACTAGGTAGGGATTTGTTTTCAAACTTTATTTTGCTCAAGAAAGTGTGTTTCTCTAGTTTTCTCTTGGATTCTTTTGAACTTCCCTTTGTTTTTCCTTTCCTTTCATTTTCGGCCATGAGGCCTTGATTTGAGCATGATAGCTTGATGATGAGAGTTTCTAGATGATGACATTGTGTTCATCTCAAAGAAACCTCTAAAGCTTGAGTTTTCCTTTTCTTACAACTTCATCTATATGTTATCTAGCTCACATGGTTTTCCAACTTAAGAAAATTAATCTAAGGATTTCTAAAAGCCCAAGCCTACCCTTGTCAACCTTAAAGTTGGCCGGCACGTTCTAGAGACTTGTCACTAGATAGGGGTTTTGGGTACTTAATAAAGAACTTGATGTAGTTTCACCTTATTTCTCTTTTATATGATTTTCGATTCTTGTGTTGTGATCTTTGAGATATGGTATAGGGTTATTATCTTGTTAAAGTCTTAAATGAGCTCTAGTTAAACATAAAAATGAAACTTGCATCATGTTTACTTTAAGCTATGCATATCATGTTTATTTCTTTGCTATCACTAAATCCCAAGATAATGAATGAACTTGCATTATCATGTTTATGTTTCAAGCTTAGCATTATCATATTTATATTTCAAGTCCTCACCTAAATATCAAAGATAATAATATATTGCACCACATGTTTATTTTATGCTCTCACTTTACTTTCTAGCAATAACTAAAATAAGTGCATGAGCATGTTTATTTTTATGTCATCACTTTAATGATTCTAGAGCTCAAAGACTTGCCCAATGATATCTCAAACAAAGGTCTAAAACATTTATTTCCTATGGTCCATATTTCGGCCCTATGAGGCCTTAATGTCTTCAAGTATTGAAAACTATGTTTTATACTTTTTCTAAACTTATATGAGTATAAGGAATGTGTAGAACTAAGTATTATGAATTTAGGACCTCTTGAGATGAAAATAATATAGCCACTGCCCTATTAAGTATTTTCATGAGTTTAGATGATAAAAGTGTTCATAAAAGAGTTTTGAAGGTTTTAATAAGGTTCCAAGAGAAACTAGTATTTTATGTGCTTTAGAAACTATGATTCAATGCCTTTAAATGGAGTTGTTGTTTCGGTTCTTCCTTGCTATGTTTGGCCACTGTATGAGCTGTGTTAATGATGTTAATATGCTTATGTTTGGGTAATAATTATGTTAAGACTCATATGTGAAAGATAGGATAAGTTAGGAACTAGAAAAGAATTAATTTGAGAGTTCTAGATCCCTTAAAGATTCATTTTTCTGGATTCTGTCCAGCAAGGTTTAGATTCAATAATCATGGTTTTAAATTAGTTTATATGTGTAGGAATGACTCATAATTGGTTTAGGACTTAATCTTGAAGCCTTAGGAGCAAACCGAACTTAGAAAGGGTCAATATTGTGACTTCTAGGTACCCGTAAAGTTAGTATTTTGATTTCTGCACTCTTGAGGTTTAGAGATGTTCTTGACCATATGGTGAGGTGAGAAATACTTAGTTATAACCTTATAGGTTCCCAAGAGACTAGGTGTTGATGATCAATAACTTAGAAAGTGAGATAAAGATCTAAACCGTAATTTCTAGAACTCAGTATTCACATAAACATAAAGCTGTCCAAATTCTGCTTAGTGCTATTTGGATTAGTTCTTGAGCATAAAATTTATATAACTCATTAATTGTCAAACTATAGGCGTATAAAGAAGTTAAGAATAATTTGCAAGTTTAAGACTCATAATAATCAAGTTTAAAGCACTATGAGATATAACATAACATGCCTATGAGCCTCCGGATGATTGTTAAATATGACTATGTGATGATGTTTGTGTGAAAGTTTTATGTGACGAATGTTATGAGAAAGTTTCATGTGATGATATATATGTTATGAAAAAGCTACATGAGAATGCATGATAAAAATGAATATGATAAATGATGAGGTAATTGTGATGTAATACTTATGAAAATATAAATGTGACACAACATCGAGACGCAGCTTCTCCTGGGTGACCCCGGTTGGGCCGAGCACCCCGAGGAGGAGACAAATCCGTGAGGGTATGTGTAGATGCAGCCTGCCAAAGCGGACAAATTGCGAGGCCCACGTGGCTAGCAAAGCGTTTCAAAGAGGAAATGATCCTAGAAAGGAGATCCTTAAATTGCCCCCTAGCCCGTACTTTAAGTCGGGATTATGTTACGCTTATCATAGGATAAGTAAGAGCTAGTGACGACTAGTTAAGGTATGAGCTCATAACCTAGAGAAGTCTTAGGCGGCCCCATGAGATGAAAGTTAAAGTTGACAATGTCACATAAACTATACTTATGCCAATGTTATAATGTTTCCTAGTTATTCTATTGTTTGGTTTACCTTATGATGCATTCATATCATTAGTATATTTCGCTTAAGTTATAAAGACGCATTATAAAATATGATGGACCTTGGATAAAATACCTCTTTGGAAAACCAACTTAAAAGGAATTTATATGCACGCACACCTTTTAGAAATAAACCCAAGGTTCTGAGGATGTGACGATGACACCTAGGTAGGGATAACCCTACGAGAATTCTTTGAAAGATTCTCATTCCCTCTCTCTTCTTCCGTCATATCTTCAGATGGCGACGTTTGTACTCTTCATCGACACCCCGGTATGGGAGCTGCACCATAACCCGGCACTCGGGTCATATCATTTTGAGGGTCGCTGCCCGCCGTGAGTATTCATGTTCATGGGACGACCCTTCAGCATACCCCGTCCCCGAGCTACCGCTTCACCCCGATCGCTCCTTACCGTCATAACGGGATTTTTGAGCGGCGAGACCACGCGCGATGAGCAGATCCTCCGCATGGAGCCCGAGACGTCCAGACGCGAGTACCTCGAGTATGTGCCGCGTCCCGATACTGAGACGGACGCATCCGAGGACCCGCCATCCCACATGTATAGTTGGAGTTCCAGGCCCGCTCCTCCACCGATGAGGGCTGGCAGTGAGGAGACGGTGGTCGGCCGAGGTTGGCTCGACGGCCATCTATGCGCCTCGCGCGGTGGACATGCCAGATGATGTACTCGACCACTCCCGCCGAGATTCGCGGTGGATCGACTCGACCCCACGATGCTCGGACCAGGAGAAGTCATAGGAGGGGTAGTAGCTAGTGCACACACACGCCACATAGTAGAGGTCAAACCTTCTTTTGTATATGAGGTTGTCTCCTTTAGGTGCACATGGGTATGGGGGTAGTTTCTTTTGTATTTGCTTTTTATGATTTCCTTGTATTGCATTTCAGTTGTATTTCGCTTCATGATGTATCAAATAGTCCTGCCTCTTTGGGTAGGCACGTTATATATATATATATATCTATGATTCAGTTGATGCTTCCATGACATGATGTGTTTCTTATGCTTTGCTTATATGTTTCGCTATGTTGCCCCTTAAAGTTTAGCGCGTGGCTCTCACTTTGATTTTAAAAAGAAAAATTTTACCCGTATTTCCGCTAAGTATTTTCCAAAGGATGAGACCAAGAGGTAATATTCTAAAAATTAACCTAAGGACATACTAGTAGTCTTGGGTTAAGATTTAGGGTGTTACATACACAGATCATCTAATCCCCTTTCAACATTGATTTTTCCCTTCGAGTACTATCGGATCGGCTTTCCTCAAATTCCGGGCCAAAAATGACCTCAGGGGCATTTTGGTCATTTTCACTCTAACAGAAAATCGGGTCGTTACAGCTACCCTAAACATCATCTAGGTTATGAGCTCATACCTTAACTAGTCGTCACTAGTTCTTACTTATCCTATGATAAGTGAAATCATAAAAATAATCCCTACTACTAGAGTACGGGCTAGGGGGCTTAAGGATCACCTATCATAGGAATATTTCCTTATTTAAAACGCTCTACTGGCATCTAGTGCACAGCAAATTGTCCATTTTGGTAGGCTGCATCCACTCATACCCTCATGGTTTTGCCTCCTCCCCACCGAAGAGGAGAAGTACGTCTCAGTGCTATGTCACATCAGGACTCAGTTCCTGGGGGTGCTCGGCCGAACCGGTGTCACCCATGACTTTATCCCATATAATTTTCAAAAATATTCTCAAGTCCTTAATTTGATGGAAATTCAGCAGTATAATAGCTGTATACCAAATTTCTTTTAACTTTCCTTTATGCCACAATAACTCATAATGCATGCACATTTCTCATTCAACTTTTATGATTACAGTAAACTTAATTTCACATAATCACACTCATCATGGCACATGCATCATCACAACATACTTGAATTAACAAACTTATGCATCAAAGAACCTATAGTGTCTTATGCTTTGACCCTTAGGGTCTTAAACTTGAGATCTAAGTTCTCTATCATCACACTTAACCTTCTCGGGCACCTATAGGTTCATAACTAATAAGTCCTCACTCATTTGTATGATTATAACTAATTCTAAACCTCAAGAGTGCAAAATCTATGCTTTGCTAGTTATGGGTACCTAGGAGTCACAACTTTGACCCTTTCTAAGTTCGGTTTTCTCCTAAAGCATCAAGATCAATTCCTAAACCAATTATGAGTGATTCCTACACATTTATACTAATTATAAACCATTATTACTAAGGCCAACCTTGCTGGAACAGTATCTAGAATTTTCATTTCTAAGGGATTCAGAAATCACATTCTAATTCTTTTCTAGTTACTAACTTATCTTAGCTTTCTCAAATTGGATCTAACATCAAATATACATGAATATACACATTCTAACACAATAAAATCATCAACATACAGTGAGCATAATATCAAGGCAGAACTGAAAACATAAACCTCATATCATGCATAGAATTTTCATTTCTAACACACATAACTTACTAGTTTCTCTTGGAACCTTTTTAAAGCTTCTAAAACTCATTTAAAAACAATTTATTTCATTAAAATCATCGTGAAACCAATGAGGGCAGTAGCTATTCCAAAATAATCTCAAGAGGGATTTAAATCATAAAATCATGCTTAAACTATTCCTTGAGATCATCTATGCTTAAGAAAATTATAAATCATAGGTTTTGGCACTTGTGACTAGATGAAACTCACACCAAGCTCATCATCATCACATGGCTGAATTTAAATCGATCAAACCTCTTCCATTTCCATTCTTTACTTGAGATAACAAGGGACAAGTCTTTAAGCTCTAATATTCTTAGGTGACAACAAGAATATTAACATGCAATGCACTTCACTTTATCTTTGTTAGAAAGTAAAGTGAGAGCTTAAAATAAATATGAGATGCAACTCATTTTTATCTTTAAGATTAGGTGATGACTTGAAAAGTAAACATGAAATGCAAAGCTTGAATTTAAACATGATAATGCAAGTTCATTTCTTTATCTTTGAGAGTTTAATGATGACATAAGAAATAAATATGCTATGCAAGGCATAAATTTAAATATGAATGCTAGTCCATTATTATATGTCAGTAGAGCTCATACAAGACTTTAAGGAAACCAAGATCACAATCCCAATCATAATCACATCAACATAAAGCAAGCTCTAGAGTTCTAAGTACCAAGGTTTTCAAAGAAACCTTATGGTTCTTTGAACATAATCATCAAGCTTGAGGAAATGAAATTAAAACAAAGCTCCAAGGGAAAAGAAAAGGAAAGAACTGAAATCAAGAAAGGAAAGGAAAATACACCAAGTTCTTTATTATGTACCCAAAATCCCTATCTAGAGTAAACTCTAGAATGTGTCGGCCAACTTTAAGGTTGACAAGGGTAGGCCTTGGGTTTATTGAAATCCTTATAATTATTTTCTTAAGTTGAAATCATTAGTGAGCTAAGTAATATATAAGAACTTGAAGAAAGGAAAAACTCAAGATTTAGAGGTCTCTTTGAGATGAACACAAGGTCATCATCTAGAGGCACTCATCATCAAGCAATCATGAAGAAAAAAATTGCCCTTGAAGGCCGAAAATCAAAAGGAAAGGATAAAGAAGAAATCGAAAAAGTGAACCAAGGGAAGTTCATGAAAACAACATTTTTCCTTAAAAAACAAAGCATTTTTTAGTGAAATAAAAACTTTAGAACAACTCCCTACCAAGTATGAAGATGAAAAATGGTTGGTCTTTGAAATGAAAATGAGAAGAAAAGCTCTCCTCAAAGTGATGATGATGATTCGGCCTTGAGAGGAAGAAAAGGAAAGGATGAGTTTTTGTGTGAGCTTGTGTTTGAGGATGAAAGTTTAAGTGTTTAGAAGATGATTCAAGGTGGTGGTGTGGTGGTTTGAGGTTGTGATTCAAAGAGGAGATGAAGAAAATGAAGATGAAGGAAAGCTCTTGAAACTTGAGAGAAAAAGGAAGAATTTGCAAGAATGCTAGAAACTTTAAACTTAGCAAATGAACAAAAGTGATACAAGTTCATCCAAGGTAGCTATTTATAGAAAATCAAAACAATGGAGGTGTATGGAGGGGGGAGGTAACCGTAGCCCTTGCCTCATGTTCCATGAGGTGAGAGGTTTAATTTTTGAAGCATGGTGAGGCATGGTTTGAAGTATGGTGAGTATAGTGCAAAGCGTGGCACAAAGTAAGGTGTAAGCATGGTGCAAGAATGGCCATGGAGTGAAAAATAAATTCAACATGTGGAAAATGGGGGTAGAGTGGCCGTGTGCATCTTCAAGCCATGGGGGAGAGATTTGTTCTTTTAATTGTGTGCTAATAATGTGTTTAGGTGTGTATTAGGTTAGGTTTAAGATTAGGAATTGTTAATCAAGTGTTTAGGTAACTAAGAATGTAATTAGGAATCTCAAGACATGATTAGGGAGTGTTCATACATCATTAGAGAGATTTATATTCATTTTATGCATAAACAATGTAGACACAATTCCTTAATTTAAGGAATTGGAGAGAGAAAATACTATTTAAGATTCAATGACTAGGAATCTTGAATTTAAAAAGAGATTTAGGTTTAATCTAAGTAATTTTAGGTTCTAATTAACGTTAATAAATTATTTTAACTCTAGATTAATTATGGAAATTAATTAATCTTCGATTAGAGCCTAATATTGCTTAGGTTTGCTTAATTACATCATTAAGCTTAAAAGTAGTATGTTAGGGGCAAAATCCTAATTTTGCACAAAACTGCCCGAGACCATCGGGACTTAAACTGATGTTGCGAAATACATAAAAACACCAGTTAAAACCATCTGGAGAAGTTTCAGGCTCATCCGACACTTATACCTGTGTAAAAACACTATAAGGGTATTTTGGTCATTTTGACCCGAAATCTCAGAAAATGAGATTTTTGATCCTGGAACCACTCAAAAGTCATCTAATCCCCTTCAAACATTGAGTTGACCCTTCGAGGACTACCGGGTCGGTTATCCTCGAATTCCAGGCAGAAAAATGACCTTAGGGGCATTTTGGTCATTTTCACTCAGATAGAAAATCGAAGCGTTACATGTATCCTCTTATGTAATAAGGAACTCAAAGGCACGTCGTTCTTGTAGAAAATGATTGTGTGTTGATAGATTTTTAATTAGAAGAGAAGAAAATAAAAAAATGTGTTGATTGATTTTAATTTTGAAAATGGACTTTTGACTAATGACTTATTAAAAGAGAAATATGGTTTTGCACAGGGTTCAAGTTAGCACTAGGCTACTCAATAAACCCTTACAATTCAATAATCCATGAAGGAGACATCCATCTCTCAATTGTGAACATTGACTATTGTGTGGATAGAGAAAATATATTTTTATTTTTTTATTATTATTTTCAAGAGAGCCTTGAGATCTAAATAGCAAAAAATAATGGGAAAGGAGTGGGATGGAATAGAGATCACACTCCATTGTTTGGATTGTTAAAGATGGAAAGGAGTATACTTACCACTCCATTGTTTTGATAATAAAATGGAATGGAATGGAATCAAAATAATTATAATTTCTTTTTCCATAATTACCCTTATCATAAATATGTTGCAATTTAATTGTTTTAACATGAAAATAATATTGTAATCACTCATGTATTTGCTATGTTAATTATGATAACTTACTTTTTCATTCATTATTTAAAAGTCCTTCCAAATAAAGTACTAAAATCAAATATATGAGAATCAAACTCATATCCAATTCAATAGTCAACCTCAGACTCACAGAATTAAATTATTATATTTGTGATTGTTGAAAAAGGGAATTAAAAAAAAAACATAAAATCTCGTGTGGGGTAGAGAAAAGGAACCCACCAAAGGATTAAGGAATAATTGATATTATAAATGACAAGCATATTTAATTTTGTGATTTTAACGTAAGAAGAAGGCTTTGCAATTTGTGGTGGACATGGGCTGGTCAAACGGGCTATTGTCAAATAAATCTTAATACTAAATAGCTCATGGCTGAAATAAATCCAATTAAATAAAAAGATAATAAACATTAACCAGTAAACATGACAATCCAATAAAATTATTAGCACTTAACATAAATCAACTGAAGGGAAAAAAAACATGAAAAACTTATTAAATGAGGTCAAGGTGTCAAAGTTCTAATCCTACATCAAGCAAAATAAACAAAATAAACAACTGAATGGACAAAACATGAAAAACTTATTAAATGAGGCCAATGTATCAAAGTTCAAATTCAACGTCAACGAAAATAAATAAAATAAACGAATGAGAATATCGTGCATGTAGCCTCCAAATAAAGATATCATACTCTGTAACATCCCGATTTTCTGTTAGAGTGAAAATGACCAAAATGCCCCTAAGGTCGTTTTCTGCCCGGAACTCGAGGATAGCCGATCCGGTAGTCCTCGAGGGGCTAAATCAATGTATGAAGGGGATTCTATGTATTAGAATGTTTAATAGAGCAGAAGAATCTCATTTCTGAGGTTTCTGCGTGTAAATGACCAAAATACCCTTATAGTAATTTAAGGCAGTTTTGAATTTTGTTTTGACCCAGACTTGTCCCGGAAGTCTAAAACAATGTTTTTAAGGCATAACCTATGTTTGTTTAAGTCCCGGTGGTCCCAGGCAGTTTTTGAAGAAAATTACGATTCTACCCCTGCTTAAGTGCATTAGGGCTTAATGATGTTCTTAAAACAAAACCTAAGCAATAGTAGGCTCTAATTAAAGGTTAATTAATTTCCATAAGTAATCTAGAGCTAAAATAATTATTTGAGATGGATTGGAACCTAAAATTGCTTAAGGAAACTTAAAAACCCATTTCTAGTCACATTTCTTCAAGAAAGCATCTAGGGATAGTGTTTTTACTGTTCACTTTCCCCAATTTCAAGGAAATATGTCATTCCCTAGGTTTCTAGTCAAAAGAACTTGACTCCACACATTCCCCCACCATTCAAAGAATTATTTTATTTTATTTTATTTTTGTCATTCAAAGGTCATTTCAAGACCATACCTCAAGTTACATCACACCATGCTCTACCATGACAACACATTACCTTGCACATGCTTGATTATACTTTCATCCATGCTTAATATGACCAAATAAATGAGATATTTTCCTCCCTCACCTTCTAGAAGATTTATTTCCTTAAAAAAAGAATTGATTTATGTCATTCAAAGCTTTCATTCAAGTCTCATATCAACCATGCCCCCCATGCTTCACACTTTATCATGGAAATGACAACTCAAGGAGATAGTTTTCTCTTCTCCTTGTCCAAGAAGCCATTAGGCCACCCCCCTCCATTTACTTCCTCCCTAATTCACTTCCTCATGATCTAAAACTCTATAAATACCTTGTTTTGTGAACCTTGCTTCACTTTTGAATCATTTGCAAAGTTTGAGTTTTTGAGAAAGTGTTAGTTCTCTCAAGTTTTCCTTTTCTCCTCCTTATTTCAAGAAGAACCGCCACCTCCTCCACCTTCAATCTTCATCTACTCCACATCTAAACACATTCCAAAGCTCAAACACAAGCCAACACATCTCCTTCCTCCTTTCCTTTTCAAGGCCGAAGCCACACATCAAGTTGCAAGGAGATTTCTTCTTGCTTTCTCTTCAAAGATCAAACCTTTTCTTCACTTCAAAGAACACCAACACTTGGTAGGGAGCTTTTCTAAAAATGCTTTCTTTGTTCTTTATGTTTGTATCTTGTTGGAAAATGATGCTTGGATGAACCTTGATGGAGTTCTTCTTTTCGGTTTCTTCACTCTTGATTTCGGCCTCAAGGCCTTAAACATGATAGCTTGTTGATGAGTGTTTTCTAGAGGTGACCTTGTGTTCATCTCCCAAGAAAACCTCTAAAGCTTGAACCTTTTCTAAAGAAAAGTTTTGTCTTTTACAAGTTAAGTAAAGAATAAGCTTTATGTTTCCCTTGACCTTTTTGGAACCTTTCTTTTTCCTTTGAGATTTCGGCCATATAGCCCTTGGGAACTTGGAAAAATGAGAGCTTGATGATGTAGGTTTCATGATGGTGTTTAACACTTAAACAACCTCTAAAGCTTGAAGCTTGCTTTTGATCTTGTAGTATTTTAGTTTTCCTTTACTTTTTCTTCAAGTTTCGGTTTTGCTTCCTTACTTCCTTTTTATTTTTCGGCCTCAAGGTCTTGAGCATGATGGCTTGATGATGAGTGTTCTCTAGAGATAATTATGTGTTCATCTCTCATGAAACCTCTAGAGTTTGAGTTTTTCTTTAAGTCTTGCTTATGTTATATAGCTCTTTTATGTTTAAAGCTTAGAAAAGCTTACTTTTTCATGTTGGATGAGTATTGGGTTTAAGCTTTGTTCTTTTAAAAGTCTTGGAGGAGCTCTAGATAAGATAAAGAAGTGAACTTGCATCTCATATTTATTTTGAGCTCTCACTTTACTTTCTAAGCAAATCTAAAATGGAGTGCATATCACGTTTATGTTTATATTATCACCTAAAACCCCTAGAGCTCAAAGACTTGCCCTCTTCATCCTAAGTAAAAGTTAAATATGTAGACCTTCCTTGGAATGTACAATTCGGCCATGTGGTGATAATAAAGCTAGAATGAGTTCATTTAGTCACAAGGGCCTATAATTTATGTCTTGGGATTTTTCTTAAGCATAGGTGACTATGACAAATGTTTCAAGTATGATTTCGTGATTTATGTAACGCCCCGATTTTTCTATTAGAGTGAGAATGACCAAAATGCCCCTGAGGTCATTTTCAGCCCGGAATTCGAGGAAAGCCTGTTCGACAGTACTCGAAGGGCAAACTCAATGTTGGAAGGGGATTAGATGACTTGCGTACCTTCCCGGGATCGAAAATCTCGTTTTTCGAGTTTTCGGGTCAAAATGACCAAAACACCCCTGCGGTGTTTTACCTGTTTGCAAGTGCCAGATGAACCTGAAACTTCTCCAGATGATTTTAAAAGGCGTTTTTATGTAGACTGTGACTTTAGTTTTGTTCCCGGAGGTCCCGGGCGAAATTAGTGCAAAATTATGATTTTGCCCCTAGTTTCGTGTTTTTACGCTTAATCGCGTGATTAAGCAAACCTAAGCAATATTAGGCTCTAATCGAAGGTTAATTAATTTCCTTAATTAATCTTGAGTCAAAATAATTTATTAAAGTTGATTATAACCTAAAAGTGCTTAATTACAACCTAAAATCATATTTTAATTTCAAGATTTCTAGTCATGGAATCTTGAATAGTGTTTCCTCTCTCCAATTCCTTAAATCATGGAATTGTGTTACACATTGTTTATTCATAAATGAGTTTAAAATTATTTAATGATGTATGAGCACTCCTAACCTTGTCATAAAATCCTAATTACTCATTCTTAGTTACCTAAACTTAAGCTTAATTATTCCTAACCTTGTACCTAAGCTAATACACATCTAAACCTACCATTAACACCCAATTACATAATCAAATCATCCTCCTCCTTGCTGTACAGCCTTCCCTCCCCATATGCATCACATGTTCAATTTTTCAACACTCCAAGGCCATACCTCAAGTCACATACACTATACCTTGTCATAACTTTCAATCAAGCTTGATTTTCCAAGTAAATAACTAATTAAAATAGCTCATTTTCTCCATTTATTTGTGGCTGGAAAAGTTCCAGCCATGCATTGTTTCTAGAAGCCTAATTTCATAAAAATTGATAGGAAATTAACTCACATCAAGCCATACTTTGTAGCATAGCTTCCATACTTCAAACCATGCTTCTATGACACAATCAAAGAGATATTTTCCTCTCCCTTTGTCCTCCAATGCTATGGCCAGCACCCCTCCCTTGATGAGCCCATGGTTTTGTTTTTCTATAAATAGGATGCTTGTGATAGCCTTGTTGCACCTTGAAGCATTTGCTAAGTTTAGAGTTTTAGAGTTGTCTTGCTAAGTTTCTCTTTTCTCTCAAAATTCCAAGAGAGTTCTTCCTTTCTTTTCATCTTCATCCTCTCTTCATCTCATCATCATCTCTCAACCTTGAAACACCACCCCATAGCCTTGAAACATCATCAAACCTCTCAAATACTCAACCTCAAACACAATTTCACCCAAAACACATTTCCTTTCTTTTCCTTCCTCTTTGGCCAAATCATCACCACCATCCTAGGAAGTGTTGCTCATCTCATTTCCATCTTCAAGTCCAAGCTTTTACCTTCATCACAAGGTAGGGATTTGTTTTCAAACTTTGTTTTGCTCAAGAAAGTGTTTTTCTCTAGTTTCCTCTTGGATTCTTTTTTAACTTTCCTTTGTATTTCCTTTTCTTTTCATTTCGGCCTCTAGGCCTTGTTATGAGCATGATAGCTTGATGATGAGAGTTTATGGATGATGACATTATATTCATCTCAAACAAACCTCTAAAGCTTGAGTTTTCCTTTCCTTATGACTTCATCTATATGATATCTAGCTCACATGGTTTTTCAACTTAAGAAAATTAATCTAAGGATTTCTAAAAGCCCAAGCCTACCCTTGTCAACCTTAAAGTTGGCCGGCACGTTGTAAAGATTTTTCTCTAGATAGGGGTTTTGGGTATTTAATAAAGAACTTGACTTAGTTTCACTTTCCTTTTCTCTTGTAAGACTTTCGGTTTTGGTATTTTGATCTTTGAGATAGTGTATTGGGTTGTTATTTTGTTAAAGTCTTGAATGAGCTCTAGCTAACCATAAAATGAACCTTGCATCATGTTTACTTTTATGCTATGCACATCATGTCTACTTTCCTTGCTATCACTAAGTATCAAGATAATAAGTGAACCTTGCATTATCATGTTTATATTTCAAGCTATGCATTATCATGTTTATATTTCAAGTTCTCACTTAATACCAAGATAATAATGAGTTGCATCCATATTTACTTTGTGCTATCACTTTACTTTCTAATGGAAGCTAAAACAAGTGCATGAGCATGTTTATTTTTATGTCATCACTTAATGAACCTAGAGCTCAAAGACTTGCCCATTGTTGTCTCAACAAAGGTCTAAAAATATTTAATTCTTGTGGTTCCCATTTCAGCCCTAAGGGGCTTTGGTGTTTCTAAGTGTTAAAAACTATGTTTTATAATTTATCTAAGCTTATGTGAGTATAAGGAATATGTAGAACTAAGTTTTACGAATTTAGGACCTCTTGAGATAAAAATAATTTAGCCACTGCCCTCTTAAGTATTCTTACGATTTTAAAGGATGAAGGTGTTTATAAACAAGTTTTGAAAGTTCTAAATTGGTTCCAAGAGAAACTAGTAGCTTATGTGTCTTAGAAATTGTGTTCTATGACTTTTATGGAGAAGTATATTTTCGGTTCTTCCTTGCTCTTTACTGCCACTGTATGTGCTGTTTTAATGATGATAATGTGCCTATGTTTGAGTAAAAATAATGTTAAGACTCATATGTGAAAGATAGGATAAGTTAGGAACTAGAAAAGAATTAATTTGAGAGTTCTAGATCCTTTAATCATGTAATTTTCTGGATTCTGTCCAGAAAGGTCTAGATTTAATAATCATGGTTTTTAATTAGTTTGAATGTATAGGAATGACTCATAATTGGTTTAGGACTTAATCTTGAGGCCTTAGGAGCAAACTGAACTTAGAAAGGGTCATTGTTGTGACTTCTAGGTATCCGTAAAGTTAGGATTTCAAATTCTGCATCCTTGAGATTTAGAGATGTTCTTGACCATAGTGTGAGGTGAGAAATACTTAGTTATAACCTCATAGGTTCCCAAGGGACTAGGTTTTGATGGTCGATAACTTAGAATGTGAGTTAAGGACTTTAAGGGTCTAAACCATAATTTCTAGAACCCCGTAATCACACAAATATAAAGCTGTCCAAATCTGCATAGTGCTGTTTGGATAGGTCCTTGAGCATAAAAATTAGTAAAACTTATTAGTTGTGAACCTATAGGTGTGTAAGAGGTTAAGGATAATACTAGGACAATTAGTTTACAAGTTTAAGACTCAAAGAACCAAAGCATAAAACACTATGGGTTTATAACATAATAAGCTTGTGAGTTTGTATGAATAATTGTCTAAAATGTGATTATGTGATGATGTATATGCTATGAAGAAGTTTTATGTATATGCTATGAAGAAGTTTTATGTACACGTTATGAAGAAGTTTCATGTGATGATGTATATGCCATGAAAAAGTTTTACGTGAAAATAGGTTATAGTTTTATAAATGATTATATGATGAGATGCATACTATGAGAAAGATTTATATGATGAATAATGATGTATCCATGAATTAACACTTTATGAGGACTTAAATGTGACACAACACTGAGACGCTTTCTTGGGTGACACCGGTTTAGCCGAGCACCCCCAAGAAAACAAATCCGTGAGGGTATTGACATAGAGCTTGCCAAAGCGGACAAAACTACGATGCACTAGTTGCTAGTAGAGCGTTTCAAAGAGGAAATGACCCTAAGAGAGGTGATCCTTAATTGCCCCCTAGCCCGTACTTTAAGTCGGGATTATGTTACGCTTATCATAGGATAAGTAAAAACTAGTGACGACTAGTTAAGGTATGAGCTCATAACCTAGAGATGTTTTAGGGTGGCCCCATGAGACAAGAGTTAAAGTTTAGAATGTCACATGTGCTATGAAAAGAAAAACTATTATGAGATTTACAACCAATACCTTATGCCAATGTTATGATGTTTCTTAGTTATTCTATTGATTGGCTTACCTTTATGATGCATTCATGTCATTAGTATATTCCATGCTTAGTCATAAGACGCATTATAAAATATGACGGGCTTTGGATAAATAATACTTTAGAAAACTAACTTAAAAGGAGTTTATATGCATGCACACCTTTTTAGAAATAAAACCCAAGGTTCCTGAGGATGTGACGATGTCACCTAGGTAGGGATAACCCTACTGAGAATTCTTTTAGAAAGATTCTCATTCCTTCTCTCTCTTCTTCCATCATATCTTCAGATGGCGACATTCGTACTCTTCATCGACACCCCGGTATGGGAGCTGCACCATGACCCGGCACTCGGGTCATACCATTTTGAGGGTCGCTGCACTGTTAGAGTCTTCATGTTCATGGGACGACCCTTTGCACACCCAGTACGGAGTTATCGATTCACCCCGACTCCCCCCTACCATCACAACAATATTTTTGAGCGAGCTAGATCACGGGACGAGCAGATCCTCCGCATGCAGCCTGAGGGATCAGCCGTACGTGACTACTCGGAATACGTGCCCCGGACCCAGTATTCGGAGACGGATCCATCAGAGGACCCGCCCTCGCATATCTCTGATTAGAGCTCGGTCCGCCTCCCACCGATGAGAGCCGGGAGTGAGGAGACGGTGGTCCAGCCGAGGTTGGCACGTAGGCCATCCATGCGCCCTCACCGTGATGGACATGTCCCGATGATGCGCTCGACCACTCCAGCCGAGATTCGACAGTGGATCAACTCAACCCCACAGTACTCGGACCCGTAGGAGTAGACATAGGAGGGGTAGCAGTTAGTGCACACACGCCACATAGTTGAGGGCAAACCTTCTTTTGTGTATGAGGTTGCCTACTCTAGGTGCACTCGGGCATGGGTGTTGTTTTATGATTTCCCTGTATTTGCTTTCCTTGTATTTGTTCTTCAGTTGTATTCTGTTTCCCGATGTATCGAATAGTCCTGCCCTTTGGGTGGGCACATTATATATATATATATATATGTTTTAGTTGATGTTTCCATGATATGATGTGTTCCTTTACGCTTTGCTTATATGTTTCGTTATGCTTCCTTTTAAAGATTCGTTCGTGGCTCTCACCTTGTTTTTAAAAAGAAAAATTTTACCTATATTTCCGCTAAGTATTTTCTAAATAAAAGATGAGACCAAAAGGTAATATTCTAAAGATTAACCTAAGTACATACTAGTAGTCTTAGGTTAAGATTTAGGGTGTTACAATTTAAATACCCTTGGAGATTATTTTGAAATGGTCACTACCCTCATGTGTTTTATGGAGATTTTAAAGAAATAAAATGTTTCCTAATGAGTCTTATAAGTTTTAAAAAGGGTTCCAAGAGAAACTAGCAAGTTATATGTTTTAAAATGAAAGTTCTACGCATTACATGATGACATTATTTTCAGTTCTGCCTTGTTATTTTCCAGCACCTTAAATTCTGTTTTGGGTGGTCTATATGTGTTTAAATACCTTACCAAGTGTATGAGAATTGTTCTAGGCATCTTAGGTATGCTTAGTAACTCTATATGTTTGAAAATGTGATTTCTAGAACTCCTTAGGAACTAAAAATATGCATTCTATTCCAGCCTTGATAGATTTTGTAGAATCATATTACATCATGGTTGGATGAGTGAGGATGACTCATAATTGGTTTAGGTATTAATTATTGCATCATAGAAAAAGTCGGTAATGAGAAAGAACCTAAAATGCAACTTCTGGAACACCATAATTCATCAAAACATGTTTACTGCCTATGCTGTCCAGCCATAATTAATTAGGTTCTAGGACTTAATAAATTGTGGTAATGAGGCTAATCAATCCCTTAGAGGCACAAGAAAATAATTTGGAAGTTTTAGGTTACCCGATTAGGGGTTTTTACTTTTAAGGGAATGGTTGTGTGCCCTCTATGATTGATGAATTTATGTGTTATCTCATGACTTATATGATGCTATGTGATGATGGAATGGCATGTTATTGTTCTCTTAAGAACCCTAGAGATGCCTATGTTAAAATTATATGAAATATGTAACATGCATGATTTATGTGGCATCTTGTTATAACATGCTAAGACTTAAGGTGACATAAAACTATGTGAAAATGATCCTTTGAATCCATCAAAAGTGATGGAGGATGAGGTGATTCTAGCCCCCTAGCCCGTACTTTATGTCGGGACCTTAACTTATCAAAAGGGATAAGACCATGTGCTAGTGACGACTAGCGAGGTATGAGCTCATAACCTAGAGGTTTCTCAAAAGGGAGAACAATTAGGGTGGCCCCATGTTCAAAGTAAATGTTTTAATGTCACCTGAGTAACCAAGATAAGATTTATTGTCATACTGGGGACGGCGATACGTAATGCCCATATGTGACTAGAGTTATTCTAAGATTTATTGTTATACTGGGGACAGCGATACGTAATGCCTACATATGATTAGACATTTGTATTCAAAGATCACAGTGTCTCTATGAGCTCCTATGTTGTGTGCTTGAATTGTCATGCATTCATCCAATGCCAAGTTCTATGCTCTATGCTCTATGTACCATGTACCATGTACCATGTTCTATGCTTATGCTCTATGTCCCATGTTTATGAACTATGTTCTATGTTTATGCCCTATGTTCTATCTTTTATGCTCCATGATTTATGATCTATGAACCATGCATCACGTACCAAGTTCTATGTTCTATGATATATGCTCTATGTTTTATGATCTATGCACCATGAACTAGGACTACAACTGTCTTGTATGTTATAAGCCAGTTATGTTTTGCATATCATAATGAATTATGATGCATCCAAGTAATTACAAGTTATATGCTAAAAGGAACAGGCCTCGGTAATTAACGTTTTAGAACTTCATAATTGAACTACTACATGCCCACTATTTTATAAGACCCCGAGGTTCCTGGAGACGTAGATGATGACACCTAGATAGGAGGGAAAACGCTACTGAGTTTCTTTAGCAAAGATTCTCACTCCCCCTACCTTTTCTTTCCGTCACGTCTTCAGATTCTGATGGGGACCTTCATCCTGTTCGTTGACACGCCCACATAGGAGCTCCACTACAATCCGGAGCGTGGATCGTATCATTTTGAGGAGGCCAGCCATACACTCTAGACGTGGAGGTCATATGCCACTATCTGGTGTACCTGTTCCCGACGAGCTACGACAGTGGATCGGATACATTCCCTCATTCCCGAGCCATCAGCCGTAGATGACTCTTGGAGTGTTAGTGCATACACGCCCTACAAATATGATAACCTTCTTTTGTTGTAAAAGTTATCTACCTTAGGTGCACCATGTAGGTTGGTGTCTTTTGTATTTGCATTCCATCTTTATGTACTCAAACTTAACTCACTTCTAGGAGGGTAGTTTCAATATATAATATGATGTGTTATGTTCATTGTAGAGCCTTCTTGAAGTTTAATTTCCACATTCGTTTATATCGCTTGTGTATATTACACACGGCTCCTATTTTATCAAGGTTTTAAAAAGAAAAAAAAATTTGGCTCATATTTTAGTAAGTATTTTTAAAACGATACATGAACTGAAACAAGAAGTAATGACTAATATTTAGCCTCAGTACGTTCTAGGAGTATTGGGTTGAATATTAAGGTGTTACATACTCCATGTCCTCTAAAACCTCCATATGATCTACAAATTCAAAGAATAGAATATAATTAATATATTATTTCATCAAACAAATATGATTTAAAACAAAAAATTAATGAAAAAGAGTAAAAAAAAATATAAAGACAACATACACTAATTACCATGAATAGAGAGACTAAATATTTGGTGGGTATCCTGGCACAATATGAGATAACATTTCCTTACGCTGGTCAACCGGAACTCCCATAAAAGCCTTCATAGCATTGTGATCTTGAGCAAAGTACATGTATACCGTTGGCAAAAAAGCTGGTTCAACACCAATGTCAACCAATTGGGCCCATATATCCTCATAAGCAACATTTTTATTTAGATTGACTAAATCTACTGTGCTTTTGCCCAAGTTGTCAAACACATCAATCATCTTGTCAACAGATTTAACAAGATGCATGTTTACATTATCTTCCGTTGATTTTCTACCTCTTTTTTTGGTCGTAGACAAGGTTGCACCACGAGACTAATTATCAGAAAGCTCTCCAAGGGGGGTGAAGGGATGCTGCTCCTTATCAGCAATATCAAATCCATCTAAAGTAACTTCATTAGTAGACACCAAATGGTCTATGTCATATATGGTGTCACCATATCCATTCCTATCATTTGTAGCACGTCTTGCTCTTATTTCAGTTGCTGTTTCTGCATGCTCTCCTGTTGCTCGTTCTTTTCCAAAGAGTTGAGCTAGTTTATCATAATGTGGAATAGGTTTGTTTCTCCACTCAGCTGCTTTTGGCCTAGCCTATAATAAAAAAAAAATACAAGTTAACATTAAATAAAAAATTAACCATGCCAATTCTTAAATTGAAATCACAAAAATTTAATATTTGTATATAGAATATACCTCAATAAGCTTATCCCAGACTTCTGGTTCAGCAATCCATATGCTTGTTATTGTATCCCAAGCAAAACCACTTAGACCATTTTTGAAAAGGTCATAACAACCATTGAACTTTGCTTTTATGTTTTTCATGTTATCCTTAATTTTATCTTTAGAGATTGGCTTGTCTGGGAAATGGTCTTTTAGTTCTTTTAAAATGCTATCCATTGCACTTGATTTCATACAATTACCATTTTTGTTACCCAAAGTATGCTGATGGAGATATGCATAAATCAAAACCTCATCCATTGATAGTGTCCAGAAACATGTATCACCACCTTTCGTCCTCTTTGCCTTTTTTGAATTTTCATCCATTGCTAAGCTTAGAAACCAACATGTATACAAATTGATCAATACACGTATCCATCAATTAACTAACTAACCATCAATAAAAATTTGTAAAAACCTCATCCAAGTAACGAAAAAATTTTAAAGTACAAAAATTAAACCTCAAGTAGAACATAACAACAGATTCATGCAAAAAAAAAAAAGTAAAATAAAATCTAATAATAATGTGGTGCTACAAACACATTACGAGTAAGAATTAGAAATGATTCTGTAAAATCAAGTAATTAAGAGGAAAATTGCTGACACTATTGTTTAGTGCAAATTAAAAATTTACTTTGTTGCATAGCCAATGATACCACAAGTCTCATTTGCCAAGCCAAACACAACCTATTTTGTAGAGGAAGTTTTGACTTTAAAGAGCCACTCACCCCAATACCTGGTAAGCTTTGGACGGGAGTGGAATGCTTTTAATGACACCAAATACTTCTCAAAAGGAAATTGCAATTAACATATTTAAATAGAAACTAATAGGACAAATCATGGAACTTGGCAACTTAAATCATCCGAGAAGAGACTTTAATGGACCAAATAGGAGTTTCAATGCATCTTGCCCCAAACACTTTTTTGGCTAACTAACACAAGTATCCATCAATTAACTAAATAACCATCAACAAAAATTTATAACAACCTCATCCAATAATGAAATTAAAGTAAAAAAATGAAGCTCAACTAGAGCACATTAACTATAGTTCACGCAAGGAACTAAAGTCAATAAAAATATATGAAAACATAAACAAGCTTGAGACATAACAAATAAGAGATGCTTAGTAATTTAGCCACATATTAGCTGCAATGTTATCTCTAATTATCTCTCCTCTAGCCATATCATCACTGTCTTCTCTATAAACTTGATGACTCTCATGAAAATTCCTTTTATTTGCAAGTTCTTGTTCCACTTCGTCTATGAGATTTTGATCAGGATCTACCTCCATCAAGTAGTTGTGCAATATGCAGCAAGCAATTATGATTTCTTTTTTGGTGGTAATACCAAATGTGGGATCCGTTGTTATTTGTATAATTGGAAATCTCTTCTTCAGCACACCAAACGCACATTCAACAAAAATACGTAATGATGAGTGACGATTGTTGAATAATTCACGAGGATTGCGTGGTGGATTTCTAGAATATTCTTGCAAGTGATATCGCTCTCCCCTATAAGGTATGATAAAACAAGCCTTTAAAGGGAATCCAACATCAGCAAGGTAGTATTTTCCTAAAAAAATATTTTGATGAGTTTAATAAATAGTTTTAAAAAATAAATTACACCAATTAGGTTTTCATTACCTTCTGGTGCTTTGAGAGAACTGCTACGTGTCAAAGCACATTTTACAATTCTTGAGTCTGATGCTATTCCTTCCCATCCAGGTAAGACATGTGTAAATTTCAAGTCAAAAGTGCACGCAGCTAACACATTTTGTGTGGGGTAATCTTTCCTATCACGATACCTAGGGGCATATTTTTCTGGAACTTTGACACGCACATGTGTACAATCAATTGCTCCGATACAATCCTAATATTCAATTATCTTATCAAATGTGTAGGACAACAATTTATTATTGCTAAAATAGAAGGGTAAAAAAGTTCATCTTAAAATATGGGTAGAACCTAGAGTTGTTAAGTATCTTTGGATGAACATATGTTCCATCAGGTTGTTTCATAAATATATCTTCCAACTCTATCAAAGCTTGCAATAAAATATGAAAATGATGACTAACTGTCTCCCCAGAACGTCTAAAGAAGAAAGATATCACACGATTCCTAACATTGTGCCCTACTATATAAAGAAATTTTGCAACTTGTTCTTCAATTGTTGCCTGTCGTGTATGTTGAAGTCCACCTCGATCTCTTAATATAGTGCACAAGTTTAAAAAAGCTTGAGGACCCATTCGAATTACATCTCGACATCGATCAGTGCCCACAATTTTTTTCATTAGTTCATCTCGAGCTCCTTCTCTATCTTCTTTTATTATACAAGGTATTTGTGGTCTTCTAGAATTGTTTCTCAATGCAAATAGGACAGTTATGAAGAACAATAATTGAGCAGCCATGATTTTCAAAATGTGTAGCAATATTATATATTTCGATATAAATTCTTTACTGTCCATCTACATCAATGTAAGAAATGTCAAAAATAAAAAAAAATCAAGAAAGTAATTACAGAAACTGAACACAATAACCACATAACATACAAAACAAGAGAAGCTAAAATGCAAATTAGGCCAAAGCTTAAAAAGAAAAGGAAGACCACTGAAGGAGGTTGTTCATGCTCTTTTGTATTTATGTTTACTGAGATGGATAACTTCAGTGAATTGAAGCATTCTTCAGGGTACGAGGTAGTTCTGTAGAAGGATCTTAATGAAGAGAGGATTGCATGAAGCATTGTTGTTGGAAGCATTATTGGAGGGGTTGACAATGGTGGAGCAAGAATGTGAGAAGGAGGTAGTTAAGAGAAGAAGAAAGAGTTCAGGAGACAAAGAATCCACGAAAAGAAAGAGCAAAACAAAAAAAATGTTATAATGTAATTACATGTTGAAGATCTTCAGTGTTTGAATCCCTTAAATGTACATTGGTTAACCAGATTTTAGTTTTTTAACCATTTTTTTGACCAAGAGAAATGGACAATTCTAGTGCCTATTTTTACTTTGGAAACTTGAAATTCAGCTTATGGCACAAGGGGGACGCTTGGTACAAAAAAATTCATATTTGCTGGGTTAAAATTTCCTAGCGTTCGGGTTACATGTTTTGCCAATACTTGAAGGACAACTTTTTATTATTTCCAAGTAGACTAGAATGAGATACCCTGAATAACATTAAGAACTATTGCATCCAACTCACAAATTATTCAAATTACCATATAGTCTAATATACTAAACATAGGTACGGAAACAAAAGAATGAAAGGAAGAGAAGAACCTGTCTCAGGTGATGCCAGGCAACCCAGTGGAAGAGCCTTCTAGTAGAAAGCAAAGGCCTACCAGTTGGTGTTCTCCCCAAAACTTAGCAAATACAATTGTCCCCCTTTTCCTTTATCCCGCTTCAGCGTACTTCTTCTGTGCCAACTGATGGAAAGAAAAGATGATGCCAATAATAAATTACAAATTCTGTTGCCGATTCTTAGGAGAAGAAGATTTTGTTTTTTGAATTTATTTGGATTCAGATAGTTTGTTAATAGAGTCAGCTAGATAAGTTGTGTCATTTGGATAATAACTAATTGCGAAAAATATGGGCAACATAATCCATTCGGAAAATTGCAACAACAAACATGAGAAGAATATGAAAATTAATAGATCATTATATACTATGGACTGTGGTTATGGAATACAGTGGTTCTACCAAATCGAAACAAAAACAATGAAAATACGAAATGGGAAAAATTAAGAAGAAGGGACGAACCGAGACAAAGGAAGTGCGACAACGGATTCGACGAAGCGCTGTAACTATGGAGCAGAAGAAGTGTCGCGGTGGCGTAGCTAAGAGAGCAGTGCTGTGGAGACGTAGCGAAGAGAGCAGCACCATGGCGACGTAGCTGAGGGAGCAGCGCTGTGGCGGCGTAGCTGAGGGAGCAGCACCGGTGTAGTTAAGGGAGCAGTAGCGGCAGAGAAGATGAAGTGGCGTGTTGGCATAGGAGGTGAAACCGGTGGTAGCTCACACCTTTCCCCCTCTGCCTGGCATTCTTTTCTGATTAGATGGCTTTTTTTTGCTTCTGTACTGCAAGGAACAGCAAAAGGGGCAGTGGGATAAAATTGTAATTGCAATAAAAGGGAGGCTAAGCCCTAGTGAGCTCCATCCCATACACCCCAAATTTGAGGGGAAGGTAAATGAAAGGAATTGGTGGGATTAAATGGCATGAGTTCCATTACCTTCCATCCCATTCCATCTAATTAAATTGTATCCAAACAATGGCATTTTAAATCATTCCATCCCTTTCCATCCCTTTCCACCAATCCAAACAAAGCCTCAGATTTTGACCCTAAAAGTCAGATTCATGAACCTAATGTACCAAACCCTAGCTGTTGCAACATAGAAAAGGGAATGCAAAGAGAAGCGACAGCATGCAGAGAGGGAGGAGGGAAGGAGATGCGTGGCAGATAGAGAAAGGAAGAGAGCACTGAGGGCGCGACGGCAGCGAAACACCAGCGCCTAGGTGGATGACCATTGCCGAAATAGGAAAGTGGAAAGGAAGAACCGATCATCATGCGCAGGGGCCGCGGCGTTCGTGGCTAGCAAGGAAGAGTGCGATGGCTCGCGGAGCGATGGGGAGAAAGAGAGCACGGAGGACGCAACGGCCATGAAACACCAGCAGTTAGGAATGGGATGCGCGGAGCACTATCGACCAAGAGAAAGGTGGAAGGCATTGGTGTAGGCAGTGAAGCTTCTGCTTGCCTCACCTTCTATTTCTGCTTCCTTTTTATTTCACATTTTTTTCAAAAATAAAAAAAGAAGTTTGGATCTACATTGTGCTCTAGGTTTGTCTCTGGGTCTAGGTAGATTATTGATGGTGGGTTGCTGCTAGTGATGTTACTGTTGTGGTTGCGTATGATGTTGTGAAGTGCTGTGTGTATGTGGGTGTATGATTTATGATCTAATGGATGAAGGAGATGAAAGTCAGATAAAAGAGCCAAGAACAAGATACCACATGATGCTATTCTCATTTTTTTTTTGTTTTGATTTCTCAAATCTCTTAGCTTCTCTGATTTTGTTCCAACCCTCAAAGAATGAACAAAAAAAAAAAGAATCATTTCCTTTTTTTGTTGTGATTTTCTTTCAATCCTTTTTAAGAGTTTGGGAATCAAAACAAACTCTTGAAAAACTAGAATAAAAAACTCTGCTCTCACTCTTTTACGTAGGAAGAAACTGAAAATTATAACACCCTAATATTCAACCCAATACTCCTAGAACGTACTGAGGCTAAATATTAGTCATTACCTCTTGTTTTAATTCATTTATCATTGAAAATACTTATTAAAAATATGAGCCAAATTTTTCTTTTTAAAACCTCGATAAAGTATGAGCCGCGTGTAGTATATTTATCATCGATATAAAATAATGCGGAAATTTAAACCTTAATAAGGTTCCATAATGAACATAACACATCATATATATTAAACTACCCACCTAGAGGTGAGTTAAGTTGGAATACATAAGAATGAAATACAAATACTTAAAAGAGAAATACATGGGAAACTAAATGCATAGAACACAAACCTACATGGTGCACCTAAGGTAGACAACCTTAACAAAAGAAGGTCATCATAGCTAGTGAGGTGTGTGTGCACTAAAACTCCAAGAGTGGTCTACGGGAACATATCCAATCCATGGTCGTAGCTCCTCGGGGACAGATACGCCAGATGGTCGCACATGACCTTTACGTCTAGGGCGCATGTGTAACATCCTAATTTTTAACCCAATATTTCTAGAACATATTTAGGCTAATCACTAGGTTATTACTTCTTAGTCTCATTCTTTGCAAAATCTTTTAAAATACTTAGCGGAAACTATGGGTAAATTTTTTTTTTTGAAACATAAAGCAAAGTGAGAGCTGCGTTCATCGCAAGACAGAAATATAAATCACAGATTAATAGAGCATGAAAGGACATGAAACAATCAATAACTCATCAAGAAACATCCCATTCATATCCTAATATGCCCACCCAAAGGCGGGGCTTAGTTTAGTACATGATAATACGAATACAAACGAAAGGAAAATACATCAGAAACTGAAATGCATAAAAGCATAACTAAACACACCTCTACGCTAGTGCACCTAAGGTGGATAACCTCATAACAAAAGAAGGAATATCCTAATCACGATGATATGTGTGCACTGGCTCTCCCCAAAGGATCCTACTGACGGCGGCGAATCCTCGGATAGACGCGTACAACACAACGCCCCTCAAAAAGGTATGATCTGTGCTCCAAATCATAGTGCGCCTCCCATGTCGGGGTGTCGATAAAAGCCACGAACTTCGCCATCGAGCTCTAAAGATGTGACGGGAAAGAAAGGAGAAAAGAAAGGTGTAACGCCCCGATTTTTCTGTTAAGAGTGAAAATGACCAAAATGCCCCTGAGGTCATTTTCGGCCCGGAATTCGAGGAAAGCCGATCCGATAGTACTCGAAGGGCAAACTCAATGTTGAAAGGGGATTAGATGACCTGTGTACCTTTCTAGGATCGAAAATCTCATTTTTCGAGTTTTTGGTCAAAATGACCAAAACGCCCCTGCGGTGTTTTACCTGTTTGCAAGTGCTGGATGAACCTGAAACTTCTCCAGATGGTTTTAAAAGGCGTTTTTATGTAGACTATGACTTTAGTTTTGGTCCCGGAGGTCCCGGGCGAAATTAGTGCAAAATTACGGTTTTGCCCCTAGTTTCGTGTTTTTATGCTTAATCGCGTGATTAAGCAAACCTAAGCAATATTAGGCTCTAATCGAAGGTTAATTAATTTTCTTAATTAATCTTGAGTCAAAATAATTTATTAAAGTTTATTAGAACCTAAAAGTACTTAATTACAACTTAAAATCATATTTTAATTTCAAGATTTCTAGTCATGAAATCTTGAATAGTATTTTCTCTCTCCAATTCCTTAAATCATGGAATTGTGTTACACATTGTTTATTCATAAATGAGTTTTTAATTCTCTAATGATGTATGAGCACTCCTAATCTTGTCATAAAATCCTTAAAACACATTCTTAGTTACCTAAACTTAAGCTTAATTATTCCTAACCTTATACTTAAGCTAATACACATTTAAACCTACCATTAACACCCAATTAGATGATCAAAACTCACCTCCCCCATGCTGTCCCTGGTCTGGCCGAAGCCTCCAAGCCTCAATATGCATCACATGTTCAATTTTCTAACACTCAAAGCCATACCTCAAGTCACATACACCATACCTTGTCATATTTTCCATCACACTTGATTTTCCAAGTAAATAACCAATTGAAATAAATCATTTCCCATATTTATTTGTGGCTGAAAATGTTCCAGCCATGTTGAGTTTCTAGAAGACTAATTTCTTGCAAAATTAAAATAAAAGCTCACTCAAAAACCCATGCTTCAAGCCTTACTTTGTGTCATGAACTCCATACTTCAAACCATGCTTCTATGACACAATCAAAGAGATATTTTCGTCTCCCTTTTTCCTCCAATGCTACGGCCACTCCCCCCCCTTGGTGAGCCCATGGTTTTGTTTTTCTATAAATAGGATGCTTGTGATAGCTTAGTTGCACCTTGAAGCATTTGCTAAGTTTAGAATCCTAGAGTTATCTTGCTAGTTCTTTTCTTTTCTCTCAAAGTTCCAAGAGTTCTTTCTCTTCATCTTCATCCTCTCTTCACATTATCACCTCACCACTTCAATCCACCATATCATAACCTTAGATCATCATCAAATCTCTTAAACACTAAACCTCAAACACAAGCTTCCTCAAAACACATCTCCTTCCTTTTCTTTCTCTTTGGCCGAAGCCATCACACCACCTTAGGAGGAGTTGCTCTTCTTATTTTCCTTTTCAAGTTCAAGCTTTCAGCTTCATCACTTGGTAGGGATTTGCTTTTCAAACTTGTTTTGTTCAAAAATGTGTTTTTCTCTAGTTTCCTCTTGGATTCTTTTTGGAACTTTCCTTTGTTTTCCTTTTCTTTTTCATTTCGGCCTCTTGGCCTTGTTTATGAGCATGATAGCTTGATGATGAGAGTTTCTAGATGATGACCTTGTGTTCATCTCAAAGAAGCCTCTAAAGCTTGAGTATTCCTTTTCTTAAAACTTCATCTATATGATATCTAGCTCACATGGTTTTTCAACTCAAGAAAATTAATCTAAGGATTTCTAAAAGCCTAAGCCTACCCTTGTCAACCTTAAAGTTGGCCGGCACATTCTAGAGATCTTTCTCTAGATAGGGGTTTTGGGTATTTAATAAAGAACTTGACTTAGTTTCACTTTCTTTTTCTTTTGTAAGGTTTTCGGTTTTGGTATTTTGATCCTTGAGATTTTGTTTGGTTTTGTTTTGGAAGTTTGTTTACTTGAGCTTGATGATGTTGTTCAAGAACCTCATAGTTCTTTTGAGAACTTAGTTTAAGAACTCTAAAGCTCTCTTTATAATGAGATATGTGTTGGGTTGTTATCTTGTTAAAGTCTTGAATGAGCTCTAGCTAACCATAAAATGAACCTTGCATCATGTTTACCTTTATGTCTTGCACATCATGTTTATTTTCCTTGCTATCACTAAGTACCAAGATAATAAAGGAACTTGCATTATCATGTTTATATTTCAAGCTATGCATTATCATGTTTACATTTCAAGTTCTCACTTAAATATCATAGATAATAATATGATGCATCTCATATTTATTTTGTGCTCTCACTTTACTTTCTAATAAAAGCTAAAACAAGTGCATAAGCATGTTTATCTTTATGCCATCTCTTTAATGAACCTAGAGCTCAAAGACTTGCCTATGGTTGTCTCAAAGAAAAGTTTAAAAATATTTACTTCCATGGGTTCATATTTCGGCCCTAAGGGGGTTTTGATGTTTCTAAATATTGAAAACTATGTTTCATACTTTTTTTAAGCTTTTATGAGTACAAAAAATATGTAGAACTAAGTCTTAGGAATTTAGGACCTCTTGAGATGAAAATGATTTAGCCACTGCCCTCTTAAGTATTTTTATGATTTTAAAGGATAAAGGTGTTTATAAATGAGTTTTGAAAGTTTTAAAAAGGTTCCAAGAGAAACTAGTATTCTATGTGCTTTAGAAATTGTGTTCTATGCCTTTTATGGAGATGCACATTTCGGTTCTACCTTGCTATTTATTTGCCACTGTATGTGCTGTTTTAATGATGATCATATGCTTATGTTTGAGTAAAAATAATGTTAAGACTCATATGTGAAAGATAAGATAAGTTAGAGACTAGAAAGGAATTAATTTGAGAGTTCTAGATCCCTTAATTATTGAATTTTCTGTATTCTGTCCAGCAAGGTTTAGACTTGATAATCATGGCTCTAAATTAGTTTAAAGGTGTAGAAATGACTCATAATTGGTTTAGGACTTGATCTTGATGCCTTAGGAGCAAACTAGACTTAGAAAGGGTCATTGTTGTGACTCCTAGGTACTCGTAAAATTAGGATTATAAATTCTGCATCCTTGAGGTTTAGAGATGTTCTTGATCATAGTGTGAGGTGAGAAATACTTAGTTATAACCTCATAGGTATCCAAGAGATTAGGTTTGATGATTAATAACTTAGAACGTGAGTTAAGGACCTTAAGGGTCAATGCATAAGACATTAAAAAGTCTTGAGTTTTTATGATGCTTAATTTATGTAAGTATGATATATGATACATGAGCTTTATCTATGACGAGTTTGATGAATATGCTATGAAGAAGTTTTATATGATGATATGCTATACCTCATAAGAAATGTTTGTATGTCCTATATATTTTCATGGCATAAGCAAATTTGAGGAAATTCGGTCCACAGCCGCCATGCTGCCGAATTTCCATCAAATTTGAGGAACTTAGAAAAAGGTCTTTTTTTGAAAATCATGAGAATTTAAATGTGACACAACACTGAGACGCCTTCTTGGGTGACACCGGTTTAGCCGAGCACCCCCAAGAAAACAAATCCGTGAGGGTATTGACACAGAGCTTGCCAAAGCGGACAATACTACTATGCACTAGTTGCTAGTAGAGCGTTTCAAAGAGGAAATGACCCTAAGAGGTGATCCTTAATTTGCCCCCTAGCCCGTACTTTAAGTCGGGATTATGTATGTTACACTTATCATAGGATAATTAAGAGCTAGTGACGACTAGTTGAGGTATGAGCTCATAACCTGAGATGTTTTAGGGTGGCCCCATGAGATAAAGTTAAAGTTGAAATGTCACATGCGCTATGAAAAACCAAGAAAGTTATTATGAGATTTATACTTGTCAACTTATGCCACTATTATAATGTGTTTGTGATTTTGTTGATTCGTTTATCCTTATGACGCATTCATGTCTTAGTATATTCCATGTTTAGTCATAAGACGCATTGTAAAATATGATGGACCTTGGATAACTAATGCTTTAGAAAACTAACTTAAAAGGAGTTTATATGCATACACACCTTTTTAGAAATAAAACCCAAGGTTCCTGAGGATGTGATGACGTCACTTAGTTAGGGATTGCCCTACTGAGAATTCTTTTAGAAGATTCTCATTCCCTCTCTCTTTTCTTCCGTCACATCTTCAGATGGCAACTTTCGTACTCTTCATCGACACCCCGACGTGGGAGCTGCACCATGACCCAGCACTTGGGTCATACCATTTTGAGGGTCGCTGCACAGTCAGAGTATTCATGTTTATGGGATGACCCTTCGCGCACCCAGTACGGAGCTACCGCTTCACCCCGACTACCCCCTACCATCATAACATGATTTTTGAGCTAGCTAGATCACGCGACGAGCAGATCCTCAGCATGCAGCCCGAGGCGTCAGCCGTACGTGACTACTCGGAGTACGTACCCCGGACTCAGTACTCGGAGATGGATCCATCAGAGGACCCACCCTCGCACATGTACAGTTGGAGCTCCAGCCCTGCTCCCCCACCGATGAGAGCCGGGAGTGAGGGGACGGTGGTTCAGCCGAGGTTGGCTCATAGGCCATCCATGCGCCCTCGCCGCGGTGGACACGCTCTGATGATTCGTATGACCACTCCCACCGAGATCCGCCAGTGGATCGATTCCACCCCTCAGTACTCGGACCAGCAGGAGTAGGTGCATAGGACGGGTAGTAGCTAGTGCACACACGCCACACAATTGAGGACAAACCTTCTTTTGTATATGAGGTTGTCTACCCTAGGTGCACATGGGTATGGGTGTTGCTTTTATGATTTCCTTGTATTTGCTTTTCAGTTGTATTTCGTTCTTCTATGTACTGAATAGTCCTGCCTTTTTTGGTAGGCACATTATCTATATATATTCAGTTGATGTATCCATGTTATTTATGTGTTTTATTATGATTTGCTCATATGACTTGTATGAATTCCTATTCAAAGAATCATGCGTGGCTCTCACTTTGGTTTTAATTCCAAAAAGAAAAATTTTACCCATATTTTCGCTAAGTATTTTCAAAGTAAAGAATGAGACCAAGAGGTAATATTCTAAGGATTAACCTAAATATATACTAGTAGTATTAGGTTAAGATTTAGGGTGTTACAAAAGGGAGTGAGAATCTTACTAAAGAAACTCAGTAGGGACCTCTTATCTAAGGTTACATCGTTCACATCCTTAGGAACCTTAGGTTTATTTATAGAAAGGTGTAATTGCATATAAAGTTCATTATTTAATTTCGTAAATGTAATTATCCAAGGTTCGTTCCTTTTAACATGGATCTTAATGCGTGAATACAATATAGCAAGGCATGGAATGCATGAATATACCTTATGCAATCAATCAAGCAACATATCATCGAAAAAACATAATCAGTGGCATAGTGTGTGGCATATCAACATTCCAGTAAACTTTTCTCTTATTCTCAACTTGTGACTTAAGAACTAATGCTTGAGCATTATGGGCCACCCTAAAACATCTAGGTTATGAGCTCATACCTCAGCTAGTCGTCACTAGCTCTTGCTTATTATCTGAATAAGTGAATCATAAAATAACATAATCGTGACTACTTAAGAGTACGAGCTAGGGGGCTAGGGATCACCTCTCTTAGGATATACCCTCTTTGAAACACTTTGCGGGCATCTAGCCACAGCAATTTGTCTGCTTTGGTAGGTTGCATCTACTCATACCCTCACGGATTTGTCTTTCCTGGGGGTGCTCGGCCGAACCAGTGTCACCTAGGAAAGCACGTCTCAGTGCTTCATCACATAAAAATCTCCTGGGGGTGCTCGGCCGAACCGGTGTCACCCAGGGTTTTCTTTTCTCATATGATTCTCAAAAACATTCTCAAGTTCCTTGGATTTGACGGAAAGTCAGCAGCATAACGGCTATATACCGAATTTCCTTCAAATCTACTTTATGCCACGATATTCACATCACATATACTTTAACTTCTCAATCATAATGCCACATTAAGACACTCATCAAACACATATTAATCAATACTTCATACTTGCATTGTCAAACTCAAACCATCAAAGTTTCTTAATATCTTATGCTTTGACCCTTAGGGTCCTTTAATTTGAAATCTAAGTTGTCCATCATCACGACTTAAGCTCTCGGGAACCTATAGGCTCATACCTAAGTATTCCTCACCCAATTCTATGATCATCATTAATTCTAAACCTCAAGAGTGCAGAATCCATAATTTACACTTTACGGGTACCTAGGAGTCACAACTTTGACCCTTTCTAAGTTCGGTTCGCTCCTAAGGCGTCAAGATCGATTCCTAAATCAATTATGAGTAGTTCCTACACATTGAAACTAATTGCAAACCATCATTACTAATATTTACCCTTCCTAGACAGAATCCAGAAAATAGCATTTCTAAGGGATCTAAAAGTCTCATTTTAATTCTTTTGTAGTTACTAACTTGTCTCAACTTTCTCAAATTAATTCTAACCTCAAAAGCACATGAATATACTCATTTTATCACCATCAAAACAGCATCATACAGAGAGAAAAATACTCAAACAGAACCGCATTCATAATCATCATATAATGCACATAGTTTCATTTCTAACACACATAAATCGCTAGTTTCTCTTGGAAACTTTTCAAGGTTTTAAAAACTCATTAGAGCACATTTTATTTCATTAAAATCATACTAAATAGCATGAAGGCAGTAGCCAATTAAAAATTATTTCAAGAGGGTTTTAAAACATAAAACTTTGCCCAAAACATTTCTTGAGATCATCTAAACTTAGAAAAATCATAAAACATAGACTTTAGCTTTTGTAACTAGTTGAATCCCATTCTAGGACCCAACATCATCACTAGGCCGAAAACAAGGAGGTAAACAATATATATTATAAAACTTTGTTTGAGATAACAATGGGTAAGTCCATGAGCTCTAAATCTCTTTAGTTATGACATAAACATAAATATGTAATGCACTTTGTTTTACTCTTTATTAAGAGGTGAGAGCATAAAATAAATATGCTATGCAAATCCATTATTATCTTAGCGATTTAGTGAGAGCATAAACATAAATATGGAGATGCAAGTTTATTCTTTAATCTTGAGCATTTAGTGATGACATAAAAGTAAATATGGATGCAAGTCTTTTTATCTTACTTAGAGCTCATATGAGACTTTTATAGAGAATAAAAAATCTCAACCCAACACTTATCTCACAAATAAAGTGAGCTTTAGAGTTCTTGAACCAAGTTCTCAAAGGAACTATATGGTTCTTGAACATCATCATCAAGCTCAAAAAGAAGTAAACTTAGAGGAAAACAAAATCTCAAGTAAGCAAAAACCAAAGCAACATTCTTTCTTCATAATAAATAAATATAGAGATACTTTTATTTTTTTTTTTTAACAAAATCTTTGAAGGAAACCTAGAGGAGCCAAAATCATGTAGGAAAGAAAAAAGGAAAGAAAGACCAAAACTTTGCTAGTTCAAGAAACAAAACTCAAGCTTTAGAGGTCTCTTTGAGATGAAAACAAGGTCATCATTTTGAAACACTTATCATTAAGCTATCATGGGGATGAAATAAGGCCATTGAGGCCGAAAATGGAAAAGGAAATAATAAAGGGAAAATTGAAACTTTAGGAAAGAAAAGGAAAGGAAAAACTAAAATGCTTCAAGATCAAAAGAAATTTTCATGCTTTAGAGGTTTCTCAAATGAGAATCATAAAACCATTATTTTGAAACCTCATCATCAAGATCAAGGTTTTGCTTTCAAAAACCAAGTCTTATGACTAAAAACAAAAAGAGAGAAAAAGAGTTGAACCAAGAGAAAGCTAGCATTTTTATGTCATAAACAACATCACAAGAAAAGCATTTTGAAAACAAAACCCCTACCTAGTGAAAATTTCTTTGGAAGGAAAAGAGCTTGGTTCTTGGAACTAAAATGAGGAGACAAAAACATCCTCTTTGTGGCTTGGTGATTTTGGCCAAGGGGTGAAGACAAGCAAATGAGGAGTTTTTCTTGAGAGTTTAAGTTGAAGGTGGAAAGGTTGAGTGCTAGGGAGGTGGCTTGAGGTGGTGGTGTGGTGTTTCAAGGTGGTTTATGGTGGTTTGTGGTGGTGGAGAGGAATTTGAGGTTGAGAGAAAGTAAGAGAGATTTTTGGTCACAAGCTTAAAAAAAGGCAAATGGCAAAAGTGTGAAATTTCTCTACACTTTGCTATATATATCATGGTTTGAATTTTGAAATGTGGAGGTGGATTTTGGGGGGGAAAAATGGAGCCATTTTTTTCAGCCTTGGGGGAGGGAAAATATCTTCTCAAATGTGTCCTCCAAGACATGTGCAAAGCATTGGTAAGCGCAAACACTATTCCTAGATTCCTTTTTCAAAGAATTAAGACTAGAAAAGGATTTTGAGTTCCCTTAAGCAATTTTAGGTTCTAATTAACTTTAATAAATTATTTTGACTCAAGATTAATTATGGAAGTTAATTGATCTCCGATTAGATCCTAATATTGCTTAGGTTTGCTTAATCACGCGATTAAGCTTAAAAACACAAAACTAGGGGCAAAATTGTAATTTTGCACTAATTTTGCTCGGGACCTTCGGGACCAAAAATAAAGTTATAGAATACATAAAAACACCTTTTAAAACCATCTAGAGAAGTTTCGGGTTCATCCGGCACTTGTAAACGGGTAAAACACCACAGGGGTATTTTGGTCATTTTGACCCGAAAACTCGAAAAATGAGATTTTCGATCCCGAAAAGGTACACAAGTTAACTAATCCCCTTCCAACATTGAGTTTGCCCTTCGAGTACTGCCGGACCGGCTTTCCTCAAATTTCGGGCCAAAAATGACCCAAGGAGCATTTTGGTCATTTTCACTCTAACAGAAAATCAGGGTGTTACAGCATGGCTGGCCTTCGTGCCAACCATGGCTGTGTGACTGTCTCTTCACTCCCCTCTCTCATAGGAACAGGAGGCTGAACTCTCAGAATACACATGTATAGGTTCGTCCTCGGAGGGGTCCGTCACAGAAAACCTTGAACGTGGAATGTAGTCGGGGAAATCTCGAACGGTTGATCCGGAAGTAGGCGTGCAAAGCCTCCGCTCGAAAGACAGGCGAGCTCGCTCAAAAGTCATCTTGCCTCTGTAGGGGGAAGTAGGGGTCAAATGATAACTCTATACAGGATGCGCAAAAGGGCGCCCCACGAACACGAACACACGGACAGAACAACGTCCCTCGAAGTGGTATGATCTGTGATCGGGGTCAAAAAGAAACTCCCAAGTCGGCGTATCAACGAAGAGGCTGAATGTTGCCATCTGAATTTGAAGATGTGACGGAAAGAAAAGGTAGGGGGAGTGAGAATCTTTGCTAAATGTAACACCCTAATATTCGACCCAACACTACTAGTATGTATTTAGGCCAAATATTAGTCATTACCTCTTGTCATAATTTTATTACTTTGAAATTAACTTAAGGAAAATACGCGCCGATTTTTTTTTTATTGAAAACTCTTTAAAATATGAGCCGCGCGTAGCATGTATATAAACCGTGTAATAAAGTGCGGAAATATAAACATAGAAGTGGCTCCAAAACAACCATGACATCATCATATCTGAAATAACTCATGCATATAATATGCCCACCCTAAGGGGCAGGACTCTTCAAGTACATACGAAATATGAATACAACGGAAATATAAAATACATGGAAAAGACATGAAGGAAACACCTCTACCCAAGTGCAATCTAAGGTGGACAACCTCAACACAAAAGAAGGTTATCCTAACTATGTGTCACGTGTGCACTAGGGACTATCCTCCAAACTACACGGCGAATATCACGGGTACGGGGGAACGTAGCCAATCCAAGGGCAAAGCTCGGCAGGGGCAGGCATGCCAACATGTCTAGCACGTCCTCCGCATCGAGGTCGTGAACTAGGCAGTCGAGCCCTCCGTGGCTGGGTAACTGTCTCCTCGCTACCCATGGGCATCCACGGGGGAGTAGGGGCAGAGTCCTCTCCATACATGTGGACGGGTGGATCCTCCGAGGGGTCCTCCTCTAAATGCTGGGAACAGGGTACGTAGTTGGGTACAGCGCCCGAGCAGGCAGAGTAAGTCCATAGAATCCTCTCATTGCGTGTGTGAGCATGCTCAAAGACCATATCATCTCCATATGGTGAAGTCAGGGAGAAGAAGTAGCTATCTACAGGGTGTGCGAACAGCCATCCAAGGAACATAGAAACACAGACTGTGCAACAGCCCTCAAAATGAAATGACCCATGCTCGGGGTCATGGTGCACCTCCTAAGTAGGTGTATCAACAAAGAGTACGAACGTCGCCATCCTGATCTGAAGACATAAAGGAAAGAAAGTGATAGAGGGAATGAGATTCCTTACTAAAGAAACTCAATAGGGTTTTTCCTTCTACCTATGTGTCATCTTCTACGTCTCCAAGGACCTCGGTTTCTTAAAGAAAACATGGACATATAATAGTTCAATTATGAAGTTCGAAAATGTTCACTTCCGAGACCCATTCCTTTTAATTCTAAAGCTTCTTGGTTACATAGTCTATAAATCATGAATCTTGAATCATAAATCATGGTTCCTAACCTCGTGGATCATGGCATATAAATTCATAGTTCATGGTACATAAAATCATGGTTCAAGGTACATAGAATCATAGTTCATAAAACATGGGACATGGTGCATGGTAGCTTAACTTGGTTACTTAGGTGACATTAAAACATCATCACATTCTTCCTGGGGCCACCCTAACTGGTCTCCCTTGGGAGATATCACTGGGTTATGAGCTCATACTAAGCTAGTCGTCACTAGCATCTGGACTTATCCTTTCGGATAAGTTAAAGGTCCCGACTTAAAGTATGGGTCTAAGTGGCATAGAATCACCTCATCCCCACCCTTAATTTGGTGGTTCAAAAGGATCATTTTCTCATAGTTTAAGTCACCTTAAGTCTTAGCATGTTTAATGAAATGCCACTCAAAACATACATGTCACATATCTCATGTTAAAACATAGGCATTTCTAAGTTCTTAAAGAACAACCACATGCAATAACAAAACTAGCATTTAGAAATAATAGTTCACATAGCATCATACTAATCATGAGATGACACAGTAATTTCATCCTTAATCCAAGAGCTTATAAATTACTCCCTTAAGGTAAAATCCCTAAATCGGGTAACTTCAAACTAGCATATTATGTTCTCATGGGTCCAAGGGATTGATTAACCTCTTCTCCATAATTTATCAAGTCCAAAAACTTAATTAATTATGGCTGGACAGTTTAGGCAGTGTGCTAATTTAGATGAATTACGGTGTTCTAGAATGTGCGTTTTAGGCCCTTTCTCACTTCTGACTTTTTCTATGGTGTAATAATTAAGTACCTAACCAATTATGAGTCACTTTCACTCATTTAGACATCATATAATGTGAATCTAGCTACTTTGACAAGGATGGGCAGAATCTCCAATTTACTGTTCCTATGTAGTCCTAGAATTCACATATCAAGCAAATAAAGTTACTAGGTGCACATTAACAATGCCTAAAACGATTATCACATACTTGGCAAGGTATTTAAGCATATTTAGACCACCCAAAACAGAATTTAAGGTGCTGTAAACTATCAAGGCAGAATCGAAAACAGGTGTTATTAAATCATAGGAAAAACTTCACTTTGATGCACATAGGTTGCTAGTTTCTCTTGAAACACTTTTGGAACTTCCAAAACTCCTTGGAAATCATTTTATTTCATTAAAGACCATCACAAAACACATAGGGCAGTAGCTATATAAGGTTCTTTGGTACAAGATTAAACCTTGAGAATATGTCTAAAACATTGACTAAGTCCACATAAGCTTAGGAAAACCCTTAAGACATAGGTTATAGGCCTTAGTAACTAAATGAACTCCTTTTGGAGCCATTTTCATCACTTGGCCGAATACATATTCAAGGAGATACTCCCTTGATAAATCTTTTCTCAAGATGAAATGGTCAAGTCTTTTGAGCTCTAGTAGTTTAGAGTGATGACATAAAGTAAACGTGCTATGCATTCCATTTTAATAGTTCATTAGAAAGTAAAGTGATGGCTCAAAGTAAATATGAAATGCACATTCATTTTAATCTTTGAGTTTAGTGGTGACTCGAAATATAACATGCAATGCAAGGCTTGGAATTTAAATGTGTACTATGCAAGTTCATTCTTTATCTTGGGATTTAGTGATAACATAGGAAATAAACGTGCTATGCAAAGCATAAAATAAACGTGAATGCAACTTCTTTTACATCTTGTCTAGAGTTCTTGTAAGACTTTAGAAAGAACTAAAGTTCCAACCCAAAACTCATCCTCACCAGAAAAGAAAACTATTAGTGCTAAATATCAAAAAGAAATTATGATCCTCAAAGAACCATAGAGATGGCTGGACTATTTGAAAGAAAAAGAGAAGCTAAACAAGTGTTCAAGAGAAACATAAACTCATTCTTAACTAATGTTTAAAAAGGCCAAGCTTTTCTTTCAAAAACTCAAGCTTTAGAGTTTATTCATGTGACCAACATCAACATGAAACCCTCATCATCAAGCTCTCATCCTTCTCATCATCAAGGCACTCATGGCCGAAACTTGAAAGGAAGAAAAAGGAAGTTTCAAATAGTTCCAAGAGAAACCTAACTCATTCCTGGTTAAAACTTGAAAAGATGAAACCTTTCTAAAAAAAAACTCAAGCTCTAGAGTTTGTTCATGTGACAAATATCAACATGAAGCTCTCATCATCAAACTATCATTTTTCCAAATCTCCTAGGCACTCATGGCCGAAATACACAAGAAAAAAAAATGAAGTTCCAAGATATTCAAAAGAAATATAACTCTTACTTGGCTAAAACTTGAAAAGATGAAACCTTTCAACAAAAAAAAAACTCAAGCTCTAGAGTTTGTTCATGTGACAAATATCAACATGAAGCTCTCATCATCAAGCTATCATTTTGTTGGCCTTGAGGCCGAAACCAAAAGAAAAGAAAACAAAGAGAAGAAAACATCAACCCATCATCAAGGAAACTTATTCCAACCAAGCTTTTCCAACAAGATCAAGACATAAAGAGTAAAGAAAGTATTTTTAAAAAAGTTCCCTACCAAGTGTTGATGCTCTAGAGATGAAGGAAAGGTTGGTTCTTGGAGATGAATGAAAAGAAATTTCCTTGAATCCTTGGAGCTGGATTCGGCCAAAAGGAGAAAAGGAGAAAGGAGATGTGTTTGCTTTGGTATAGACTTGGAGAAATGTTTAGATGAGAAGGAAGATGAAGATTGAAGGCGGAGGAGTGGTGGTCTTGACTTGAACAAAGAGAGAAAGGTGGAGCTTTTGAGAGAACTCTTGAAGCACAAACTTTGCAAGTATTGTAAAGTGTCCAAATGCTCATCAAGGCAAGCTGAATCAAGGATGTGTGGAAGGGAGGGCTGGCCAAATTCCTTTCACAAGGATGAGAGAAGAAAAATCTCCTTGAGTTGTCATTCATAGTGTGATTGAAAGCTTACAAGGCATGGTCATAGGGTGGCTTTGGAAAGGAAACTCGATTGACACCATAAAATATCATTCTTTTGAATTCTTGGGGGGAAAAGTGGTGCCATTTTTTGGGCAGCCATGGGAAAGGGAATATCTCTTTTAATCAAGGTTTAGAAGTGTGTTTAGGAGTAACATTGATTAGGCTTAGGATTAGGAGTTGCTAAGTAAGTGTTTTTAGGTGAACTAATTAGGTAATTGGGACATGATTAACTTAGATTTAGGAGAAATATTTTTGGATTGATAGGATCAACTTTTTGTGACAAGAGTTTCTAGGGAATGACAAACTTTTTGTAACGCCCCGATTTTTCTGTCAGAGTGAAAATGACCAAAATGCCCCTCAGGTCATTTTCAGCCCGGAATTCGAGGAAAGCCAGTTCAGCAGTACTCGAAGGGCAAACTCAATGTTGGAAGGGGATTAGATAACTTGTGTACCTTCCCGGGATCGAAAATCTCGTTTTTCGAGTTTTCGGGTCAAAATGACCAAAACGCCCCTCTGGTGTTTTACCCATTTGCAAGTGCCGGATGAACCCGAAACTTCTCCAGATGGTTTTAAAAGGCGTTTTTATGTATTCTATGACCTCATTTTTAATTTTAGAAGTCCCGGGCAAAATTAGTACAAAATTACGGTTTTGCCCCTAGTTTCGTATTTTTACGCTTAATCACGTGATCAAGCAAACCTAAGCAATATTATGCTCTAATCGAACGTTAATTAATTTCCTTAATTAATCTTGAGTCAAAATAATTTATTAAAGTTGATTAGAACCAAAAAGTACTTAATTACAACCTAAAATCATATTTTAATTTCAAGACACCTAGTCATAGAATCTTGAATAGTGTTTTCTCTTTCCAATTCCTTAAATCATGGAATTGTGTTACACATTGTTTATTCATAAATGAGTTTAAAATTGTCTAATGATGTATGAGCACTCCTAAACTTGTCATAAACTCCCTAAATCACATTCTTAGTTACCTAAACTTAAGCTTAATCATTCCTAACCTTGTACCTAAGCTAATACACATCTAAACCTACCATTAACACCCAATTAAATGGTCAAAACTCACCCCCACTCTGCTGTCCAGCCTTGGCCGAAGCTGCCCATCCCCATTATGCATCACATGTTCAATTTTTCAACACTCCAAGGCCATACCTCAAGTCACATACACTATACCTTGTCATAACTTTCAATCAAGCTTGAATTTCCACATGAATAAATAATTAAAACAACTCATTTTCCCTATTTATTTGTGGCTGGAAAAGTTCCAGCCATGACAAGTTTCTAGAAGCCTAATTTCATAAAAATTTGATAGGAAATTAACTCACATCAAGCCATACTTTGTAGCATAGCTTTCATACTTCAAACCATGCTTGAATGACCTTGTGTAAGAGATATTTTCTCTTCCTTCCTCCCTCAAACCACACGGCCACTCCCTCCCCTTTGTGAGCCCATGGCTTTGTTTTTCTATAAATAGGATGCTTGTGATAGCCTTGTTGCACCTTGAAGCATTTGCTAAGTTTAGAGTTTTAGAGTTGTCTTGCTAGTTCTTTCTTTTTCTCTCAAAATTTCAAGAGTGTTCTTCCTTTCTTTTCATCTCTATCTTCTTCATCTCTTCATCTCATCATCACCTCTCAATCATCAAACACCACCCCAAAGCCTTGAACCATCATCAAACCATCAAACACCACACCTCGAACACAACTTCACTTGAAACACATTTCCTTCCTTTTTCTTTCATCAAGGCCGAATCATCATCACCATCCTAGGAGGTGTTGCTCATCTCATTTCCATCTTCAAGTCCAAGCTTTTACCTTCATCACTAGGTAGGGATTTGTTTTCAAACTTTGTTTTGCTCAAGAAAGTGTTTTTCTCTAGTTTCCTCTTGGATTCTTTTTGAACTTTCCTTTGTTTTTCCTTTCTTTTCATTTTCGGCCATGAGGCCTTGATTTTGAGCATGATAACTTGATGATGAGAGTTTCTAGATGATGACATTGTGTTCATCTCAAAGAAACCTCTAAAGCTTGAGTTTTCCTTTTCTTATGATTTCATCTATATGATATCTAACTCACATGGTTTTTCAACTTAAGAAAATTAATCTAAGGATTTCTAAAAGCCCAACCCTACCCTTGTCAACCTTAAAGTTGGCCGGCACGTTCTAGAGATTTTTCTCTAGATAGGGGTTTTGGGTATTTAATAAAGAACTTGATGTAGTTTCACTTTCTTCTCTTTTATATGACTTTCGGTTTTTGTGTTGAGATCTTTGAGATATTGTATTGGGTTGTTATCTTGTTAAAGTCTTGCATGAGCTCTAGTTAATCATAAAATGAACCTTGCATCATGTTTACTTTATGCTTTGCATATCATGTTTATTTCCTTGCTATCACTAAATACCAAGATAATGAATGAACTTGCACTATCATGTTTATATTTCAAGCTATGCATTATCATGTTTATATTCCAAGTTCTCACTTAATACCAAGATAATAATAAGTTGCATTCATGTTTACTTTGTGCTATCACTTTACTTTCTAATGGAACCAAAAATGAGTGCATGAGCATGTTTATTTTTATGTCATCACCTAAATGAATCTAGAGCTCAAAGACTTGCCCATTGTGGTCTCAACAAAGGTCTAACAATATGTGTTTTTCTTGGGTTCATATTTCGGCCCTAAGAGGTCTTGAGGTTTACAAGTATTTGAGACTATGTCTTATAGTTTTTTTAAGCTTAAGTGAGTTTAAGGAATGCATAGAACCAAGTTTTGAGAATTTAGAACCTCTTGAGACAAAGATGAATTGGTCACTGCCCTCTTAAATATTCTTATGATTTTAGATGTTAAAATGGTTTATAAATGAGCTTTGAGAGTTTAAAAAGAGTTCCAAGAGAAACTAGTATTTTATGTGCTTTAGAAATTATGTGTTATGCCTTTTATGGAGAAGTATATTTTCGGTTCTTCCTTGCTCTTGCTGCCACTGTATGTGCTGTTTTGATGAGGATAATGTGCCTATGTTTGAGTAAAAATAATGTTAAGACTCATATGTGAAAGATAGGATAAGTTAGGAACTAGAAAGGAATTAATTTGAGAATTCTAGATCCTTTAATTATGTAATTTTCTGGATTCTGTCCAGCAAGGTTTAGATTTAATAATCATGGTTTTAAATTAGTTTAAATGTGTAGGAATAACTCATAATTGGTCTAGGACTTAATCTTGAAGCCTTAGGAGCAAACTAAACTTAGAAAGGGTCATTGTTGTGACTTCTAGGTACCCGTAAAGTTAGAATTTCAAATTCTACATCCTTGAGGTTTAGAGATGTTCTTGACTATAGTGTGAGGTGAGAAATACTTAGTTATAACCTCATAGGTTCCCAAGAGACTAGGTGTTGATGATCGATAACTTAGAATATGAGTTAAGGACTTTAAGGGTCTAAACCGTAATCTCTAGAACCCCGTAATCACACAAATATAAGCTGTCCAAATCTGTATAGTGCTGTTTGGATAAGTCCTTGAGCATAAAAATTAGTAACACTTATTAGTTGTGAACCTATAGGTGTGTAAGAGGGTAAGAATAATATTAGAACAATTAGTTTACAAGCTTAAGACTCAAAAGAACCAAAGCATAACATACTATAGATTCATAACATAATAAGCTTGGGAGTTTGTATGAATGATTGTCTAAGGTGTGATTATGTGATAATGTAAATGCTATGGTTTTATGTATACATTATGAAGAAGTTTCTTGTGACGATGTACATAGAGCTTGCCAAAGCGGACAAAACTACGATGCACTAGTTGCTAGTAGAGCGTTCCAAAGAGGAAATGACCCTAAGAGAGGTGATCCTTAATTTGCCCCCTAGCCCGTACTTTAAGTCGGGATTATGTTACGCTTATCATAGGATAAGTAAGAGCTAGTGACGACTAGTTAAGGTATGAGCTCATAACCTAGAGATGTTTTAGGGCGGCCCCATGAGATGAAAGTTAAAGTTAACAATGTAACATAAACTATACTTATGCCAATGTTATAATGTTTCTTAGTTATTCTATTGTTTGGTTTACCTTTATGATGCATTCATATCATTAGATTATTTTATGCTTAGTTATAAGACGTATTGTAAAATATGACGGACCTTGGATAAATACCACTTTAGAAAACTAACTTAAAAGGGAATTTATATGCATGCACACCTTTTTAGAAATAAACCCGAGGTTCCTGAGGATGTGACGATGTCACCTAGGTAGGGATAACCCTACTGAGAATTCTTTTAGAAAGATTCTCATTCCCTCTCTCTTTTCTTCCGTCATATCTTCAGATGGCGACATTCGTACTCTTCATCGACACCTCGGTATGGGAGCTCCACCATGACCTGGCACTCGGGTCATACCATTTTGAGGGTCGCTGCACTGTCAGAGTATTCATGTTCATGGGACGACCCTTCGCGCATCCAGTCCCGAGTTACCATTTTACCCCGACTGCTCCTTACCGTCACAACGGGATTTTTGAGCGAGCGAGACCACGTGATGAGCAGATTCTCCGCATGGAGCCCGAGACGTCAGCTGTACGCGACTATCTGGAGTACGTGCCTCGCACCCAGTACTCGGAGACGGACCCATCCAAGAACCCGCCATCACACATGTACAGCTGGAGTTCCAGTCCCGCTCCCCCACCGATGAGGGCTGGGAGTGAGGAGACGGTGGTCCAGCCGAGGTTGGCTTGTCGGCCATCTATGCGCCCTCGCCGTGGTGGACATGCCCCGATGATGCGCTCGACCACTCCCGCCGAGATTCGTCAGTGGATCGACTCGACCCCACAGTACTCGGACCAGCAGGAGTAGACATAGGAGGGGTAGTAGCTAGTGCACACATGCCACATAGCTGAGGACAAACCTTCTTTTGTATATGAGGTTGTCTACTCTAGGTGCACATGGGTATGGGTGTTGTTTCTCTTGTATTTACTTTTTATGATTTTCTTGTATCGCATTTCAGTTTTATTCTGCTTCCCGATGTATTGAATAGTCCTGCCGTTTGGGTAGGCACAGTATATATATACATCTATGTTTCAGTTGATGTCTCCATGAAATTATGTGCTTCTTTATGCTTTGCTTATATGTTTCGCTATGCTTCCTCTTAAAGATTCGTGCGTGGCTCTCACTTTGATTTTAAATTCCAAAAAGAAAAATTTTACCCATAATTCTGCTAAGTATTTTCTAAGTAAAAGATGAGACCAAGAGGTAATATTTTAAAGATTAACCTAAGTACATACTAGTAGTCTTGGGTTAAGATTTAGGGTGTTACATTATGGTATCGTGAGCGATTCGATTCTCATGGAGCCTGAGGATTGGACTGACTATGCTTTATAAGCATAATGCGATAGTTATGTCATGTGTAGTGCTTGATAGAGATAAGCTGTAGGACTAGAGATGCATGACTTCTGTTGCTTGCAAGTGCCATGGTAACTAGCTCATTTTGCATGGATATTGAGCCTGATCAACTTGATGTTCATTGTTTCATGTGTTTAGGGACCAATGGCACCGCGACGACGGCCTAGGACTACGCCCGATGTTGACCAAGACAATACCACTGCTGTTGCTGTCCGTCGCATGGCGTAAGCCATGGAACGGATGTTCGACCGAATGGATTAACAAGCGAATGCTGCTCCTGTTCCCCCTCCTCCCCCTGTTGTTGAGATGGGGGAACAAGCCCGCTTCGGTGAGTTCCGCAAAGCGAACCCGCCAGTGTTCTGAGGGGTAATGGACCCCGACAAGGCTGATGAGTGGATCAAAGACATGGAGAAGATCTACTCTGTCGTTACCTGCTCAGAGGAGTAGAAGGTCACACTTGCTGCTTTCATGCTGAAGTCCGACGCCGAGTTCTGGTGGAACGGCACGAGGCATCTGCTAGAAGCCTCCGGAACACCCATTGGCTGGGAGTTGTTCAAGACTTACTTCTATGAGAAGTACTTCCCCGAGTCCGTAAGGAACGCGAAGGACGTTGAGTTCATGCAATTGACCCAGGGAGGGTCTACTGTAGCCCAATACACTGCGAAGTTCGAGGAGCTGATCAAGTTCTCTCGGGTGTTCCAAGGGAACCCTGATGAGGTTTGGAAGTGTGTGAAGTATGATGCCGGTCTGAAGGCAGAGATGAACTACGCCGTGGCCCATATGGAGATCAGAGACTTCCCGACTCTGGTCAACAAGTGCCGGATCCTTGAAGAAGGACAGAGAAAGATTCAAATCACAAGGGCGGAGCGAGCTAATGGGCTCGGACCTCAAGCCCCGAAGTTCAAACCGCAGTACCCTTCGAGGAATCACTACAACCCGCACTGCACCAACCGGGCCCGACAACAACAACAACAACCACCAAGAGCTCCTGCTCACCAACAATCCAAGCAACACCAAAGGCCGCCATTTCAACATCAAGGCCCAAGGAACTTCAACAATCAACCCCGTGGACCGGGTGGACCCCGGAACCACAATGGAGGACCAAGTGGAGCCAAGAACAAGGCACCACAAACCCCTGCTACTTACCCCGGAGCGACATCTGCTGACATCTGCCCACAATGCGGGAAGAACCATGGGAATCGCCCATGCTTAGCCGGTCAGAATGTATGTTTCAAGTGTGGCAAGCCTGGTCACTATGCAAAGGACTGCACCGGACAAGGGACATCGAACCAAAACCCCCGACCACAATACCGAGGAAGGGTCTTTACCCTTAATGCGGAAGACGCCAAGAAGTCCAAAGATCTCATTGAAGGTATGTGCGAAGTAAATGGTAAACCCTTAACTGTACTATATGACTCTGGTGCTACTCATTCTTTCATTTCACTTGCTAGTGTCGAGTCCTTAAATCTAAGAGTCTCTAAACTTCCCTTTGATCTCATTGTTTCTACTCCTACAAACCGCCCTGTTAATACTTGCAGTTGTTGTCTAAACTGTCATCTTGTTGTAGAAAATATGTCTTTTATCATAGATTTAATTTGTTTACCCTTGAAAGACATATGCATTATCTTAGGCATGAATTGGCTTCACGCCAACCGTGTGTTGTTAGATTGTGGAACCCAAACCGTAGTTTTCCCTTCTTCTCCCGAAAACGTCATTCAACCCATTAAGCTGTACCTAAATTCAGTAGAGATCTTCTGTAGTGGGGAGAAAGGTAAGGGATATGTTCTCCTAGCCGCCTGCGATGTAGACTTTGAGCAAGACCTAGGTGAGATACCTGTGGTAAGAGACTATCCCGAGGTATTTCCAGATGAAATACCCGAGTTCCCTCCCGAAAGAGAAGTTGAATTCTCCATAGAGTTGGTTCCTGGGACAGGACCAATCTCTATAGCCCCGTATAGGACGTCACCCTCGGAGCTGGCAGAGTTGACAACCCAGTTAGAAGAGCTGTTAGAAAAGAGTTTTATAAGGCCGAGTGCTTCGCCTTGGGGCGCTCCGGTCTTATTTGTGAAAAAGAAAGACGGGAGTATGAGGATGTGTATAGACTATAGGCAGTTGAACCAGGTAACCATAAAGAATAAGTACCCATTGCCTAGGATTGACAATCTTATGGACCAATTAAGAGGAGCAGTAGTGTTTTCTAAGATTGATTTAAGGTCCGGTTACCATCAGATTAGGGTTAGAGATTCGGATATTCCTAAAACCGCCTTTCGAACTCGGTATGGACACTTTGAGTTCAATGTGATGTCGTTTGGTTTGACGAATGCTCCTGCAGTTTTTATGGATTACATGAATAGGATCTTTAGACCCTATTTAGACTGGCCTGTGGTTGTGTTCATAGATGATATTCTTATCTATTCGAAGACCCACGAAGAGCATGAGCGTCATTTAAGGTTGGTTTTAGAGGTATTAAAGGAGAAGAAGTTATATGCTAAGTTGTCTAAGTGTGAATTTTGGTTAGAGGAGGTAAAGTTCTTAGGACATGTTGTGTCAAAAGGTGGCATAGCTATCGACCCAAGTAAGATAGAAGCTGTGATGAATTGGAATAGACCAACCTCTGTAACTGAGATTAGAAGCTTTTTGGGTTTAGCTGGATATTACCGTAGGTTTATCAAAGGATTTTCCCAGTTAGCCCTACCCTTAACCAAGCTCACTAGGAAGAATGCCCCGTTTGAGTGGAGCCCCGAGTGTGAAAAGAGTTTCTTAGAGCTTAAGGAAAAGCTCACCTCAACCCCGGTTTTAGTTTTACCTGACCCCAATGTACCCTTTGAGGTATATTGCGATGCTTCTGGCAAGGGTTTAGGTTGTGTGTTGATGCAAAACAGGCAAGTGGTAGCCTATGCGTCCAGACAACTTAAGCCTCACGAGGTAACCTGCCCCACCCATGACCTAGAACTAGCAGCCATCGTGTTTGCTCTAAAGATGTGGAGACACCATTTGTATGGTGTAAGGTTTGAAGTTTTCTCCGATCATAAGAGTCTCAAGCATCTCTTTGATCAAAAGGAGTTGAATATGAGGTAGAGAAGATGGATGGAATTCCTCAAGGACTACGATTTTGGCTTAAGTTATCACCCCGGCAAGGCTAATGTAGTAGCCGACGCCTTGAGCCGAAACTCGTTACGTCTGTCAAGTATGATGGTTAATGAAGTTAGGTTAATAGAGAAGTTTAGGGATATGAATCTTAGGATGTCTATAACAGAGAATGGCATCGTGATGAGTCATCTCACGGTGACCAGTGGGTTTAAGCAAAGGATTATGCTTGCCCAAAGAGAAAATGAGGATTTTATGGAGACGATTGAGGCAGTTAAGGTCGGAAAGTTGAAAGGTTTTGTACGAGGCCCCGACTGATTGTGGAGGTTCGAGGGGCGAATCTGTGTGCCACGAGATGGCGACCTCCGAGAGAAGATCTTGGAGGAGGCTCACAAGAGCCATTTTGCCATCCATCTTGGTACTACCAAGATGTATCAGGACTTGAAGAGGATATTTTGGTGGCCCGGATTAAAGAAGGATGTGGTCGCCTGGGTGAGTAAGTGTTTGGTCTGCCAAAAGGTCAAGATCGAACACCAAAAACCTTCTGGCATGTTGCAACCCCTGTCAATCCCCGAGTGGAAGTGGGAGAGTATATCAATGGATTTCGTGACAGGATTGCCAAAGACCCAAGTTGGCCACGATGCCATATGGGTAATCGTGGATCGACTGACTAAGTCAGCTCACTTTTTACCTATTCGAGTCACGTACTCGTTAGATAAGTTGGCCCAGCTTTACATCCAAGAAATAGTAAGGTTGCATGGAGTACCATCGACGATAATCTCGGATCGAGATCCGCGGTTTACGTCACGTTTTTGGGGAGCCTTTCAAAAGGCGTTTGGTTCCAAGTTGTGCTTGAGCACTGCTTACCACCCACAAAAGGATGGTCAGTCCGAGAGGACAATCCAAACCCTGGAAGATATACTGAGAGCCTGTGTCTTAGACCAAAAAGGAAGTTGGGATAAGTACATGCCTTTGATCGAGTGTGCGTATAACAACAGTTATCACGCGAGCATCGGTATGGCACCGTACGAGGCGTTATATGGAAGGAAGTGCCAATCACCCTTGTGTTGGTACGAGCCCAGAGAACAAAGTGTCTTAGGACCTGAGGTAGTGAGGGAAACGACGGAGCAAATCAAGAAAATCAAGGATAGAATCTTAACCGCTCAGAGTCGGCAGAAAAGCTATGCGGACAAAAGGCGCAAGCCCTTGGAGTTCCAAGAAGGAGAACATGTATTTCTAAGAATCACCCCCACTACAGGAATAGGGAGAGCCATGAAAGTTAAAAAGTTGAGTCCCCGATTTCTCGGCCCTTTTGAAAATCTTCAGAGAGTCGGATCCGTAGCTTACAAAATAGCCTTACCACCCAATCTGTCAAACCTTCATGATGTCTTTCACGTCTCCCAGTTACGTAAATATGAGTCCGACCCTAGCCATGTCCTAGAACCAGAGCATATACAGTTGAGGGAGGACCTCACTTTCAATGTACCGCCTACTGTAACACCCTAAATCTTAACCCAAGACTACTAGTATGTCCTTAGGTTAATTTTTAGAATATTACCTCTTGGTCTCATCCTTTGGAAAATACTTAGCGGAAATACGGGTAAAATTTTTCTTTTTAAAATCAAAGTGAGAGCCACGCGCGAAACTTTAAGGGGCAACATAGCGAAACATATAAGCAAAGCATAAGAAACACATCATGTCATGGAAACATCAACTGAAACATAGATATATATATATATATAACGTGCCTACCCAAAGAGGCAGGACTATTTGATACATCATGAAGCAAAATACAACTGAAATGCAATACAAGGAAATCATAAAAAGCGAATACAAGAGAAACTACCCCCATACCCATGTGCACCTAAGGGAGACAACCTCATATACAAAAGAAGGTTTGTCCTCTACTATGTGGCGTGTGTGTGCACTAACTACTACCCTCCTATGACTACTCCTCGGGTCCAGTATGCTGGGTCGAGTCGATCCACCGGCGAATCTCGGCGGGAGTGGTCGAGTGCATCATCGGGCATGTCCACCGCGCGAGGCGCATAGATGGCCAGTCGAGCCAACCTCTACTGGACCACCGCCTCTCACTCCCAGCCCTCATCGGTGGAGGCGGGGACTGAGCTCCAACCTGTACATGTGGGATGGCGGGTCCTCGGATGGGTCCGTCTCAGAAATCGGGACGCGGTACATACTCGGGGTACTAAGCGTCTGACGTCTCGGGCTCCATGCGGAGGATCCGCTCGTCGCGTGGCCTCGCTCGCTCAAAAATCCCGTTATGACGGTAAGGAGCAGTCGGGGTGAAGCGGTAGCTCGGGACGGGGTGCGCGAAGGGTCGTCCCATGAACATGAATACTCTGACAGTGCAGCGACCCTCAAAATGATATGACCCGAGTGCCGGGTCATGGTGCAACTCCCATACCGCGGTGTCGATTTAAGAGTACAAACGCCGCCATCTCAAGATATGATGGAAGAAAAGAGTGAGGGAATGAGAATCTTTCTAAAAGAATTCTCAATAGGGTTATCCCTACCTAGGTGTCATCGTCACATCCTCAGGAACCTTGGGTTTATTTCTAAAAGGTGTGCATGCATATAAGTTCCTTTTAAGTGGGTTTCCCAAAGAGGTATTTTATCCAAGGTCCATCATATTTTATAATGCGTCTTTATAACTTAAGCAGAAATATACTAATGATATGAATGCATCATAAGGTAAACCAAACAATAGAATAACTAGGAAACATTATAACATTGACATAAGTAAAGTTTATGTGACATTGTCAACTTTAACTTTCATCTCATGGGGCCGCCCTAAAACTTCTCTAGGTTATGAGCTCATACCTTAACTAGTCGTCACTAGCTCTTACTTATCCTATGATAAGCGTAACATAATCCCGACTTAAAGTACGGGCTAGGGGGCAATTTAAGGATCTCCTTTCTAGGATCATTTCCTCTTTGAAACGCTTTGCTAGCCACGTGGGCCTCGCAATTTGTCCGCTTTGGCAGGCTGCATCTACACATACCCTCACGGATTTGTCTCCTCCTGGGGGTGCTCGGCCAACCGGTGTCACCCAAGAGAAGCGCGTCTCAGTGTTGTGTCACATTTATATTTTCATAAGTATTACATCACAATTACCTCATCATTTATCATATTCATTTTTATCATGCATTCTCATGTAGCTTTTTCATAACATATATATCATCACATGAAACTTTCTCATAACATTCGTCACATAAAACTTTCACACAAACATCATCACATAGTCATATTTAACAATCATCCCCATAGGCTCATAGACATGTTATGTTATATCTCATAGTGCTTTAAACTTCGATTATTATGAGTCTTAAACTTGCAAATTAATTATTCTTAACTTCTTTATACACCTATAGTTTGACAATTTATGAGTCATACAAATCTCATGCTTAAGAACTAATCCAAATAGCACTAAGCGGAATTTGGACAGCTTTATGTTTAAGTGATTACGGAGTTCTAGAAATTACGGTTTAGATCTTTATCTCACTTTCTAAGTTATTGATCATCAACACCTAGTCTCTTGGGAACCTACAAGGTTATAACTAAGTATTTCTCACCTCACCCTATGGTCAAGAACATCTCTAAACCTCAAGAGTGCAGAAATCAAAATACTAACTTTACGGGTACCTAGAAGTCACAATAATGACCCTTTCTAAGTTCGGTTTGCTCCTAAGGTTTCAAGATTAAGTCCTAAACCAATTATGAGTCATTCCTACACATATAAACTAATTTAAAACCATGATTATTGAATCTAAACCTTGCTGGACAGAATCCAGAAAAATAAATCTTTAAGGGATCTAGAACTCTCAAATTAATTCTTTTCTAGTTCCTAACTTATCCTATCTTTCACATATGAGTCTTAACATAATTATTACCCAAACATAAGCATATTAACATCATTAACACAGCTCATACAGTGGCCAAACATAGCAAGGCAGAACCGAAACAACAACTCCATTTAAAGGCATTGAATCATAGTTTCTAAAGCACATAAAACACTAGTTTCTCTTGGAACCTTATTAAAACCTTCAAAACTCTTTTATGAACACTTTTATCATCTAAACTCATGGAAATACTTAATAGGGCAGTGGCTATGTTATTTTCATCTCAAGAGGTCCTAAATTCATAATACTTAGTTCTACACATTCCTTATACTCATATAAGTTTAGAAAAATTATAAAACATAGTTTTCAATACTTGAAGACATTAAGGCCTCATAGGGCCGAAATATGAGCCATAGGAGATAAATGTTTTAGACCTTTGTTTTGAGATATCCTTGGGCAAGTCTTTGAGCTCTAGAATCATTAAAGTGATGACATAAAAATAAACATGCTCATGCACTTATTTTAGTTATTGCTAGAAAGTAAAGTGAGAGCATAAAATAAATATGTGGTGCAATATATTATTATCTTTGATATTTAGGTGAGGACTTGAAATATAAATATGATAATGCAAAGCTTGAAACATAAACATGATAATGCAAGTTTATTCATTATCTTGGGATTTAGTGATAGCAAGGAAATAAACATGATATGCAAAGCTTAAAGTAAACATGATGCAAGTTTCATTTTTATGTTTAACTAGAGCTCATTTAAGACTTTAACAAGATAATAACCCCATACAATATCTCAAAGATCACAACACAAGAATCGAAAATCATATAAAAGAGAAAGAAAGTGAAGCTACATCAAGTTCTTTATTAAGTACCCAAAACCCATATCTAGAGACAAATCTCTAGGACGTACGCCAACTTTAAGGTTGACAAGGGTAGGCTTGGGCTTTTAGAAATCCTTAGATTAATTTTCTTAAGTTGGAAAACCATGTGAGCTAGATAACATATAGATGAAGTTGTAAGAAAAGGAAAACTCAAGCTTTAGAGGTTTCTTTGAGATGAACACAATGTCATCATCTAGAAACTCTCATCATCAAGCTATCATGCTCAAATCAAGGCCTCATGGCCGAAAATGAAAGGAAAGGGAAGACAAAGGAAAGTTCAAAAAGAATCCAAGAGAAAACTAGAGAAAAACACTTTCTTGAGCAAAATAAAGTTTGAAAACAAATCCCTACCTTTTGATGAAGATAAAAGCTTGAACTTGAAGATGGAAATGAGATGAGCAACACCTCCTAGGATGGTGATGATGATTCGGCCTTGATGAGAGAAAAAGAAAGAAAATGTGTTTCAAGTGGAGTTGTGTTTGAGGTGTGGTGTTTGAGAGGTTTGATGATGGTTCAAGGTTTTGGGGTGGTGTTTGATGGTTGAGAGGTGATGATGAGGTGAAGAGATGAAGAAGATAAAGATGAAAAGAAAGGAAGAACACTCTTGGAACTTTGAGAGAAAAAGGAAAGACTAGCAAGACAACTCTAAAACTCTAAACTTTGCAAATGCTTCAAAGTGTAACAAGGCTAACACAAGCATCCTATTTATAGAAAATCAAAACCATGGAGGAGTGAATGGGGAGGGCTTGGCCGTAGCCTTTGAGGGAGGAAGGAAGAGAAAATATCTCTTACACAAGGTCATTCAAGCATGGTTTGAAGTATGGAAGCTATGCTACAAAGTATGGCTTGATGTGAGTTAATTTCCTATCACATTTTTATGAAATTAGGCTTCTAGAAATAATGCATGGCTGGAACTTTTCCAGCCACAATTAAATGGGAAAAATGGGTTGTTTTAATTATTTATTCATGTGGAAATTCAAGCTTGATTGAAAGTTATGACAAGGTATAGTGTATGTGACTTGAGGTATGGCCTTGGAGTGTTGAAAAATTGAACATGTGATGCATAATGGAGGGAGGAGGTTCACGGCCAGCTTGGGTCAGCAGAATGGGAGGATGATTTGACCATTTAATTGTGTGTTAATGGTAGGTTTAGATGTGTATTAGCTTAGGTACAAGGTTAGGAATGATTAAGCTTAAGTTTAGGTAACTAAGAATGTGATTTAGGAGTTTATGACAAGTTTAGGGTGCTCATACATCATTAAAGAATTTAAAACTCATTTATGAATAAACAATGTGTAACACAATTCCATGATTTAAGGAATTGGAAAGAGAAAACACTATTCAAGATTCTATGACTAGGTGTCATAAAATTAAAATATGATTTTAGGTTGTAATTAAGTACTTTTTGGTTCTAATCAACTTTAATAAATTATTTTGGCTCTAGATTAATTAAGGAAATTAATTAACCTTCGATTAGAGCCTAATATTGCTTAGGTTTGCTTAATCGAGTGATTAAGCGTAAAAATACGAAACTAGGGGCAAAACCGTAATTTTGCACTAATTTTGCCCGGGACTTCAAAAATTAAAACTGAGGTCATAGAATACATAAAAACGCCTTTAAAACCATCCGGAGAAGTTTGGGTTCATCCGCACTTGAAAGCGGGTAAAACACCACAGGCGTTTTGGTCATTTTGACACAAAACTCAAAACGAGATTTTCGATCCCTGAAGGTACATAAGTTTTCTAATCCCCTTCCAACATTGAGTTTGCCCTTCGAGTATCGCCAAGACTGGCTTTCCTCGACTCAATTTGAAAATGACCTCAGGGGCATTTTGGTCATTTTCACTCTAACAGAAAAATCGGGGCGTTACACCTACGAGAATAGTGGATCACGGAGTCAAGCAATTAAGGAACAAGTCTGTACCCTTGGTGAAAGTGGCGTGGGGACGAGACAAGTCGGAAGAATACACGTGGGAACTAGAATCAGAGATGAAGTCCAAATATTCAGAGCTTTTCTAAAGGTACGAATTTCGAGGGCGAAATTCTTTTTAAGGAGGGGAGTAATGTAACGCCCCGATTTTTCTGTCAGAGTGAAAATGACCAAAATGCCCCTGAGGTCATTTTCAAATTCGACCGAGGAAAGCCGGTTCAAAGAAGATCAAGCGCAAACTAAATGTTGGAAGGGGATTAGATAACTTGTGTACCTTCCCGGGATCGAAAATCTCGCTGAAGTTTTCGGTCAAAATGACCAAAACGCTCAAGGTGTTTTACCCATTTGCAAGTGCCGGATGAACCCGAAACTTCTCCAGATGGTTTTAAAAGGCGTTTTTATGTATTCTATGACCTCAGTTTTAATGTTAGAAGTCCCGGGCAAAATTAGTGCAAAATTACGGTTTTGCCCCTAGTTTCGTATTTTTACGCTTAATCATGTGATCAAGCAAACCTAAGCAATATTATGCTCTAATCGAACGTTAATTAATTTCCTTAATTAATCTTGAGTCAAAATAATTTATCAAAGTTGATTAAAACCAAAAAGTACTTAATTACAACCTAAAATCATATTTTAATTTCAAGACACCTAGTCATAGAATCTTGAATAGTGTTTTCTCTTTCCAATTCCTTAAATCATGGAATTGTGTTACACATTGTTTATTCATAAATGAGTTTAAAATTGTCTAATGATGTATGAGCACTCCTAAACTTGTCATAAACTCCCTAAATCACATTCTTAGTTACCTAAACTTAAGCTTAATCATTCCTAACCTTGTACCTAAGCTAATACACATCTAAACCTACCATTAACACCCAATTAAATGGTCAAAACTCACCCCCACTCTGCTGTCCAGCCTTGGCCGAAGCTGCCCATCCCCATTATGCATCACATGTTCAATTTTTCAGCACTCCAAGGCCATACCTCAAGTCACATACACTATACCTTGTCATAACTTTCAATCAAGCTTGAATTTCCACATGAATAAATAATTAAACAACTCATTTTCCCTATTTATTTGTAGCTGGAAAAGTTCCAGCCATGACAAGTTTCTAGAAGCCTAATTTCATAAAAATTTGATAGGAAATTAACTCACATCAAGCCATACTTTGTAGCATAGCTTCCATACTTCAAACCATGCTTGAATGACCTTGTGTAAGAGATATTTTCTCTTCCTTCCTCCCTCAAACCACATGGCCACTCCCTCCCCTTTGTGAGCCCATGGCTTTGTTTTTCTATAAATAGGATGCTTGTGATAGCCTTGTTGCACCTTGAAGCATTTGCTAAGTTTAGAGTTTTAGAGTTGTCTTGCTAGTTCTTTCTTTTTCTCTCAAAATTTCAAGAGTGTTCTTCCTTTCTTTTCATCTCTATCTTCTTCATCTCTTCATCTCATCATCACCTCTCAATCATCAAACACCACCCCAAAGCCTTGAACCATCATCAAACCATCAAACACCACACCTCGAACACAACTTCACTTGAAACACATTTCCTTCCTTTTTCTTTCATCAAGGCGAATCATCATCACCATCCTAGGAGGTGTTGCTCATCTCATTTCCATCTTCAAGTCCAAGCTTTTACCTTCATCACTAGGTAGGGATTTGTTTTCAAACTTTGTTTTGCTCAAGAAAGTGTTTTTCTCTAGTTTCCTCTTGGATTCTTTTTGAACTTTCCTTTGTTTTTCCTTTCTTTTCATTTTCGGCCATGAGGCCTTGATTTTGAGCATGATAGCTTGATGATGAGAGTTTCTAGATGATGACATTGTGTTCATCTCAAAGAAACCTCTAAAGCTTGAGTTTTCCTTTTCTTATGATTTCATCTATATGATATCTAACTCACATGGTTTTTCAACTTAAGAAAATTAATCTAAGGATTTCTAAAAGCCCAACCCTACCCTTGTCAACCTTAAAGTTGGCCGGCACGTTCTAGAGATTTTTCTCTAGATAGGGGTTTTGGGTATTTAATAAAGAACTTGATGTAGTTTCACTTTCTTCTCTTTTATATGACTTTCGGTTTTTGTGTTGAGATCTTTGAGATATTGTATTGGGTTGTTATCTTGTTAAAGTCTTGCATGAGCTCTAGTTAATCATAAAATGAACCTTGCATCATGTTTACTTTATGCTTTGCATATCATGTTTATTTCCTTGCTATCACTAAATACCAAGATAATGAATGAACTTGCACTATCATGTTTATATTTCAAGCTATGCATTATCATGTTTATATTCCAAGTTCTCACTTAATACCAAGATAATAATAAGTTGCATTCATGTTTACTTTGTGCTATCACTTTACTTTCTAATGGAACCAAAAATGAGTGCATGAGCATGTTTATTTTTATGTCATCACCTAAATGAATCTAGAGCTCAAAGACTTGCCCATTGTGGTCTCAACAAAGGTCTAACAATATGTGTTTTTCTTGGGTTCATATTTCGGCCCTAAGAGGTCTTGAGGTTTACAAGTATTTGAGACTATGTCTTATAATTTTTTTAAGCTTAAGTGAGTTTAAGGAATGCATAGAACCAAGTTTTGAGAATTTAGAACCTCTTGAGACAAAGATGAATTGGTCACTGCCCTCTTAAATATTCTTATGATTTTAGATGTTAAAATGGTTTATAAATGAGCTTTGAGAGTTTAAAGAGAGTTCCAAGAGAAACTAGTATTTTATGTGCTTTAGAAATTATGTGTTATGCCTTTTATGGAGAAGTATATTTTCAGTTCTTCCTTGCTCTTGCTGCCACTGTATGTGCTGTTTTGATGAGGATAATGTGCCTATGTTTGAGTAAAAATAATGTTAAGACTCATACGTGAAAGATAGGATAAGTTAGGAACTAGAAAGGAATTAATTTGAGAATTCTAGATCCTTTAATTATGTAATTTTCTGGATTCTATCCAGCAAGGTTTAGATTTAATAATCATAGTTTTAAATTAGTTTAAATGTGTAGGAATAACTCATAATTGGTCTAGGACTTAATCTTGAAGCCTTAGGAGCAAACTAAACTTAGAAAGGGTCATTGTTGTGACTTCTAGGTACCCGTAAAGTTAGAATTTCAAATTCTGCATCCTTGAGGTTTAGGGATGTTCTTGACTATAGTGTGAGGTGAGAAATACTTAGTTATAACCTCATAGGTTCCCAAGAGACTAGGTGTTGATGATCGATAACTTAGAATATGAGTTAAGGACTTTAAGGGTCTAAACCGTAATCTCTAGAACCCCGTAATCACACAAATATAAGCTGTCCAAATCTGCATAGTGCTGTTTGGATAAGTCCTTGAGCATAAAAATTAGTAACACTTATTAGTTGTGAACCTATAGGTGTGTAAGAGGGTAAGAATAATATTAGAATAATTAGTTTACAAGCTTAAGACTCAAAAGAACCAAAGCATAACATACTATAGATTCATAACATAATAAGCTTGGGAGTTTGTATGAATGATTGTCTAAGGTGTGATTATGTGATAATGTAAATGCTATGGTTTTATGTATACATTATGAAGAAGTTTCTTGTGATGATGTACATGCTATGAGGAAGATTTATGTAATGAATAATGATGTATCTATAAATTAACACTTTATGAGAACTTAAATGTGACACAACATTGAGACGCCTTCTTGGGTGACACCGGTTTAGCCGAGTACCCCCAAGAAAACAAATCCGTGAGGGTATTGACATAGAGCTTGCCAAAGCGGACAAAACTACGATGCACTAGTTGCTAGTAGAGCGTTTCAAAGAGGAAATGACCCTAAGAGTGGTGATCCTTAATTTGCCCCCTAGCCCGTACTTTAAGTCGGGATTATGTTACGCTTATCATAGGATAAGTAAGAGCTAGTGACGACTAGTTAAGGTATGAGCTCATAACCTAGAGATGTTTTAGGGCGGCCCCATGAGATGAAAGTTAAAGTTAACAATGTCACATAAACTATACTTATGCCAATGTTATAATGTTTCTTAGTTATTTTATTGTTTGGTTTACCTTTATGATGCATTCATATCATTAGATTATTTTATGCTTAGTTATAAGACGCATTGTAAAATATGACGGACCTTGGATAAATACCACTTTAGAAAACTAACTTAAAAGGGAATTTATATGCATGCACACCTTTTTAGAAATAAACCCGAGGTTCCTGAGGATGTGACGATGTCACCTAGGTAGGGATAACCCTACTGAGAATTCTTTTAGAAAGATTCTCATTCCCTCTCTCTTTTCTTCCGTCATATCTTCAGATGGCGACATTCGTACTCTTTATCGACACCCCGGTATGGGAGCTGCACCATGACCCGGCACTCGGGTCATACCATTTTGAGGGTCGCTGCACTATCAGAGTATTCATGTTCATGGGACGACCCTTCGCGCATCCAGTCCCGAGTTACCGTTTTACCCCGACTGCTCCTTACCGTCACAACGAGATTTTTGAGCGAACGAGACCACGTGATGAGCAGATTCTCCGCATGGAGCCTGAGACGTCAGCTGTACGTGACTATCAGGAGTACGTGCCTCGCACCCAGTACTCGGAAACGGACCCATCCGAGGACCCGCCATCACACATGTACAGCTGGAGTTCCAGTCCCGCTCCCCCACCGATGAGGGCTGGGAGTGAGGAGACGGTGGTCCAGCCGAGGTTGGCTCGTCGGCCATCTATGCGCCCTCGCCGTGGTGGACATGCCCCGATGATGCGCTCGACCACTCCCACCGAGATTCGTCAGTGGATCGACTCGACCCCATAGTACTCGGACCAGCAGGAGTAGACATAGGAGGGGTAGTAGCTAATGCACACACGCCACATAGTTGCGGACAAACCTTCTTTTGTATATGAGGTTGTCTACTCTAGGTGCACATGGGTATGGGTGTTGTTTCTCTTGTATTTACTTTTTATGATTTTCTTGTGTCGCATTTCAGTTGTATTCTGCTTCCCGATGTATTGAATAGTCCTGCCCTTTGGGTAAGCACAGTATATATATATATATATATATATATGTTTCAGTTGATGTCTCCATGAAATGATGTGCTTCTTTATGCTTTGCTTATATGTTTCGCTATGCTTCCTTTTAAAGATTCGTGCGTGGCTCTCACTTTGATTTTAAATTCCAAAAAGAAAAATTTTACCCATAATTTCGCTAAGTATTTTCTAAGTAAAAGATGAGACCAAGAGGTAATATTTTAAAGATTAACCTAAGTACATACTAGTAGTCTTGGGTTAAGATTTAGGGTGTTACATATAACATAGAACATAAGACATGGAACATAAGATATGGAGCATAAAGCATAGAACTTATAACATGAAGCATAAAACATAGAACATATAACATAGAGCATAAAACTTGGCACATGGTGCATAGATCATAGATCATAAAGCGTAAACATGGAACTTGGTACACGGTACATGGATCATATTGCATAAAGCATAAAACATAGAACTTGGTACATGGTATCTTATCTTGGTTACTTAGGTGACATTAAGACATTTACTTTGAACATGGGGCCACCCTAATTGTTCTCCCTTTTGAGAAACCTCTAGGTTATGAGCTCATACCTCACTAGTCGTCACTAGTACATGGTCTTATCCCTTTTGATAAGATTAAGGTCCCGACATAAAGTACAAGCTAGGGAGCTAGAATCACCTTATCCCCACCTATAGTTTGGTGGTTCCAAAGGATCATTTTCTCATAGAATCACCTCATCCCCATCTATAGTTTGATGGTTCCAAAGGATCATTTTCACATAGTTTTATGTCCCCTTAAGTCTTAGCATGTTATAACAAGATGCCGCATAATTCATGCATGTCACATATCTTATATAGTCTTAACATGGGCATCTCTAAGGTTCTTAAGAGAACAATAGCATGCAATTAATAAATCATCATATAGCATCATATAAGTCATGAGACAACACATAAATCCATCAAGCATAGAGGGTACACAAACCATTCCCTTAAGAGCAAAATCCCTAGTCGGGTAACCTCAAACTTCCAAATTATTTTCTCACAACTCTAAGGGATTGATTAACCTCATTACCATAATTTATTAAGTCCTAGAACCTAATTAATTATGGCTGGGCAGCATAGGCATTAAACATATTTTGATGAATTACGGTGTTCTAGAAGTTGCATTTTAAGTCCTTTCTCATTACCGACTTTTTCTATGATGAAATAATTAATACCTAAGCCAATTATGAGTCATTCTCACTCATCTAAACATGTTATAATATGATTCTACAAACTCTACCAAGGCTGGAACATAATGCATATTTTAAGTTCCTATGGAGTTCCAGAAATCACATTTTCAAACATATAGAGTTACTAAGCATACCTAAGATGCCTAGAACAATTATCATACCATTGGTAAGGTATTTAAACACATATGGACCACCCAAAACAGAATTTAAGGTGCTGGAAAATAAAAAGGCAGAACCAAAATTTATGTCATCACTTAATGCCTAGAACTTTCATTTAAAAACACATAAATTGCTAGTTTCTCTTGGAACCTTTGTAGAGCTTTTAAAACTCACTTGGAAACTATTTATTTCATCAAAACCTTCATAAAATACATGAGGGAAGTAGCTATTTAATCTCATTCATGGTTGGAATAAAAATCATAAAATCATATCTAAAACATTTGTCATAGTTACCTATGCTTAGGAAAATCCTAAGACATAGACTATGGGTCCTTGTGACTAAATGAAACTCATTCTAGATTCATTATCATCACATGGCTGAAATACATTCCAAAGAATGTTTCCATATTTATCTTTTTCTTAGGATGAAGAGGGCAAGTCTTTGAGCTCTAGAAATTTTAGGTGATGACATAAACATAAACGTGATATGCACTCCATTTTATGTTTCCTTAGAAAGTAAAGTGAGAACTCAAAATAAATATGAGATGCAAGTTCACTTCTTTATCTTTAAGTTAAGTGATAACTTGAAATAAAACATGAGATGCAAGCTCATTTCTTTATCTTGAGGATTAGTGATGGCATAAAATAAACATGGATGCAAGTTCACTTTTACATCTTATCTAGAGCTCCTTCAAGACTTTTAAAAGAACAAAACTTAAACGCAATACTCATCCAACATGAAAAAGGTAAGCTTTACTAAGCTTCAAAGGTACACGCACAAAGGAGCTATGTAACATAAGTAAGACTTAAAGAAAAACTCAAGCTTTAGAGGTTTTCATGTGAGATGGACACATAGTCATCTCTAGAGAACACTCATCATCAAGCCATTATGCTATGGGCCTTAAGGCCGAAAACAAAAAGGAAATAGGGGAGCAAAATCGAAACTTGAAGAAAAAGGAAAGGAAAACTAAAATACTTCAAGATTAAAAGCAAACTTCAAGCTTTAGAGGTTGTTCAAGCGTTAAACACCATCATGAAACCATCATCATCAGGCTCTCATTTTTCCAAGTTCCCAAGGGCTCTATGGCCTAAATATCAAAGGAAAAGAAAGGTTCCAAAAAGTCAAGAGAAACATAAAGCTCATTCTTAACTTAACTTGTAAAAAACAAAACTTTTCTTTAGGAAAGATTCAAGCTTTAAAGGTTTTCATGGGAGATGAATACAAGGTCATCTCTAGAGAACACTCATCACCAAGCTATCATATTCAAGGCCTTGAGGCCGAAAATCCAAGAGAAAAGAATGGAAGAAACCAAAATGAAACAACAAAGAAAGTTCATCTATACATCATATTCCAACAAGATTCAAACATAAGGATCAAAGAAAACATTTTTAGAAAAGTTCCCTACCAAGTGTTGGTGTTCTTTGAAGTGAAGAAAAGGTTGGATTTTGAAAAGGAAATGAAGAAGAAAATCTTCTTGGAGTCTTGTATATATAACTTCGGCCAAGGAGATAAATGGAGGAAGAAGATGTGTAGGCTTGTGTATGGGCTTAGAGAAGTGTTTGGAAGAGAACAAGATCAAGGTTGGAGGTGGAGAAGGTGGCAGTTTCTTCTTGGAATAAGGAGGAGGAAGAAGAACTTTGAGAGCACTAACACTTTCTCAAAAACTCAAACTTTGCAAATGATGTAAAGTGAAGCAAAGCTCACCAAGGCAAGATATATATAGAGCTTGAGTCATAAGGAGGTAAATGGAGGGGGTGGCCTAAAGGCTTCTTGGACAAGGAAAAGAGAAAAATATCTCCTTGAGTTGTCATTTCCATGGTAAAGTGTGAAGCATGGGAGGCATGGTTGATGTGAGACTTGAATAAAAGCTTGAATGACATAAAGTGGTTCTTTTTTAATTAAGTATTTCTTCTAGAATGGGGGAGGGAAATATCTCATTTATTTGGTTATATTAAGCATGGTTGGAAGTATAATCAAGCATGTGCAAGGTAAGGTGTTATCATGGTGAAGCATGGTGTGATGTAACTTGAGGTATGGTCTTGAAATGACCTTTGGATGACAAAATAAATAAATAAATAAATTAAATAAAACAATTCTTTGAATGGTGGGGGAATGTGTGGAGCCAAGTTCTTTTGACTAGAAACCTAGGGAATGACATATTTCCTTGAAATTGGGGAAAGTGTAATCATGGTGAAGTATGATGTGGTGTGACTTGAGGTATGACTTTGAAATGATCTTTGAATGACTAGAAAATAAATCAACTCTTTAAATTTTCAAACATGTGGAGAATGTGGAGTCAAAATCTATTAACTAGGGATTAGGGAGCAATCACATTTTCTTAGAAATAAGGAATGTGAATAGTGAAAACACTATTCTAGGATGCTTTCTTTAAAGAAAAGAAACTAGAAATGGGTTTTAAGTTTCCTTAAGCAATTTTAGGTCCTAATCAACCTCAAATAATTATTTTAGCTCTAGATTAATTATGAAAATTAATTAACCTTTAATTAGAGCCTAATATTGCTTAGGTTTTGTTTTTAAAACATCATTAAACTTTAATGCACTTTAGCAGGGGCAAAATCGTAATTTTTCTCAAAAACTGCTCGGGACAACCGGGACTTAAACAAACATAGGTTATGCCTTAAAAACATTGTTTTAGACTTTCGGAACAAGTACGGGTCAAAAAAAAATTCAAAACTACCTTAAATTACTGTAAGGGTATTTTGGTCATTTATGTGCAGAAACTTCAGAAATGAGCTTCTTCTGCTCTATTAAACATTCATATCATGAAATCCCCTTCATACATAACTAGAGCTCTTATGAGGATGGCCGAGGCTGGCCGTCCTCGTGTTCCAAGTACAAAACTGACCTCAGGGGCATTTTGGTCATTTTTGCTTAGACAGAAAAATCGGGGTGTTACAAAAATGGTAATTACATGGTGATCGATTTCCCCTCTTTTGTTTCTGATGAATCTATATATAGTTGTTCCTCTGTTGATCAAAATCATTGGTCATCCTTCTTTTATAGGTTGGCTGTAGGGATCCTAGCTCATCCTTGATTTGTAAAGGAAAAATAAAAATTATCATTCTGCAAGGAGTAGAGAGGAATACATCATAATGTCCGCCGCTCTTGCCACTTTTCCTTTTTCATTTTTTTTTATTTTTTATAAAGATGACAGCTTCTCTTTTCTTCTTTTTGGTTTCTTTTTTAAAACTGGAAATAGGCCGAGAAAAAAAAGGGCTAAAACAGGCTTGTTTGATGACCCACATTTTTTTAAAAAGTGAATAAGAGACGAGGACCGTAACGACTCCCCTTTTTGTATTGTCTATGATAAAATAATTAAATGTGAATAATCCGTAGAAATTTTGAAAATTTCAACACAGTTATGACCAATACAACATAAGGATTTTGTAAAAAGAAATAATTAAATATTATTAAAATTTTAGAATAATATTTTAACCAGAGATATAGGATGAGACCTTATAAATGATATAATGACATAAAAGATCAGGATAAGGTTAAAAGGATATTTTGTACCCGGTAAGGTTTTTTTTTTTGTCCCAATCAGGTACCGAAATGGTAAAAATTGGTACACCGAAATGATAATAACCGGTATACCAAAACACCAAGATTGGTCCAATTAATGGACACTATCGTATCTTAAATAATTTTTAACTCGGAATAGTTGAATAAATATAGATATTTTCAATACTGATACAAGGTAATTTGATATACAAATAATGATATTATCCTTTATTACTATTTACTCTCCAAGTAAATGTCATATATATAAATCAAAAAGAAAAACAAATTAACCTTCTCCCTATTACAGTTCACGTTTCTTCCTCCTTCTCTTTTCCATCTTCAAGTTTTCTCCTTGTAACTCCATGAAACTATCATATTTTCAAAGCATACTCTTAGATAAACACCAAAACTAGTTCAAGAACACTTTCTTTACAACAAACTCCATCCAAAACTTTATTTTTCCTTTTCAAATCAGTCCAAACTGTTGCTCATATAGGAGTTGAAAGTTGGGTTTAAGGCTTGGTTTAGAGAAGAAAAGCTAGATAAGAAGTTGTCAAAAGGTTGGATAAAGGTAGGAAAGATTCCAGTCTATTGCTTTGTGATTGTTTTCCTATTTTGCTAATATAAACTCTTGAAATATGTTTGGAAATAAGATTGTGAAATATGAAATTATTTCAAGATGCATATGTATATGAACTTGATAGATGTAAAAGGATGCAAGAGATAAGGATCTTATGTATAGATTAAATGTATTTGAAGAGATTTTTTGTTCTTTAAAAAGAATAAGATATTTGGAAATTTTTCCAAAATATTACTATAAATAGTTTTGAAAATTTTGAAAGATTGGTATTTTGAAGTATGATGCTAAAGTTTTGTGAAAATGATGAGATTTTGACTTATAGAAGAAAAGCTCTAAAATCTAAGTAAGAGACTTGATTTAATTTCTTGAAGGTTATAAAAATTATCAACGAAGGAGTCCTATAAGTTTCTGTCATGAAGAAATCTCATAAAATATTAGCAAATTTTACAGAAAAATCTCATAAATAGCTTAGCTGTTTTCTTTCAGAAAATTTCATAAAAGAGTTTAACAGATTTTCTGATAAATCTCATAGAAATTAAAGAAAATTTTTGCAGATAAATTTCATGAGAAGTTAAGAGATTTTGAATAGAATATCTCATAAGAATTCATGAAATTTTGAACAAAGTAGTTCATAACAATGTTAAGAAATTTTGAACAAAAAATCTCATAAGAATTCAAAAGATTTTGAACAGAATATCTCATAAGAATTTCAGGAGACTTAACAGAGAAAATCTCATAAAGTTAAGGAAATTTCAAGGAAATCTCAAAGTAAAAGTATGAGAAATGGAACTACTAAGAAGGGATTTTACTTAATAATTATAAGATTTCCTAAGCAAATATTAAAGATTCTTACGAGAAGAGAAAATTTAAGAAAACAAGCCTTATTTAATATCAATTGCTTGATTGTAAGTTCATGGATTCAAGTTGTGATCTATATCGGGTTGTAGTACGAGGTACTAGAACAAAGTGAACTATATTAGGTTGTAACACGAGGTGTTACAACATTATGGAGAAAGTAAAGTATTGAGAATAACATGCTATTGTGATCTATATCAGGATATAGTATAAGATACTACATCAAGTGAACTATATAAGCATGTAACATAAAGTGTTACATCACAGGCAACACATCAGATGAGAAGTATATCAGGAATCCTATGACTTCTATTCTCAAGCCTAAAGTTACTAATAAGTCTATGATGAAGAAGTAATAAAACAAACAAACTAATTGTCATGCAAATAACTAGAAAACTAATTAATCACTTAATGAATCCTATGATTTTGTTCTTAAGTATAAGTGTACTTATAATATTATGTTAAATAAGAAAAGGATAAGTAAAGCTAATTATTTTAGAACACATCAAAGATACTTTAATTATTTTAAGACTATGTCAAATATCACTATGTAGTAGACTAGTGTTTTCCTACTGGGAATCATTGATTCTCATTCCTACTATATGATGTATTTTATATAGATGGCCTCGATTGTGTTCTTTCTCGAGATGCCTGATTTGCGATGGCATTATGACCCGGGTTAAGGTCACTGAGTCTTGTATCTGAGTTTATGTACTATTTGCTCGCCTATTCGCTACTATTGTTATGAGTCATACTTTTGATCCAGAGTCCCTTTTTCCTGCTTTTTCATTGTATATGACTCATCCACCACAGCCTGTTGTTGATGCTGAATTAGACCATTCAGAGGAGATTTTTTCTAGTTCCTCTACTTCTTCTGGAGTTAGTGGGGGTTGGCAGGGCTACCTAGCTGATATGCCTAATGGCCACTACTCTCCTCTTGCTTGACTGACTATGGTGTATCCAGCTTGTTTATAGACGTAGTATGACTTAGATTCCCTCATATTGTAAGACCCTAATATTTGACCGAATACTACTAGTATGTATCTAGGCCAAATATTAGTCATTACCTCTTGTAATAGTTCTAATTACTTTGAAATTAGACTTAAGGAAAATACGAGCCAAATTTTTTTTTTTTTTGAAATCTTGTTAAAATAGGAGCGGCACGTAACACAATATAGACGGTATAAATAAATGCGGAAACAATAACATAGAGGTGGCTCCAAATCAACATGACATCATCACATCTGAAATACTTCATGCATATACTATGCCTACCCTAAGGGCAGGACTTTTCAAGTACATAAGGAAATGCGAATACAACTGAAACATGAAAATACATAGAAATGGGAATCACGTAACGTGAAAACATAAAAGGAACACCCATTCCCAAGTGCATCTAAAGTCGATAACCTCGATACAAAAGAAGGTTTATCCAATCTACGTGACGTACGTGCACTAAGGACTACCCACAATCCTACGTCTAACGCCACGGGTAAGGTGGAAGATAACCAATCCATGGACGAAGCTCGGGTGGGGCAGGCATGCCTAAAAACTGGCCTTATCCTCTATGTCTAGGATGTGGACCGGGCATCGGGGCTCTCCGAGGCTGAGTCACCGTCTCCTCGCTACCCATGGGCATACGTGGGGGAGTGGGGGCAGAATCCTCTCCATACAAGTGGGTAGGGGTGTCCTCTGAGGGATCCTCCTCTGAGTGCTGAGTGCATGGTATGTACTGCATCGCCTCGACCGGCAGAGTGTGTCCGTAAAATCCTCTCCTCAAGCATACGGGCACACTCAAAAATAGTACCGTCGTCATAAAGAGACGTCGGGGTGAACAGATAACAATCTACAGGGTGAGCAAAGGGCCGCCCAAGAAACATGAACACACGTACAGTGCAGAAGCCCTCAAAATGGTATGACCCAAGCTTGGGGTCATGGTGGATCTCCCAGATGGGCGTGTCAATGTAGAGGACGAACGTCGCTATCCCGATCTGAAGACGTAAAGGAAAGAAAGAGATAGAGGGAATGAGATTTCTTGCTAAAGAAACTCAGTAGGGTTTTTCCTTCTACCTAGGTGTCATCTTCTACGTCCTCAGGGACCTTGGTTTCTTATTAAAAATCATGGTCATGCAATGGTTCAATTATGAAGTTCGAAAACATTAACTTCCAAGGCCCATTCTTTTTAATTCTAAAACCTCTTGGTTACATAATCTATAATTCATGAAACTGGAATCATAATTCATAGGTACTATTGACATGGATCATGACACATAAACTCATAGATCGTGGTACATGAAATCATAGATCATGGAACATAAAATCATAGATCATGGAACATGGTACATGGTGCATGGTAACTTAACTTGGTTACTTAGGTGACATTAAAGCATTATCATTTTCTTCCTGGGGCCACCCTAACTGGTCTCCCTAAGGAGATGTAACTAGGTTATGAGCTCATACCAAGCTAGTCGTCACTAGCATCTGGACTTATCTTTTTGGATAAGTTAAAGGTCCCGACTTAAAGTACGGGTCTAGGGGGCATAGAATCACCTCATCCCCACTCTTAATTAGGTAGTTCAAAAGGATCATTTTCTCATAGTTTAAGTCACCTTAAGTCTTAGCATGTTTAATGAAATACCACTCAAATAATACATGCCATATATCTCATGGTACAACAGAGGCATTTCTAGGTTCTTTAAAGACCACACATGCAATAGTGAAACTAGCATTTAGAAATAATGATTCACATGGCATCATGCTAGTCATAAGATATCACAATAATTCATCCTTAATACAAGGGCATATAAGTCACTTCCTTAAGGTAAAATCCCTAAATCGAGTAACCTCAAACTAGCATATTATGTCACATGAGTTTAAGGGATTGATTAACCTCTTTTCCATAATTTATTAAGTCCTAGAACCTAATTAATTATGGCTGGACAGTTTAGGCAGTGTGCTAATTTAGATGAATTACAGTGTTCTAGAATGTGCGTTTTAGGCCCTTTCTCACTTCCGACCTTTTTTATGATATAATATGTAATACCTACACCAATTATGAGTTTCTCTCACTCATCTAGGCATCATATAATGTGAATCTAACTGTTTTAACAAGGCTGGATAGAATCTATAATTTTCTGTTCCTATGTAGTTCTAGAATTCACATATCAAGCAAATAAAGTTACTAAATGTACTTTAAAGATGTCTAGACAATTTTCACATACTTGGCAAGGTATTTAAGCATATTTAGACCACCCAAAACAGAATTTAAGGTGCTGTAAACTATCAAGGCAGAACCGAAAAACATGAGTCATGAAGACATAGGAAAACCTTCACTCTAATACATATACGTTGCTAGTTTCTCTTGGAACACTTTTGTAACTTCTAAACTCTTTAGAAAATCATTTTATTCCATCAAAGATCATCCCAAAATGCATAGGGCAGTAGCCATGTAATACTTTTTGTAACAAAAATGAATCTTGGAAAACATATTTAAAACATTCACTAAGTCCACATAAACTTAGGAAAACCCTAAGACATAGATTATAAGCCTTAGTAACCAAATGAACTCATTTTTTTTTTTGAGCCATTTCTATTACTTGGCCGAATGCATATTCGAAGAGATTCCTTCCTTTATTAATCTTTTCTCAAGATGAAATGGGCAAATCTTTGAGCTCTAGGAGTTTAGAGTGATGACATAGAGTAAACGTGCTATGCATTCTATTTTTATGGTTCTTTAAAAGTAAAGTGATGGCTCAAGGTAAATATGGAATGCACATTCATTTAAATCTTGAAGTTTAGGTGAGGACTTGAAAAGTAAACATGCAATGCAAGTCCAATCTTTATCTTTAAATTTAGTGATAGCATAGAAATTAAACATGAATGCAACTCCTTTTTACATCTTGACTAGAGCTCTTGCAAGATTTTAAAGAGAACAAAGGTTCCAACCCAAAACTCAACCTCACAAGAAAATAAACACTAGTAGCACTAAGTTTTGTAAAAAGAGACATTTTATCCTCAAGGACCATGAGGTGGCCGAATTCTCATCATGAAGAAACAACCCATTTTTGAACTCTAGGGGCCAAGATCTTGATGATCCAAACATCAACATCCTAAGCCCTCATCATTGAGTATTTCCCTATACCTTAAACTTCCATCAAAACCAAACTCATGTCAAACATGAAGGAAGAAACCAAAATCTCACTTGGTCTAGAAACCAAGTCCAAGCTTTAGAGTTTATTCATGAGACTAACCTCAACATGAAACCCTCATCATCAAGCTATCATTTTTCCAAGCCCCAAAGGCCTTCATGGCCGAACCCTTAAAGAAAAAGAATGAAGTTTTAAAAGTTCAAGAGAACATAACTCTTTCTTGAATAAAACTTGAAAATTATGAACTTTTCTTTCAAAAAGATCCAAGCTTTAGAGGTTGTCCCTAGTCATGCACCAACATGGAACCCTCATCATCAAGCCTTTATTTTCCAAGTACCATAGGCCTTCATGGCCGAAACAATCAAGGAAAAACAAAAGTTCCAAAGAGTTTCATGAGAAACATAACCCATTTTTGACCAAAACTTGAACAAGATGAAACTTTTCTCCAAAAGAAACTTCAAGCTTTAGAGGTATCATGCTAAAATAAACTCATGGTTACATCTTAGAGAGCACTCATCATTAAGCCCTCCTCACCTTGGCCATGAGGCCGAAATGAAAGAAAAAGAAAAGGAAGAGGAAAACCGAAAATGAAAGCTCCATGAAAACTCATTCACAACATATCGTCAAACAAGATCAAAGCATCAATATAAAAGAAACATTTCTTTTTGAGAAGCTCCCTACCTAGTGGTTGAGGTTGAGAGGAAATGAAGAAGTTGAAGGAGATGAACTCTTGAACTTGAGAGGAAAAAAAAGTTTCAAAGTGCTCTAAAACTCTAAACTTAGTGAATGAACAAAAGGTGCTTCAAGTCCTCCAAGCTATCTATTTATAGAAGAATGAAATGAAGGTGTTTTTGGGGGGAAAAGGCTTCGGCCTTTACAGCCACAAGGAGAGAAGAAATATCTCCTTCAAAGCATGATGACAAGTCTAACTAGGCATGTCCTAAAGTATGGCTAAAAGTAGCTTGTGTATGTAAGCTTAATTGACAATATAAACTAATATAAATTTTGAATTCTTTTTGAATTTTTGGGGGAGGAGTGGCGCCACTTTTGGGCAGCCATGGGAGAGAAAATATCTCCTCTAAATCATGGTTTAAAAGGGTGCTTAGGTGTAGGATTGATTTAGCTTAGGATTAGGGGTTGCTAAGTAAAGGTTTTAGGTAAACTAATTAGGTGATTAGGGTTGTAACACCTTATATTAGGAGTGGTCTTGTGAGATTTAATGGAGTCAAGACTTCTATGACTAGTGATGTGAGTATGACAACCTTCCTTGGAAATGGGGGGTGTGAATAGTGAAAATACTATTCATATATGCTTTCTTTAAAGAAAAAGAACTAGAATTAGGTTTTTAAATTTTCCTTAAACAATTTTTTGTTCTAATTAACCTCAAATAATTATTTTAGCTCTAGATTAATTATGGAAATTAATTAATCTTTAATTAGAGTTTAATATTGCTTAGGTTTTGCTAAAAACATCCTTAAGCCCAAAATGCACTAAGCAGGGGCAAAATCGTAATTTTTACCAAAAGTTGCCCGGAACCTCTGGGACTAAAACAAACGGAGTCCATGCCTTAAAATCATTGTTTTGGACCTCCGAACAAGGTTCGGGTCAAAACATAACTTAAAACTGCCTTAAATTACTGTAGGGGTATTTTGGTCATTTATATGCAGAGACCCTAAAAATAGGATTTCTCTGCTTTATTAAACACTCAAGCACATACAATCCCCTTCATATATCATATGAACCTTAGGGGGATGGCCAAGGTCGGCCGTCCTCGTATTTCGGCAAAAATGACCTTAGGGGTATTTTGGTAATTTAAAAGTTTAGTGAAAATCGGGGCGTTACACATATTATCTGACTATTATGGGTTCTTACATTTGACCTTTTGATGAGCCACTAACCAAGGGAATTATGTTTGCTTTTGTAGTCAGTTGCATTTTGTTAGACCCTAACCCAGATTAGGTGGCCACTGCAAGGGCTAGGGTCGGGTTATCTATAATACAAATATATTTAGGTGTAGTTTATGTAGTATAACTGTATGACTTAACTTATTATGGATGTAATATATAAAAAGTAAATTATCATGTGGCCGACTTCTTGAATGCGCATTATATTATGCTCTTTCTATACATTAATTATTATGTTGAAAAGATTACAAAATGCAAAAAATTAGTATAGTTTTTAGTGCAAGGCTCCTAGTTATTATGACATATACATATATAGTTCATATGATTAAGAAATAAAAAAGGGAAAAGACAAGTTCTTGGTAACGACTACTCACTATAAGGTTATGACTTGAGCATAGCACTATGACAAGGTGGGTGTTACATGGACTAAGATAAAAAGGATTGAGCGGAACTTTTTTTTTTTTAATATTTGTTTGCATAAATAAAAAGCAAAGATAACAATACTCGAACAAAATATGATGTTCACAATCATGTATAGGAATGAGCTCAGTCTTAAAAAGCAGTCTATTACCCTAAAATGGTCTAAGCCACAAAAGTCGAGGGCTAAGACATGTTGAAGTAGCAATTGTCCTAAGTAGCCACTTGTCTTATGTGTTAAGTAAAGATGAGATCCCCTTCGGCGTACCAAGGGCACATAAAGTTGAGAATGAATTACTATGATGTTGAGTAGTATGACATGTGTATATTAAGTGATTGAATAATAAAAGAGATCCACTTCGAAAGAATGGTTTTTCAACTTTAAAATGAACCTTTGATATATGTTGCATGCTTACCTTTTCTAATAAACCAAAGTGGCTAGGATGATGATGATGACATTTATAACTACGTATTTGCGGAAAATTCCCTATGGATAATTTGTATAATTCTCATCCCTATGTGTTTGTGTTTCCATGTCGTCTCTAGGTTAATCTAGAGAATAAGAAGGCTGCTGCATAAAAAGGAATCGGATTTACAGTAGTTTACTAGTGGAGACTTGTATTTGTTGTACTTAGTGTTATATATATATGTCTATACATATAAGCAATAATAGATGTATTGTAAAGCTCTTAGAAGAACTTCCTTTTTTATTTGACCTTGCATTAAATAAGTACTTTTTTCTTTGCTATACATTTTGATAGAACCGCGAATTAGTTACTACATGATTCGATCGATTCTTGCTATAGATATTTAGGAAAGGTCTGTAGATTTATAAGTAACAACTCTCGAGTCCGATGTCATGACTTAAGGATGACATTGTACTTGAGAGGATGTTACATGGTTAGGCATGGTCTTCGCATGACTTTTTTCCCTGCTACCATCCCAAACTCAATCTGGGTGATAGAATCAAATTGTTTATGTTCTCATTATAATGTTTGGCAGTTACTGGTGCGAATCCTGTAACGCCCCGATTTTTCTGCTAGAGTGAAAATGACCAAAATGCCCCTGAGGTCATTTTCGGCTCGGAACTTGAGGATAGCTGACCCGGCAGTCCTCGATGGGAAAACTCAATGTTGGAAGGGGATTAGTTGACTTGTGTACCTTTGCGGGATCGAAAATCTTGTTTTTCGAGTTTTCAGGTCAAAATGACCGAAATACCCCTGTGGTGTTTTACCCGTTTGCAAGTGCCGGATGAATCCGAAACTTCTCCAGATGGTTTTAAAAGGCGTTTTTATGTATTCTATGACTTTGGTTTTAGTCCCAAAGGTCCCGGGCAAAATTAGTGCAAAATTACGATTTTGCCCCTAGCTTTGTGTTTTTGAGCTTAATCGTGTGATTAAGCAAACCTAAGCAATATTAGGCTCTAATCGAAGATTAATTAAGTTCCATAATTAATATAGAGTCAAAATAATTTATTAAAGTTGATTAGAACCTAAGAATGCTTAATTACAATTTGAAATCTTATTTTTTAAAATTCAAGATTCCTAGTCATGGAATCTTGAATAGTGTTTTCTCTCTCCAATTCCTTAAATCATGGAATTGTGTTTTCAATTGTTTATTCACAAATGAATTTTAAATTCTCTAATGATGTATGAGCACTCCTAATCTTGTCATAAAATTTCCTAAACCTCATTCTTAGTTACCTAAACTTGTGCTTAATGATTCCTAACCTTGTACCTAAACTAATACACATCTAAACCTATCATTTGCACCGAATTACATGAACAATTTTCCTCCTCCCTTGGCTGTCCCCAATCTGGCCGAAACCATATCCCACATTATCTATCACATGTGCAAATTTTTGACATTCCAAAGACCATGCTTCCACCTCACAAAGAACCATGCTTTGAGTCATAACCTCCATGCTTCATAGGACATCTTCTAGAAGACTTTTCTCTCATTTTTGTGGCTCAAAATCAGCCACCCCTCCTTGCCTTCTAGATGATTTATTTCAATTTCAAACAAAGGGAAATTACCATACTTTGAGTCATATCTTGCACCATGACTTCCATACTTCAAACCATGCTTGAATGACATTGTGTAAGAGATATTTTTCTCTCCCCTTGCCTCCCAAAACCTCACGGCCATGACCTCCTTTGAGTGAGCCTTCATTGTTTCATTTTCTATAAATAGGTGCCTAGGAAGAACTTGTGATACTTTTGTTTCATTTGGTAAGTCTGAGTGTTCTTAGCTTTTGTGAGTTTCCTTTCTTTTTCTCTCAAGTTTCAAGAGAGTTTTCCTTTCCTTTTCATCTCCATCTTCTCTTTACATCACCACCTCACAACCTCAAATCATCCTTTAAACACTCAAACACTCAACCTCAAACACAAGCTCACCAAGAACACATCTCCTTTCCTTTCTTTCTCTCAAGGCCGAAGCATGATCATCACTTTAGGAGGAGTTTTTCCTTCCATTCTCACCTCAAAGATCAAGCCTTTGTCTTCACACTTGGTAGGAGTGTTTTTCTAAACTTGTTTTTCTTGAAAATGAGTTTTTCTCTAGCTTTCTCTTGGATTTCTTTTTGAAACTTTTCTTTGCTTTTCTTCCTCCTAGTTTTGGCCATGAGGCCTTGTTGGGTACATGATAGCTCAATGATGAGAGCTCCTAAATGATGACCATGTGTTCATCTCAAAGGAACCTCTAGAGCTTAAGTTTTTACTTTCTTTAAGTTTCATCTTTATTTTCTAACTCAAAATGATTTTAACTCAAGACCACCTTCACTTTTTCTTGTTTTCGATTTCGGCTTCTTTGTTTCTTTTCTTTGAGGTTCGTTTTTTGTTTCCTTTTCTTTGAGATTTTGTGTTTCTTTTTATAGTTTGTTTCTTTTGAGCTTGATGATGATGTTCAAGAACCTCATAGTTCCTTTGAGAACTTGGTTCAAGAACTCTAAAGCTCTCTTTGTGATGAGATGAGTGTTGGGTTGTTTGATCTCTAAAGTCTTGTAAGAGCTCTAGATAACATTAAAATGAACCTTGCATTCATATTTATGTTTATGCCTTGCACATCATATTTACTTTCCTTGCTATCACTAAGTATCAAGATAATGAATGAACTTGCATTATCATATTTATATTTCAAGCTTTGCATTATCATGTTTATATTTCAAGTCCTCACTTAAATATCAAAGATAATAATAAGTTGCATCTCGTGTTTATTTTATGCTCTCACTTTATTTTCTAATGAAAGCTAAAAACAAGTGCATGAGCATGTTTATTTTTATGTCATCACATAACAGAACCTATGTAACATCCCCAAATTTATAACTAAAATAAATATTAATTAGTGATAGCAAAAACCAAGAGAATCTGGACAAATGTTATGAAACACAACAAATAGACTAATTAAGTATGTCTAGAGAAAAATGCAAAGAATTACGAAAATGCCATCACTTAGTGGAAATTACGAAAATGCCCTTGCTATGTAAAGGAAATTACCAAACTACCCTTGCCTTATTAAATGACAAAGCTACCCTTACTCTATGAATAGAATTACAAGAATACCACTATCATTGTCTAATTACAAAAATATCCTTGTCTTAGTTAAAGAAATTACTACAATGCCATTTGCACAAATCCCTAGACTTGTCTTTAGACAAGAATGAATCTAAGCCATTGGATTAAGATGATAACACAATAATTTAACCACATACATCATACACATTTCTGAATCACATACATGCACTAAAGGTTAGAAAATCTCCACTAACATCTTTGCACAAAACATGGAGCATTTTCATCCAACATGTTTGCATAAAACATGGAAACATGTTTGCACAAAACATGGAGCATTTTCATCCAACATGTTTGCATAAAACATGGAAACATGTTTGCACAAAACAAGGAGCATTTTCATCCCAAAATTCAGCCAACATGTTTCCATAAATCATGCTCCAAGTGCTTTCCTTCTTCTGTTTTTTTTTTTCTAATCTTTCCACTATAAATACTCCTCAAACTCTCTTCAATTCAGAAACTCCCTAAATGTTCTTTCTTTCTTATTCTATCATTCTTCTTATGTTCTTCAAAGACTTCTCTTGATCCTCTAAACTTCATCCAAACACTTAAATCCTAAGTCCAAACTTTCACTAGCCCTCACAAGAGTTACAATCTTTAACTCTAGTGAGAAATATTTTCTTAAGCACTCAAGTTCTAGAGCCAAGATTCAAGGAGGGTCATCCACTCCAAAGACTCTTGTTCAAAGCTTAAGGAAGAAGAGAATGACCCTTTTTAGACCCTACACAAGAGGTAGGAGTTTCTTTTTTATTTGTTCAAGTATTGTTGGCTTCTAACTTTGCTCATGGATAGAATGCCTCAAACTTGAGTTATTGTCAAAAGTTTTGAGTAATTATATTTTTAGAAAACACAACATGTTCTATTCTGCTATGAGTACTTTTATGATGTTATCAAACTCAAATATAACTTAAAAGATTGTATGTGAAACTTGAGTTAATAAAGATAACTTAAGACATGAACATGGCAGGTGCTGGAATTTCTAGTTATTTCTGGCAGTAGTTACTTCGAAAATTAGTGTTCATAAAACATGAAGGATCTCGAAATGAAAATATTTTTATTATAAACTAGACTCATTGTAGAACACTTTCCAAGAAGAATCACCTAAAACGGAGTTTCCTAGCCCAAGATATAAATTTTTAAAGTAGAGCATAAGACTGAAACTCTTAATCTGACCTTGTAGTAGTAAAATAGGTGTAACTCACTCTAGAAAAATGAAAATGGACTGATTTCAACTCTGTGGAAAAGCTAACACATCTACAAACACACTTATGTATGCTATGCATAAATTTGTACACCACGAAAATACAGAATGAGAGATATAATTTCGGGACAGTGTGCTGAGAAAGTCTTGAAGGTAGCGTGATACTGTGAGAGTGCAATTTGGAAAGGTTCTGGCTAAGGAAAGACTTGGTATTTAAGTGTGTCCATTGTGACCCACCTCTCTTTCCTGGGAATCCTACTATGCACAATTTACAGTTGATTTACACTAATCTAAGATGATAGTGCTACAAATTTTATTCTAAAAAATGTCAGAACTCTAAATAGATTTGAGAAGTTAAAAACTAAACCTTATGCATGACCACCTTTTTATAATTAGAATCGAAGTGGCTGGGGACGATGACGATGACACGTGTGTTAGAGTTGGAAACCCTTATTGAGAATCTTGAATGAGTTTCTCATCCCTCTCTCTCTTTTCTTTCGTGTCGTCTCTAGATGAAGATGATGGTGTATCTCGTGACCTCTGCTAAGGCGTGGGCGTAGGGCATGCGCTACGAGTCGAGTTAGAGGGATGCAATGTAAACAATGAAGACGCCGCTTTAGATTTTTATTTATAGACGAGTATTTCTTTTGATATGACTATGAAGCTATGCTAGTAGTAATTAATGTATTAATAAAGATATGACTATGTTGTGTTGCTATGTGTAATATTTGTATTTGGTGATTATTAATGATATGCTTTCTCCTTTCTCATGTTATGATTACAGCAATCGGTAAGTTTTATTCTAACACGTGGCTCTTGTTTTGTTTTCAATTTCCAAAAAGAAAAATTTTACCCATATTTCCTCTAAGTATTTTATTAAATGAATTAGACTAAGAGGTAATAACCTAATGATTAATGTAATGTATTATAGAAAGTTAGGTTAAAAATTAGGGTGTTACAAATCCTACTCCCCATAGTCAAGTTGTCAGTGGAAGTACACTCCAGGCTACCAATAGTGAGTGGATAGTTTTCTCATGGCTATATTTTAGCTATTAAAAGTATTTTGTGAATTGATTATTATCATTATTATTGCTATTATCATGAAAATCATACATTGAAAAACTCATGAGACCATTGTTTGTTGCATGATTGTCAGGAGGTGTCACTAGTGTAAGTTATATTATATTCAAGAATATGTGATTATATATGGTATGATATGAATCTTCTCATTAAAAAATAGGTTGATGGTTATCATGATTTCATAGTTAAAAGTATTATTTAATTATCAGATATGAACAACACGCAAGACATCATAGAACAATTTATATGAATATTAGAAAATATTATTGTTATCTTTTTAGCACAATATGACCCAGCTAGCTTCCATAATATAGTTTATAACTGCTTAGTAGCTACCTTATGAATAGCAGTCAGAATAGTAAGGACAAGCCCAGCCTAAGATTTACCCAATTGATAGAGAGTAGCCAACAACTAAGTTATACAAATAGATTAGTACATACTTATTATGTGTTATAGGAATAATAGCCAGAATAATAAGAATGACCTAAGTAACAATTAAAGTTTAATTAATAGTTATTAGATAACATGACAGGACACAATCAATTAATAAAAATCAATTATTAGTTTTCATAACCTCCACGACTAAACTATGAATTAATTATTAAAGTATAAGAAGGGTTTAGTATAGTAAGATTAGCTTCAATTTTATGGATATTAGTTAATTATTATCATTTTTTAAGATTCATTTATTTATATAGTATGAGAGAACCCGATATTTTCTTGGCAATAAATAAATAGGGGAATGATAATTAATATTTAAATAATAATTAAATGTTTACAGTTAAATTGTTATAATTGCTATTATTTTGCAAGTGGATTGGTAGACAGTATGGTACAAACAATTTCTATGACGTAATACTTAATATATTGTTCTTTCAATAGTGGCAAGCGAAATATAAGGAATAAGTTGTAGTGTTTGAATTTTTTATTGATTCGGTTAGTTTATGTATGTTGAGATCAGAATAGTAAAATTATAGCATGTTTTGGAAAAGTCATTAACCTTGGCACAGCTGGTTGCTAAGGAGGTAGTCTTATTGTAAGCTCCAGAATCCTTAAGAAAGTATGAGTTGTAATGTTTTGAATGATAACAAAACTCATTTTATAAGGTAATCAATCATAGACATAATTCCTTAATTTAAGGAATTGGAGAGAGAAAACATTATTCAAGATTCCATGTGACTTTAAGAAAGAGATTAAGGTGTATCTAAGCAAATCTTAAGTTCTAATCAACCTTAATAAATTATTTTGACTCTAGATTAATCACCGAAATTAATCAATCTTTGATTAGAGCCTAATTTCGCTTAGGTTTCCTTAATTACGTCATTAGGCCCGTAATACACTATTTCAGGGGCAAAACGGTAATTTTACACAAACACTGCCCAAGACCACCCTAGACTTAAACAATCACCATTAATCACATATATTTAGCATTCCGAACTCTCGGGAAAGATTTCAAGCTCAAACAGCACTCATACCCGCGTAAAATGCTATAGGGGTATTTTGGTCACTTTGAGCTGAAAGTTCAAAAAATGAGATTTTTGCCTCTATTATTGATCACAACATGTTTAATCCTCTTCAGACATTGAGTTGACCCTTTGAGGAATGCCGGGTTGGCCATCCTCCGAATTCCAGGTAAAAATGACCTAAGGGGAAATTCGGTCATTTTCACTCAAACAGAAAAATCGGGGTGTTACAGAATGAGTTTTATGTTATTTTAAAGATTTAAAATTGTGTCTTAGAATTTTTGAAACTATTGGAAACTCTCAAAGTAGTAAAAATGTGATCATTATGTAAAAAAACCTCCTTGATGAGATTTTGATTTTTGCTATTATTTTTAAGGGTTATTATTTATGTGTTCAAAGGGGTAACATGGATTCAAATGTTTCTAATGCCTTTGAATATTTTTTGGGAGAAACTAGTAACTAGAAATGTCTAAAAATATAATTCTTGGAAAGCTTTTAGAAATTAAAATTTTGGCTACTATTTTGTTTTATTTAAATCTAAAATATGCTATTTGGGACTACTTAATTTGGCATAAATTACAAAGAAATTAGTGTAATAAATATTTTAGCATCCCAGGGAAAACTAGTATCAAGAAAAGATTAAAAATGGGGTTTCTAATGCATCTAGAAATTAAAATTTTAGCTATGGCTTTAATAATATAATATCTATAAGTTGCTGTTTGGAATTACTTATATGTGTAAATATTACTATTAATTGCTGTAAAAAATTATTTCTAGCTTCTTAACAAAAGACTAGAAACTAGAAAGGACCAAAAATGTGGTTTTCGAGACTTCTAGCAATTGAGAAGTATAGCTATTATTGTAACACACTATTTTTTGAAATAATTCTATTTGGGACTGAATTTATGCATAAAACTTTCTATTAGTTGGGGTGACAATTAATTTTGACACCTTACGAAAAGCCGGTAACTAGAAATGGTCAAAGATGTAACTTTTATAACACTGAAATTGTGTATTTTTGAAACTGCCCAAAACTATCCAGAATATTTTGAAAGTATTCATAGGGTTAATCATTAGTGGGAATCATGATAATTGGTCTCTTAGATCCCCAAAAGATCAATTACGGGTATTAGGTTAAGTCGAGTTGCAGTTTTGACCTATTTGGGGCTAAACAAGTAATTATTGACAACTTGATGATAATAATGTGAATGGTATTTGTGGGGATTCTTAGTACTCTGTATATGTGTATATATATTTTGTTGAGAATTTCATATGCATTAGCTGAGCCTGGTCTTTGATTCAAGTATACTGGGTAGGACTATGTCTACTTTTCAGTAAAATGTTGATGATATGTGCTTATGAATATATGTAAGTGAGATATGACTATGTGATTAATTGTGGCATGTTAGGATTGTGATTGGTTGATTTAGATGCATGTTTGATATGATATATGACCTAAAACAGATTTGGGGAAACTCCATTCCCAGCCGTTATGCTGCTGGATTTTCTCTAAAACTATAAACTTAGAAAGATTTATGAAGATTATGAACATAAAGTGTTAAATGAATAGTTGTTATAATACCCATAATCATATGCTCATGCATGCATCTCGGATTAACATGTTAAAATTATAGGTGACATAAGACACATGGAAATAATCCTCTAGACTCCAGAAATTAATGGTTATGAGAGGTGATCCAATAAAGACCCTTTAGACTCCATGAATTAATGGTTATGGAAGGTATTCCTATGACCCCTATCCCGTACTCTGGGAGTTGGGAAATTGCTTATCGCAGGATAAGTGTAGACTAGTGATAACTAGTTTAGGTATGAGTCATAACCTAAAACTCTCAAAAGATAAGAGTATTAGGGTGGCCCCCATAGAGGAAAGAATAGTGAATTTAAGTCACCTAAGAGAATAAAAGAGGAAGAATTTATGTGAAATGATTATGTACATTATGTTATGTTCATTTAGTATAACTCTTGTGATATGTTGCATGTGGCATTGACATGTATTCATGATATGGAATATTGCATCCATGACATTAAGACTCATGATAAAAGACACGAACCTTGAATAACAATATTTGGAACTTAGTAAATGAACTTCATACATACTCAACATTTTCATAATGAAACCTAAGGTTCCTGAGGATGTAGATGATGACACATATTAGGAGGAAAGTACCCTACTGAGATTCTTATTTAAGTTTCTCATCCCCTCTTTCTTTCTTTCCATGTCATCTTCAAAGGCCAATGGCATCATTAGTGATCTTCATTGATGCTCCCACTTAGGAGTTTCACTTCGACACCACGCACCAGATGTATCACTTTGTGGGTCGATGTGTGTAACGCCCCGATTTTCTCTAGACATGTAAACGACCGAAATGCCCCTGAGGTCATTTTTACCTGTAACACAAGGACGGTCAACCTCGGCCATCCTCACAAGAGCTTTGTTTATGTATGAAGGGGATTCTAGGTATTGGAATGTTTAATAGAGCAGAAGAATCTCATTTTTGAGGTTTCTGCGCACAAATGACCAAAATACCCTTACAGTAATTTAAGGCAGTTTTGAGTTCTATTTTGACCCGGACTTGTCCCGGAAGTCTAAAATAATGTTTTTAAGGCATGACTTATGTTTGCTTAAATCCCAGTGGTTTCAGGTAGTTTTTGCAAAAAATTACAATTTTGCCCCTGTTTAAGTGCATTAAGACTTAACAACGTTTTTTAAAACAAAACCTAAGCAATATTAGGCTTTAATTAAAAGTTAATTGATTTTCATAATTAATCAAGAGCTAAAATAATTATTTGTGGTTGATTAGAACCTAAAATTGATTAAAGAAACTTAAAACCCATTTCTAGTATATTTTCTTTAAAGAAAGCATCCTAGAATAGTGATTTCGCTATTCACATTCCTTATTTCCAAGGAAATGTGTCATTCCCTAATTTCTAGCCAAAGGGATTTGACTCCATCAATCCAACAAGATTGCTCCTAACCTTAGATATTCATAGCCCTAATTACCTAATTAGTTTACCTTAACACTTAATCATAAAACCTTGATTAGTGACCTAACCTTGCTTACTCCCAAACACCCCACTAACACATGATTACATGGAATGAAGACTCTCTCCCCTTGGCTTCCCAATGACCGCCAGCCCCTCCTTCATTCTAGAAGAAATATTTCATTCAAAAAGAATTACTTTATGTCATTCAAGCTTTCATTCAAGTCTTACATGCACCACGCCTCCCATACTTCACACCTTACCATGAAATGACAACATAAGGAGATATTTTTCTTTCTTTTTACCTAAGAACCATTTCGGTCAGCCCCTCCCCCCATTCTCCTCTTCATGATTCAAGCTCTATATATACACTGCTTTGGTGAACTTTGTTTCACTTTGGATCATTTGCCAAGTTTGAAGTTCAAAGAGTAAGTGCTATTCTCTCAGTTTCTTTCTCCCCTTCTTTCTAAGAAGGAAATCGCCACCTCCTCCACCTTCAACCTTCATCTACTCCTTATCCAAACACTCAACCAAGCTCAAACACAAGCCAACAACATCTCCTTCCTCCATTTCCCTTAAGGCCGAAACACATACCCAAGTTCAAGGAAGATTTCTTCTTCTTGGTGCTTCAAGATCAAACCTTTTTCCATATTCAAAGAACACTTATCCTTGGTAGGGAGCTTTTCTAAATATGTTTTCTTTGATCTTTATGTTTGAATCTTGTTGGAAAATAATGATTGGATGAACCTTGATAGAGTTTTCCTTTTCAGTTTCTTCATTTTCCTTTCCTTTTTGTTTTCGGCCTCAAGGCCTTGAATATGATAGCTTGATAATGAGTGTTCTCTAGACGTGACTTTGTGTTCATCTCTCAAGAAAACCTCTAAAGCTTGATTTTTTCCTAAGGAAAAATTTTATCTTTTGCAAGTTGAGTTAAGAATGAGCTTTATGTTTCTCTTAACCTTTTTGGAACCTTTCTTTTCCTTTTTGATTTCGGCCATGGAGCCCTTGGGAACTTGGAAAAATAAGAGCTTGATAATGAGGGTTTTATGATGGTGTTTAACACTTGAACAACCTCTAGAGCTTGACCTTTGTTCTTGAACCAAATATGGTTCCAGTTTTTCCTTTTCATTTTTGAGAACTTTTTCTGGATGTTGGTTTGGGATGAGGTTATACACTCAATGATGAGGACTAGTGATATTGGTGTCATTACATTATCAAGATCTTGGTCTCTAGAGTGGAAAATGGTCCATTATTCCTCATTAAGGTTCCGCCATTTCCTTTTGATTAAAGAAAAATGCTATTCCTTTTAGCTCACCCAAGGTTTTGCTTAAAGCAAGTAATAAGGTTTTCCAAAAGTCCATAGCCTACCCTTGTCAACCTTAAAGTTGGCCGGCACGTTCTAGAGTTCACTCTAGATAGGGGTTATTGGACATTAATAAAGAATATGACATAGCCATTTTATGCCTTTACTTTTAAAGCTTAGTAAAGCTTACTTTTTCATGTTGGATGAGTATTGGGCTTAAGCTTTGTTCTTTTAAAAGTCTTGAAGGGGCTCTAGATAAGATGTAAAAGTGAACTTGCATCCACTTTTATTTTATGCTATGCATATTTACTTTCCTATGTTATCACTAAATTCCCAAGATAAAGAAATGAACTTGCATAAGCACGTTTAAGTTTCAAGCTTTGCATCTCATGTTATATTTCAAGTCATCACTTAACTTTAAGATAAAGAAATGAACTTGCATCTTATATTTATTTGAGCCCTCACCTTACTTTCTAAAGAAATATAAAATGGAGTGCATATCACGTCTATATTATGTTATCACCTAAAACCCCTAGAGCTCAAAGACTTGCCCTCTTCATCCTAAGAAAAAGGTAACTTTGGAAGCATTCCTTGGAATGTACATCTCGGCCATGTGATGATAATGATCCTAGAATAAGTTTCATTTAGTCACAAGGACCTATAATCTATGTCTTAGGATTTTTCTTAAGCATAGGTGACTATGACAAGTGTTTTAGACAAGATTTTATGATTTAAATCCCCCCTGAGATTTATTTGAAATGGTCACTGGCCTCATGTATTTTATGAAGGTTTTGATGAAATAAATTGTTTCCAAGTGAGTTTTAAAAGCTCTAAAAAGGTTTCAAGAGAAACTAGTAATTTATGTGTTTTAGAAATAAAGTTCTATGCATTATACGATGATTATGATTTCGGTTCTGCCTTATGTTTTCCAGCACCTTAAATTCTGTTTTGGGTGGTGTAACATCCCCAAATTTATAACTAAGAATCTTAATTATCGATAGCAAAACCAAGAGAATCTGGACAAATGTTATGAAACACAACAAATAGACTACTTAAGTATGTCTAGAGAAAAATGCAAAGAATTACGAAAATGCCATCACTTAGTGGAAATTACGAAAATGCCCTTGCTATGTAAAGGAAATTACCAAACTACCCTTGCCTTATTAAATGACAAAGATACCCTTACTCTATGAATGGAATTACAAGAATATCCACTAACATCTTTGCACAAAACATGGAAACGTGTTTGCATAAAACATGGAAACATGTTTGCATAAAACATGGAGCATTTTCATCCAACATGTTTGCATAAAACATGGAAACGTGTTTGCACAAAACATGGAAACGTGTTTGCACAAAACAAGGAGCATTTTCATCCCAAAATTCAGCCAACATGTTTCCATAAATCATGCTCCAAGTGCTTTCCATCTTCTATTTTTTCTCTAATCTTTCCACTATAAATACTCCTCAAACTCTCTTCAATTCAGAAACTCCCTAAGTGTTCTTTCTTTCTTATTCTATCATTCTTCTTATGTTCTTCAAAAACTTCTCTTGATCCTCTAAACTTCATCCAAACACTTCAATCCTAAGTCCAAACTTTCACTAGCCCTCACAAGAGTTACAATCTTTAACTCTAGTGAGAAATATTTTCTTAAGCATTCAAGTTCTAGAGCCAAGATTCAAGGAGGGTCATCCACTCCAAAGACTCTTGTTCAAGCTTAAGGAAGAAGAGAAGGACCCTTTTTAGACCCTACACAAGAGGTAGGAGCTTCATCTTTAATTGTTCAAGCATTGTTGGCTTCTAACCTTGATAGAATGCCTCAAGTTTGAGTTATTGTCAAAAGTTTTAAATGATTATTTGAAAAATATATTTTTAGAAATATGACATGTTCTATTTTGTTATGAGTACCTTTATGATGTTATCAAACTCAAATATAACTTGAAAAGATTGTATGTGAAACCTGATTTAATAAAGGTAACTTAAGACATGAAAATGGTAGGTGCTGGAAATTCTAGTTGTTTCTGGCAGCAGGTACTTGAAAGCTACTGTTCATAAAATATTAAGTATCTCGAAATTAAAATAATTTTACTATAAACTAGACTCATTATAGAACACTCTCCAAAAAGAATCACCTAAAACGGAATTTTCTAGCTCAAGATATAAATTTTTAAAGTAGAGCCTAAGACTGAAACTTTAAATCTGACCTTGTAGTAGTAAAATAGATGTAACTCACTCTAGAAAAATGTAAATGGACTTATTTCAACTTTGTTGGAGAGCTAACACATATAGGAATACACCCATGTATGTTATGTATAAAGCTTTGTACCACGTAAATACAGAATGAGAAATAAATTTCTGGATAGTGTACTGTGAAAGTGCAGTTTGGAAAGGTTCTGGCTAAGGAAAGACTTGGTATTTAAGCATGTCCATTGTGACCCACCTCTCTTTCCTGGGAACCCTCCTATGCATGGTTTACAGTTGATTTACACTATTCCAAAGATGTAAATGCTAAAATTTGATGAGTTAGGAATTTGGAACTACCTTTACTAACAAGTATACAGAGAATTATAAACTTTCTTCTAAAAGATGTCAAAACTATAAATAAAAGAATCAAGTCTTGTAAAGAGAGAATTTTAAGAATTTAAGTAGAATAATAATCTTCAAGAGTTATATGAAAGTCATAATAAAAATATATAAGGAACCTATAATAATGTTTTGAAGTGCATTAATGTATTAATGGAATGCTAAGAGTACAAAGAACACTAAGAGAAAAAGATAATACTAAGACATCCATTACCTCTTACGAACACTAGGAACTCAACTTGATAACTTTGGTTAGTTAATATGAATTATCTATGAAAGTGTTTACTATGAGATTTACATGATATTGTCCATGTTTTATGAAGTGATTTATAGTAATGTGAATGTATGGTGATGAATTATGAAATGATGAGGATGAATGATTGATTGCCCAAGGTTTATTGTGATTACATGATAATATGCATACATTCATTTTCCAAAAGAAATAATAAAAGTAAAGTTTGAAAAAGTAGCAATGAAAGTCTGGAAAAGTAGACTTGAGCTAAACTCACGGCTTAACCCCCTAAACCGTTGAGATCACGGCAACGGAATGAAAACCAAAAAGGTTATGGCGACGGCCATGGTATGAGCTCATTACCCTTTTAGGGTGGTCTAAGGCATTGATGCATTCATCCCGTGAATAATTAAGAAATATGTTGATGAAATAAATGAAAGATGATGATCACTAAACAAGTGAATGTTGAGGATGAGTAATCATGAAATGCATGCAGCTCCTAAATGATTATTGCTTATTAGTGGTTTTACATGATATGCTTATATGTATGCTTGATGAAATCTTGAATGAATATTTACGCTAATGTTCAAGATTAGTTTAAAAGTAATCGCACTTCGCTAATCACGTTTGTGAAAGTTTGATAATTGAATCCTTACCTGTTCACCTTTTTATAATAAACCCGAAGTGACTGGGACGACAACGATGACACTTTTAGTACAAGTAGGAACTCTTACTGAGAAATCATGTATTTCTCACTCCTATGTTTATTTTCCGTTGTCGTTACAGAGACAGACGTGTCCACCTAAAGCAACGAGGCCGTGGCTGAGGAAGGAGGTAGCACGTGAAGATTTCAAACCGTTCAAGTAGGAGCATTCCGAGCTTTAGTTACATTATAGTTTGTGAGAAACAATTAGTAATAGTAGAACTTATATTGTTATTTGTAATAACTTATCGGTATGATATATGCCCTGTTGTGACTTATGTATTAAGTGATTATATTCCAGTTTATGTGATAATTGTTCTACACTTAGTCTTTTATTCCGCTTATTTAATTAAGTGCGCAATGTAATTTGATTATTATCTATAAAAGCGCTATGTATTTCACTTCTCAATTCTGAGCTTAAGTTTTCAAAAAATTAATTTATTTAAAGAAAAAAACTTCCATTATTTTTCTAAGTTAATTTCAAAAGAAAATTAATACAAGGCATAAGTGACAACTAATAGAATCCAAATGTGAACTTAAGCACAGTGGGGTTCTATTAGGGTGTTACATTATGGTATCGAGCGATTCATCCTATTTAAGCCTGAGGAATGGACTGACTATGCTTCATCTATGATATCATGCTATTAATCTTATACGTATGATGGGATATAGGATTTAGAAATGCATGATCGTCTTGTGATCTTGCCATAGTTGCTACCATGCTTAGCTATAGTATTGAGCCCGATCAACTCGATGACTGTTGTTTGGTGTGTCTAGGAACTAATGGCGACAAGCAGACGTGCATGGGGCACGCAGTGGAGGTAATCGTGATGAGCTGGCAAATGCACTCCAGGAGATGGCTAGGGCTATGCAAGCACAAGCAACAATGATGAGGAAGCGGATGAATAGGATGTCGAGGAATCAGTTGGGAACCAAGAACATGGAAAATTCTCAGAATTCAAGAGGGCTGGACCTCCAGAATACAAATGGACAACTAACCCCGAAATAGGTGACATATGGATTCAAGAGATGGAGAAGGTTTTCTCGGTGGTAGAATGCTCGATGAACAAAAGGTGGCATTCTCTACTTATATCCGAAAGGAGAGGCTGCAGCGTGGTGGAAGGGTGCAAAGGGCTTGCTTGAAAGTGCGACATCTGATTACGTGGGAGGTTTTCTATGCTACATTCCATAAGTAATATTTTCCAAATCCGGTTAAGAAGGCAAAGGAAGTAGAATTTACATTCGCACAGGAAATCAAAGTGTGGTGAGTACAGCTAAGTTTGAAGAACTGATCAAACACTCAACTAGCTACCAAAGTAATCCCAACGAGGCTTGGAAATGCATGAAATATGAGAGTGGTTTGAGGCCAGACATTTTGGCATCTGTGGCTCCACTGGAGGTCACTGACTATGCATCTTTAGTCAAAAAGCCAAGTGGTGAGAGTTGCAATCGCCACTAGTTGCCCACCGAGTTGAAGAGAATAGGAAGAGGTCTGCTCAACAAGGTCACCGAGGGTTCCCACCCCTTACAAGAAACCCTACCAAGGAGGTGGATTTAAAGGAAACAACCCCAACACCCTATGATGAATCAACCTAAGACACAAGTCGTTAATCGACCTAGGATGGTCTGCTGTCCCTGAACCTATGACTAGACCCCTTGTCCCACTTGTGGAAAGATACATGGAGGGAATGCAGATTTGGTAAGAATGTTTGTTATCGGTGTGACAGACAGGACACTATTCTAGAGAGTGCCTAAAGCTCAATCAGTCTTCTACACTTAAGCCTAAGGCACGAGGGACGGCGTGTTTGCTATCAACCGCTTTGAGATGCCCTCAGAATCCGATGATCCGATTCAAGGTAAGTGTATAATTAATGGAAAACCCTTAATTGTATTGTTTGATTAAAGCGCAACACATTCATTCATTTCATATGATTGTGCTAATAAGTTGAGGTTGTATATATCGACTTAAAAATCATCTTAGTTGTCTCTACACCCACTATAAATCTTTGTTAGAACTGATCAAGCTGCCTAAATTGTGAATTTGAGGTAGGCGATAGGATTTTTCATCATGATTTAGTTTGTCTACCCTTGTCTAGTTTTGATGTAATCTTGGGCATGGATTGGCTTTCGGCTAACCGTGTGTTACTACATTGTGCAAATAAGTCACTAGTATTTCTTCCCAAACCATCTTTACCCAATCCCTCTAAACTTGATAGAAAGGTACGACTATACCTAAACTCCATTATCGTGGGGATAGTAGGAATGAAGAGCGAGGATATGTTTTCACGATGACAAGTGAGAGGGAAGTGGAGCAAGCTCTAGAAAAGATCCTTGTAGTAAAGGAATTCTCAGATGTTTTTCCTGATGACATACCTGAATTTCCTCCAAAAAGGGAGATTGAGTTTTCTATAGATTTGGTACCGGGAACGAGACCCATATCTATAGCTCCTTATATGATGCCACTGGCCGAGTTAACAGAATTGAAGAAGCAATTAGAGGAGCTACTAGAGAAGAAATTCATTAGGCCTAGTGCTTCACCATGGGGAGCTCCAAAGGTTATTTGTCAAGAAGAAGGATGGGAGCTTGCGGTTATGTGTGGATTATAGGCAGCTAAACCAAGTGACCATAAAGAATAAATACCCTTTGCCTAGAATAGATGACCTCATGGACCAATTAAGAGGAGCCCAAGTGTTTTCCAAGATAGATCTGCGATCAGGATACCACCAGATTCGAGTGAAGGAGGAGGACATACCAAAGACAGCCTTTAGGACTAGATATGGACATTATGAGTTTAATGTGATGTCGTTTGGGTTAACCAATGCACCGGCAGTGTTTATGGACTACATGAATAGGATATTTAGACCATACTTGGACAAGTTTGTAATAGTGTTCATCGATGACATTCTAGTTTACTCTAGAACTGAAGAAGAGCACGAAGAACACTTACGAGTGGTGTTGGAGGTGTTGAGGAACAAGAAACTTTATGCAAAGTTGTCCAAGTGTGAATTTTGGACGAAGGAAGTTAAGTTCTTAGGTCATGTAGTGTCACATGGGGGAATAGCTATAGACCCAAGTAAGATAGAAGTGGTGCAACAATGGGAAACCCCTACCATTGTAAAGGAGATTAGGAGTTTTCTAGGGCTAGCAGTTACTACAGAAGGTTCATTAGAGGTTTTTCCCAAATTACCTTACCCTCACCAAGCTAACAAGGAAGAATTCAGCTTTTATATGGAGCCCAAAATGTGAAGAGAGTTTCGAAGAACTAGAGAAGAAGTTGAGTACAAGCCCTGTCCTAATGCTACCGACCCAAAAGAAAAATTTGAGGTGTATTGTGATGCCTCGGGAAGAGGACTAGGATGTGTTTTGATGCAAAATAGGAATGTAGTAGCCTATGCCTCTAGACAGCTCAAACCCCATGAAGTTAATTACCCAACCCATGACTTAGAGCTAGTGGCTATTGTCTTTGCCTTAAAAATCTGGAGACATCATCTTTATGGTGTAAAGTTTGAAGTCTTTTCTGACCACAAAAGTCTGAAATACCTCTTCAACCAAAAGGAACTCAATATGAGACAAAGGTGTTGGATGGAGTTTCTCAAGGACTATGACTTTGGGTTGAACTATCACCCAGGAAAGGCAAATGTGGTAGCAGACGCTTTGAGTCGTAAGTCCTTGCATGCCGCTTGGCTCATGGTGAAAGAAAATGAGCTGATAGAAGATTTTAGGAACCTCAACTTAGGATATAGGGGGACTTCAGAACAAATTTGGTTAAGCCAGCTAAGTGTAACCCGGTAGCTTTAAGGATCAAATAATTCAAGCCCAAAGGGAAGATGAGGATTTCCTTAGAACCTTAACCCTTGTCGAAGTAGGAAAGTTGAAAGAGTTTGTCCAGGATAAGGAAGGAGTGTGGAGATACCAAGGGAGAATCTGTGTACCTGCAAAGAAGGATTGAGAGCTAGCATTTTGGAAGAAGCCCACAAGAGTCAATTTAGTGTACACCGGTATAACCAAGATGTACCATGACCTAAAAGATGTTCGGTGGCCAAAGATGAAAGCAGATATAGCAAATATAGTGCAAAAATGTTTGGTATGCCAAAAAGTGAAGATAGAGCATCAAAAACCCTCCGGAGTGTTGCAACCTCTCGAAATCCCCGAATGGAAGTGGGAAGGAATATCCATGGATTTCGTGATGGGATTGCCAAGAACGCCTACCGGACATGACTCCATATGGGTAATTGTGGATAGATTGACCAAATCTGCTCACTTTTTACCCATTCGAGCAAATTACCCTTTGGAAAAGTTAGCTCACTATACATCCAAGAGATAATAAGGCTCCATGGAGTACCCAAAACCATTGTCTCAGATAGGGATCCAAGGTTCACCTCAAGATTTTGGGAGCTTTGCAAAGGCGTTTGGTTCAAGGTTGTGTCTAAGCACTTTGCCTATCACCCTCAAACTGATGGACAATCGAAAGAACAATTCAAACCCTTGAGGATATGCTAAGAGCATGTGTCTTAGACCAGCCAAAAAGTTGGGACAAACAACTTCCATTGATTGAGTTTGTATATAATAATAGTTACCACACTAGCATTGGGATGGCACCCTATGAGGCTTTGTATGGTAGAAAGTGTCAATCACCACTTTGTTGGTGTGACCCGGGAGAGCAAAGTATTTTGGGCCCTGATTTGGTAGAAGAGACAACCAAACAAATAAGGAGAATTAGGGAAAGAATCCTCACTGCTCGAGTAAGCGGAAGAGCTATCTTTGACAAGAGAAGGAAACCTCTCAATTTCAAGAAGGAGAACACATATTCTTGCGAATTACTCCTACCACAGGTATAGGTCGTGCAATGAAAGTCAAAAAGCTAAGCCCTAGATTCTTAGGACCCTTCCAAATCCTCAAAAAGGTAGGTCCCTCCGCCTACCAAATTGCATTACCTCCAAATTTGTCTAACCTACACAATGTTTTTCATGTGTCCCAATTGAGAAAGTATCAGTCAAACCCCAGTCATGTGTTTGAGCCAGAAACTATACAATTAAAAGATGACTTAACTTTTGAATTACCACCGATGAGGATCGTGGATCATGGCATCAAGCAGCTGAGAAACAAATTTGTATCTACGGTCCGAGTAGCCTGGGACAAGATGGAATGGAAGAGCACACATGGGAGCTCGAGGAAGATATCTGAAAAGAATTTCGAACCTATTCACAGGTATCAAATTTTGAGGGCAAAATTTTTAATAAGAAGGGGAGAAATGTAACATCCCCAAATTTATAACTAAGAATCTTAATTATCGATAGCAAAACCAAGAGAATCTGGACAAATGTTATGAAACACAACAAATAGACTACTTAAGTATGTCTAGAGAAAAAAGCAAAGAATTACGAAAATGTCATCACTTAGTGGAAATTACGAAAATGCCCTTGCTATGTAAAGGAAATTATCAAACTACCCTTGCCTTATTAAATGACAAAGATACCCTTACTCTATGAATGGAATTACAAGAATATCCACTAACATCTTTGCACAAAACATGGAAACGTGTTTGCATAAAACATGGAAACATGTTTGCATAAAACATGGAGCATTTTCATCCAACATGTTTGCATAAAACATGGAAACGTGTTTGCACAAAACATGGAAACGTGTTTGCACAAAACAAGGAGCATTTTCATCCCAAAATTCAGCCAACATGTTTCCATAAATCATGCTCCAAGTGCTTTCCATCTTCTATTTTTTTCTCTAATCTTTCCACTATAAATACTCCTCAAACTCTCTTCAATTCAGAAACTCCCTAAGTGTTCTTTCTTTCTTATTCTATCATTCTTCTTATGTTCTTCAAAAACTTCTCTTGATCCTCTAAACTTCATCCAAACACTTCAATCCTAAGTCCAAACTTTCACTAGCCCTCACAAGAGTTACAATCTTTAACTCTAGTGAGAAATATTTTCTTAAGCATTCAAGTTCTAGAGCCAAGATTCAAGGAGGGTCATCCACTCCAAAGACTCTTGTCCGAAGCTTAAGGAAGAAGAGAAGGACCCTTTTTAGACCCTACACAAGAGGTAGGAGCTTCATCTTTAATTGTTCAAGCATTGTTGGCTTCTAACCTTGATAGAATGCCTCAAGTTTGAGTTATTGTCAAAAGTTTTAAATGATTATTTGAAAAATATATTTTTAGAAATATGACATGTTCTATTTTGTTATGAGTACCTTTATGATGTTATCAAACTCAAATATAACTTGAAAAGATTGTATGTGAAACCTGATTTAATAAAGGTAACTTAAGACATGAAAATGGTAGGTGCTGGAAATTCTAGTTGTTTCTGGCAGCAGGTACTTTGAAAGCTACTGTTCATAAAATATTAAGTATCTCGAAATTAAAATAATTTTACTATAAACTAGACTCATTATAGAACACTCTCCAAAAAGAATCACCTAAAACGGAATTTTCTAGCTCAAGATATAAATTTTTAAAGTAGAGCCTAAGACTGAAACTTTAAATCTGACCTTGTAGTAGTAAAATAGATGTAACTCACTCTAGAAAAATGTAAATGGACTGATTTCAACTTTGTTGGAGAGCTAACACATATAGGAATACACCCATGTATGTTATGTATAAAGCTTTGAACCACGTAAATACAGAATGAGAAATAAATTTCTGGATAGTGTACTGTGAAAGTGCAGTTTGGAAAGGTTACGGCTAAGGAAAGACTTGGTATTTAAGCATGTCCATTGTGACCCACCTCTCTTTCTGGGAACCCTCCTATGCATGGTTTACAGTTGATTTACACTATTCCAAAGATGTAAATGCTAAAATTTGATGAGTTAGGAATTTGGAACTACCTTTACTAACAAGTATACAGAGAATTATAAACTTTCTTCTAAAAGATGTCAAAACTATAAATAAAAGAATCAAGTCTTGTAAAGAGAGAATTTTAAGAATTTAAGTAGAATAATAATCTTCAAGAGTTATATGAAAGTCATAATAAAAATATATAAGGAACCTATAATAATGTTTTGAAGTGCATTAATGTATTAATGGAATGCTAAGAGTACAAAGAACACTAAGAGAAAAAGATAATACTAAGACATCCATTACCTCTTACGAACACTAGGAACTCAACTTGATAACTTTGGTTAGTTAATATGAATTATCTATGAAAGTGTTTACTATGAGATTTACATGATATTGTCCATGTTTTATGAAGTGATTTATAGTAATGTGAATGTATGGTGATGAATTATGAAATGATGAGGATGAATGATTGATTGCCCAAGGTTTATTGTGATTACATGATAATATGCATACATTCATTTTCCAAAAGAAATAATAAAAGTAAAGTTTGAAAAAGTAGCAATGAAAGTCTGGAAAAGTAGACTTGAGCTAAACTCACGGCTTAACCCCCTAAACCGTTGAGATCACGGCAACGGAATGAAAACCAAAAAGGTTATGGCGACGGCCATGGTATGAGCTCATTACCCTTTTAGGGTGGTCTAAGGCATTGATGCATTCATCCCGTGAATAATTAAGAAATATGTTGATGAAATAAATGAAAGATGATGATCACTAAACAAGTGAATGTTGAGGATGAGTAATCATGAAATGCATGCAGCTCCTAAATGATTATCGCTTATTAGTGGTTTTACATGATATGCTTATATGTATGCTTGATGAAATCTTGAATGAATATTTACGCTAATGTTCAAGATTAGTTTAAAAGTAATCGCACTTCGCTAATCACGTTTGTGAAAGTTTGATAATTGAATCCTTACTGCTCACCTTTTTATAATAAACCCGAAGTGACTGGGACGACAACGATGACACTTTTAGTACAAGTAGGAACTCCCATCGAGAAATCATGTATTTCTCACTCCTATGTTTATTTTTCGTTGTCGTTACCAGAGACAGACGTGTCCACCTAAAGCAACGAGGCCGTAGCTGAGGAAGGAGGTAGCACGTGAAGATTTCAAACCGTTCAAGTAGGAGCATTCCGAGCTTTAGTTACATTATAGTTTGTGAGAAACAATTAGTAATAGTAGAACTTATATTGTTATTTGTAATAACTTATCAAGATGATATATGCCCTGTTGTGACTTATGTATTAAGTGATTATATTCCAGTTTATGTGATAATTGTTCTACACTTAGTCTTTTATTCCGCTTATTTAATTAAGTGCGCAATGTAATTTGATTATTATCTATAAAAGCGCTATGTATTTCACTTCTCGTTACAGGCATAAGTTTTCAAAAAAATTAATTTATTTAAAGAAAACAAAACTTCCATTATTTTTCTAAGTTAATTTCAAAAGAAAATTAATACAAGGCATAAGTGACAACTAATAGAATCCAAATGTGAACTTAAGCACAGTGGGGTTCTATTAGGGTGTTACATTATGGTATCAGAGCAGTTCATCCTATTTAAGCCTGAGGAATGGACTGACTATGCTTCTGTCTATGATATCATGCTATTAATCTTATCTGTATGATGGCATATAGGATTTAGAAATGCATGATCGTCTTGTGATATCGCCATAGTTGCTACCATGCTTAGCTATAGTATTGAGCCCGATCAACTCGATGATCGTTGTTTGGTGTGTCTAGGAACTAATGGCAGCAAACAGACGTACGCATGGGGCACGCAGTGGAGGTAATCGTGATGAACTGGCAAATGCACTCCAGGAGATGGCTAGGGCTATGCAAGCACAAGCAACAATGATGAGGGAGCAGATGAATAGGATGTCAGAGGAATCAGTTGGGAACCAAGAACATGGAAAATTCTCAGAATTCAAGAGGGCTGGACCTCCAGAATTCAAAGGGACAACTAACCCCGAAATAGCTGACATATGGATTCAAGAGATGGAGAAGGTTTTCTCAGTGGTAGAATGCTCTGATGAACAAAAGGTGGCATTCTCTACTTATATGCTGAAAGGAGAGGCTGCCGCGTGGTGGAAGGGTGCAAAGGGCTTGCTTGAAAGTGCTGACATACAGATTACGTGGGAGGTTTTCTATGCTACATTCCATAAGAAATATTTTCCAAATCCGGTTAAGAAGGCAAAGGAAGTAGAATTTCTGTTGCTGGCACAGGGAAATCAAAGTGTGGCTGAGTACACAGCTAAGTTTGAAGAACTGATCAAACACTCAACTAGCTACCAAAGTAATCCCAACGAGGCTTGGAAATGCATGAAATATGAGAGTGGTTTGAGGCCAGACATTTTGGCATCTGTGGCTCCACCGAGGTCACCGACTATGCATCTTTAGTCAAAGAAAGCCAAGTGGCTGAGAGTTGCAATCGCCAGCTAGTTGCCCACCGAGTTGAAGAGAATAGGAAGAGGTCTGCTCAACAAGGTCACCGAGGGTTCCCACCCCCTTACAAGAAACCCTACCAAGGAGGTGGATTTAAAGGGAAACAACCCCAACACCCTATGATGAATCAACCTAAGACACAAGCTGTTAATCGACCTAGGATGGCTGCTGTCCCTGAACCTATGACTAGACCCCCTTGTCCCACTTGTGGAAAGATACATGGAGGGGAATGCAGATTTGGTAAGAATGTTTGTTATCGGTGTGGACAGACAGGACACTATTCTAGAGAGTGCCTAAAGCTCAATCAGTCTTCTACACTTAAGCCTAAGGCACAGGGACGCGTGTTTGCTATCACTGCTGAGATGCCCTCAGAATCCGATGATCTGATTCAAGGTAAGTGTATAATTAATGGAAAACCCTTAATTGTATTGTTTGATTACCGCAACACATTCATTCATTTCATATGATTGTGCTAATAAGTTGAGGTTGTATATATCGACTTAAAAATCATCTTAGTTGTCTCTACACCCACTATAAATACTGTTAGAACTCGATCAAGCCTGCCTAAATTGTGAATTTGAGGTAGCTGATAGGATTTTTCATCATGATTTAGTTTGTCTACCCTTGTCTAGTTTTGATGTAATCTTGGGCATGGATTGGCTTTGCTAACCGTGTGTTACTACATTGTGCAAATAAGTCACTAGTATTTCTTCCCAAACCATCTTTACCCAATCCCTCTAAACTTGATAGAAAGGTACGACTATACCTAAACTCCATTATCGTGGGGGATAGTAGGAATGAAGAGCGAGGATATGTTTTCACGATGACAAGTGAGAGGGAAGTGGAGCAAGCTCTAGCAAAGATCCTTCTCGTAAACCAATTCTCAGATGTTTTTCCCGATGACATACCCGAATTTCCTCCAAAAGGGAGATTGAGTTTTCTATAGATTTGGTACTGAACGAGACCCATATCTATAGCTCCTTATATGATGCCACCGGCCGAGTTAATGTAATTGAAGAAGCAATTAGAGGAGCTACTAGAGAAGAAATTCATTAGGCCTAGTGCTTCACCATGGGGAGCTCCAGTGCTATTTGTCAAGAAGAAGGATGGGAGCTATGCGGTTATGTGTGGATTATAGGCAGCTAAACCAAGTGACCATAAAGAATAAATACCCTTTGCCTAGAATAGATGACCTCATGGACCAATTAAGAGGAGCCCAAGTGTTTTCCAAGATAGATCTGCGATCAGGATACCACCAGATTCGAGTGAAGGAGGAGGACATACCAAAGACAGCCTTTAGGACTAGATATGGACATTATGAGTTTAATGTGATGTCGTTTGGGTTAACCAATGCACCGACAGTGTTTATGGACTACATGAATAGGATATTTAGACCATACTTGGACAAGTTTGTAATAGTGTTCATCGATGACATTCTAGTTTACTCTAGAACTGAAGAAGAGCACGAAGAACACTTACGAAAGTGGTGTTGGAGGTGTTGAGGAACAAGAAACTTTATGCAAAGTTGTCCAAGTGTGAATTTTGGACGAAGGAAGTTAAGTTCTTAGGTCATGTAGTGTCACATGGGGGAATAGCAGTAGACCCAAGTAAGATAGAAGTGGTGCAACAATGGGAAACCCCTACCATCAGTAAAGGAGATTAGGAGTTTTCTAGGGCTAGCCGGTTACTACCGAAGGTTCATTAGAGGTTTTTCCCAAATTACCTTACCCCTCACCAAGCTAACAAGGAAGAATTCAGCTTTTATATGGAGCCCAAAATGTGAAGAGAGTTTCCAAGAACTAAAGAAGAAGTTGACTACTACCCCTGTCCTAATCCTACCTGACCCAAAAGAAAAATTTGAGGTGTATTGTGATGCCTCGGGAAGAGGACTAGGATGTGTTTTGATGCAAAATAGGAATGTAGTAGCCTATGCCTCTAGACAGCTCAAACCCCATGAAGTTAATTACCCAACCCATGACTTAGAGCTAGTGGCTATTGTCTTTGCCTTAAAAATCTGGAGACATCATCTTTATGGTGTAAAGTTTGAAGTCTTTTCTGACCACAAAAGTCCAAATACCTCTTCAACCAAAAGGAACTCAATATGAGACAAAGGTGTTGGATGGAGTTTCTCAAGGACTATGACTTTGGGTTGAACTATCACCCAGGAAAGGCAAATGTGGTAGCAGACGCTTTGAGTCGTAAGTCCTTGCATGCCGCTTGGCTCATGGTGAAAGAAAATGAGTTGATAGAAGATTTTAGGAACCTCAACTTAGGATATAGGGGGACTTGAGAACAAATTTGGTTAAGCCACTAAGTGTAACCAAAGAGCTTTAAGGATCAAATAATTCAAGCCCAAAGGGAAGATGAGGATTTCCTTAGAACCTTAACCCTTGTCAAGTAGGAAAGTTGAAAGAGTTTGTCCAGGATAAGGAAGGAGTGTGGAGATACCAAGGGAGAATCTGTGTACCTGCAAAAGAAGGATTGAGAGCTAGCATTTTGGAAGAAGCCCACAAGAGTCAATTTAGTGTACACCCCGGTATAACCAAGATGTACCATGACCTAAAAGATGTTCGTGGCCAAAGATGAAAGCGAGATATAGCAAATATAGTGCAAAAATGTTTGGTATGCCAAAAAGTGAAGATAGAGCATCAAAAACCCTTCGGAGTGTTGCAACCTCTCGAAATCCCCGAATGGAAGTGGGAAGGAATATCCATGGATTTCGTGATGGGATTGCCAAGCACGCCTACCTGACATGACTCCATATGGGTAATTGTGGATAGATTGACCAAATCTGCTCACTTTTTACCCATTCGAGCAAATTACCCTTTGGAAAAGTTAGCTCACTATACATCCAAGAGATAATAAGGCTCCATGGAGTACCCAAAACCATTGTCTCAGATAGGGATCCAAGGTTCACCTCAAGATTTTGGGGAGCTTTGCAAAAGGCGTTTGGTTCAAGGTTGTGTCTAAGCACCGCTTATCACCCTCAAACCGATGGACAATCGAAAGAACAATTCAAACCCTTGAGGATATGCTAAGAGCATGTGTCTTAGACCACCAAAAAGTTGGGACAAACAACTTCCATTGATTGAGTTTGTATATAATAATAGTTACCACACTAGCATTGGGATGGCACCCTATGAGGCTTTGTATGGTAGAAAGTGTCAATCACCACTTTGTTGGTGTGACAGGAGAGCAAAGTATTTTGGGCCCTGATTTGGTAGAAGAGACAACCAAACAAATAAGGAGAATTAGGAAAGAATCCTCACCGCCGAGTAGGCGTAAGAGCTATCACGACAAGAGAAGGAAACCTCTCGAATTTCAAGAAGGAGAACACATATTCTTGCGAATTACTCCTACCATGTATAGGTCGTGCAATGAAAGTCAAAAAGCTAAGCCCTAGATTCTTAGGACCCTTCCAAATCCTCAAAAGGTAGGTCCCTCCGCCTACCAAATTGCATTATCTCCAAATTTGTCTAACCTACACAATGATTTTCATGTGTCCCAATTGTGAAAGTATCAGTCAAACCCTACCATGTGTTTGAGCCAGAAACTATACAATTAAAAGATGACTTAACTTTTGAATTACCACCGATGAGGATCGTGGATCATGGCATCAAGCGGTGAGAAACAAATTTGTATCTACAGTCCGAGTAGCCTGGGACAAGATGGAATGGAAGAGCACACATGGGAGCTCGAGGAAGATATGCGAAAAGAATTTCCGAACCTATTCATTGTGTATCAAATTTTGAGGGCAAAATTTTTAATAAGAAGGGGAGAAATGTAACATCCCCAAATTTATAACTAAGAATCTTAATTATCGATAGCAAAACCAAGAGAATCTGGACAAATGTTATGAAACACAACAAATAGACTACTTAAGTATGTCTAGAGAAAAAAGCAAAGAATTACGAAAATGTCATCACTTAGTGGAAATTACTTAAAATGCCCTTTGCTATGTAAAGGAAATTATCAAACTACCCTTGCCTTATTAAATGACAAAGATACCCTTACTCTATGAATGGAATTACAAGAATATCCACTAACATCTTTGCACAAAACATGGAAACGTGTTTGCATAAAACATGGAAACATGTTTGCATAAAACATGGAGCATTTTCATCCAACATGTTTGCATAAAACATGGAAACGTGTTTGCACAAAACATGGAAACGTGTTTGCACAAAACAAGGAGCATTTTCATCCCAAAATTCAGCCAACATGTTTCCATAAATCATGCTCCAAGTGCTTTCCATCTTCTATTTTTTCTCTAATCTTTCCACTATAAATACTCCTCAAACTCTCTTCAATTCAGAAACTCCCTAAGTGTTCTTTCTTTCTTATTCTATCATTCTTCTTATGTTCTTCAAAAACTTCTCTTGATCCTCTAAACTTCATCCAAACACTTCAATCCTAAGTCCAAACTTTCACTAGCCCTCACAAGAGTTACAATCTTTAACTCTAGTGAGAAATATTTTCTTAAGCATTCAAGTTCTAGAGCCAAGATTCAAGGAGGGTCATCCACTCCAAAGACTCTTGTTCAAGCTTAAGGAAGAAGAGAAGGACCCTTTTTAGACCCTACACAAGAGGTAGGAGCTTCATCTTTAATTGTTCAAGCATTGTTGGCTTCTAACCTTGATAGAATGCCTCAAGTTTGAGTTATTGTCAAAAGTTTTAAATGATTATTTGAAAAATATATTTTTAGAAATATGACATGTTCTATTTTGTTATGAGTACCTTTATGATGTTATCAAACTCAAATATAACTTGAAAAGATTGTATGTGAAACCTGATTTAATAAAGGTAACTTAAGACATGAAAATGGTAGGTGCTGGAAATTCTAGTTGTTTCTGGCAGCAGGTACTTCTGAAAGCTACTGTTCATAAAATATTAAGTATCTCGAAATTAAAATAATTTTACTATAAACTAGACTCATTATAGAACACTCTCCAAAAAGAATCACCTAAAACGGAATTTTCTAGCTCAAGATATAAATTTTTAAAGTAGAGCCTAAGACTGAAACTTTAAATCTGACCTTGTAGTAGTAAAATAGATGTAACTCACTCTAGAAAAATGTAAATGGACTGATTTCAACTTTGTTGGAGAGCTAACACATATAGGAATACACCCATGTATGTTATGTATAAAGCTTTGAACCACGTAAATACAGAATGAGAAATAAATTTCTGGATAGTGTACTGTGAAAGTGCAGTTTGGAAAGGTTCTGGCTAAGGAAAGACTTGGTATTTAAGCATGTCCATTGTGACCCACCTCTCTTTCCCTGGGAACCCTCCTATGCATGGTTTACAGTTGATTTACACTATTCCAAAGATGTAAATGCTAAAATTTGATGAGTTAGGAATTTGGAACTACCTTTACTAACAAGTATACAGAGAATTATAAACTTTCTTCTAAAAGATGTCAAAACTATAAATAAAAGAATCAAGTCTTGTAAAGAGAGAATTTTAAGAATTTAAGTAGAATAATAATCTTCAAGAGTTATATGAAAGTCATAATAAAAATATATAAGGAACCTATAATAATGTTTTGAAGTGCATTAATGTATTAATGGAATGCTAAGAGTACAAAGAACACTAAGAGAAAAAGATAATACTAAGACATCCATTACCTCTTACGAACACTAGGAACTCAACTTGATAACTTTGGTTAGTTAATATGAATTATCTATGAAAGTGTTTACTATGAGATTTACATGATATTGTCCATGTTTTATGAAGTGATTTATAGTAATGTGAATGTATGGTGATGAATTATGAAATGATGAGGATGAATGATTGATTGCCCAAGGTTTATTGTGATTACATGATAATATGCATACATTCATTTTCCAAAAGAAATAATAAAAGTAAAGTTTGAAAAAGTAGCAATGAAAGTCTGGAAAAGTAGACTTGAGCTAAACTCACGGCTTAACCCCCTAAACCGTTGAGATCACGGCAACGGAATGAAAACCAAAAAGGTTATGGCGACGGCCATGGTATGAGCTCATTACCCTTTTAGGGTGGTCTAAGGCATTGATGCATTCATCCCGTGAATAATTAAGAAATATGTTGATGAAATAAATGAAAGATGATGATCACTAAACAAGTGAATGTTGAGGATGAGTAATCATGAAATGCATGCAGCTCCTAAATGATTATCGCTTATTAGTGGTTTTACATGATATGCTTATATGTATGCTTGATGAAATCTTGAATGAATATTTCGCTAATGTTCAAGATTAGTTTAAAAGTAACTGCACTTCGCTAATCACGTTTGTGAAAGTTTGATAATTGAATCCTTACCTTTTCACCTTTTTATAATAAACCCGAAGTGACTGGGACGACAACGATGACACTTTTAGTACAAGTAGGAACTCCCATCGAGACATCATGTATTTCTCACTCCTATGTTTATTTTTCGTTGTCGTTACCAGAGACAGACGTGTCCACCTAAAGCAACGAGGCCGTAGCTGAGGAAGGAGGTAGCACGTGAAGATTTCAAACCGCTCAAGTAGGAGCATTCCGAGCTTTAGTTACATTATAGTTTGTGAGAAACAATTAGTAATAGTAGAACTTATATTGTTATTTGTAATAACTTATCAAGATGATATATGCCCTGTTGTGACTTATGTATTAAGTGATTATATTCCAGTTTATGTGATAATTGTTCTACACTTAGTCTTTTATTCCGCTTATTTAATTAAGTGCGCAATGTAATTTGATTATTATCTATAAAAGCGCTATGTATTTCACTTCTAAATTCTGCTTAAGTTTTCAAAAATTAATTTATTTAAAAAAAAAACTTCCATTATTTTTCTAAGTTAATTTCAAAAGAAAATTAATACAAGGCATAAGTGACAACTAATAGAATCCAAATGTGAACTTAAGCACAAGTGGGGTTCTATTAGGGTGTTACATTATGGTATCGAGCGATTCATCCTATTTAAGCCTGAGGAATGGACTGACTATGCTTCATCTATGATATCATGCTATTAATCTTATCTGTATGATGGGATATAGGATTTAGAAATGCATGATCGTCTTGTGATACTTGCCATAGTTGCTACCATGCTTAGCTATAGTATTGAGCCTGATCAACTCGATGACTGTTGTTTGGTGTGTCTAGGAACTAATGGCAGCAAACAGACGTACGCATGGGGCACGCAGTGGAGGTAAACGTGATGAACCGGCAAATGCACTCCAGAGATGGCTAGGGCTATGCAAGCACAAGCAACAATGATGAGGCAGCAGATAAATAGGATGGCAGAGGAATCAAGTGGGAACCAAGAACATGGAAAATTCTCAGAATTCAAGAGGGTTGGACCTCCAGAATTCAAAGGGACAACTAACCCCAAATAGCCGACATATGGATTCAAGAGATGGAGAAGGTTTTCTCGGTGGTAGAATGCTCGATGAACAAAAGGTGGCATTCTCTACTTATATGTCGAAAGGAGAGGCTGCTGCGTGGTGGAAGGGTGCAAAGGGCTTGCTTGAAAGTGCTGACATACAGATTACGTGGGAGGTTTTCTATGCTACATTCCATAAGAAATATTTTCCAAATCCGGTTAAGAAGGCAAAGGAAGTAGAATTTCTGTCGCACAGTGGAAATCAAAGTGTGGCCGAGTACAGCCTAAGTTTGAAGAACTGATCAAACACTCAACTAGCTACCAAAGTAATCCCAACGAGGCTTGGAAATGCATGAAATATGAGAGTGGTTTGAGGCCAGACATTTTGGCATCTGTGGCTCCACTGGAGGTCACTGACTATGCATCTTTAGTCAGGAAAGCCAAGTGGCTGAGAGTTGCAATCGCCAGCTAGTTGCCCACCGAGTTGAAGAGAATAGGAAGAGGTCTGCTCAACAAGGTCACCGAGGGTTCCCACCCCCTTACAAGAAACCCTACCAAGGAGGTGGATTTAAAGGGAAACAACCCCAACACCCTATGATGAATCAACCTAAGACACAAGCTGTTAATCGACCTAGGATGGCTGCTGTCCCTGAACCTATGACTAGACCCCCTTGTCCCACTTGTGGAAAGATACATGGAGGGGAATGCAGATTTGGTAAGAATGTTTGTTATCGGTGTGGACAGACAGGACACTATTCTAGAGAGTGCCTAAAGCTCAATCAGTCTTCTACACTTAAGCCTAAGGCACAAGGACGCGTGTTTGCTATCACCGCCGAGATGCCCTCGTAATCCGATGATCCGATTCAAGGTAAGTGTATAATTAATGGAAAACCCTTAATTGTATTGTTTGATTCTGGCGCAACACATTCATTCATTTCATATGATTGTGCTAATAAGTTGAGGTTGTATATATCTGACTTAAAAATCATCTTAGTTGTCTCTACACCCACTATAAATACTGTTAGAACTGATCAAGCCTGCCTAAATTGTGAATTTGAGGTAGCTGATAGGATTTTTCATCATGATTTAGTTTGTCTACCCTTGTCTAGTTTTGATGTAATCTTGGGCATGGATTGGCTTTCGCCAACCGTGTGTTACTACATTGTGCAAATAAGTCACTAGTATTTCTTCCCAAACCATCTTTACCCAATCCCTCTAAACTTGATAGAAAGGTACGACTATACCTAAACTCCATTATCGTGGGGGATAGTAGGAATGAAGAGCGAGGATATGTTTTCCTGATGACAAGTGAGAGGGAAGTGGAGCAAGCTCTAGAAAAGATCCTTGTAGTAAAGGAATTCTCAGATGTTTTTCCTGATGACATACCTGAATTTCCTCCAAAAAGGGAGATTGAGTTTTCTATAGATTTGGTACCGGGAACGAGACCCATATCTATAGCTCCTTATATGATGCCACTGGCCGAGTTAACAGAATTGAAGAAGCAATTAGAGGAGCTACTAGAGAAGAAATTCATTAGGCCTAGTGCTTCACCATGGGGAGCTCCAAAGGTTATTTGTCAAGAAGAAGGATGGGAGCTTGCGGTTATGTGTGGATTATAGGCAGCTAAACCAAGTGACCATAAAGAATAAATACCCTTTGCCTAGAATAGATGACCTCATGGACCAATTAAGAGGAGCCCAAGTGTTTTCCAAGATAGATCTGCGATCAGGATACCACCAGATTCGAGTGAAGGAGGAGGACATACCAAAGACAGCCTTTAGGACTAGATATGGACATTATGAGTTTAATGTGATGTCGTTTGGGTTAACCAATGCACCGACAGTGTTTATGGACTACATGAATAGGATATTTAGACCATACTTGGACAAGTTTGTAATAGTGTTCATCGATGACATTCTAGTTTACTCTAGAACTAAAGAAGAGCACGAAGAACACTTACGAGTGGTGTTGGAGGTGTTGAGGAACAAGAAACTTTATGCAAAGTTGTCCAAGTGTGAATTTTGGACGAAGGAAGTTAAGTTCTTAGGTCATGTAGTGTCACATGGGGGAATAGCAATAGACCCAAGTAAGATAGAAGTGGTGCAGCAATGGGAAACCCCTACCATCAGAAGGAGATTAGGAGTTTTCTAGGGCTAGCCGGTTACTACCGAAGGTTCATTAGAGGTTTTTCCCAAATTACCTTACCCTCACCAAGCTAACAAGGAAGAATTCAGCTTTTATATGGAGCCCAAAATGTGAAGAGAGTTTCCAAGAACTAAAGAAGAAGTTGACTACTACCCCTGTCCTAATCCTACCTGACCCAAAAGAAAAATTTGAGGTGTATTGTGATGCCTCGGGAAGAGGACTAGGATGTGTTTTGATGCAAAATAGGAATGTAGTAGCCTATGCCTCTAGACAGCTCAAACCCCATGAAGTTAATTACCCAACCCATGACTTAGAGCTAGTGGCTATTGTCTTTGCCTTAAAAATCTGGAGACATCATCTTTATGGTGTAAAGTTTTAAGTCTTTTTCGACCACAAAAGTCTGAAATACCTCTTCAACCAAAAGGAACTCAATATGAGACAAAGGTGTTGGATGGAGTTTCTCAAGGACTATGACTTTGGGTTGAACTATCACCCAGGAAGAGCAAATGTGGTAGCAAACGCTTTGAGTCGTAAGTCCTTGCATGCCGCTTGGCTCATGGTGAAAGAAAATGAGCTGATAGAAGATTTTAGGAACCTCAACTTAGGATATAGGGGGACTTCAGAACAAATTTGGTTAAGCCAGCTAAGTGTAACCAGTAGCTTTAAGGATCAAATAATTCAAGCCCAAAGGGAAGATGAGGATTTCCTTAGAACCTTAACCCTTGTCAAGTAGGAAAGTTGAAAGAGTTTGTCCAGGATAAGGAAGGAGTGTGGAGATACCAAGGGAGAATCTGTACCTGCAAAAGAAGGATTGAGAGCTAGCATTTTGGAAGAAGCCCACAAGAGTCAATTTAGTGTACACCCGGTATAACCAAGATGTACCATGACCTAAAAAGATGTTACGTGGCCAAAGATGAAAGCAGATATAGCAAATATAGTGCAAAAATGTTTGGTATGCCAAAAAGTGAAGATAGAGCATCAAAAACCCTCCTGAGTGTTGCAACCTCTCAAATCCCGAATGGAAGTGGGAAGGAATATCCATGGATTTCGTGATGGGATTGCCAAGAACGCCACCGGACATGACTCCATATGGGTAATTGTGGATAGATTGACCAAATCTGCTCACTTTTACCCATTCGAGCAAATTACCCTTTGGAAAAGTTAGCTCAGCTATACATCCAAGAGATAATAAGGCTCCATGGAGTACCCAAAACCATTGTCTCAGATAGGGATCCAAGGTTCACCTCAAGATTTTGGGGAGCTTTGCAAAGGCGTTTGGTTCAAGGTTGTGTCTAAGCACCGCCTATCACCCTCAAACCGATGGACAATCGTAAAGAACAATTCAAACCCTTGAGGATATGCTAAGAGCATGTGTCTTAGACCAGCCAAAAAGTTGGGACAAACAACTTCCATTGATTGAGTTTGTATATAATAATAGTTACCACACTAGCATTGGGATGGCACCCTATGAGGCTTTGTATGGTAGAAAGTGTCAATCACCACTTTGTTGGTGTGACCCGGAGAGCAAAGTATTTTGGGCCCCGATTTGGTAGAAGAGACAACCAAACAAATAAGGAGAATTAGGGAAAGAAACCTCACTGCCCAGAGTAGGCAGAAGAGCTATGCTGACAAGAGAAGGAAACCTCTCGAATTTCAAGAAGGAGAACACATATTCTTGCGAATTACTCCTACCACAGGTATAGGTCGTGCAATGAAAGTCAAAAAGCTAAGCTCTAGATTCTTAGGACCCTTCCAAATCCTCAAAAAGGTAGGTCCCTCCGCCTACCAAATTGCATTACCTCCAAATTTGTCTAACCTACACAATGTTTTTCATGTGTCCCAATTGAGAAAGTATCAGTCAAACCCCAGTCATGTGTTTGAGCCAGAAACTATACAATTAAAAGATGACTTAACTTTTGAATTACCACCGATGAGGATCGTGGATCATGGCATCAAGCAGCTGAGAAACAAATTTGTATCTCTGGTCCGAGTAGCCTGGGGACAAGATGGAATGGAAGAGCACACATGGGAGCTCGAGGAAGATATGCGAAAAGAATTTCCGAACCTATTCACAGGTATCAAATTTTGAGGGCAAAATTTTTAATAAGAAGGGGAGAAATGTAACATCCCCAAATTTATAACTAAGAATCTTAATTATCGATAGCAAAACCAAGAGAATCTGGACAAATGTTATGAAACACAACAAATAGACTACTTAAGTATGTCTAGAGAAAAAAGCAAAGAATTACGAAAATGTCATCACTTAGTGGAAATTACGAAAATGCCCTTGCTATGTAAAGGAAATTATCAAACTACCCTTGCCTTATTAAATGACAAAGATACCCTTACTCTATGAATGGAATTACAAGAATATCCACTAACATCTTTGCACAAAACATGGAAACGTGTTTGCATAAAACATGGAAACATGTTTGCATAAAACATGGAGCATTTTCATCCAACATGTTTGCATAAAACATGGAAACGTGTTTGCACAAAACATGGAAACGTGTTTGCACAAAACAAGGAGCATTTTCATCCCAAAATTCAGCCAACATGTTTCCATAAATCATGCTCCAAGTGCTTTCCATCTTCTATTTTTTTCTCTAATCTTTCCACTATAAATACTCCTCAAACTCTCTTCAATTCAGAAACTCCCTAAGTGTTCTTTCTTTCTTATTCTATCATTCTTCTTATGTTCTTCAAAAACTTCTCTTGATCCTCTAAACTTCATCCAAACACTTCAATCCTAAGTCCAAACTTTCACTAGCCCTCACAAGAGTTACAATCTTTAACTCTAGTGAGAAATATTTTCTTAAGCATTCAAGTTCTAGAGCCAAGATTCAAGGAGGGTCATCCACTCCAAAGACTCTTGTTCAAGCTTAAGGAAGAAGAGAAGGACCCTTTTTAGACCCTACACAAGAGGTAGGAGCTTCATCTTTAATTGTTCAAGCATTGTTGGCTTCTAACCTTGATAGAATGCCTCAAGTTTGAGTTATTGTCAAAAATTTTAAATGATTATTTGAAAAATATATTTTTAGAAATATGACATGTTCTATTTTGTTATGAGTACCTTTATGATGTTATCAAACTCAAATATAACTTGAAAAGATTGTATGTGAAACCTGATTTAATAAAGGTAACTTAAGACATGAAAATGGTAGGTGCTGGAAATTCTAGTTGTTTCTGGCAGCAGGTACTTCGAAAGCTACTGTTCATAAAATATTAAGTATCTCGAAATTAAAATAATTTTACTATAAACTAGACTCATTATAGAACACTCTCCAAAAAGAATCACCTAAAACGGAATTTTCTAGCTCAAGATATAAATTTTTAAAGTAGAGCCTAAGACTGAAACTTTAAATCTGACCTTGTAGTAGTAAAATAGATGTAACTCACTCTAGAAAAATGTAAATGGACTGATTTCAACTTTGTTGGAGAGCTAACACATATAGGAATACACCCATGTATGTTATGTATAAAGCTTTGAACCACGTAAATACAGAATGAGAAATAAATTTCTGGATAGTGTACTGTGAAAGTGCAGTTTGGAAAGGTTCTGGCTAAGGAAAGACTTGGTATTTAAGCATGTCCATTGTGACCCACCTCTCTTTCCTGGGAACCCTCCTATGCATGGTTTACAGTTGATTTACACTATTCCAAAGATGTAAATGCTAAAATTTGATGAGTTAGGAATTTGGAACTACCTTTACTAACAAGTATACAGAGAATTATAAACTTTCTTCTAAAAGATGTCAAAACTATAAATAAAAGAATCAAGTCTTGTAAAGAGAGAATTTTAAGAATTTAAGTAGAATAATAATCTTCAAGAGTTATATGAAAGTCATAATAAAAATATATAAGGAACCTATAATAATGTTTTGAAGTGCATTAATGTATTAATGGAATGCTAAGAGTACAAAGAACACTAAGAGAAAAAGATAATACTAAGACATCCATTACCTCTTACGAACACTAGGAACTCAACTTGATAACTTTGGTTAGTTAATATGAATTATCTATGAAAGTGTTTACTATGAGATTTACATGATATTGTCCATGTTTTATGAAGTGATTTATAGTAATGTGAATGTATGGTGATGAATTATGAAATGATGAGGATGAATGATTGATTGCCCAAGGTTTATTGTGATTACATGATAATATGCATACATTCATTTTCCAAAAGAAATAATAAAAGTAAAGTTTGAAAAAGTAGCAATGAAAGTCTGGAAAAGTAGACTTGAGCTAAACTCACGGCTTAACCCCCTAAACCGTTGAGATCACGGCAACGGAATGAAACCTAAAAGGTTATGGCGACGGCCATGGTATGAGCTCATTACCCTTTTAGGGTGGTCTAAGGCATTGATGCATTCATCCCGTGAATAATTAAGAAATATGTTGATGAAATAAATGAAAGATGATGATCACTAAACAAGTGAATGTTGAGGATGAGTAATCATGAAATGCATGCAGCTACTAAATGATTCCTGCTTAATAGTGGTTTTACATGATATGCTTATATGTATGCTTGATGAAATACTTGAATGAATATTTCGCTAATGTTCAAGATTAGTTTAAAAGTAATCGCACTTCGGCTAATCACGTTTGTGAAAGTTTGATAATTGAATCCTTACTGCTCACCTTTTTATAATAAACCCGAAGTGACTGGGACGACAACGATGACACTTTTAGTACAAGTAGGAACTCCTCTTGAGAAATCATGTATTTCTCACTCCTATGTTTATTTTTCGTTGTCGTTACGAGAGACAGACGTGTCCACCTAAAGCAACGAGGCCGTAGCTGAGGAAGGAGGTAGCACGTGAAGATTTCAAACCGCTCAAGTAGGAGCATTCCGAGCTTTAGTTACATTATAGTTTGTGAGAAACAATTAGTAATAGTAGAACTTATATTGTTATTTGTAATAACTTATCGCGATGATATATGCCCTGTTGTGACTTATGTATTAAGTGATTATATTCCAGTTTATGTGATAATTGTTCTACACTTAGTCTTTTATTCCGCTTATTTAATTAAGTGCGCAATGTAATTTGATTATTATCTATAAAAGCGCTATGTATTTCACTTCGTTCTGAGCTTAAGTTTTCAAAAAATCAATTTATTTAAAAAAAAACTTCCATTATTTTTCTAAGTTAATTTCAAAAGAAAATTAATACAAGGCATAAGTGACAACTAATAGAATCCAAATGTGAACTTAAGCACAGTGGGGTTCTATTAGGGTGTTACATTATGGTATCAGAGCAGTTCATCCTATTTAAGCCTGAGGAATGGACTGACTATGCTTCTGTCTATGATATCATGCTATTAATCTTATCTGTATGATGGGATATAGGATTTAGAAATGCATGATCGTCTTGTGATACTGCCATAGTTGCTACCATGCTTAGCTATAGTATTGAGCCTGATCAACTCGATGACTGTTGTTTGGTGTGTCTAGGAACTAATGGCAGCAAACAGACGTACGCATGGGGCACGCAGTGGAGGTAATCGTGATGAACTGGCAAATGCACTCCAGGAGATGGCTAGGGCTATGCAAGCACAAGCAACAATGATGAGGGAGCAGATGAATAGGATGTCAGAGGAATCAGTTGGGAACCAAGAACATGGAAAATTCTCAGAATTCAAGAGGGCTGGACCTCCAGAATTCAAAGGGACAACTAACCCCGAAATAGCTGACATATGGATTCAAGAGATGGAGAAGGTTTTCTCAGTGGTAGAATGCTCTGATGAACAAAAGGTGGCATTCTCTACTTATATGCTGAAAGGAGAGGCCGCGTGGTGGAAGGGTGCAAAGGGCTTGCTTGAAAGTGCTGACATACAGATTACGTGGGAGGTTTTCTATGCTACATTCCATAAGAAATATTTTCCAAATCCGGTTAAGAAGGCAAAGGAAGTAGAATTTCTGTTGCTGGCACAGGGAAATCGAAGTGTGGCTGAGTACACAGCTAAGTTTGAAGAACTGATCAAACACTCAACTAGCTACCAAAGTAATCCCAACGAGGCTTGGAAATGCATGAAATATGAGAGTGGTTTGAGGCCAGACATTTTGGCATCTGTGGCTCCACTGGAGGTCACTGACTATGCATCTTTAGTCAGCAAAAGCCAAGTGGCTGAGAGTTGCAATCGCCAGCTAGTTGCCCACCGAGTTGAAGAGAATAGGAAGAGGTCTGCTCAACAAGGTCACCGAGGGTTCCCACCCCCTTACAAGAAACCCTACCAAGGAGGTGGATTTAAAGGGAAACAACCCCAACACCCTATGATGAATCAACCTAAGACACAAGTCGTTAATCGACCTAGGATGGTCAGCTGTCCCTGAACCTATGACTAGACCCCCTTGTCCCACTTGTGGAAAGATACATGGAGGGGAATGCAGATTTGGTAAGAATGTTTGTTATCGGTGTGGACAGACAGGACACTATTCTAGAGAGTGCCTAAAGCTCAATCAGTCTTCTACACTTAAGCCTAAGGCACAGGGACGCGTGTTTGCTATCATCGCCGAGATGCCCTTAGAATCAGATGATCCGATTCAAGGTAAGTGTATAATTAATGGAAAACCCTTAATTGTATTGTTTGATTCAGCGCAACACATTCATTCATTTCATATGATTGTGCTAATAAGTTGAGGTTGTATATATCGACTTAAAAATCATCTTAGTTGTCTCTACACCCACTATAAAAACTGTTAGAACTGATCAAGGCAGCCTAAATTGTGAATTTGAGGTAGGCGATAGGATTTTTCATCATGATTTAGTTTGTCTACCCTTGTCTAGTTTTGATGTAATCTTGGGCATGGATTGGCTTTGGCTAACCGTGTGTTACTACATTGTGCAAATAAGTCACTAGTATTTCTTCCCAAACCATCTTTACCCAATCCCTCTAAACTTGATAGAAAGGTACGACTATACCTAAACTCCATTATCGTGGGGGATAGTAGGAATGAAGAGCGAGGATATGTTTTCACGATGACAAGTGAGAGGGAAGTGGAGCAAGCTCTAGAAAAGATCCTTGTAGTAAAGGAATTCTCAGATGTTTTTCCCGATGACATACCTGAATTTCCTCCAAAAGGGAGATTGAGTTTTCTATAGATTTGGTACGGAACGAGACCCATATCTATAGCTCCTTATAGGATGCCACCGCCGAGTTAATGTAATTGAAGAAGCAATTAGAGGAGCTACTAGAGAAGAAATTCATTAGGCCTAGTGCTTCACCATGGGGAGCTCCAAAGGTTATTTGTCAAGAAGAAGGATGGGAGCTATGCGGTTATGTGTGGATTATAGGCAGCTAAACCAAGTGACCATAAAGAATAAATACCCTTTGCCTAGAATAGATGACCTCATGGACCAATTAAGAGGAGCCCAAGTGTTTTCCAAGATAGATCTGCGATCGAGGATACCACCAGATTCGAGTGAAGGAGGAGGACATACCAAAGACAGCCTTTAGGACTAGATATGGACATTATGAGTTTAATGTGATGTCGTTTGGGTTAACCAATGCACCGACAGTGTTTATGGACTACATGAATAGGATATTTAGACCATACTTGGACAAGTTTGTAATAGTGTTCATCGATGACATTCTAGTTTACTCTAGAACTGAAGAAGAGCACGAAGAACACTTACGAGTGGTGTTGGAGGTGTTGAGGAACAAGAAACTTTATGCAAAGTTGTCCAAGTGTGAATTTTGGACGAAGGAAGTTAAGTTCTTAGGTCATGTAGTGTCACATGGGGAATAGCAGAGACCCAAGTAAGATAGAAGTGGTGCAACAATGGGAAACCCCTACCACTGTAAAGGAGATTAGGAGTTTTCTAGGGCTAGCAGTTACTACCGAAGGTTCATTAGAGGTTTTTCCCAAATTACCTTACCCTCACCAAGCTAACAAGGAAGAATTCAGCTTTTATATGGAGCCCAAAATGTGAAGAGAGTTTCCAAGAACTAAAGAAGAAGTTGACTACTACCCCTGTCCTAATCCTACGACCCAAAAGAAAAATTTGAGGTGTATTGTGATGCCTCGGGAAGAGGACTAGGATGTGTTTTGATGCAAAATAGGAATGTAGTAGCCTATGCCTCTAGACAGCTCAAACCCCATGAAGTTAATTACCCAACCCATGACTTAGAGCTAGCGGCTATTGTCTTTGCCTTAAAAATCTGGAGACATCATCTTTATGGTGTAAAGTTTGAAGTCTTTTTCGACCACAAAAGTCCAAATACCTCTTCAACCAAAAGGAACTCAATATGAGACAAAGGCGTTGGATGGAGTTTCTCAAGGACTATGACTTTGGGTTGAACTATCACCCAGGAAAGGCAAATGTGGTAGCAGACGCTTTGAGTCGTAAGTCCTTGCATGCCGCTTGGCTCATGGTGAAAGAAAATGAGCTGATAGAAGATTTTAGGAACCTCAACTTAGGATATAGGGGACTTGAACAAATTTGGTTAAGCCAGCTAAGTGTAACCAGTAGCTTTAAGGATCAAATAATTCAAGCCCAAAGGGAAGATGAGGATTTCCTTAGAACCTTAACCCTTGTCGAAGTAGGAAAGTTGAAAGAGTTTGTCCAGGAAGGAGTGTGGAGATACCAAGGGAGAATCTGTGTACCTGCAAAAGAAGGATTGAGAGCTAGCATTTTGGAAGAAGCCCACAAGAGTCAATTTAGTGTACACCTGGTATAACCAAGATGTACCATGACCTAAAAAGATGTTACGGTGGCCAAAGATGAAAGCAGATATAGCAAATATAGTGCAAAAATGTTTGGTATGCCAAAAAGTGAAGATAGAGCATCAAAAACCCTTCGGAGTGTTGCAACCTCTCGAAATCCCCGAATGGAAGTGGGAAGGAATATCCATGGATTTCGTGATGGGATTGCCAAGAACGCCTACCGGACATGACTCCATATGGGTAATTGTGGATAGATTGACCAAATCTGCTCACTTTTTACCCATTCGAGCAAATTACCCTTTGGAAAAGTTAGCTCGACTATACATCCAAGAGATAATAAGGCTCCATGGAGTACCCAAAACCATTGTCTCAGATAGGGATCCAAGGTTCACCTCAAGATTTTGGGGAGCTTTGCAAAAGGCGTTTGGTTCAAGGTTGTGTCTAAGCACTGCCTATCACCCTCAAACTGATGGACAATCGGAAAAGAACAATACAAACCCTTGAGGATATGCTAAGAGCATGTGTCTTAGACCAGCCAAAAAGTTGGGACAAACAACTTCCATTGATTGAGTTTGTATATAATAATAGTTACCACACTAGCATTGGGATGGCACCCTATGAGGCTTTGTATGGTAGAAAGTGTCAATCACCACTTTGTTGGTGTGACCCGAGAGCAAAGTATTTTGGGCCCTGATTTGGTAGAAGAGACAACCAAACAAATAAGGAGAATTAGGGAAAGAATCCTCACCGCTCAGAGTAGGCGTAAGAGCTATCTCGACAAGAGAAGGAAACCTCTCGAATTTCAAGAAGGAGAACACATATTCTTGCGAATTACTCCTACCACAGGTATAGGTCGTGCAATGAAAGTCAAAAAGCTAAGCCCTAGATTCTTAGGACCCTTCCAAATCCTCAAAAAGGTAGGTCCCTCCGCCTACCAAATTGCATTACCTCCAAATTTGTCTAACCTACACAATGTTTTTCATGTGTCCCAATTGAGAAAGTATCAGTCAGGCCCCAGTCATGTGTTTGAGCCAGAAACTATACAATTAAAAGATGACTTACCTTTTGAATTACCACCGATGAGGATCGTGGATCATGGCATCAAGCAGCTGAGAAACAAATTTGTATCTCTGGTCCGAGTAGCCTGGGACAAGATGGAATGGAAGAGCACACATGGGAGCTCGAGGAAGATATGCTGAAAAGAATTTCGAACCTATTCACAGTATCAAATTTTGAGGGCAGAATTTTTAATAAGGAAGGGAGAAATGTAACATCCCCAAATTTATAACTAAGAATCTTAATTATCGATAGCAAAACCAAGAGAATCTGGACAAATGTTATGAAACACAACAAATAGACTACTTAAGTATGTCTAGAGAAAAATGCAAAGAATTACGAAAATGCCATCACTTAGTGGAAATTACGAAAATGCCCTTGCTATGTAAAGGAAATTATCAAACTACCCTTGCCTTATTAAATGACAAAGATACCCTTACTCTATGAATGGAATTACAAGAATATCCACTAACATCTTTGCACAAAACATGGAAACGTGTTTGCATAAAACATGGAAACATGTTTGCATAAAACATGGAGCATTTTCATCCAACATGTTTGCATAAAACATGGAAACGTGTTTGCACAAAACATGGAAACGTGTTTGCACAAAACATGGAAACGTGTTTGCACAAAACAAGGAGCATTTTCATCCCAAAATTCAGCCAACATGTTTCCATAAATCATGCTCCAAGTGCTTTCCATCTTCTATTTTTTCTCTAATCTTTCCACTATAAATACTCCTCAAACTCTCTTCAATTCAGAAACTCCCTAAGTGTTCTTTCTTTCTTATTCTATCATTCTTCTTATGTTCTTCAAAAACTTCTCTTGATCCTCTAAACTTCATCCAAACACTTCAATCCTAAGTCCAAACTTTCACTAGCCCTCACAAGAGTTACAATCTTTAACTCTAGTGAGAAATATTTTCTTAAGCATTCAAGTTCTAGAGCCAAGATTCAAGGAGGGTCATCCACTCCAAAGACTCTTGTTCAAGCTTAAGGAAGAAGAGAAGGACCCTTTTTAGACCCTACACAAGAGGTAGGAGCTTCATCTTTAATTGTTCAAGCATTGTTGGCTTCTAACCTTGATAGAATGCCTCAAGTTTGAGTTATTGTCAAAAGTTTTAAATGATTATTTGAAAAATATATTTTTAGAAATATGACATGTTCTATTTTGTTATGAGTACCTTTATGATGTTATCAAACTCAAATATAACTTGAAAAGATTGTATGTGAAACCTGATTTAATAAAGGTAACTTAAGACATGAAAATGGTAGGTGCTGGAAATTCTAGTTGTTTCTGGCAGCAGGTACTTCGAAAGCTACTGTTCATAAAATATTAAGTATCTCGAAATTAAAATAATTTTACTATAAACTAGACTCATTATAGAACACTCTCCAAAAAGAATCACCTAAAACGGAATTTTCTAGCTCAAGATATAAATTTTTAAAGTAGAGCCTAAGACTGAAACTTTAAATCTGACCTTGTAGTAGTAAAATAGATGTAACTCACTCTAGAAAAATGTAAATGGACTGATTTCAACTTTGTTGGAGAGCTAACACATATAGGAATACACCCATGTATGTTATGTATAAAGCTTTGAACCACGTAAATACAGAATGAGAAATAAATTTCTGGATAGTGTACTGTGAAAGTGCAGTTTGGAAAGGTTCTGGCTAAGGAAAGACTTGGTATTTAAGCATGTCCATTGTGACCCACCTCTCTTTCCCGGGAACCCTCCTATGCATGGTTTACAGTTGATTTACACTATTCCAAAGATGTAAATGCTAAAATTTGATGAGTTAGGAATTTGGAACTACCTTTACTAACAAGTATACAGAGAATTATAAACTTTCTTCTAAAAGATGTCAAAACTATAAATAAAAGAATCAAGTCTTGTAAAGAGAGAATTTTAAGAATTTAAGTAGAATAATAATCTTCAAGAGTTATATGAAAGTCATAATAAAAATATATAAGGAACCTATAATAATGTTTTGAAGTGCATTAATGTATTAATGGAATGCTAAGAGTACAAAGAACACTAAGAGAAAAAGATAATACTAAGACATCCATTACCTCTTAAGAACACTAGGAACTCAACTTGATAACTTTGGTTAGTTAATATGAATTATCTATGAAAGTGTTTACTATGAGATTTACATGATATTGTCCATGTTTTATGAAGTGATTTATAGTAATGTGAATGTATGGTGATGAATTATGAAATGATGAGGATGAATGATTGATTGCCCAAGGTTTATTGTGATTACATGATAATATGCATACATTCATTTTCCAAAAGAAATAATAAAAGTAAAGTTTGAAAAAGTAGCAATGAAAGTCTGGAAAAGTAGACTTGAGCTAAACTCACGGCTTAACCCCCTAAACCGTTGAGATCACGGCAACGGAATGAAAACCAAAAAGGTTATGGCGACGGCCATGGTATGAGCTCATTACCCTTTTAGGGTGGTCTAAGGCATTGATGCATTCATCCCGTGAATAATTAAGAAATATGTTGATGAAATAAATGAAAGATGATGATCACTAAACAAGTGAATGTTGAGGATGAGTAATCATGAAATGCATGCAGCTCCTAAATGATTCTTGCTTATTAGTGGTTTTACATGATATGCTTATATGTATGCTTGATGAAATCTTGAATGAATATTTCGCTAATGTTCAAGATTAGTTTAAAAGTAATCGCACTTCGCTAATCACGTTTGTGAAAGTTTGATAATTGAATCCTTACTGCTCACCTTTTTATAATAAACCCGAAGTGACTGGGACGACAACGATGACACTTTTAGTACAAGTAGGAACTCCTACTGAGAAATCATGTATTTCTCACTCCTATGTTTATTTTCCGTTGTCGTTACAGAGACGTGACGTGTCCACCTAAAGCAACGAGGCCGTAGCTGAGGAAGGAGGTAGCACGTGAAGATTTCAAACCGTTCAAGTAGGAGCATTCCGAGCTTTAGTTACATTATAGTTTGTGAGAAACAATTAGTAATAGTAGAACTTATATTGTTATTTGTAATAACTTATCAGTATGATATATGCCCTGTTGTGACTTATGTATTAAGTGATTATATTCCAGTTTATGTGATAATTGTTCTACACTTAGTCTTTTATTCCGCTTATTTAATTAAGTGCGCAATGTAATTTGATTATTATCTATAAAAGCGCTATGTATTTCACTTCTCGTTACAGGCTTAAGTTTTCAAAAAAATTAATTTATTTAAAGAAAAAAAAACTTCCATTATTTTTCTAAGTTAATTTCAAAAGAAAATTAATACAAGGCATAAGTGACAACTAATAGAATCCAAATGTGAACTTAAGCACAGTGGGGTTCTATTAGGGTGTTACAGGTGGTCTATATGTGTTTAAATACCTTACCAATTGTATGAAAATGGTTCTAAGCATCTTAGGCATGCTTAATAACTCTAATAGTTTGAAAATGTGATTTCTAGAACTCCTTAGGAACTGAAAATATGCATTATAGAGCTTGTAGAATCATATTATATCATGTTTAGATGAGTGAGAATGACTCATAATTGGTTTAGGTATTAATTATTGCATCATAGAAAAAGTCGATAATGAGAAAGGATCTAAAACGTAACTTCTAAAACACCGTAATTCGTCAAAATATGCTTACTGCCTATGCTGTCCAGCCATAATTAATTAGGTTCTATGACTTAATAAATTGTGGTGATAAGGTTAATCAATCCCTTAGAGGTATAAGAAAATAATATGGAAGTTTGAAGTTACCCAAATTAAGGGTTTTTACTTTTAAGGGGATGATTTATGTGTTCTCTTTGATGATGAATTATTGTGTTATCTCATGACTTATATGATGCTATATGATGATGGAATTATAAATTGTATGTTATTGTTCTCTTAGAACCTTAAAGATGCCCATGTTAAATTATATGAGATATGTGACATGTTTGAATATGTAGCATCTTGTTATAACATGCTAAGGCTTAAGGTGACATAAACTATGAGAAAATGATCCTTTGGAACCATCAAACTATAGGTGGGGATAAGACCCCTAGCTCGTACTTTAAGTCGGGACCTTAATCTTATCAAAAGGGATAAGAACCATGTGCTAGTGACGACTAGTGAGGTATGTAACGCCCCGATTTTTCTGTTAGAGTGAAAATGACCAAAATGCCCCTGAGATCATTTTCAGCCCGGAATTCGAGGAAAGCCAGTTCGGCAGTACTCGAAGGGCAAACTCAATGTTGGAAGGGGATTAGATACCTTGTGTACCTTCCCGGGATCGAAAATCTCGTCTTTTGAGTTTTCGGGTCAAAATGACCAAAACGCCCCTGCGGTGTTTTATCCGTTTGCAAGTGCCGGATGAACCCGAAACTTCTCCAGATGGTTTTAAAAGGCGTTTTAATGTATTCTATGACCTCAGTTTTAATTTGTGAAGTCCCGGGCAAAATTAGTGCAAAATTACGGTTTTGCCCCTAGTTTCGTGTTTTTACGCTTAATCGCGTGATTAAGCAAACCTAAGCAATATTAGCCTCTAATCGAAGGTTAATTAATTTCCTTAATTAATCTTGAGTCAAAATAATTTATTAAAGTTGATTAGAACCAAAAAGTACTTAATTACAACCTAAAATCATATTTTAATTCTAAGACACCTAGTCATAGAATCTTGAATAGTGTTTTCTCTTTCCAATTCCTTAAATCATGGAATTGTGTTACATATTGTTTATTCAAAAATGAGTTTAAAATTCTCTAATGATGTATGAGCACTCCTAAACTTGCCATAAACTCCCTAAATCACATTCTTAGTTACCTAAACTTAAGCTTAATCATTCCTAACCTTGTACCTAAGCTAATACACATCTAAACCTACCATTAACACACAATTAAATGGTCAAACTCACCTCCTCCCTTTCTGAACCAGACCAGGCCGTGAACCTTCTCCCTCCATATGCATCACATGTTCAATTTTTCAACACTCCAAGGCCATACCTCAAGTCACATACACTATACCTTGTCATAACTTTCAATCAAGCTTGAATTTCCACATGAATAAATAATTAAAACAACCCATTTTTCCCATTTATTTGTGGCTGGAAAAGTTCCAGCCATGCATTGTTTCTAGAAGCCTAATTTCATAAAAATTTGATAGGAAATTAACTCACATCAAGCCATACTTTGTAGCATAGCTTCCATACTTCAAACTATGCTTGAATGACCTTGTGTAAGAGATATTTTCTCTTCTTTTTCCCTCCAAACCACACGGCCACTCCCTCCCATTGTGAGCTCCATGGTTTTGTTTTTTTATAAATAGGATGCTTGTGATAGCCTTGTTGCACTTTGAAGCATTTGCTAAGTTTAGAGTTTTAGAGTTGTCTTGCTAGTCTTTCTTTTTCTCTCAAAATTTCAAGAGTGTTTTTCCTTTCTTTTCATCTTTATCTTCTTCATCTCTTCATCTCATCACCATCTCTTAACCATCAAACACCACCCCAAAGCCTTGAACCATCATCAAACCTCTCAAACACCACACCTCAAACACAACTTCGCCCAACACACATTTCCTTTCTTTTCCTTCCTCAAGGCCGAATCATCATCACCATCCTAGGAGGTGTTGCTCATCTCATTTCCATCTTCAAGTCCAAGCTTTTACCTTCATCACAAGGTAGGGATTTGTTTTCAAACTTTGTTTTGCTCAAGAAAGTGTTTTTCTCTAGTTTCCTCTTGGATTCTTTTAGAACTTTCCTTTATTTTTCCTTTCTTTTCCATTTCGGCCATGAGGCCTTGATTTTGAGCATGATAGCTTGATGATGAGAGTTTCTAGATGATGACATTGTGTTCATCTCAAAGGAACCTCTAAAGCTTGAGTTTTCCTTTTCTTGTAACTCCATCTATATGATATCTAACTCACATGGTTTTTCAACTTAAGAAAATTAATCTAAGGATTTCTAAAAGCCCAAGCCTACCCTTGTCAACCTTAAAGTTGGCCGACACGTTCTAGAGATTTGTCTCTAGATAGGGGTTTTGGGTATTTAATAAAGAAGTTTCACTTTCTTTCTCTTTTACATGATTTTCGATTTTTGTGTTGTGATCTTTGAGATATTGTATTGGGTTGTTATCTTGTTAAAGTCTTGAATGAGCTCTAGTTAAACATAAAATGAAACTTGCATCATGTTTACTTTATGCTTTGCATATCATGTTTATTTCCTTGCTATCACTAAATCCCAAGATAATGAATGAACTTGCATTATCATGTTTATGTTTCAAGCTATGCATTATCATGTTTATATTTCAAGTTCTCACTTAATACCAAGATAATAATAGGTTGCACTCATGTTTACTTTGTGCTATCACTTTACTTTCTAATGGAACCTAAAATGAGTGCATGAGCATATTTATTTTTATGTCATCACCTAAATGAATCTAGAGCTCAAAGACTTGCCCATTGTTGTCTCAACAAAGGTCTAACAATATGTGTTTTTCTTGGGTTCATATTTCGGCCCTAAGAGGTCTTGAGGTTTCCAAGTATTTGAGACTATGTCATATAATTTTTCCAAGCTTAAGTAAGTTTAAGGAATGCATAGAACCAAGTTTTTAGAAATTTAGAACCTCTTGAGACAAAGATGAATTGGTCACTGCCCTCTTAAATATTTTTGTGATTTTAGATGTTAAAATTGTTTATAAATGAGCTTAGAGAGTTTAAAATGAGTTCCAAGAGAAACTAGTATCTTATGTGCTTTAGAAATTATGTTTTATGCCTTTTATGGAGAAGTATATTTTCGGTTCTTCCTTGCTCCTTGCTGCCACTGTATGTGCTGATTTGATGATGATAATGTGCCTATGTTTGAGTAAAAATAATGTTAAGACTCATATATGAAAGATAGGATAAGTTAGGAACTAGAAAAGAATTAATTTGAGAATTCTAGATCCTTTAATTATGTAATTTTCTGGATTCTGTCCAGCAAGGTTTAGATTTAATAATCTTGGTTTTAAATTAGTGTAAATGTGTAGGAATGACTCATAATTGGTTTAGGACTTAATCTTGAAGCCTTAGGAGTAAACTAAACTTAGAAAGGGTCATTGTTGTGACTTCTAGGTACCCGTAAAGTTAGGATTCCAAATTCTGCATCCTTGAGGTTTAGAGATGTTCTTGACCATAGTGTGAGGTGAGGAATACTTAGTTATAACATCATAGGTTCCCAAGAAACTAGGTTTTGATGATCGATAACTTAGAATGTGAGTTAAGGACTTTAAGGATCTAAATCGTAATCTCTAGAACCCCATAATCACACAAATATAAAGTTGTCTAAATCTACATAGTGCTGTTTGGATAAGTCTTTGAGCATAAAAATTAGTAAAACTTACTAGTTGTGAACCTATAGGTGTGTAAGAGGTTAAGAATAATACTAGAACAATTAGTTTACAAGTTTAAGACTCAAAAGAACCAAAACATAACATACTATAGGTTTATAACATAATAAGCTTGGGAGTTTGTATGTATGATTGTCTAAGATGTGATTATGTGATAATGTATATGCTATAGTTTTAACTATACACTATGAGGAAGTTTCATGTGATGATGTATATGCTATGAAAAAGATTTATGAATAATGATGTATCTACGAATTAACACTTTATGAGAACTTAAATGTGACACAACACTGAGACGCCTTCTTGGGTGACACCGGTTTAGCCGAGCACCCCCAAGAAAACAAATCCGTGAGGGTATTGACATAGAGCTTGCCAAAGCGGACAATACTACGATGCACTAGTTGCTAGTAGAGCGTTTCAAAGAGGAAATGACCCTAAAAGAGGTGATCCTTAATTGCCCCCTAGCCCGCACTATTAAGTCGGGATTATGTATATGTTACGCTTATCATAGGATAAGTAAGAACTAGTGATGACTAGTTAAGGTATGAGCTCATAACCTAGAGATGTTTAAGGGCGGCCCCATGAGATGATAGTTAAAGTTAACAATGTCACATATACTATACTTATGCCAATGTTATAATGTTTCTTAGTTATTTTATTGTTTGGTTTACCTTTATGATGCACTCATATCATTAGATTATTTTATGCTTAGCTATAAGACGCATTGTAAAATATGATGGACCTTGGATAAATAACACTTTGGAAAAATAACTTAAAAGGAATTTATATGCATGCACACCTTTTTAAGAAATAAACCCAAGGTTCCTGAGGATGTGACGATAACACCTAGGTAGGGATAACCCTACTGAGAATTCTTTTAGAAAGATTCTCATTCCCTCTCTCTTTTCTTCCGTCATATCTTCAGATGGCGACATTCGTACTCTTCATCGACACCCCGATATGGGAGCTGCACCATGACCCGGCACTCGGGTCATACCATTTTGAGGGTCACCGTGACCGCCGAGTATTCATGTTCATGGGACGACCCTTCGCATACCCAGTCCCGAGTTACCGTTTTACCCCGACTGCTCCTTACCGTCATAACGGGATTTTTGAGCGAGCAAGACCACGCGATGAGCAGATCCTCCGCATGGAGCCCGAGACATCAGCAGTACGCGACTACCCCGAGTATGTACCGCGCCCCCAGTACTCAGAGACGGACCCATCCGAGGACCCGCCATCCCACATGTACAGTTGGAGCTCCAGTCCCGCTCCCCCACCGATGGGGGCTGGGAGTGAGGAGACAGTGGTCCAGCTGAGGTTGGCTCGTCGGCCATCTATGCGCCCTCGCCGCGGTGGACATGCCCCGATGATGCGCTCGACCACTCCCGCCGAGATTCGTCAGTGGATCGACTCGACCCCACAGTATTCGGACCAGCAGGAGTAGGCATAGGAGGGGTAGTAGTTAGTGCACACACGCCACATAGTTGAGGACAAACCTTCTTGTGTATATGAGGTTGTCTACTCTAGGTGCACATGGGTATGGGTGTTGTTTCTCTTGTATTTGCTTTTTATGATTTCCATGTATTGCATTTCAGTTGTATTCCGCTTCCCGATGTATTGAATAGTCCTTCCCTTTTGGGTAGGCACAACATATATATATATAACTATGTTTCAGTTGATGTCTCCATGATATGATGTGTTTCTTTATGCTTTGTTTATATGTTTCTCTATGCTTCCTCTTAAAGATTCGTGCGTGGCTCTCACTTTGATTTTAAATTCCAAAAAGAAAAATTTTACCCATATTTCCGCTAAGTATTTTCTAAGTAAAAGATGAGACCAAGAGGTAATATTCTAAAGATTAACCTAAGTATGAGCTCATATGTGCTAAGTAAATGTCTTAATGTCATATTCTAAAGATACTAGTAGTCTTGGGTTAAGATTTAGGGTGTTACAAGGTATGAGCTCATAACCTAGAGGTTTCTCAAAAGGGAGAACAATTAGGGTGGCCCTATGTGCTAAGTAAATGTCTTAATGTCACCTAAATGACCAAGATAAGATACCATGCACCATGAACTATGTACCAAGTTTTATGTTCTATGATCTAAGTACCATGTATCATGTACCAAGTACTATGTTATATGCTTTATGTTTTATGATCCATGCACCATGTACTATGACTATGATTGCCTTGTATGCTAATAAGCTAGTGATGTTTTTGTATATCATAATGAATTATGATGCATCCATGTAAGAACAAGTTATATGTTAAAAAGAGCGGGCCTCGATAATCAATGTTTTAGAACTTCATAATTGAATTGTTACATGCCCACTATTTTATAAGAACTCAAGGTTCCTGGAGACGTAGATGATGTCACCTAGATAGGAGGAAAACCCTACTGAGTTTCTTTAGTAAAGATTTTCACTCCCCCTACCTTTTCTTTCCATCACTTCTTCAAATTCAGATGGCGATGTTCGTCCTCTTCATTGACACGCCGACATGGGAGTTTCATTTTGACACTGATCACGGATCATACCACTTCGAGGGACACTGTTTTGTCCGTGTGTTCGTGTTTGTGGGGCGCCCTTTTGCGCATCCTGTACAGAGTTATCGTTTTTCCCCTACATCCCCCTATGGTGCTGACATGGTGTTTGAGAAAGCCCGTCTACATGACGAGTGGAGGTTTCGTTCACGCCCATCCGGATCAGCTGTTAGAGACTTCCCCGATTATTTTCCACGCTCGAGGCTGTCAAAGATTGACCTTGAGGAGGATGAGCCTACGCATATCTACTCGGAGGGTTTTGCCCCCACTCCCCCACTTATGCCAGTAGGGAGTGAGGACACGGTGACGCAGCGATGATTAGAGTGGAGGCAAGCTATGCGCCCTAGATGCGAAGGCCATGTGCAACCATCCCGTGTACCTGTCCTGGACGTGCTACGACCATGGATTGGATACGTTCCCCCGTTCCCAGGCCAGCAGCCATAGAGGTTCTTAGGGAGATTAGTGCACACATGCCACTTTAGTTTATGATGACATTCTTTTGTTTAGAGGTCATCTACATTAGGTGCACTATGTAGTTTTATTTCCATGCATTTCCTTTTCTATGTATTCTCAGTTTCTTTGTATTCGCATCTTTTAATTCCTGTACTTGAACTCAACTCACCTCTTTGGTGGGTGGATTTATATATTATGTGATGTTATGTTAATTGTGGAGCCTTTTAATGTTTATATTTCCACACTTTATGATACGTCTATATATGCTACGTGCGGCTCATATTTTAACGAGTTTTCAAAAAGAAAAATTTGGCTCGTAATTTCATTACATAGTTTCAAAGGTAATTCAAGTTAAATCAACAAGTGACGACTAATATTTAGCCTTAGTACATGCTAGTAATATTTGAGTTGAATATTAGGATGTTACAATGTGCTGTACGCCTTTTTGTCCTCATAGAGCGCCCGTTTGCACACCCCATCACCAGCTTTAGGTTCTCTCCTACCACTCCATTCGCTGATAGGCTAGCCCATTTCATTGGTTATCTTCCTCCTTCTTAGTAGGGACACCCTTGGTAGTTGATGATGGACCATGTTGGAGCACCCACGCGCACGTTATGGATAGCCTTCTTTTGCTTCTTTTGTTTTGAGGTTATTTTACATTGGTGCACTTTGGTAGGCTTAGTGGAGGAGATAGGTCTTTAGCTAGTTTACTTTCTGCTTATCTTTATGTATTTCCCTTATTGAATATGGATTACTGTACTATGCCAACCATTACTGGTGGGGGTGATTCAACTTATGATGTATGTTTATTTGGTGTACGAAATGGAACCATGATATTGATATTATATGAATCTATGACGGTTATATATGTTTGTGGTGTTGTGATACTTGTGTCTAGAGTATATATATGGCATCATTTGTTTACTATCTACTTGTTGAGGGATAAATGATGTTATTTATTTCGGTATGCGAGGCTCGTGCTTTTGTTTTAAAATTCAAAAAAAAAATTACCCATATTTTTGTTAAGTATTTTACAAATGTAAGGTTAAGAACTAGAACAAAAGAGTAATAACTAATAATTAACTTAAAAATGTCCTCGGCTTGTTGGGCTAAATATTAGGTGTTACATTTTGGTATCAGAGTAGTTCGGTTCTCACGGAGCCTGAGGATTGGACTGACTATGCTACTTAAGAATGATGCGATAGTTATGTCATGTGTAATTGCTTTATTGATAGGATAAGTTATAGGATAGTGATGCATGATTGCAGTATATGTGTAAGTACCATGGTAACTAGCCTACTTTGCATTAAGTATTGAGCTTGATCACCTCAGTGTTTGCTATTTTGTATGATTAAGGACCATCGTACGAGCACGATAGGATAGAAATTCGAGAGGGAGTGAGCATGACAATAAGACTGCTGAAGCCCTCAAAGACAAGGGCCCTGCAGATGATGTTCGAAAGAATGGATTGCCAGGACAATGTTGGATGGAGTCCTAATACTGCTGAAGGCCTCGAGCATGCCTGATTTATGGAGTTCCACAGAGCAAAATCTTTTCGATGATCGCTTGCATTGAGGAACAAAAGTGACCTTTGCTACTTATATGATGGAGGCGGATGCCGAATATTGGTGAACCGGCACCCGGAGGCTGCTAGAGGCATTTGGCACCCCGATCAATTAGGAGGTGTTTAAGGACTACTTCTACGAGAAGTATTTTCTCAAGTATGTGAGAAATGCCAAAGACATAGAGTTCATGCAACTAACTTAAGGGGGAATGAGTATCGCTTAGTACACTGCTAAGTTCGAGGAGCTAATCAAGTTTTCAAGGGTTTTTCAAGGGAACCCTTATGAGATCTGGAAGTGCATGAAGTATGAGGTTGGGCTGAAGGCAGAGATCAACATTGATGTTATCACATGGATATTAGGGATTTCCCTACCCTAGTCAGCAAGTGCCGCATCATTGAGGAAGGCCACAAGAAGCTAAGCATGTTGAGGATCGAGAACTTTACCCAGAGCTAGCACCATAAGCTCTAAGATTCAAGCCACAACCTAGACCGTCATTCAGGTCGCAACCTAGGCCCTAATTCAAGCCACAAGACTCCAAGAACAACTTCCATCGCGAGGGACCAAGTGGTCCCATGGGCAAGGCACCCTAAAGGGCCCTAACTGCACCCCCCAGGCCTGTACCTCCTGCATTATGTCTAAAGTGTGGAAAGCTGGATGGAGATCGACCTTACTTGGTGGGACAAGGTGTTTGCTACAAGTGTGGCAAACCCGCTCATTACGCCAAGGAGTCCATGGAGAGGAACCCAACGATCCCTAACCCCCGACCACAGCATCAAGGGAGGGTCTTTGCCCTCAATGCGGAAGACTCAGCAATGTCCACAAGCCTCATAGAAGATAAGTGTGAAATAAATGGTAAGACCTTAATTATACTATATGGCTCTGGCGCAACCTACTCATTTATATCACATGATAGTGTCAAGTCCCTGCATTTGCATGTAACAGAACTCCCTTTCGATCTTACTATTTCTATACCCATTGTAAACCTATAAGTACCTGTAAATGTTGTTTAAATTATCATTTCATTGCTGAAGATTGACCTTTCTAGATTTAGTTTGTTTACCCATGGTTGGTCTAGATATGATTCTCGGCATGGATTGGCTTTATGATAACCATGCATTGTTGAACTGTTATACAAAATCTACCATCTTCCTCCCTATCCCTAGTGTGTCTAGTATATCTTTAAATCTTGATCGCCATAGAGGTCAACTGTTATGGGGAAGAAAGTAATGGATATGTTCTCCTAGTCACTAGCGAAGTAGACCTTAAGCAGAACATTAGCAATGTGCCTGTAGTAAGAGACTATCCTGAGGTGGTACTAGAAGAAATGCCAGAGTTTTTGCCAGAAAGAGAGATAGTGTTCTCTATAGAGTTAGTCCCAGGGACAAGACCTATATCCATAGCACCCTATAGGATGTCACCCCTAGAATTAGTTGAGTTGAAAACTCAGTTAGAAGAGCTTTTGGAAAAGAAATTTGCGAGACCAAGCACTTCACCATAGGGAGCCCCGATTCTATTTGTCAAAAAGAAATATAGGAGTATGAGGCTTTGCATATACTATAGGCAGTTGAACCAAGTGACAATAAAGAACAAATACCCTTTGCCTAAGGTTGATGATTTGATAGATCAGTTGAAAGGAGCAGTAGTATTCTTGAAAATTGACTTGAGGTCGGGATACCACCAAATTAGGGTGAGAGATGGGGACATACCTAAAATCGCCTTTAGGACCTGATATAGCGATTTTGAGTTCATGGTTATGTCGTTTGGTTTGACCAATGCCCCTACCATATTTATGGACTACATAAATAGGATCTTTAGACCCTATCTAGACCAATTCATGGTTGTTTTCGTAGATGACATACTCATCTATTCGAAGACCCATGACGAGCATGAGCAGCACTTGATAGTTTTAGATATTTTGAAGGAGAAAAAGTTGTATGCAAAGTTGTCTAATTGTGATGTCAAAAGGAGGTATTGTAGTAGATCCTAATAAGATAGAGGCTGTGATGAGCTGGGAGAAAGGCCTACCACTGTAACACAATAATATTCAACCCAATACTCCTAGAACGTACTAAGGCTAAATATTAGTCATTACTTCTTGTTTCAGTTCATTTATCTTTGAAAATACTTACTAAAAATACGAGCCAAGTTTTTCTTTTTAAAACCTTGATAAAGTAAGAGCTGCGTGTAGCGTATACAAGCGATAAACAAAGAATGTGGAAATCTAAACATCAAGATGGCTCCACAAAGGACATATCACAACATAACATCCATATATATATAAACTACCCACCTAGAGGTGAGTTAAGTTTGAGTACATGAGAAGGAAATACAAATACATAGGAAGTGAAAATACATCGGAAACGAAATACAAAAAGCATGAACCTACATGGTGCACCTAAGGTAGATGACTTCTATAACAAAAGAAGGTCATCATGACTATTGAGACGTGTGTGCACTAATACTCCAAGAGTCGTCTACGGCTGATAGCCCGGAAATGGGGGAGCGTACCCAATCCATGGTTGTAGCTCCTCGGGGACAGATACACCAGATGGTTGCACATGACCTCTACGTCTAATGTGCATACCCTGCCTCTGTGCCAACCGTGGCTGCGTGACTGTCTCCTTACTCCCCTCTCTCATAGGAACAGGAGTAGGGGTTGAACTCTCGAAATACACATGTGTAAGCTCATCCTTGGAGGGTCCATCTCAGAAAACCTCGAACGGGGAACGTAATTGGGGGAAATCTCGAACGGCTGATCCAGAAGCGGACGTGCAAAGCCTCCGCATGAAAGACGGGCGAGCTCGCTCAAAAATCATCTCATCTCCATAGGGCGAAGTAGAGGTGAAACTATAGCTCAGTACTGGATGGCTGAAGGGGCATCCAACAAACACAAAAATTTGGACCGTGCAACATCCCTCAAAATATTACGATCCGTGCTCCAGATCATAGTGGAACTCTCATGTGGGCGTGTCAACAAACAGGACGAAGGTCGCCATCGGAATTTGAAGACGTGATGGAAAGAAAAGGTAGGGGGAGTGAGAATCTTTACTAAAGAAACTCAGTAGGATTTTCCTTCTATCTAGGTGACATCATCTATGTCTCCAGAAACCTCGGGTTCTTATAAAATAGTGGGCATGTAATAGTTCAATTATGAATTTCTAAAACATAGATTACCAAGGCCCGTTCTTTTTAACACATAGCTTGTATTTACATGGATGCATCATACTTCATTATGCTATGTAAAATCTAACTAACTTATTAGCATACATGGTAAACATAGACATGGTACATGGTACATAGATCATAGAGCATAAAGCATAAACATGGAACTTGGTACATGGTACATAGATCATAGAGCATAAAGAATAAAACATAGAACTTGGTACATGGTACATAGATCATAGATCATAGAACATAAAGCATAAAACACAGAACTTGGTACATGGTATCTTATCTTGGTTACTTAGGTGACATTAAGACATTTACTTAGCACATGGGGCCACCCTAATTGTTCTCCCTTTTGAGAAACCTCTAGGTTATGAGCTCATACCTCACTAGTCGTCACTAGCACATGGTCTTATCCCTTTTGATAAGATTAAGGTCCCGACTTAAAGTACAGGCTAGGGGGCTAGAATCACCTTATCCCCACCTATAGTTTGGTGGTTCCTAAGGATCATTTTCTCATAGAATCACCTTATCCCCATCTATAGTTTGATGGTTCCAGAGGATCATTTTCGCATAGTTTTATGTCACCTTAAATCTTAGCATGTTATAACAAGATGCCATAAAATTCATGCATATCTCATATTTCATATAATCATAACATAGGCATCCTTAAAGTTCTTAAGAGAACAATAACATGCAATTCTATCATCATATAGCGTCATATAAGTCATGAGATAACACATTAATTCATCATCAAAGAGAACATATAAATCATTCCCTTAAAAGTAAAAACCCCTAAATCAGCTAACCTCAAACTTCCATATTATTTTCTTGTACCTCTAAGGGATTGATTAACCTCATTACCATAATTTATTAAGTCCTATAACCTAATCAACTATGGCTGGACAGCATAGGCAGTAAGCACATTTTGATGAATTACGGTGTTCTAGAAGTTACACTTTAGGTCCTTTCTCATTACCGACTTTTTCTATGATGCAACAATTAATAACTAAACCAATTATGAGTCATTCTCACTCATCTAAACATGTTATAATATGATTCTACAAACTCTATCAAGGCTGGAACAGAATATACAATTTCAGTTCCTAAGGATTTCTAGAAATCACATTTTCAAACTATTAAAGTTACTAAGCATGCCTAAGATGCCTAGAACCATTCTCATACAATTGGTGTGGCATTTAAACACATATAGACCACCCAAAACAGAATTTAAGGTGCTGGAATAAATAAGGCAGAACCGAAAACAATGTCATAATATAATGCATAGAACTTTATTTCTAAAACATATAAATTGCTACTTTCTCTTGGAACCTTTTTAGAGCTTTTAAAACTCACTTGGAAACAATTTATTTCCTTGGAAATCCTCATAAAATATATGAAGGCAGTAGCTATATTCAAAAAAAGTTTGAGAGGGATTTAAGTCATAAGAATATACTTGAAACATTTCTTAAGATCAACTAAACTTTAGAAATTTATAAAACATAGGTCTTGGCACTTGTGACTAGATGAAACTCACACCAAGTTCATCATCCTCACATGGCCGAAATGTACATTCCAAAGAATGTTTCCACATTTATCTTTTTCTTAGGATGAGGAGGGCAAGTCTTTGAGCTCTAGGAGTTTTAGGTGATAACATAAACATAAACGTCATATGCACTCCATTTTATATTTCCTTAGAAAGTAAAGTGAGGGCTTAAAATAAATATGAGGTGCAAGTTCATTTCTTTATCTTTAAGTTAAATGATAACTTGAAATAAACATGAAATACAAGTTCGTTTCTTTATCTTAGGTATTTAGTGATAGCATAAAATGAACATGGATGCAAGTTCACTTTTATATCTTATCTAGAGCTCCTTCAAGACTTTTAAAAGAATAAAGCTTAAACACAATACTCATCCAACATGAAAAAAAATAAGCTTTACTAAGCTTTAAAGGTACAACCATAAAAGAGCTATGTCATATTCCTTATTAGTGTCCAATAACCCCTATCTAGAGCGAACTCTAGAATGTGCCGGCCAACTTTAAGGTTGACAAGGGTAGGCTATGGACTTTTGGAAATCCTTATTACTTTCTTTAAGTAAAACCTTGGGTGAGCTATGAGGAACAACATATTTCTTTGAACAAAAGGAAATGGCCGAACCTCAATGAGGAATATTGGACCATTATCCACTCTAGGGACCAAAATCTTGATGATGTAATGACACCAACATCACTAGTCCTCATCATTGAGTCTATAACCTCATTCCAAACCAACATCAAGACAAAGTTCTCAAAAAGAAGAAAAGGAAAAACCAAAACCATACTTGGTTCAAGAACAAAGATCAAGCTTTAGAGGTTGTTCAAGTGTTAAACACCATCATAAAACCATCATCATCAAGCTCTCATTTTTCCAAATTCCCAAGGACTCCATGGCCGAAATATTAAAAGAAAAGAAAGGTCCCAAAAAGGTCAAGAGAAACATAAAGCTCATTCTTAACTCAACTTGTAAAAGAATAAACTTTTCTTTAAGAAAAACTCAAGCTTTAGAGGTTTCTTGAGAGATGAACACAAAGTCACCTTTAGAAAGCACTCATCATCAAGCTATCATATTCAAGGCCTTGAGGCCGAAAATGAAAGGAAAAGAGATGAAGAAACCGAAAAGGAAAACTCTAACAAAGTTCATCCAATCATCATTTTCCAACAAGACTAAAACATAAAGATCAAAGAGAACATTTTTAGAAAAGCTCCCTACCAAAGATAAGTGTTCTTGAGGATGGAAAAAGGTTTGATCTTGGAGCACCAAGAAGAAGAAATCTTTCTTGAACTTGGGTATGTGTTTCGGCCTTGAGGGAAATGGAGGGAGGAGATGTTGTTGGCTTGTGTTTGAGCTTGGTTGAGTATTTGGATGAAGAGTAGATAAAGGTTGAAGGTGGAGGAGGTGGTGGTTTCCTTTTTAGAATGAGGAGAAGAAAGAAACTTTGAGAGAACTTAACACTTACTTTTTGAACTTCAAACTTGGCAAATGATCCAAAGTGAAGCAAAGTTCACCAAAGAAATGTATATATAGAGCTTGAATCATGAAGAGGAGAATGGGGGAGGGCTGACCGAAATGGTTCTTGGGCAAGAAGAAAAGAAAAATATCTCCTTGTGTTGTCCTTTCATGGTGAGGTTTGAGGTATGGGAGGCATGGTCATGTAAGGCTTGAATGAAAGCTTGAATGACATAAATCAATTCTTTTTTAATGAAATATCAAGCATGGTTGGAAGTATGATCAAGCATAGTGCAAGGTAAGGTGTAGTCATGGTGAAGCATGGTGTGGTGTGACTTGAGGTATGGGTTTGAAGTGATCTTTGAATGACTAGAAAATAAATCAATTTTTTTGAATGTTTGAATTTCAAACATGTGGAGACATTGGAGTCAAATTCCAATGACTCAAAACCTAGGGAATGACATACTTTATTGAATCGGGGAAAAGTGAATAGTGCAATCACTATTCTATGACGCTTTCTTTAAATAAAAGAAACTAGAAATGGGTTTTAAGTTTCCTTAAGCAATTTTAGGCCCTAATTAACCTCAAATAATTATTTTAGCTCTAGATTAATTATGAAAATTAATTAACCTTTAATTAGAGTCTAATATTTCTTAGATTTTGTTTTAAAAACGTTGTTAAGCCTTAATGCACTTAAGCAGGGGTAAAATAATTTTCCTCAAAAATTGCCCGGGACCACTGGGACTTACACAAACATAGGTTAGCCCTTAAAAACATTGTTTTAGACTTCCAGGACAAGTCCGGGTCAAAATAGAACTCAAAACTGCCTTAAAGTACTGTAAGGGTATTTTGGTCATTTATGCGCAGAAACCTCGAAAATGAGATTCTTCTGCTTTATTAAACATTCCAATACATAGAATCCCCTTCATACACAAACAAATCTCTTATGAGGATGGCCGAGGTTAGCCGTCCTCATGTTTCAGGTAAAAATGACCTCAGGGGCATTTCGGTCATTTACACGTTTAGAGAAAATCGGGGCGTTACAACCACGGTGACCGAAATACGAAGCTTTTTAGGACTAGCTAGCTATTACCATAGGTTCATTAAAGGATTTTCTCAGATTTCCTTACCCTTGACCAACTAGGAAGAATGCCCATTTTGTTTGGTTTCCGGAGTGTGAAAAGTGCTTCCAAGTGCTAAAAGTGAAGTTAACCACAACCCCGGTGTTAGTTTTACATGATCCCAATGCATGTTTTGAGGTGTACCATGACACTTCGGGGAAAGGTTTAGGCTGTGTGTTGATGCAAAATAGGCAAGTGGTGTCCTATGCGTCTAGACAACTTAAGCCTCATAAAGCAAACTACCCTATCCATGACCTAGAGTTAGCAGTAGTTGTGTTTGCATTGAACTTATGGAGACACCATCTGTATGGAGTAAAATTTGAAGTGTTCTCAGATCACAAGAGTCTCAAATACCTCTTTGATCATAAGGAGTTGAATATAAGGTAGAGGAAATGGATGGAATTCTTGAACGACTATGATTTTGGTCTGAAATATCACCCTGGCAAGGTCAATGTAGTGGCCGATGCCTTGAGTCGAAAGTCATTGCACTTGTCTCAAATGATGGCTAAGGAGGCAGAATTGATTGAGAGGTTTAGAGACATGAACTTGGGGATGACGTTGACCACTGAGGGCATGGGGATATGCCACCCTAGTGTGATGAGTGACTTCAAAGAAAGAATCACTCGAGCCCAATGAGAGGATGAGGAGTTTAAGGAGACCTTCGAGGCAGTAGAAATAGGGAAGTTCCAGGGTTTCACCCATGGAGCTGACAAACTATGGAGGTTTGAGGGTCGGATTTATGTGTTAGTGAGTAGTCACCTCCAAAAGGAGATTTTGGAAAAGGCTCACAAGAGCCACTTCACCATTCACCTTGGTACTACCAAGATGCCATATGGGTGATTGCAGATCAACTGACTAAGTCGGCCCACTTTTTACCCATTAAGGTGACTTATTCATTAGATAGGTTTGCACAGTTGTATATCCAAAAGGTTGTGAGATTACATGGAGTGCCATTGACAATAATCTCGAACTGAGATCCGCGATTTACGTCACATTTTTTGGGAGCCTTTTAGAAGGCATTCAGTTCGAAGTTGTGCCTAAGCATGGCTTACCACACGTAAACGGATGGCCAGTCGGAGAGAACCGTAAACCTTAGAGGACATGCTAAGGGCATATGGTTTAGATCAAAGAGGGATTTGGGATAGGTACCTGCTATAACGCCCCGATTTTTTCTTTACTGCTATGCAAAATGACTAAGACACCCTTGAGGCCATTTTGCCTAGAAATCCAGGATAGCCAATTCAGACTATTCTCGATGGGTTAATGATTTAAGGGAAATGTGTTTTCGATGACAATGAAAGATCAATCGGTTACAAATCTAACTATTTCCTTGCTAAGTTGGCTTTGCCTTACTCTCCTTAATAGAACTATAACAAATGACGTTGTACTTAATTGTCCTACTCCAAATTCTTATGTCTAAATTTCATAAATCAACCAAAATAATCCTTGCCATGACTGGCAAGAAATTAGCAATACCATAGTTCCCTTCTTTTCTAATGCCTGTATTTATTTTCTCAATGATATAAATAATACTCAGCCTCAGTCCCTATATGCTGAGCTATTTTTTTAAATTGATTGTAATGAAATCTAGTCCATATTGTTGATATATTACACTGTATTGGTGAAAGATGACAACAACAGTTCAAGAAACATCCCCTAAGACAATGAACCTGAGTGGCATAAGAAACTATAATGACAAATAAAGCCTTTTTTTTGTCAATATTACATGCCAAGGATAACCTTAATATTGTGGTTGTCATAGGTATAAACAAACCCATTTGGTTACGAGATTTTTTTTTATTAATATTTTTAGGTTACTCGAATAAACACTAGTGTACTTAGATAGCATTAAAAAATTTTATGGTCTGCTATCACTGTAACACCCTAAAAATTATATAAAAATTAATTTGAGCTTTTCTAGTCATAATTTCAAAAATCCAACATACATAGAAATAATAGGAATGATCCAACGGATTTGTAAAAAAAAAAAAATCCGGGCCGACATGAATAGTAATCTAGTGGGCCCCACGGGTCCGCCGAGACAACCGAAACCCTAAAATTAGGGCCCAGAGATGTCTGAAAGTGAAAAATTATAGGATTAAGATTAAAAATAGCTAGGAATAAATATTTTATACCTAGAATTAATTTTCGGGCAATAGTTGATTACTTGAGTACACTGTTTTACCTATTCGGTAAAATTTCGGTGTGCGATTTTTAACACTGTAAAATCTACTTGGTGGCCAAGTTACTTCTAACATACACATCTTGCCAAGTGGATAGCAAGGATTGAAGCTTGAAAAGAAAGTTTTGATCTCAACCTTTCATTTATTATTATTTTACTCGGGTGCCAATATCTTATCCGTTCGGTGGAATTTCGATGTGCAATTTTAATATCGAAAAAGCTACTTGCTCCCCAAGTTAAAAAGAGCCACTTATCTTGAGCCAAGTATATGGGCAAGATTCATTCTTTGACTAAGAAATCAAATCCTAACCATTCATATAATTTCTTTACCAAAAAGAAAGAAAATTACACTTACATAAATACTATATTTATATCAAGATAAACATAAAATAACAAACCTTATCACTCCATCATCATCAATTTCGACCAGACCTCTTCAAGAGCTCCTCCTCCATTGATCTTCCTCTCAAACCTCCATTAACAAGCTTCAAGCTTCAAAAACCCTAGCCCAAAGTTACTAAAACACCAAACTTCCTTTATAAAACTTGTTCTACTCCTCATAATCTATCAAACTAGCTGATTGAAATTTCATTTCCTCACAATTTCTCACATTGATACCACATTAGGTTGCTGTCTAAGGAGGGTTTGATGTTGATTTGGAGGCCTTGAAGTGAAGAGAAGTCAATTGGAACATCATTTGAAGTTAAGAGCCCCAAATCTCCAAAAAGTAGGGTTTTCCTTGGCCTTTTTCTTTCAAAATTATATTTGATGATAATATGTTGATATTGATGTGTTAATTTTGGTGGACTATTTGGATTAGGTTAAATAATGTTTTTTGTCAAAAGAAATTTTGGCTAGGCTGCTGGATTTTCGGATTTCAAAAGGACAGGATTTGTTCATGAATTTTCTGATCCAATTCTAGTCATTTTTATGAGCTATTAAAATTATATGTTCAAGCTAATATCCTAAGGAAACTCTGAGAATTTTCGTGGTGCATAACAAAGAATTTTACTGCCTAAGAAAAATCATATTATCGTGGTGCATAACTAAAGTTGTAACTAAGCTGCCTGAAATGTTGAATCTGAAGCTATGAATTTCTCTAATTTTGTTATCATAGCAAATGATAGATTTTTCCTTTGAAACTTTTAGAGGAGTTGCCAACATCTTGAAATGTAACCATGATTTTTATTATGAACTGATTCAATCATTTACTAAGGTTAAAAATTATGAGACTCCAGTTCTGAGCTATGAATAAGTGGTCTCTGACCACCAAAATTGTAAAATTTATTTAACATGGTTAGAGAACTCTTTTTGATTTGATATTTGTACAGAGCCTTGTGGACACATTGAGGTGTCTTGGAAAAGTTTTATAGCCCTTGAAATGGATGTTTGATATGCATAATAAATCAGACCCCTTAGGCAAGAATTCTACCAACATACTGTAATTGTGCTTAAATGAACTCAAGTATTGATTTGGTGATTTAATGACGCCTAATTTAAGTATGATGAGTATGAATACATGCTATTGAATTTATGGATTAGTTTAAGGCATGATTGGAATCGTATTGTGAATCAATGTGTATATGTGTTTTATTGCATGCATTTGAAAAAGGAAAAGTGAATGATACATTGAACTAAGTTCAATAGCAATAAATAGAGTGATAAATGATCCTTTCGACTTTGCCCTCAAGTGATACATGATCCTTTTGACTTTGTCGAGGGAAAATAGAATGATATATAATCCTTTCGACTTTGTCGAGGGAAAATAGATTGATACATGATCCTTTCGACTTTGTCGAGGGCAAATAGAGTAAGATATGATCCTTTCGACTTTATTAAGGGCAAATGAAGTGATATATGATCCTTTCAAATTGTCAAAGGCATATAAAGAGAGATTGAGATCTTCTTCAGATGTACTGAGTGCACATAAAGTTGAGAATAATTACTAGGACCTTGAATGGCATGAAATACATGTTTTAAGTGATTGATTATTAAAAGCTATCCACTTCGAAAGTACGATTTGGAACTCTAAAATTGAACCATTGTTATGAAATGCATCATCACTCTTTCTTAATAAACAGAAATGGCTGGAATGATGATGATGACATTATGATTGTGTAATTGGGAAATTACCCTACTGAGAATTGTATAATTCTCACCCCTACTTGTTTGTGTTCCCATGTGTCTCCAGGTTGATCCAAAGAACAATGGGCTGTTACACCAAAAAAAGTCGGATTGGCAGTAGTCGGGTGTCTGAAATTGTATCATATGTACTTAGATGTATGTATAAGTGTGTAAATTTAACAGAGAACATATGTGTATTAAATGTAACGCCTCGATTTTCTGTTAGAGTGAAAATGACCAAAATGCCCCTGAGGTCATTTTTGGCCCGGAATTCGAGGATAGCCGACCCGGTAGTCCTCAAAGGGCTAACTCAATGTTTGAAGGGGATTAGATGGCCTTTGAATGGTTCCGGGATTGAAAATCTCGTTTTCTGAGGTTTTGAGTCAAAATGACCGAAATACCCCAGTTGTGTTTCACACGGGTATGAGTGTCGGATGAGCCTGAAACTTCTCCAGATGGTTTTAAATAGTGTTTTTATGCATTTCATGACATCAGTTTAAGTCACGGTGGTCCCGGACAGTTTTTGTGCAAAATTATGATTTTGCCCCTAGTATAGTGTTTGAGCTTAATCGTGTGATTAAGCAAACCTAAGTAATATTAGGCTCTAATCAAAGATAAATTAATTTCCTTAATTAATCCAGAGTCAAAATAATTTATTAAAGTTAATTAGAACCTAAAATTGCTTAGATTAAACTTAAATCTCTTTTAAATTCAAGATTCCTAGTCATAGAATCTTGAATAGTGTTTTCTTTCTCCAATTCCTTAAATTAAGGAATTGTATCTACAATTGTTTATGCATAAAATGAGTTTTAAATCCTCTAATTGTGTATGAGCACTCCCTAATCATGTCATAAAATTTCTAATCACATTCTTAATTACCTAGACACTTGTTTAGTAATTCCTAACCTTGAACCTAATCTAATACACACCTAAATACATCATTAGCACACAATTAAAAGAACAAATCTCTCCCCCATGGCTTGAAGAAGTACACAGCCACTCCTACCCCATTTTCCACATGTTGAAATTGCTTGCACACAATGGCCATGGTTTGAGCCATGCTTATACCTCACCTTGAACCATACTTTGAGTCAAATACACCATGCTTCATATGACAACTTTTAGAAGATATTTTTTCCCCCCAAAACCATGATGAAACCATCGGCCCTCCTCCTCCCTTCTAGAAGAATTATTTCATTTCAAAATTAAAAGGAAAATACCTCAAAGACCACACTTTAAAACCATGCTTAAGTCCATACCTATCATACCTTCAACCATGCTTTGAATGACCACTTGTAAGAGATATTTTCTCTCCTCCCATGCCTCATAGTCTACGGCCAAGCTCCCCCCTATGAGCCTTCGTTGTTTTATTTTCTATAAATAGGTGCCTTAGATGAACTTGTATCACTTTTGTTCATTTGGCAAGTTTGAGCATTTTAGCATTCTTGTGGGTTCTTTCCTTTTCTCTCAAGTTTCAAGAAGCTTTCTTCTTTATCTTCATCTTCTTCATCTCCTCTTTGAATCACAACCCCAAATCACCACACCACCACCTCGAATCATCTTCCAAACACTCAAACACTCATCCTCAAACACAAGCTCACTTGAAACACATCTCCTTTCCTTTCCTCTCCCTTTGGCCGAAACATCATCATCACTCTAGGAGGAGGTGTTCTTCTCATTTCATCTCAAGACCAAGCTTTTTCATCTTCAAACTTGGTAGGAAGTTGCATTAAAGTTTTTGTTTTGCTCAAAAATGCTTTGTTCTTGAAAGAAAAATGCTATTTTCCTTAAGTTTCTCTTGGTTTCTTTTTGGTTTTCCTTCTCATTTCCTTTTTCCTTTTTTGGGCTTAATGCTTAGTATTAATCATGATAGCTTGATGGTGAGTGTCTCTAGATGATGACCTTGTGTTCATCTCAATGAGACCTCTAAAGCTTGAGTTTTCTTTCTTTCTTCAAAGTTTTCCTTATAACTATATAGCTCACTAATGATTTCAACTTAATAAAAATAATCAAGGATTTCAATAAGCTCAAGGCCTACCCTTGTCAACCTTAAAGTTGGCCGGCACATTCTAGAGTTTACTCTAGATAGGGGTCTTGAGTACATAATAAAGAACATGGTGTATATTCCTTCTATTGTGATTTCAGTTTCTTGTTTCCTTTCCTTTATGTTTCGGCCCTTGTTCCTATTTCCTTATGGCTTTGTTTTCTTTTAAGTTTATTTCCTTGAAGCTTGATGATGATGTTCAAGAGCCATGTAGTTTCCTTGAAACCTTGGTTCAAGAACTTTAAAGCTTACTTTGTTTGTTGGAGATAAATGTTGGGTTGAGATTTTGTTTCTCTAAAAGTCTTGTATGAGCTCTAAGTTAAGATAAAAAGAACTAGCATTCATATTTATCTTTATGTCATCACTAAACTCTCAAGATTAATGAATGAGCTTGCATCCTTATGTTTATGTTTATGTCCTCACTACATCTATAAGATAATAATGGATTTGCATAACATATTTATTTTATGCTTTCACTTCCTAACAAAGAGTAAAATAAAGTGCATTGCATATTTATGTTTATGCCATCGCCTAAGAGATTTAGAGCTCAAAGGCTTGCCCATTATTATCTCAAACAAAGTTTGGAAATGTATGTGTTTTATTCATATGATTTTTGGCCATGTGATGATGGTGAACTTAGAATAAGATCCACCTAATCACAAGTGCTAAAACCTATGTTTTATGATTTTCCTAAGTTTAGATGATCTCAAGAAATGTTTTGAGCAAGGTTTTATGATTTAAATCTCTCTTGAGTTCATTTTGAAATAGCTACTGCCCTTATGTGTTTTATGATGATTTTAATGAAATAATTTGTTCTCAAATGAGTTTTTGAAGCCCTAAAAAGGTTCCAAGAGAAACTAGTAATTTATGTGTGTTAGAAATGAAACTATGTGCATTATATGATGATTATATTTTCGGTTCTATTTGAGTGAAGTGCTCACCGTATGATGATGATTTTATGATGATAAATTGAGTTTGTTCATGTATATTTGAGGTTAGAATTAATTAGAGAAAGATAAGACAAGTTAGTAACTACAAAAGAATTAAAAAGAGAATTTTAGAAACATTAGAAACATGAATATTCTGGATTCTGTTCCAGCAAGGATTAAATTAGTATAAATGGTTTATAATTAGTATAAATGTGTAGGAAACTCTCATAATTGGTTTAGGTATTGATTTTAGTACCCTAGGAGGAAACCAAACTTAGAAAGGATCAAAGTTGTGACTCCTAGGTACCCGTAAAGTATGAATTATGGATTCTGCACTAATGAATTTTAGATTAAGTTATGATCTCAATAAATAGAAGAATAATTAATTTTGAGCCTATAGGTGAATAAAATATTAAAATTTGATTATTAGAGAATTTAAGTTTCAAGTTTAAGGCCTCAAAGGTTAAGCATAATACACCTTAGGTTCTTTGATGCAATAAGTTGTGTATTCAAGTTGTGTATTCAAGTATGATGTGATGATATATGTGATGTGATGAGTGTATTAATGTGATTTCAAGTTGAGCATGATTAGAGAATTTGAATGAGGAAATGTATATGTGACATGAGTTTCGTGGCATAAAGTAGATTTGAAGGAAATTCGGTATACAGCCGTTATGCTGCCGAATTTCTGTCAAATCTAAAGGACTTAAGAATGTTTTTAAAGAATCATATGAGTTTAAAACCCTGGGTGACACCGGTTCAACCGAGCACCTCCAGGAGATTTTTATGTAACAAAGCACAAAGACGCGTTTTCCTGGGTAACACCGATTCGGCCGAGCATGTAACACCCTAAATCATAACCCAAGACTACTAGTATGTAGTTAGGTTAATCTTTAGAATATTACCTCTTGGTCTCATCTTTTACTTAGAAAATACTTAGCGGAAATATGGGTAAAATTTTTCTTTTTGGAATTTAAAATCAAAGTGAGAGCCACGCACGAATCTTTAAGAGGAAGCATAGAGAAACATATAAGCAAAGCATAAAGAAACACATCATATCATGGAGACATCAACTGAAAAGACGGTATGAATACATCGGGAAAGGACTATTCAATACATCGGGAAGCGGAATACAACTGAAATGCAATACATGGAAATCATAAAAAGCAACTACAAGAGAAACAACACCCATACCCATGTGCACCTAGAGTAGACAACCTCATATACAAAAGAAGGTTTGTCCTCAACTATGTGGCGTGTGTGCACTATCTACTACCCCTCCTATGTCTACTCCTGCTGGTCCGAATACTGTGGGGTCGAGTCGATCCACTGACGAATCTCGGCGGGAGTGGTTGAGCGCCTCATCGGGGCATGTCCACCGCGGCGAGGGCGCATAGATGGCCGACGAGCCAACCTCGGCTGGACCACCGTCTCTTCACTCCCAGCCCTCATCAGTGGGGGAGCGGGACTGGAGCTCCAACTGTACATGTGGGATGGCGGGTCCTCGGATGGGTCCGTCTCCAGCATCGGGACGCGGCACATACTCGGGGTACTCGCGTACTGCTGATGTCTCGGGCTCCATGCGGAGGATCTGCTCGTCGCGTGGTCTCGCTCGCTCAAAAATCCCGTTATGACGGTAAGGAGCAGTCGGGGTGAAGCGGTAGCTCGAGACGGGTGCTTAAGGGTCGTCCCATGAACATGAATACTCGGCGGTGCAGCGACCCTCAAAATGGTATGACCCGAGTGCCGGGTCATGGTGCAGCTCCCATACCGGGGTATCGATGAAGAGTACGAATGTCGCCATCTGAAGATATGATGGAAGAAAAGAGAGAGGGAATGAGAATCTTTGTAAAAGAATTCTCAGTAGGGTTATCCCTACCTAGGTGACATCGTCACATCCTCAAGAACCTTGGGTTTATTTCTAAAAGGTGTGCATGCATATAAATTCCTTTTAAGTTAGTTTTCTAAAGAGGTATTTTATCCAAGGCCCGTCATATTTTATAATGCGTCTTATAACTTAAGCAGAAATATACTAATGATATGAGTACATCATAAAGGTAAACCAAACAATAGAATAACTAAGAAACATTATAGCATTGGCATAAGTATAGTATATGTGACATTGTTAACTTTAACTTTCATCTCATGGGGCCGCCCTAAAACTTCTCTAGGTTATGAGCTCATACCTTAACTAGTCGTCACTAGCTCTTACTTATCCTATGATAAGCGTAACATAATCCCGACTTAAAGTACGGGCTAGGGGGCAAATTAAGGATCTCCTTTCTAGGATCATTTCCTCTTTGAAACGCTTTGCTAGCCACGCGGGCCTCGCAATTTGTCCGCTTTGGCAGGCTGCATCTACACATACCCTCACGGATTTGTCTCCTCCTGGGGGTGCCTGGCCGAACCGGTGTCACCCAGGAGAAGCGCGTCTCAGTGTTGTGTCACATTTAAGTTCTCATAAGCATTAAATCATAAGTACCTCATCATTTATCATATTCATTTTTATCATGCATCCTCATATAGCTTTTTCATAACATATATATCATCACATGAAGCTTTCTCATAACATATGCATCGTCACATAAAACTTCCACATAACATAAACATCATCACATAGTCATATCTAACAATTATCCCCATAAGCTCATAGACTTGATATGTTATAACCCATAGTGTTTTAAACTTTGATTCTTATGAGTCTTAAACTTGCAAATTAATTGTTCTAACATTATCCTTATCCTCTTATACACCTATAGTTTCACAACTAATGAGTTATACAAATTTTTAAGCTCAAGAACTAATCCAAATAGCACTAAGCAGAATTTGGACAGCTTTATGTTTATGTGATTATGGGGTTCTAAAAATTACGGTTTAGATCTTTATCTCACGTTCTAAGTTATTGATCATCAATGCCTAGTTTCTTGGGAACCTATAAGGTTATAACTAAGTATTTCTCACCTCACACTATGGTCAAGAACATCTCTAAACCTCAAGAGTGCAGAAATCAAAATCCTAACTTTACGGGTACCTAGAAGTCACAATAATGACCCTTTCTAAGTTCGGTTTGCTCCTAAGGTTTCAAGATTAAGTCCTAAACCAATTATGAGTCATTTCTACACATATAAACTAATTTAAAACCATGATTATTGAATCTAATCCTTGCTGGACAGAATCCAGAAAAATAAATCTTTAAGGGATCTAGAACTCTCAAATTAATTCTTTTCTAGTTCCTAACTTATCCTATCTTTCACATATGAGTCTTAACATAATTATTACTCAAACATAAGCATATTAACATCATTAACACAGATCATACAGTGGCCAAACATAGCAAGGCAGAACCGAAACAGAAACTCCATTTAAAGACATTGAACATAGTTTCTAAAGCACATAAAATACTAGTTTCTTCTTGGAACCTTGTTAAAACTTTCAAAACTCTTTTATGAACATTTTTATCATCTAAACTCATGAAAATATTTAAGAGGGCAGTGGCTATATTTATTTTCATCTCAAGAGGTCCTAAATTCATAAAACTTAGTTATACATATTCCTTATGCTCACATAAGTTTAGAAAAATTATAAAACATAGTTTTCAATACTTGGAAACACTAAGGCCTCATAGGGCCAAAATATGAACCCAAGGAAATAAATGTTTTAGACCTTTGTTTGAGATATCAATGGGCAAGTCTTTGAGCTCTAGAATCATTAAGGTGATGACATAAAAATAAACATGCTCATGCACTTATTTTAGTTATTGCTAGAAAGTAAAGTGAGAGCATAAAATAAATATGTGGTGCAATGTATTATTATCTTTGATATTTAGGTGAGGACTTGAAATATAAATATGATAATGCAAAGCTTGAAATGTAAACATGATAGTGCAAGTTCATTCATTATCTTGATATTTAGTGATAGCAAGGAAGTAAACATGATATGCATAGCATAAAATAAACATGATGCAAGATTCATTTTATGGTTAACTAGAGCTCATTCAAGACTTTAACAAGATAGCAACCCAATACAATATCTCAAAGATTCTCAACACAAAAATCGAAAGTCATATAAAAAGGAAAGAAAGTGAAACTACATCAAGTTCTTTATTAAATACCCAAAACCCCTATCTAGAGAAAAATCTCTAGAACGTGCCGGCCAACTTTAAGGTTGACAAGGGTAGGCTTGGGCTTTTAGAAATCCTTAGATTAATTTTCTTAAGTTAAAAAAATCATGTGAGTTAGATATCATATAGATGAAGTCATAAGAAAAGGAAAACTCAAGCTTTAGAGGTTTCTTTGAGATGAACACAATGTCATCATCTAGAAACTCTCATCATCAAGCTATCATGCTCAAAATCAAGGCCTCATGGCCGAAAATGAAAAGAAAGGAAAGACCAAGGAAAGTTCAAAAAGAATCCAAGAGGAAGCTAGAGAAAAACACTTTCTTGAGTAAAATAAAGTTTGAAAACAAATCCCTACCTAGTGATGAAGGTAAAAGCTTGATCTTGAAGATGGAAATGAGATGAGCAACACCTCCTAGGATGGTGATGATGATTCGGCCTTGATGAGAGAAAAAGAAAGGAAATGTGTTTCAAGTGAAGTTGTGTTTGAGGTGTGGTGTTTGATGGTTGAGAGGTGATGATGAGATGAAGAGATGAAGAAGATAAAGATGAAAAGAAAGGAAGAACACTCTTGGAACTTTGAGCGAAAAAGGAAAGACTAGCAAGGCAACTCTAAAACTCTAAACTTTGCAAATGCTTCAAGGTGCAACAAGGCTAACACAAGCATCCTATTTATAGAAAAACAAAACCATGGAGGAGTGAATGGGGAGGGCTTGGCCGTAGCTTTTGAGGGAGGAAGGAAGAGAAAATATCTCTTACACAAGGTCATTCAAGCATGGTTTGAAGTATGGAAGCTATGCTACAAAGTATGGCTTGATGTGAGTTAATTTCCTATCAAATTTTTATGAAATTAGGCTTCTAGAAACAATGCATGGCTGGAACTTTTCTAGCCACAAATAAATGGGAAAAATGGGTTGTTTTAATTATTTATTCATGTGGAAATTCAAGCTTGATTGAAAGTTATGACAAGGTATAGTGTATGTGACTTGAGGTATGGCCTTGGAGTGTTGAAAAATTGAACATGTGATGCATAATGGGGGAGAAGGTTCACGGCCTGGTCTGGTTCAGCAAGGGAGGAGGTGAGTTTGACCATTTAATTGTGTGTTAATGGTAGGTTTAGATGTGTATTAGCTTAGGTACAAGGTTAGGAATGATTAAGCTTAAGTTTAGGTAACTAAGAATGTGATTTAGGGAGTTTATGACAAGTTTAGGAGTGCTCATACATCATTAAAGAATTTTAAAACTCATTTGTGAATAAACAATGTGTAACACAATTCCATGATTTAAGGAATTGGAAAGAGAAAATACTATTCAAGATTCTATGACTAGGTATCTTAAAATTAAAATATGATTTTAGGTTGTAATTAAGTACTTTTTGGTTCTAATCAACTTTAATAAATTATTTTGACTCAAGATTAATTAAGGAAATTAATTAACCTTCGATTAGAGCCTAATATTGCTTAGGTTTGCTTAATCACGCGATTAAGCGTAAAAATACGAAACTAGGGGCAAAACCGTAATTTTTACTAATTTTGCCCGGGACTTCAAAAATTAAAACTGAGGTCATAGAACACATAAAAACGCCTTTTAAAACCATCTGGAGAAGTTTCGGGTTCATCCGGCACTTGCAAACGGGTAAAACACCGCAGGGGCGTTTTGGTCATTTTGACCCGAAAACTCGAAAAACGAGATTTTTGATCCCGGGAAGGTACATAAGTTTTCTAATCCCCTTCCAACATTGAGTTTGCCCTTCGAGTACTGCTGAATCGGCTTTCCTCGAATTCCGGGCTAAAAATAACCTCAAGGGCATTTTGGTCATTTTCACTCTAACAGAAAAATCGGGGCGTTACAGAGCACCCCCAAGAAAGACAAATCCATGAGGGTATGAGTAGATGCAGCCTACCAAAGTGGACAAATTCGCTATGCACTAGTTGCAAGTAGAGCGTTTCAAAGAAGGTATATCCAAAGAGAGGTGATCCTTAGCCCCTTAACCCGTGTAACATCCTAATTTTTAACCCAATACTCTAGAACACATTAGGTTATTACTTCTTAGTCTCATTCTTTTATGTAAATACTTAGCGAAAATACGGGTAAATTTTTTTTTGAAACATAAAATCAAAGTGAGAGCCGCGTATGACGTAATGGAGACTAACATACAGAAAAGGGATATCATATCATTCATGGTCACAAAACACAAACATTGTTCATTACATCACATCATAAACATATTATCATAGATACATAATTTACAACTATCATATTCCTATTGTCACATCAAAAGAAATACACATCTATAGGTATATAAATCTAAAACGGCATCTCCTCGCTTCCGTTCCATCTCACTGATCCAACTCGTAGCGCATGCCCTACGCCCACACCTTAGTAGAGGTCACGAGATACACCATCATCTTCGTCTGGAGACGACAAGGAAGAAAAGAGAGAGAGGGATGAGAAACTTATTCAAGATTCTCAGTAGGGATTTCTGTCTCTAACACACGTGTCATCGTCATCGTCCCTAGCCACTTCAATTTTAATTATAAAAAGGTGGTCATGCATAAGGTTTAACTTTTAAACTTCTCAAATCTATTTATCCGAAGTGGGTGTCTTTTAGTTTGGATTTTAATGATATGAATGCAACAGATATTGGATGAATGTATGACAATACTTTATGCAAACAGTCGATAGAACACAACATCAAGTTAAACATTAACATATAAGTGGCATATAAAACTCTTTCTTTTCTCATAACTGTGTGACTTTAAGACATCATATCTCTTTCTCATGCTTGAACTCTTAAGTTCTTTTTCTCAAAGACCACCCTCTTAAACATGGTCACCCAAATCCAACCAACATACCACCCCGGCGATTTTTATCATGGTCCCCAAACTCCGTCTCACCTAATCGCCTAGGAATGAGCTCAATCCTAACTAGTCATCACTAGATTTAACATGGGGAACAATAGAGGGGGTAACACATCATTAGTTGCCATCTCATTATCTGAACAAACGAACCATGAGATAGAATCCCGACTACTAGAGTACAGGTTAGGGGCGTAAGGGTCTCCTAATACACAGACTCCTTGAGTGCGGGTTAGGGACTTAAGGATCACCTAATACACCGACTCCCAGAGTGTGGGTTAGGGTTATTTCCTTCTTCGAAACGCATCTATGGCATCTAGTGCACAGTAAATTTTTCCACTCTGGCAAGCTGCATCTACCATACCCTCACAGTTTTGTTATCTCCATACCGAGGTAGGAGAAATACGTCTCGATGTGTTATGCAAGAATGCATCATGAACACATGCCCTCAACTGTCATCATGGAACCTCATGCAATACGTATATCACGCTCATAAATTTATGCACTTCATCATAGTATGCCATATCAACTCATAATGCATGTACTTACACATTCAATTTCACATTTCATAATTAATTTCTAAAGTCATATAAACGGTTTCACCCTAGCTCATGCATTCACACATCATCATAGCATCAACATAAAAAGATCACGTCATCATAACTCATATATCATCACATCATGCATATCAACATATCATACTTGCATTATCAAACACAAGGCAATAAAAGATCTCTTAATGTCTTATGCTTTGACCCTTAAGGTCCTTAACTCACAATCTAAGTTATAAATCATCACAACTTAAGCTCTCGGATACCTATAGGCTCATATCTAAATATTCCTCACTCAATTCTATGATCATAAACAATTCTAAACCTCAAGGATGTAGAATCTAAAATTCTAACTTTACGGGTACCTAGGAGTCACAACAATGACCCTTTCTAAGTCCGGTTTGCTCCTAAGGCACCAAGATCAAGTCTTAAACCAATTATGAGTCATTCCTACACATTTAAACTAATTTAAATCCATGATTACCATTTCTAAACCTTGCTGGACAGAATCCAGAAAAATCAATTACCAAGGGATCTAGAACTCTCAAATTAATTCTTTTCTAGTTACTAAATTCTCTAATCTTTCACATATGAATTTTAGCATCAATTATACTCAAATATACTCATGTTATCATCATCAAAATAGCATAAACAGCACTTAATCACAGCAAGGTAGAACCGAAAATACATCTCCATACAAAGGCATAAAACTTGGTTTGTAAAGCACATAAAATACTAGTTTCTCTTGGAACCTTTTCAAGGCTTTCAAAACTCATTTATAAACATTTTTATCATCTAAAATCCTCAAAATATTTGCAAGGGAAGTAGCTAATTTAAATTAGTCTCAAGAGGTTATAAAATCATAAAACTTTGCTCTAGATATTTCTTGAACTCATATAAGCTTAGAAAAATTACAAAACATAGATTTTAGTACTTGTAACAAATGAAACCTCTTAGGGTCGAAATCAAGAAGCTAAAGAACATATATTTTTCAAGCCTTTGTTGAGGTAATAATGGGCAAGTCTTTGAGCTCTAGGTTCTCTTAAGTGATGACATAAAAAGAGACATGCTTATGCACTTGTTTTAGCTTTCCTTAGAAGATAAAGTGAGAGCATAAAATAAACATGAGATGCAACTTATTATTATCTTTGATATTTAAGTGAGGACTTGAAATATAAACATGATAATGCAAAGCTTGAAATATAAATATGATAATGCAAGTTCATTCATTATCTTGGTACTTAGTGGTAGCAAGGAAAGTAAATATGATGTGCAAGGCATAAACATAAATATGAATGCAATATTCATTTTAATCTCATCTAGAGCTCTTACAAGACTTTAGAGATACAAGCCAACACTGAGCTTTAGAGTCCTTGAACCAAGTTCTCAAAGGAACTATGTGGTTCTTGAACATCATTATCAAGCTCAAAGAAACAAGCTTTTAAAGGAAAGTAAAACTTTAAGAGAGTAAGAACCAAAACAACATTCTTTCATGACATAAAATAGAAATAGAGATACTTTAAAAATTTTAACAAAACATTTGAAGGAAAAACTATGGAGGCCGAAATCATAGAGAACAAGAAAGGGAAAGAAAAACCAAAACTTTACTAGATCAAGAACAAAACTCAAGCTTTAGATGTTCCTTTGAGATTAACACAAGGTCATCATCTAGGAACTCTCATCATCAAGCTATCATGTTCACATAAACAAGGCCAAGAGGCCGAAATGAAAAAAAGAAAAGGAAAGCAAAGGAAAGCTCAAAGAGAAACCAAGAGAAAACTAGAGAAAACTAGAGAAAACACATTTTTGAGTAAAAACAAAGTTTGAAAGCAACTCCCTACCAAATGTGAAGACAAAAGTTTGATCTTGAGGATGGAAATAAGAAGAGTAACTTTCCCTAAAGTGGAGATGTGGCTTCGGCCTTGAGAGAAAGAAAGGAAGGAGATGTGTTCTTGGTGAGCTTGTGTTTGAGGTCAAGTGTTTGAGAGATTTGATGATGATTCAAGGTTGTGAGGTGGTGTTTAGAGGTTATGAGATGATGATGGGATGAAGAGATGAAGAAGATGAAGATGAAGAGAAAAGGAAAACTTTCTTGAAACTTGAGAGAAAACAAGGAACTCAAAGAAAGCTTAGAAAACTTGAAACTTAGCAAATGATCTAAAGTGTTTGCAAGCTCAAGTAAGCAAGGTATTTATAGAAAATGAAAACAAATGAGAGCCCAAAGGGAAGAGGCGCTGGCTGTAGCTTTTGGGAGGGAAGGAAGAGAAAAATATCTCTTATAACTTATCATTCAAGCATGGTTTGAGGTATGGAAGTTATGATGCAAAGCATGGCTTCAAGTAAGGTGATTTGGAGTGAAATTTCATTTAAATTTGAAATGAAATATCTCTTCTAGAAGCAAGGAGGGCTGGCTGAATTTGAGCCACACAAAATGAGAGAAAAAGTCTTCTAGAAGTGGTCATATGAAGCATGGATGAAAGCATGGTGTTTGTATGACGAAGTATGGTTTATGGTGAGGTGGAAGCATGGTTCTTTGAGTGTAAAAATTTGAGCATGTGATGGAAAGTGAGAGGGTATGTTTCGGCCAGATTGGGGATAGCCAAGGGAGGAGGAAAATTGTTTACGTAAATGGGTGCTAATGATAGGTTTAGATGTGTATTAGTTTAGGTACAAAGTTAGGAATCATTAAGCATAAGTTTAGGTAACTAAGAATGAGGTTTAAGAGTTTTATGACAAGGTTAAGGAGTGCTCATACACATTTAGAGAGTTTAAAATTCATTTTATGAGCAAACAAGGTAGCCAAATTTCCATGATTTAAGGAATTGGAAAGAGAAAATACTATTCAAGATTCCATGACTAGGAATCTTGAATTTAAAATAAGATTTCAAGTTGTAATTAAGCATTCTTAGGTTCTAATCAACTTTAATAAATTATTTTGACTCAAGATTAATTATGAAAATTAATTAACCTTCGATTAGAGCCTAATATTGCTTAGGTTTGCTTAATCACGCGATTAAGCGTAAAAACACGAAACTAGGGGCAAAATCGTAATTTTATACTAATTTCGCCCGGGACCTCCGAGACCAAAACAAAAGTCACAGACTACATAAAAACGCCTTTTAAAACCATCTGGAGAAGTTTTGGGTTCATCCGGCACTTGCAAACGGGTAAAACACCACAAGGGTATTTTGGTCATTTTGACCCGAAAACTCGAAAAATGATATTTTCGATCCCGGAAAGGTACACAAGCCATAATCCCCTTCCAACATTGAGTTTTCCCTTCAAGTACTGCTGGATCAGCTTTCCTCGAATTCCGGGCTAAAAATGACCTCAGGGGCATTTTGGTCATTTTCACTCTAACAGAAAAATCGGTGCATTACAACCCGTACTCGGGGAGTCGGGATTTTGTTATGTTTTTCGCTTATCTAGATGAAAAGTAAGAACTAGTGACAACTAGTTAAGGTATGAGCTCATAACCTAGATGATGTTTAGGGTGGCCCTATAATGCTAACGTATGATGTCCTAAGTCACAAAGTTGAGAAAAGTTCCACTTGAAAGTTACATGCCACTTTATGCCACTTGTATGCTTTTTGATGTTATGATTTGTTGAGTTATTTGTCTAAGGTATTACCATGCATTCATGCTTTGATATATTGTATTCATGATATTAAGATGCATTCTAAAAGGAACGAACCTTGGATAATCTAGTTCTATAAACCTAAATAAGGAACACTATATGCATGCTCACCTTTTGAAAATAAACTCAAGGTTCCTGAGGATGTGAACGATGTAACCCTAGATAGGAGGTCCCTATTGAGATTCTTTAGCAAGATTCTCACTCTTTTTTCTTTCTCTCTTTCTCTCCCGTCACATCTTCAGAGCATGGCGACGTTCATGGTTTTTGTTGACACCCCAACATGGGATGTGTACTTTGATCCAGACCACGGATCCTACCATTTTGATGGACAATGCACTGTTTGGGTTTTCATGTACGTAGGATGTCCCTTTGCTTATCCTGTACAAAGCAATCGGTTCTCCCCGACGTCTCCCTTTAGCGATGACCTGATATTCGAGCACACATGCCCCCGTGACGAGCAGATCCGACGTACTCGCCTTTTCGCCTCAGCTGTACATGAATATCTGGAGTATGTACCTCGATCGAGGAGTCGGAAACAGACCCATCCGAGGACTCACCGATGTATATCTACTTGGAGAGTTCTGCCCCACTCCCCCGTTCAGGCGAGAGGGGAGTGAAGAGACGGTACTGTAACCGAGTTTAGCGAGGAGGGCCGAGATGCACCCTCGCCACAGAGCACACATCCAGCCACCCCGCATTTGTTCCCCCATCCACTTGTTCACCTTTGAGGAGCTCGCGCATTTCCCTGGTTACATGCCTTCGTCACCCGAGGATTTCAACCTCCAGCCGTAGAGCGTCTCGAGGAGAGCTAGTGTACACACATACATCTAGACAGGATAAACCTTCTTTTGTTATGAGGTTATCCCCTTTAGGTGCACTAGGGTAGGAGTTTCTATTTACGCTTTCCGTATAGTTCAGTTTCCATTGTATTTCCTTTCATGATGTATTTGCATTTCCATGTACTAAACTAAGTCCCACCTTTGGGTAGGCATATTAGTAATATTAATGAAAAACTATCTTGGTGTGTTATTGTCTTCAATGGTGAAATTAATTGATGTTCATGCTTGTGCTTTCCTTTATATTTGAGTGATGCTTTACTTTCAACGCTTGTCTAAGTTTCACGCGGCTCTCACTTTATTTTATATTTCAAAAAAAAATTTACCCGTATTTTCCGCTAAGTAATTTAAAAGAAAGAATGAGACTAAGAAGTAATAACCTAATGGTTATCCTAAATATGTTCTAGGAATATTGGGTTAAAAATTAGGATGTTACATTAAAGCTCATAGAAAAACTTCCTTATGTAATCGACTTTATATTAAATAAAAGTTTTGTACCTTTGGTATATATTTTGATCGAATTATGCTAGTTATTACACGAACCCATCGAATTTTCTATAGTTATTTAAGAAAGGTCCGCTAATTAATAAGTAACAACTCTCGAGTACGATTTCATAACTTAAGGATGGTGTAGCACTTAGGAGGGTGTTACAATCACCCTTTCAAAGAAATAAATCTTACTTGAAATGTTTGGCTCCTGTTTTGTCGTTGGAGGTACCAATGGAATGCCATAAATATGAAAACTAAAGAAATTGTTGATCCCATCCATGAGTCATTGCGGTGGTCAATTTGCGGCGGTTTTGTAACCGCCGCAGAAAAGCTATTTCCCGGCGGTTGTTGCGGTGGTTATTGAACCGCCCCCAATTACTTGAATATAGTGGCAATTTTTTGGTAACCGCCGCAGAATTATTGCGGTCTAGTGGCAGTCTTAGGTTACGTCAACATATTATGGCGGTTAATGTGGCGGTTACTGTTCAAATTACCATATAACGGCGGTTTTGTAACCGCTATAAAGTACAACACAAAAAGACTCGTTCATCTCGGCAGTTATGGTAGTAGTTTTCATTAAAATTACTATATAGCAGCGGTTACAGAACCGCCGCAAATTGAAAGTTTGTCTTTTTTTTTTAGAAAATTACATTGAACACAATGATATTTAATGAAATCTAAAATCTCATGTATGCTACCTAAACTCCTCACCATTATATCAATTGTAGTAACTTTAATTTTTTAAGTTTTAGATATAAATATGTAAAACTTTAAATATTATTATTTTTTATTATTACTAGCATCACGCCAATATGAAGTTTCATTTTTTATTTTTATTTTTGCTATTTAAGTGATTAAATTTTCTATAAATATGTTGTCATCACAATGTTCCATGCCACAACAAGAAACAATTTTGTTTTAAAAGATTTGATTGGCACTAAATAAAAAAAAAATAAAGAAGATTTGATTAAAAAAAACAATTAAGAAATATTTGATCTTAAAAACAATTAAAAAATAATTTGATTGATAAAAATGAGATCATAATTTCTAATTTCATATTATCTTTATTTTTTTTACAGTAATGGACTCAAATAAGTTATGAATCACAAACTATAAAAGAATTATTTTTTTAAAAATTCAAACAAGGAAATGAACTTCTTCTTTTTAATCCAAAATAAGACAAATTGGGATTTTTATTTTTGATACTAAGTGTTAAATTTAAATAATTAGTTTTTATTTTATCCTTTTAAAAATATTGCAACAAAAATATTCTTTAACATATTTGAGTGAAGTTCTAGTGTCCCATCCGCTCGTTGCTTACTCTTCATTCTTTGATCGATGGAGAAGCATTTATAGTGAACCAGCTCCATGATGCGACAACCAACATGATGACCATCCCTCTTTGTGAACTCACAATTGGCATGAGCAGCCTTCTCTTTAGCCATGAACAGTCCCCCACGCCACAATATTATATATCCCTTCGCCCTTTCTTGATTTGTTTTATACACAATATTATGAGAAATATAATTAATATAATTTTAAAATAATTTGAATTTTATATTTAAAATAAATAAGGAAGTTAATTTCATCTTCCTCTATTTAGAAATATTAATTAAGTTATCATGCATATAACAAAATTTACTGATATTATTAATGATTAATATTTAATAAACTACTAAAATACTTAAATGAAAATACTTAAATGATTGAATAATTAATTTTTATATTCATTAATTTGATTACTTACAAATTTATAAAATCATAATAGTTATCATTTTAAAAATGTAGTTTTTTTGGTTGGCAAGTTAGATTTTTTTAAATTTTTTAATATAACAGTGAAATTTAAATTATAATTCTTTATGTTCACCCTTATTTTTTAAAATGAAAAAAATAAAAAATAAAAATTGGAGAAGTATATTGCAGTGGCGGGAAGGGAACTCACAAAAGCGCAAGAGACCTTAACAGAGACCATCACCCACTTTCTGCTCTCACCAAAACAAACAGAGACCATCACCCATTTTCTCCTCTCACCAAAACCTCACAGCCTCTTTACTCATTTTCTTCATCACCGTCTCGGCATCCTCTTGAGCTGTCACCTCGTGGTACCCACCATTGTTGTCACCTCTCGAGCTGCCTCATCGCGGGCGAGCACCTCGCCATATCGACGTTGTTGTTCCTTCGTCGTCGCCCCTGCCTTCTTGCGCACCATTCGCAGGTATCTGTCTCTCTCTCTCTCTCTCTTTTATTTTTGTTTCTGGTGACTCTGATGATGTTTTGGATTTTTTTTTCCTGTGACTGCAATGATGTGCTCGCAGGTTTATTTCATCCTTCTACGCTTCCAAGAAATCTAGCTCATTTGCTCTAGGTTCTGATCCTTCTTTTAATTTTCACTATTTTACTTTGTTTCCATTTCGGAGGGTTTCTATTTTTTCGATTTCATTTTTCCCTTTTTGCTTGTGGGTTCTGACCATGCAAATTGGGACTTTTTTTTATGGTAGTTCAGTAGCTTAGTTCTCACTAAAGTTCCCTTTTTTTTTTTTTTGCCCTACATGTTGACTTGTGTGGTGCTTTTGGGATATTATTATTATTGTTATTGCTGTTGTGTGTTCAAATTTGTTTGCCTCATCAGTCAATAGAAATTAGATGTTTGGCTTGGCTTGGAAATTTATAGTTCCCAATAAATTTTGAATGCGTACTTCTGAAATTTTATATTGCGCCTTCCTTTTTCACTTGGACACTCCATATCAGGAAGAGCGTACTTCCTGCAAAGTTCAAACCATGATCATTCTTATAGGAAAATGGAGTGATAATTAGCAGTGGACAATGCATTTAGTATTTCCTTTGGATGCTTGTGTTTCATGCTTTCGATAGTGCAAAATTTATCTATTACTATTCCATAAAAAGGAAACAAATTGGCATTTTATTTGTTTATTTCCCTTGGATATTTTCCACAAGAATAGATGGTGCGAGTAAACTATGACTCACTTATCTTCTTCTTGTTAACTTGAGTTTATTTTTATGACACTATCTTACTAACTAACCATCTGGAGTCCTGAATTTTAATTTGATGCTTCTGCTGCCTATGGGGTGATACAGGCAATACAGGACAAGGCTTCACACCACATGTTATTTCTATAGCTGCTGGCAAGGTATGCATTGTTTACAATCCTTGAACATTGTTTGTTGATTTTAGACTTCTTTATCTGCTTGTAGAGCCTAGTGAGTGCAGTGACCTATCTTAAATTGCAATCACAATTGTTCTGATCTATTTTCTTAAATTAACATGCTGAGCATGAATACTGTCTTCAGATATAGTAATGAGTTTTTTTAACCACAGTGAAGTCTTAAAAGTAAAGGTTTTAACACATTTGCTTAATAAAAGGTTGAGAAGGGGAATACATATTCAAAGTGTTATCATAGGTTTGCTGGCTAGACTTTTTAGAGTTGACATGGTTCTTGTTTTTTTCTCTATTTCTCTTCTGAGCAATTTTTTTATAACTTGCTCATAATATATGTCTCGTAGGCTCTGACTAAGAAATAACTAGAAATGCAAGATATTATTACTGTGAAAAAGTGAGTATGCATGACATAGGATTAATTTGCTTATATGTCTCTGTTGTGGGTTTGGTTTAACATTAGAAAATAACTATTTCGTTCCTGTCTTATATTGGCTGTTGGGGCTAAACTTAAGGAGCTGCTTTGATCCACTTCCAATGGAATTTTAGGTGGCAAGTAGTAACTTAGATGTTAACCTGAGGTAAGAGGAATCTTATTATATTCTTATCTCATCTGTTTTAAAATTATATGCTCCTTTCCCTGAATTTTTTTTATTATTTTTATCAGAATTAAAAATAAACATTTAATAATATTTAAAATTTTAAAATAATCACTAAATATATATTATTCGTCTTCTACTTAAAGAGTAATAATTAATGTAATAGAAAAAAGGGGCACATTATTTAGGATATGTACGCACATTCTTTTGCAAAAAGAATAGCTCAATTAGACTTTGCTAGGCATGACATGCATTGATTGGTTCAGCTCATTCATTCTAAGAATAAATTTTGATTAAGATATCAGCTTATTAAAATAAGTTATGCGATTGTCCCAAACATATTTCACATAATAATTTTAAAGAATTTAATTCTGTCTTGTCAATTGTTGAAGAAAACAAAAAATGCTATATGCGAGATACATTGGCAGAAAAGTACCAGAGGAAAGAAAATAAAATACCTTAATTATTATTGCCAAACAGTCTCTCCAACTTACTCTTATTAATTTGACATATTAATTGTACAGTGCATTAACATGAAAGAACTTAATACTATGAAATTTGGGATACAAAACTGTTGATTTTCTCTGCTGAGGTATGCTTCCTTGTTCTGCATTTTGGTTTTGTGCTTCTTCCTATGATTAAAAGTTACTAGGCAAAAATATTTCAACAACAATGGCTGAAGTACTTCACTTGAGCCATTTTCTTATTGCATGTTTTACCAAAGAGCAATGGGGGCATTAATAAGCTATTCTCTTTCTTTTCTTTTTTTTCTTTCGGATTCTGCATTAATAATACTGCTTTAAAATATATTTTTTGTTCTCCTTTTTTATTTAGGATTCCAAGTCCGGTTCCCAGTGAGATAGAATAGATTCTTGAAAGGGGAATCTTCTCTGCTAAGCTAAGTGAAGACTTGTGAACGCTAGCTTGGAAGTTTTAGAGTACTTCTCTACTTCATTATTTCAAGGATGGTATTTCTTCAGTGGTTGGGTTGTTAATGTATCGTAGTAATTGAGTTTGTTGGTTGCAGGAAGTTGCAGCCCTCTTTGCGGAGCCTTGTGAAGGTGAAACTATTATAGTCATTGTTTTTGAAATCACGAAAATAGAGGTATTGCCTTTCAATGCTTTCAATTACTCCATTCTATATTAATAGTCATTTTTGGGAAATCGTGTAATTATATGAACTTTCATTCTTTTATTTTAATCTCCTTTTAATTATTTTACTATTGTGTTATATGATGTAAGATTCACCATTGCCCCATTCCTTGTTAAAGTACTAATAGTTTATACTAGGATACCATTGAGTAATGTTTTCATCGAATTTGATAGGACGATTCTAAATTGACAAAATGGATAAGTCATGGATTACAAAGCCACGAAATTTTAATATTTGGTAAAATAATTTTTTAAAATGTCCAAATTACCTTCCTCAACTTTGTTCATGCGTAGAAACCATTTAGTTCCTTAGTGCCTGACTTATCCTAATTTGTTGGCAGTGATAACAGTTTTTCCTGAATAACGCTCTTTTTCAGTTTTCTTTAAGTAGTTTACTAGATGAAATTCGCTTTGTTCCCATTCAGCCTTGGAGTTCTCAAAGTCATATTGAGAATTTTAAACATTAATAGTAAGTACATCAATCTCATTCAGTGCATCATCAAGCATGGATCCATATTTTTCCTTGGTAGCTTTCAAGACTAACTTTAAATATTCAATCTAGGCCTCATAGCTTTCATGTTTAGCTTGGTTGTTTCTTTAACTAGTTGACTAGATGAAATTCTCTCTGTTCCTATTCAGCCTTGGAATTCTCAAAGTCATATTGAGAACTTTAAACATTAATAGTAAGTACGTCAATCTCATTTAGTGCATATTTTTCCTTGGTAGCTTTCAAGACTAACTTTAAATATTCAATCTGGGCCTCATAGCCTTCATGTTTAGCTTGGTTGTTTAGCAGCTTTTCTTTCATTTCTGTAGCCTCAACAGATACTTCATGTAATGCAGATGCCAAGCTTTGCATTGCCTTTTTGCTCTTTTCTTCTTCATCCCTGGAATTCTCCAATTCATTGATAAGTTTGTTTTTCTCTTCTAGTAAGGTCTGCACACTTTTAGCTACAAGCTTTTCATTGTTTAAAGCCTGAACTTTCTCTTCTTTAACTATTTCGAATTTAGATTCGAGAAACACAACCTTCTTTAACATTTCAAGACTTTCTTCCTTACCCATAAGAAGTTGATGCTCTGAATGATCAAGATCTGCCTTTTGCCTCCCAACGGTCATTTCTAACAATCCCACATTCTCTTTAAGAGTGGCAACTTCAGATTCTGCTGCATGCAACATATCATTACTTCTTTCTAGCTGTTTCATTACGGATTCCAATGAGCTTTTAACTCACCAATTGCTTTTAACTTCTCCATTCTCAGCCTAAATGAGCTGCTCCTTTGCCACTTTTTGGGGTTGTTTCTAGAAAATCAAGGAACATATAATCACAGCATACAAATAACATTCAAAGGAAAGCATGATTAAATAAAATATTTTGCTGCATCAAGCAATCAGCTACCAAGAATAATGAAAGAGAAACTGTAACATCTCCTGCTGCTTTATGGATTGATGACTAACCCCACAAACCAACACGGGTCCTTTCAGCATGCTTTGTCCTCACTCACACGCTTCCTGGGAAAACTTCCCAGGAGGTCACCCATCCCAAAATTACCCCAGGTCAAGCATGCTTAACTGTGGAGTTCTTTCAGTTTAGGCTACCGAAAAGAAGATGCATCTTGTTCGTATAGGTAGTATGAATCAATTCATATAAGCCCTCATCAACTGTATAGTCCCATACCTATACAGTCTTAGGATCCTTCTCATTCGGGTGTGTAATCGGTTCATCCATGTACCCCTCCGCTTAGAGGACCTTGCGAGGAGCCGCTCTTTGTCCGTTCCCTCTTTGCACCGGCGATCACTCCTCGTCCTCGTCCCCGGGCATTACATGCCCACCAGCTTTCGCCTGGTTCGTCCTCGAACCACACCGTACTGGGAGAGGTGCAGGCGCTGATACCATTTGTAACATCCCCTGCTGCTTTATGTAACACCCTAAATCTTAACCCAAGACTACTAGTATGTCCTTAGGTTAATTTTTAGAATATTACCTCTTGGTCTCATCCTTTGGAAAATACTTAGCGGAAATACGGGTAAAATTTTTTCTTTTTAAAATCAAAGTGAGAGCTACGCACGAAACTTAAAGGGGAAACATAGCGAAACATATAAGCACAGCATAAGAAACACATCATGTCATGGAAGCATCAACTGAATCATAGATATATATATATATAACGTGCCTACCCAAAGAGGCAGGACTATTTGATACATCATGAAGCGAAATACAACTGAAATGCAATACAAGGAAATCATAAAAAGCAAATACATATGAAACTACCCCCATACCCATGTGCACCTAAAGGAGACAACCTCATATACAAAAGAAGGTTTGTCCTCTACTATGTGACGTGTGTGTGCACTAACTACTACCCCTCCTATGACTACTCCTGCGGGTCCGAGTACTGCGGGGTCGAGTCGATCCACTGGCGAATCTCGGCGGGAGTGGTCGAGTGCATCATCGGGGCATGTCCACCGCGGGCGAGGGCGCATAGATGGCCGTCGAGCCAACCTCGGCCGACCACCGTCTCCTCACTCCCAGCCCTCATCGGTGGAGGAGTGGGACCGAGCTCCAGCTGTACATGTGGGATGGCGGGTCCTCGGATGGGTCCGTCTCAGAAATCGGGACGCGGTACATACTCGGGGTACTCGCGTCTGGTGGCGTCTCGGGCTCCATGCGGAGGATCCGCTCATCGCGTGGCCTCGCTCGCTCAAAAATCCCGTTATGACGGTAAGGAAGGCGATCGGGGTGAAGCGGTAGCTCGGGACGGGGTGCGCGAAGGGTCGTCCCATGAACATGAATACTCTGGCAGTGCAGCGACCCTCAAAATGATATGACCAGTCCGGGTCATGGTGCGGCTCCCATACCGGGTGTCGATGAAGAGTACAAACGCCGCCATCTCAAGATATGACGGAAGAAAAGAGAGAGGGAATGAGAATCTTTCTAAAAGAATTCTCAGGGTTATCCCTACCTAGGTGTCATCGTCACATCCTCAGGAACCTTGGGTTTATTTCTAAAGGTGTGCATGCATATAATTTCCTTTTAAGTTAGTTTTCCAAAGTGGTATTTTATCCAAGGTCCGTCATATTTTATAATGCGTCTTTATATCTTAAGCATAAATACACTAATGATATGAATGCATCATAAGGTAACCCAAACAATAGAATGACTAGGAAACATTATAACATTGGCATAAGTATAGTTTATGTGACATTGTTAACTTTAACTTTCATCTCATGGGGCCGCCTCTAAAACTTCTCTAGGTTATGAGCTCATACCTTAACTAGTCGTCACTAGCTCTTACTTATCCTATGATAAGCGTAACATAATCCCGACTTAAAGTACGGGCTAGGGGGCAAATTAAGGATCTCCTTTCTAGGATCATTTCCTCTTTGAAACGCTTTGCTAGCCACGTGGGCCTCGCAATTTGTCCGCTTTGGCAGGCTGCATCTACACATACCCTCACGGATTTGTCTCCTCCTTGGGGGTGCTCGTCAACCGGTGTCACCCAGAGAAGCGGCGTCTCGGTGTTGCGTCACATTTATATTTTCATAAGCATTAAATCACAATTACCTCATCATTTATCATATTCATTTTTATCATGCATTCTCATGTAGCTTTTTCATAACATATATATCATCACATGAAACTTTCTCATAACATTAGTCACATAAAACTTTCACACAAACATCATCACATAGTCATATTTAACAATCATCCCCATAAGCTCATAGACATGTTATGTTATATCTCATAGTGCTTTAAACTTGATTATTATGAGTCTTAAACTTGCAAATTAATTATTCTTAACTTCTTTATACACCTATAGTTTGACAATTAATGAGTTATACAAATTTTATGCTCAAGAACTAATCCAAATAGCACTAAGTAGAATTTGGACAGCTTTATGTTTATGTGATTACGGAGTTCTAGAAATTACGGTTTAGATCTTTATCTCACATTCTAAGTTATTGATCATCAACACCTAGTCTCTTGGGACCTATAAGGTTATAACTAAGTATTTCTCACCTTACCCTATGGTCAAGAACATCTCTAAACCTCAAGAGTGCAGAAATCAAAATACTAACTTTACGGGTACCTAGAAGTCACAATAATGACCCTTTCTAAGTCTGGTTTGCTCCTAAGGTTTCAAGATTAAGTCCTAAACCAATTATGAGTCATTCCTACACATATAAACTAATTTAAAGCCATGGTTATTGACTCTAAACCTTGCTGGACAGAATCCAGAAAAATAAATCTTTAAGGGATCTAAAACTCTCAAATTAATTCTTTTTTAGTTCCTAACTTATCCTATCTTTCACATATGAGTTCTTAACATAATTATTACCCAAACATAAGCATATTAACATCATTATCACAGCTCATACAGTGGCCAAACATAGCAAGGCAGAACTAAACAACAACTCCATTTAAAGGCATTGAATCATAGTTTCTAAAGCACATAAAATACTAGTTTCTCTTGGAACCTTATCAAAACCTTCAAAACCCTTTTATGAACACTTTTATCATCTAAACTCATGAAAATACTTAATAGGGCAGTGGCTATATTATTTTCATCTCAAGAGGTCCTAAATTCATAACACTTAGTTCTACACATTCCTTATACTCATATAAGTTTAGAAAAATTATAAAACATAGTTTTCAATACTTGAAAACATTAAGGCCTCATAGGGCCGAAATATGAACCATAGGAAATAAATGTTTTAGACCTTTGTTTGAGATATCCTTGGGCAAGTCTTTGAGCTCTAGAATCATTAAAGTGATGACATAAAAATAAACATGCTCATGCACTTATTTTAGTTATTGCTAGAAAGTAAAGTGAGAGCATAAAATAAATATGTGGTGCAATATATTATTATCTTTGATATTTAGGTGAGGGCTTGAAATATAAATATGATAATGCAAGGCTTGAAACATAAACATGATAATGCAAGTTTATTCATTATCTTGGGATTTAGTGATAGCAAGGAAATAAACATGATATGCAAAGCTTAAAGTAAACATGATGCAAGTTTCATTTTTATGTTTAACTAGAGCTCATTTAAGACTTTAACAAGATAATAACCCCATACAATATCTCAAAGATCACAACACAAGAATCGAAAATCATATAAAAGAGAAAGAAAGTGAAGCTACATCAAGTTCTTTATTAAGTACCCAAAACCCCTATCTAGAGACAAATCTCTAGAACGTGCCGCCAACTTTAAGGTTGACAAGGGTAGGCTTGGGCTTTTAGAAATCCTTAGATTAATTTTCTTAAGTTGGAAAACCATGTGAGCTAGATAACATATAGATGAAGTTGTAAGAAAAGGAAAACTCAAGCTTTAGAGGTTTCTTTGAGATGAACACAATGTCATCATCTAGAAACTCTCATCATCAAGCTATCATGCTCAAATCAAGGCCTCATGGCCGAAAATGAAAGGAAAGGAAAGACAAAGGAAAGTTCAAAAAGAATCCAAGAGAAAACTAGAGAAAAACACTTTCTTGAGCAAAATAAAGTTTGAAAACAAATCCCTACCTAGTGATGAAGATAAAAGCTTGATCTTGAAGATGGAAATGAGATGAGCAACACCTCCTAGGATGGTGATGATGATTCGGCCTTGATGAGAGAAAAGAAAGAAAATGTGTTTCAAGTGGAGTTGTGTTTGAGGTGTGGTGTTTGAGAGGTTTGATGATGGTTCAAGGTTTTGGGGTGGTGTTTGATGGTTGAGAGGTGATGATGAGATGAAGAGATAAAGAAGATAAAGATGAAAAGAAAGGAAGAACACTCTTGGAATTTTGAGAGAAAAAGGAAAGACTAGCAAGATAACTCTAAAACTCTAAACTTTGCAAATGCTTCAAAGTGTAACAAGGCTAACACAAGCATCCTATTTATAGAAAAACAAAACCATGGAGGAGTGAATGGGGAGGGCTTTGGCCGTAGCTCTTGAGGGAGGAAGGAAGAGAAAATATCTCTTACACAAGGTCATTCAAGCATGGTTTGAAGTATGGAAGCTATGCTACAAAGTATGGCTTGATGTGAGTTAATTTCCTATCACATTTTTATGAATTTATGCTTCTAGAAATAATGCATGGCTGGAACTTTTCCAGCCACAATTAAATGGGAGAAATGGGTTGTTTTAATTATTTATTCATGTGGAAATTCAAGCTTGATTGAAAGTTATGACAAGGTATAGTGTATGTGACTTGAGGTATGGCCTTGGAGTGTTGAAAAATTGAACATGTGATGCATAATGGAGGAGGGCAGCTTGGCCAAGGCTGGACAGCAGAGTGGGAGGATGATTTGACCATTTAATTGTGTGTTAATGGTAGGTTTAGATGTGTATTAGCTTAGGTACAAGGTTAGGAATGATTAAGCTTAAGTTTAGGTAACTAAGAATGTGATTTAGGGAGTTTATGACAAGTTTAGGAGTGCTCATACATCATTAAAGAATTTAAAACTCATTTATGAATAAACAATGTGTAACACAATTCCATGATTTAAGGAATTGGAAAGAGAAAACACTATTCAAGATTCTATGACTAGGTGTCATAAAATTAAAATATGATTTTAGGTTGTAATTAAGTACTGTTTGGATCTAATCAACTTTAATAAATTATTTTGACTCTAGATTAATTAAGGAAATTAATTAACCTTCGATTAGAGCCTAATATTGCTTAGGTTTGCTTAATCGCGTGATTAAGCGTAAAAATACGAAACTAGGGGCAAAACCGTAATTTTGCACTAATTTTGCCCGAGACTTCAAAAATTAAAACTGAGGTCATAGAATACATAAAAACGCCTTTTAAAACCATCTGGAGAAGTTTCGGGTTCATCCTAAGACTTGCAAGCGGGTAAACCACCCCAGGGCCGTTTTGGTCATTTTGACCTGAAAACTCGAAAAACGAGATTTTCGATCCCGGGAAGGTACATAAGTTTTCTAATCCCCTTCCAACATTGAGTTTGCCCTTCGAGTACTGCCAAGACCGGCTTTCCTCGACTCAGTGAAAAAATGACCTCAGGGGCATTTTGGTCATTTTCACTCTAACAGAAAAATCGGGGCGTTACACTTTATGGATTGACGACTGTCCCCACAAACCAACACGGGTCCTTTCAGCATGCTTTGTCCTCACTCACATGCTTCCTGGGAAAACTTCCCAGGAGGTCACCCATCCCAAAATTACCCCAAGTCAAGCACACTTAACTGTGAAGTTCTTTCAGTTTAGGCTACCGAAATCAAGCACACTTAACTGTGAAGTTCTTTCAGTTTAGGCTACCGAAAAGAAGATGCATCTTGTTTTGGGATGGGTGACCTCCTGGGAAGTTTTCCCAGGAAGCGTGTGAGTGAGGACAAAGCATGCTGAAAGGACCCTTGTTGGTTTGTGAGACGATCGTCAATCCATAAAGCAGCAGGGGATGTTACAAAAACATCTCCAGCAGCTTGTAACATCAATTTATTAGTCTTTACTGTTCACTTTTGATTTGTTAGATTCGATAGTCTTTCTTGATCAAATGGTGGTAAAGGATATAGTATATGGTTGTGTTGAATGACAAGCAACAAAACCAACATTGTTGTATCAAATTTTATTTGCATTTTCACTTAATTGGGGAACGCCGTTTGACATGCTTATTTGTGTTTGTTTTCTAATTACCATGATATTCGCTTGTTTCGTTTGTGGGTATTCAATTATTCTTTATGGCATATGTAAAGTTAAAGCTTGTGGATCACAAGTTTAATATTGATCCTTTTTCTAATTTCAGGCAATGGACTTAGGGTCACCGTTGGAAGCAAGACGTTCTTCGGAGGCTAGTCATAAACCCCAAAATGAAGGACCAACATCATCTTCTAATCCCTAGGTTTTTTTTTCTTTGGATTATAAATCTATTGATGTCTAAGAGTTTTCTTTTATATATATATATATAGGATTTATGTTTACTTAACACCTTTAGCAAGATGGACTTGCATTTTATGCATTGGTTTGTACTTAATTTATTTTCTATTATATACTTGGAACAATTTGTTTGAATATTTTTATATACATTAATGAAATTGATTTTTGGTTATAAATAAAGGGATTCAAAGAAAATTACATAAAATGCAGTAGATAGAAAATGTTACTGAGATAAAAAAAAAAATCAAATATGCATTGGTATATAGTAGTAGCAGTTCCCAAAAAAAAAATGAATAAATAAATATTTCGTGGCGGTTCTAAACTGCCACAATATCAGTTCAACATATAATCTCAACCCATAGCGGCAGTTACACAAAGCGTCGCAAACCTAAGTTTTATGAATAACATCACGGCGGTTACAATCGCCACAAAATAAAGTATAAATAACACGACACCAATCTCAACCGCCGCTAAATTTTTTGCTAGTGTTTTTAAAAAATTAATTTGCCATTGTTCAACCGCCACCAAAACCGCTACAAAATAATGCCGGCGGTTGTTCTAGCGGTTGCTCAAAACCACTGCAAAATGGCCGGCAATGCTTGGGATTACGGTGGTTTTAGAACCGCCGCAAATACGCAAAACATAAAATGAACCGCCGCTAAATAGTTTTTTTGGTGTAGTGAGTGTTCATTTTTATAGAATTATTTCATTACAACAATTAAGTAATTAACTTTTATTTGCTAATTCAATGTTTGGTTGTCTTGGATATTGTTGTGTATAATGTCAAATCTTGTGCAAGTATATTTTTTTGGCATTCAATTCGAGTAAGTTTGATGGAATTACTTATGGATGGCATACGGACTGGTTTTATTATTCCTAAAATGTCCATATTAAGGAAAGACAAAATACTGACTCTAACCAAAATTAATTTATTTGATGTTGTAAGCCTGTAGCTTTAAACTATAGGCTGGCTTGTTTATTGGGTTTGTGTTTTGTGCCATCATCTAAAGTACAGTTTAGTGTTTAGAATAATTATAATAAATAACTAATCTAATTTGATTTACAAGACAAAAACAAATAAATAATAATAAAGAGATGCTACAATCATCCCCATCTCTACACTCCGCACTTGGCCACTCCACTACTTGCAAGGATGGGATTATGCTAAAGCACCAAGCTAAGGGTGATGGACAAGATGGAGATATGGAGGACATGTCCACTGGCTCTCCTGTAAAGCATAGGACATATTATTAGTTACTAAAAACAAGTTTAGGGAAGCATCGGTATTTAAAGGAGGCTGAGGACTCTGTGGTGAATAGACTAACCTTGCATCCATCTTCATCATCCATCTCACAAAAAAAAAATCCAAATCTTTAACCTCTTCCTTCTCACCACACTTTCATCATCAACACTTCATTCCTATTTGTTGAAGGCAAAGCAACATAGAGATTTAGAGTTTGTGAGATCAAAACACAAAGAAAAGTAAGCAATCAAAAATCCAATTCATCCTATATTTCTAGTGTTTCATCTGCCATTTGTTTTTTTCTTGAAGCCAACTTAATTTAGAATCCATCCCTTATCCCAACAAATATAGTGTCCCCTAACCATGAACAACCACCAACTGAAATTCCCAACCACAATAAACCCTAGCCAACAGAAGAATAATCCTTAGAATTATATTCAAATCATCATTCAAAACTAACCATGCAAAACCCATAAATTATAGGCCAAAAAAAAAAAATCAATCTCCAATACAATAGCCACAATTTAGTATAAACAATGCAGTCCAAATTTTTCAAAATAAAGACCAAGAGTAAGAATCCATGTCCTAGCATTACATAAAACCAACACAAAATCTAAGCCATAAGTAAAATAAACTAAAACATTTCGGCCACCAAAACGAAGAGTAAGACACAAGTAATATGCTCATGAAAATAGTTCATTCATCCTAAGTCCTCTGCCTCCTATAAAATATATAAACCAGCCAAAGCACAAATCCAAGCCTAAAAACTAGAAAACCCATTCAAATCAGCCCATCATCTACATCAACATAACCAAATAATCAAAATAAATTTATCATAGCCAGTAAAAAAGGAAAACAGAACCTGAGATGAGGAGATGAGGGGAAAGAAGGTCGCGACCTTCCCTTGGCCAATCTACCATGTCAGCCTTGGCGGCCAGCTTCCTCTCCACGTTGTGCAAACCAGAAACCAGCCCTCCGTTGTGTGCTTCTCATTCTGCAGCTAGCATTGTTGCATGATGGATCCTCACCAGTCGCGTTGCGATCTGCGCCCCATCACGATGCTAGCTGGCCCTTCCCCCTCTGCGATTCAGCCACCGCACGAACCCTCCTCCCTGCATGCATCTCATCTCAGTCCTTCCCTCTCTCTTTCTCATGTGTGTGTATGTGTCTCAGTGTGTGTATGTGTGAAAGTGTGTATCTGTTTGTGTTGGGCTCCTAAGTGAAGGAAACATGAAACCCCTCCCCTATTGTGTCTGGACAAGCATCCCTCCTCATCCTTCTTGCCTTATTGTTGTTTTATATGTGTGAACTCCTTTTTATGGACAAACTTTAGTCCTTCACTTCAATTGCTTACACTACAGCAAAACAGGAAAATACGGTAGTTTTTTTTGTAAATTATGGAGGTTACAACTGCTGTTTTTCTCAGCAAATGGCGGTTTAAGGAACCGCCGTAATTACCAATGCCATTCGATAAATTACGGCGGTTATAAAAAAACCGCCACAATCACACTGTATAACCACCATAATTCACGTGTATTGTGGTAGTTGAATTATGGCGGTTTCAAACCGCAGCAATTAGTGAAATATTTTTTAATAAAATTATGGCAGTTTGAAATCGCCACAATTTTCAGTAAAATATTTTTCAAAAATTTTTAAAACTAAAAGGAAGTCTCTTGTGTTTAAGAACAACCAAATGCACCCAATACCAATAGTCTCTATATAATCTACCTGCTCTCTCTCTCTCTCACTCTTTGTCGTAAACAGAAAAATTAATTTCTACAAGAATTGAAAACCCTACATATATAATCAATAATTCAAAACAATAATGTCTACAAATCTATTAGGTACATCCAACAAACATAAAAATAGAAACAGTTTCTAAAGCATACAAGTTATTGAGGTAATATGTTACTGCCAATGAATCACACAAACAATCACCTTGTAATTGACTACCCAGTGTACAAGATCATCGAGTATCAAACGCTTAACTATAAAGTGCTCACTGGCAGTGTTATTCATGCAAGTACTATGCTCAATGAAACCATCAGTGTTCCTTGTTAAATAGTAACCTAGAACAATCTATAAGATACAATGTGTCACAAACAAAAGCATAAAAGCTCTTGAAAAAAAAAATGAAGCAGCACTCAACAGGACATCTATACATATAGATGTCTAAACTATATCAAGTAAACCAAAGAAAATTTCATGATAAGTTATGACCTTATCAAGGACAGAATGTTAAATGCTCAGATATAGAAATTGCTCACGATTTTTTTCTTACAATAGAAACAGAAATTGTGGTATTGTGGAACATCAAAAAGCATAATTACAGAAGAAAAAATAGAAAGGATGAACCACAGAGTTCATCCATAGGACATAAGTGCAAAGATGTACATAAGTATATGCTTTACTACCAAAAATTGCATTTACTTTCTTTTTTTTTTGTTGATAAAACTGCATTTACAATTATCAAATTGAACCTTAGCTACCTAACTCTGGTATTCACTATTGCTACCTACTTTGTATTGCTAACCTCTGTTTTCTTATACCTATACTAAACATAAAATATATGTACTACTTTGTTTTCATTAAAATGATTAGAATTTATTATTTGGCAAGAAAATCACAACGTATTTAGACTTCATTGTCCTCTTATATGATTTGAGTCGGTTGCCTCATTATAGGGATAACTTTTATTTCTTTTTTATTTTCTGGTTAATTTCTATTACTTGCAGGACTTGATTGAACTTGAGGCATTATGTAAAAAAGATAAATAAATGACAGCAATGGTTCTTGGCTCGATTAGGACTAATCAGCAATTGGAGCTTGTAAAAACAAGTAATATTTAAGGATAAAATATAAGGGTAATGGCAAAAATGTCAAAGCCAAGAAGTATATTAGAGTGCAAGTATGCAAAACCAAAGATCAAAAACTTTAAAAACAAATGCTATTAGAAAGGTAACAAGAGACCTATCCAGCACTCCATTTTGGCACAAGGAGATATCTTTATTACATTTGGTGGATCAACACTAATGTTTAAACATAACACTAGAGCTACATATCCTGTCTTCATCCGCACCACAGAATCAGGAGTTAAATCAAAGCATACATCTGACCAAAAGATACAATTTGAAAATATCTTTCAGAGGCATTTTGTGTTCTTTCTTTCTCTCTCTAATTTTTTTTTTGGTTAAGGGGGAGAAGAGGGGAAAAATTTTATTCTAAGTATGAGGGAAAAGTGAAATATCAATACAAATCCAAGGACAAAACAAGACTTATCCTAAATAAGCAAATCTAAACAATACTCTCACTACCTACTTAAGAAAAACACTGCTCCAGTCAAGCAATTCCAGGAAAACTCACCCATTTTATCTAACTTCCTTATCAATTCCAAGCATCAGAAAATTAAAGAACGTTGCACATATAGCTATGACTGAGACCAATTAAAATTGAATTTGATAACCAATTCCATGCATAATAATATAACCAACTTCAAGCCGAATAAGAATTTTATAAGAGTTATTTGCTTCAATGATGACATATGCTATTAAGTCCATCTTTCAAGTGCACAAGAAATGCATATATATGTTGATTGCAGCCATATATATTTAGAGATAAATTATAGACATTTATAAAACAAATTCAAGCCACGTTCTAAAAATTCAAAGGCATAAAAATTTAGGCAAAATCATTAGACATTGGAAAAGAAATTGAGTATTTATATGGAAAAAAAAAGGTTTATACTTTATAAAAATATTTAAATGAAGAGCACACACCCGTACAAAGACAATTTTGTTTACCTTAGTTTATGTTACTGAATGCAAAGAAGATCTTGTCAAAACATAGTTTCCACCATCTCCAGCAAGAGGATTGGAAAGCCCTTTTGTATTAAATCCCTTTTGTATTGCCACTGAGTTAAAGCCAAAACAACTAGACAAAACGAAAGGAAGACATTGACTTGGGTCACAAATAGTGGCTCTGATAATGGTACTTTTGTATTAAATCAAACTAGCTTGTACAAATTGTTACATGGCAAGATTAATCCCATATCATCATTATTCAAACAAAAACTGCAGTAGTAAAATAAAGGGCAAGAATAAAGCATCTTCTCAAACTATCTTCCTGCCATTGTTTATGAGAACACATACATTACGACATTTACAATACAAGTATACAAACTAACCAAATGCATCTAGATTTGAAACTAAAACACCTTCAAATGGAAGAAAGATATAAAGTCAAGGTCAGCCATTAGCTTACCATATCTTATCAAATCAAGCTTATCCTCTTTTTTCCTCTTTTTCTCCACTCCCAGTAGCAAATTCCTTAATTTTATAGGTGACAATTCCCCAACACCCTGTACTAGAATTGCAATATAAGGTGCAATATGTATATAAAGCATTTTATCTCCTTTCAAAAAAGGTTGATCACAAAGAATAAATTCAAAAGCCCCAAGGACGAGTGAATTGAAATGGTATGAGTCTAAGAAACTTAATTGGAAGAAATTTTCATGTCATATAGTCAAGAAATAAATTATGATGGAAAATGGTAAAGTTTGAGATATGTATTGGAAAAGGAAAAAAAAAGCATAATACAAAACATTTGACATATTGACTTGAGTTTCTTTAATAACATTTCTCTCAAGCAAACTTTTCTTTTTTTGCATCAGGGACAAAAACATGTGCTTTATGTTGATCTGTAATTCTACTTTCTACATAAACAAGTATTATTTAAGATTGAAAATACATTTAAAGCATTGATTAGACAAGAAACAAGGTGCAGTAACTAGATTTCTAAGCACTGAAACTTGCTAAACACAAAAAGGAAAATGAACAAAAAATATTAACCATTGAAAAGTATAAGTTAATGAAACAATTACAGCTATAGAACTTCTGCACACAAATATAAATCAATGAAAGTTTTAACCATAAAGATCCAAAGTAAAACCTATAGGTAAATGTGATGCATGAACTGTTGCATCAGCCACCAAAATGATGAAATGTGTTTATCTCTAAGCTTACACCACTAACAAAAACACAAGAGACATATCTTTACTCAGTATACAATCCTATATCTTGCTAACAGTATATGGTATCCATTTTTCCACATATAACCCGTGAACTTAGCTTTTCAATAACAGGGGAGTATGATATGAAATCACATAAAGCAAGATGCTCTAAGCTACTAAAGAAACTTAATTATTTAGATATGAAAATGCTCTCTGGAAAACCTACAAGTGATACAAATTCTATTGAACAACCAAGACAGCCTTAAACTCTGGAAATGCTAATCTGTCCCAGCCAAGTTACCTGAGGAGATTCACATAAACAAGTTCAACCAATTCACATTTGCATTTTCAAACCCATAAGCTTCAACACAAGAACATACTACCTAAAGTTCCATTAAGGTATCAAAATTGGTACTCGCCTCTTCATATAAAGAAAATCTAACCAACAAATCATCACCTGAAACATAACAATTTTGCAATCAATGTAGCATACGATTTTACATTAGAGTAAAAATGACTGAAATGCCCCTGAGGTCATTTTCGGCCCGGAACTCGAGGATGGCCAACCTGATAGTCCTCGAGGGCCTAGCTCAATGTTTGAAGGGGATTAGTTGACTTGTGTGCCTTTCCGGGATAAAAAATCTCATTTTTTGAGATTTCATGTCAAAATGACCAAAATACCCCTGCTGTGTTTGACACAGATACGAGCGCCAGATGGACCCAAAACTTCTCCAGATGGTTTTAAAAAGTGTTTTTATGTATTATGTGACCTCAGTTTTGGTCTCGGTGGTCCCGGGCAATTTTTGTACAAAATTATGATTTTGCCCCTAGTTTAGTGTTTTTGAGCTTAATCGCTTGATTAAGCAAACCTAAGCAATATTACGCTCTAATCAAAGATTAATTAATTTCCTTAATTAATCTAGAGTCAAAATAATTTATTAAAGTTGATTAGAACCTAAGATTGCTTAATTTAAACTAAAATCTCATTTTAAATTCAAGATTCCTAGTCATGAAATCTTAAATAGTGTTTTTTTTCTCTAATTCCTTAAATCATGGAAATTTGTCTACATAGTTTATTCATAAAATGAATTTTAAATCCTCTAAATGTGTATGAGCACTCCTTAATCATGTCATAAAATTTCTAATCACATTCTTAGTTACCTAAACACATATTTAGGAATTCCTAACCTTGCACCTAAACTAATACACACTTAAACACATGTTTAGCATCAAATTAAACAAAAGAAATCTCCTCCTCTCTTCTAGAAGTGTACGGCTGCCCTCCCCCTCCATACCTCAAATTTTTGAAATTCAAATGTGATTTCAAGTCCATGACAAGCCTTACTTGGACCATGCTTTGCACCATGCTTACCATACTTCAAACCATGCTTGAATGACATTGTGTAAGAGATATTTTTCTCTCCCCATTGACCTAAATGCTATGGCCAGCCCTCCCCCTTGATGAGTCTCCATTTGTTTTTGTTTTCTATAAATACATGTGTTGAAGAACTTGTGTGAACCTTTAGATCATTTGCTAAGTTTTAGTTTTCAAGCATCCTTTGAGTTCTTTTCCTTTCCTCTCAAGTTCTTCATTTTCTCTCAAGTTCTTAAGAACTTCCTTTCATCTTCATCTTCTTCATTTCCTCTTTGCATCATCACCTCACAACCTCACACCACCACCTTAGATCATCATCAAAGCCCCTAAACACTCAACCTTAAACACAAACACATCCAAAACACATCTCCTTTCCTTTTTCCTCTTGGTGGCCGAAGCCATATCTCCACATTAGGAGGAGTTGTTCATCTCATTTTCATCCTCAAGACCAAGCTTTCATCTTGACTCTTGGTAGGAGTTGCTTTTAAGTTTTGTTTTTGCTCAAAAATGTGTTTTTCTCAAGGTTTCTCTTGGTTTCTTTTTGAGCTTTTCGTTGCTTTCCCTTTTCTTTTCTTTTCGGCCACTAGGCCTTGTTATTTACATGATGGCTTGATGATGAGTGCCTCTAGAGAATGACCTTGTGTTCATCTCCAAGAGACCTCTAAAGCTTGAGTTTTGTTCCTAAGCTAGTAAAGTTTTGGTTTTTCTTTCCTTTTCCTCTCCTACATGACTTCGGCCTCCATAGGTTTTCCATCAAAGATTTTGTTAAAAATTTTAAAGTGTCTCTATATTTATTTGATATCAAGAAATAATGTTGTTTGGGTTCTTTTAGATCATTTTCTTTAAAGCTTGATGATGTTGTTCAAACCATGAGTCTCCTTGAAACCATGGGTTCATGAACACTAGAGCTTGCTTTGCTTTGTTAAGATATGTTGGGTTATGTTTGATCTTTTAAAGTCTTGTGAGAGCTCTAGCAAAGATTAAAATGAATCTTACATCCATGTCTATGTTTATGCTTTGCACATCATGTTTACTTTCCTTGTTATCACTAAATGTCAAGAATAATAAATAAACTTGCATTATCATATTTATATTTCAAGTCTTGCATTATCATGTTTATATTTTCAAGTCCTCACCTAAATATTAAAGATAATAACAAGTTGCATCTCATATTTATTTTATGCTCTCACTTTATTTTTCCAATAAAAGATAAAATAAGTGTATAAGCATGTTTAAATTTATGTCATCACCTAAGAGAACCTAGAGCTCAAAGATTTGCCCATTTTATCTTGGGTAAAGTGAGAAAAGGATTGGTATTTTGCGAACAAAGATTTCGGCCATGTGGTATAAATGAGCCTAGTATGGGTTTTATCTAGCTACAAAGACCAACAAACTATGTTTTAAGGATTTTCTTAAGTCTAGTTAGAACTAGCATGCGACATCATTATGTTTCTATGTATTAAAACTCCTTGAGAATGAAATAAAGTAGCTACTGCCCTTGCAAGTATTTTGATGATTTTAATGAGATAAAAGTGTTTACTAATGAGTTTTTGAAAGTTCTAAAAAGGTTCCAAGAGAAACTAGTAATTTATGTGTTTTAGAAATCAAGTTTCATGCATTGTTTGATGGAGATGTTTTCAGTTCTGCCATGCTTGGTTGCTCACTATTTTATGCTGTTTTGATTATGATAATATGAGTATGATTATGTGTATTTAATGCTAAAATTCATTTGAGAAAGTTAGGATAAGTTAATAACTAGAAAGGAATTAATTTGAGACTTTTAAATCCCTTAGAAATGTAATTTTCTGGATTCTGTCTAGAAAGGTTTAAAATTAGAAATCATGGTTTATAATTAGTCTAAATGTGTAGGAACTACTCATAATTTATTTAGGACTTGATCTTGATGCTCCAGGAGCAAACCGAACTTAGAAAGGGTCAATGTTGTGACTCCTAGGTACCCGTAAAACGTAAATTATGGTTTCTGCACTCTTGAGATTTAGAATTGTTTATGATCATAGATTTGAGTGAGGAATAGTTAGATATGAGCCTATAGGTACCCGAGAGCTTAAGTTGTGATGTTAGACAACTTAGATTTCAAGTTAAAAGACCTTAAGGGTCAAAGCATAAGACATTAAGAGACTTTGATGTTTTAAGTTTGATAATGAATATGATATGTTGATGCATATGCCTTGATGATGCATGAGCTATGATGAAGTGTTTTATCAAAATGCTAAAGTTGAATGAGAAATGCATATGTGTAATGAGCTTGTGGCATAAAGTTGATTTGAAGGAAATTCGGTACACAGCTGTTATGCTACCGAATTTCCATCAAATCTAAAGGACTTGAGAATGTTTTTGAAGTATGATATGAGATTTAAAATCCTGGGTGACATCGGTTTGGCCGAGCATTCCCAGGAGATTTTTATGTGACAAAGCACTAAGACGCACTTTCCTGGGTGACACCGGTTCGGCCGAGCACCCCGAGGGGAGACAAATCCGTGAGGTTATGAGTAGATGCAGTCTACCAAAGTGGACAAATTGCTATGGCTAGATACCCACAAAGCGTTTCAAAGAGGGTATATCCTAAGAGAGGTGATCCCTAGCCCCCTAACCCGTACTCAAGGAGTCGGGATTATTTTATTATGTTTTGCTTATTCAGATAATAAGCAAGAGCTAGTGACGACTAGCTGAGGTATGAGCTCATAACCTAGATGTTTTCAGGGTGGCCCTATAATGCTATAGTATGATGATTTATGTCACAAAGTTGAGGAAAGTCCCACATGAAAGATTTATGCCCCTTTATGCACTTGAATGCTTCTTAATGATTATGATTTGTTGAGTTATTTGTTTAAAGCATTGCCATGCATTCATGCTTGATATGTTGCATTCATGACATTAAGATATATTCTAAAAGGAATGAACCTTGGATAATTAGTTTTATGAAATCTAATAATGAACCTTATATGCATCTACACCTTTTATAAATAAACCCAAGGTTCCTGAGGATGTGAACAATGTAACCTTAGATAGGAGATTCCTACTGAGATTATTTAGTAAGATTCTCACTCCTTTCTCTTCTTTTCCTCTCTTCCGTCACATCTTCAGAGCTCAATGGTGACTTTTGTGCTGTTCATCGACACTCCGACGTGGGAGGTGCATTTTGATCCAGACCACGGATCCTACCATTTTGAGGGACAGTGCACAGTTCGTGTTTTCATGTTCATAGGACGTCCCTTCGCTCACCCTGTATAGAGTTATCGCTTCTCCCCGATGTCTCCCTATGACGACGCTATGGTTTTTGAGCGCGCCCAGACGCGTGGCGAGAGGATTCTAAGGACGTATGCCGGAGGTTCGGCAACTCGTGACTTCCAGGACTATGTACCCCGATCCCCTAGCTTGGAGGACGACCCTTCGGAGGACCCACCGATGCGCATGTATAGCGAGAGCTCTGCCCACACTCCTCAATTCGTGAGGGGCGAGAGCGAGGAGACGGTTACGCAACCGAGATTGGCTAGGCAAGCTGAGATGCGCCCCCGCCGAGGAGCTCATGATCAGTCACTATGTGTACCTACTCCTGCCGCCCTGCGTCCGTGGATCGGTTTCATTCCGCCATACCCTAGGTTCCAGTAGCGTCTGTTTAGGGGAGGTCTAGTGCACACACTCACTCATAGATAGGATAAACCTTCTTTTGTCATGAGGTTATCCACCTTAGGTGCACTAGGGTAGGAGTTTTTATTTACGCCTTTCATGTGTTTCCGTTCATGTTGTACTTTCTTGTTATTTTCTTTGTGCTAAAAGCTCAGCCCAATTCTATAAGGGTGTGACTCTATGTATCTCTAATTATGTTTTTAATGGAATGTCTTCTTGTTGAATGTTTCTTTGTTGTGTTGACTTTTCTATGCCTTTATATATATATATATATATATATGTGTGTGTGTGTGTGTGTGTGTGTGTGTGTGATCATGTTGTGATTTATCTTTCCGTATCTCGATGAACGCGGTTCTCACTTTGATTTTATATTTCAAAAAAAAAAAATTACCCGTATTTTCCGCTAAGTATTTTAATAAAAGAACGAGACTAAGAAGTACTGACCTAATGATTAACCTAATGTGTTCTCTCTAATTAGGTTAAAAATTAGGGTGTTACAATCAAAACCAAAACCAAACTACAAAAAAGAACAAGAAATGAGTACAAATCAAAACTTAGAAGAATCAAACATTTCTCATGGTGCATTCGGTGAACTTCATATTGGAAAGCAGGGTAGTGTACTTGACTGGTGAGAAGGAGTAATCGCCATCGAAGCCGTAGTTAGTGGAAGTGGGTGACGAATAAGACAACGGGGAAGACCATGGCGAAAACACTGGTGATTGAAGAATCAGATAGCAAATGAAATGACGAGTGAGGGTTTTGGTGAAGAGGGAAGAAAAATCCCTAAAAATTGAGAGAAAATAAATTAATTTAACTCACATTCAAAAATTGAGGCGATGTCGTCGATGGTCACCAGAAAATAGAGGCCGCCGTGAGCTGTCTAACGCCCTGATTTCTTTGTCTGAATAAAATGACCAAAATACCCCTGAGGTCATTTTCGGCCCGGAATTCGAGGAAAGCCGGCCCGGAAGTCCTCAGAAGGCTAACTCAGTATTTGAAGAGGATTAGATGGTGTGTAAACCATTTTGGGAGCAAAAAGTTCGTTTTCTGATGTTTCGGGTCAAAATGACTAAAATACTCCTATTGTGTTTTAAGCAGGTATAAATGCCGGATGAGCCCGAAACTTCTCTAAATGGTTTTAAATGAAGTTTTTATGTATTCTGTGACATCAGTTTTAGTCCCGGTGATCCCGGGCAGTTTTTGAGAAAAATTACGATTTTGCCCCTAGCATAGTGTTTTTAAGCTTAATTGCGTAATTAAGCAAACCTAAGCAATATTAGGCTCTAATTGAAGATTAATTAATTTTCATAATTAATCTAGAGTCAAAATAATTTATTTAAGTTAATTAGAACAAAAAATTGCTTAAATTAAACTCAAACCTCTTTTTAAATTCAAGATTCCTAGTCTTGGAATCTTAAATAGTGTTTTCTCTCTCCAATTCCTTAAATTAAGGAATTATGTCTACATTGTTTATGCATAAAATGAATTTAAATCTCTCTAATGATGTATGAGCACTCCCTAATCATGTCATAAAATTCCTAATTACATTCTTAGTTACCGAAACACTTGATTAATAATTCCTAAACTCAAACCTAACCTAATACACACCTAAACACATGCTTAGCACACAATTAGAAGAACAAAACCTCTCCTCCCTCCTTCTAAACCACATAGCCACTCCTTCCCCATTTTCCACGTGTTGAAATTGTTTGCACACAATAGCCATACTTTGAGCCATGTTTGAGGCCTTACCTTCAACCATGCTTACCATACTTTCAAGCATGCTTCACCATGCTTCAAAAATTCAATCTCTCACCTCATGGAACATGAGGAGTGCTATGGCTAGCTCCTCCCCTTTTTGAGCCGTCATTGTTTTTGTTTTCTATAAATACATGTGTTAAGGAACTTGAAGGAACCTTCAGATCATTTGCTAAGTTTTAGTTTCAAGCTTTCTTGCAAGTTCTTTCCTTTTCTCCCTACATTTCCAAGAGCTTTTCTTCTTCTTCCTCCACCTTGAGCCACCATAGCACCATATAAAACACCACCCCACCACCTTAGATCATCATCAAAGCACCAAAACTCTCATCCTAAAACACAAACTCACTCAAAAACACATTCCTTTCCTTTTCTTTCCTCAAGGCTGAATCATCATCATCACATTAGGAGGAGTTGGTATTCTCATTTTCATCTCAAAGATCAAGTTTTCTTCCTCCTCTCAAGATTTCCTTGGTAGGGAGTTGTTCTAAAGTTTTTATTTTACTCAAAAATGCTTTGTTCTTAAAAGAAAAATGTTGTTTCTCTTGGTTTCTTTTTGGTTTGCTTCCTTATTTCCTTTTTTTGTTTTCGGCCTCAATGGCCTTGTTTCATTATCATGATAGTTTGATGATGAGTGTCTAAAGATGATGACTTTGAGTTCTTCTCAATGAGACCTCTAAAGCTTGAGCTTTCTTCCTTTAAAGTCCTATCTATTCTACTTAGCTCACTAATGATTTCAACTTAAGAAAATAACTATAAGGATTTCAATAAGCCCAAGGCCTACCCTTGTCAACCTTAAAGTTGGCCGGTACATTCTAGAGTTTGCTCTAGATAGGGGTGTTGGGTACTTAATAAAAAATATGATGTATTTTTCTTCTCATTTCCTTGTTTGGTTTCGGTTTCCTTGTTTCCTTTTCTTTAAAGTGATATTTTTAGTTTATTTCCTTGAGTTTGATGAGGATGTTCAAGAGCCATGAAGTTTCTTGGGAAACTTGGTTCAAGAACTCTAAATCTCACTTTGTTTGGTTAAGATGAGTGTTGGGTTGAGATTATGTTTCTCTAAAAGTCTTGTATGAGCTCTATGTTAAGTAAAAAGAACTTGCATCCATATTTATCTTTATGTCATCACTAAACTTGCAAGACTAAAGAATGAACTTGCATTCTCATGTTTATGTTTAAGTCATCACTAAACCTCTAAGATAATAATGAGCTTGCATAGCATATTTATTTTATGCTCTCACCTCATAATAAAGAGTAAAACAAAGTGCATTGCATATTCAAATTTATGTCATCACTTAAGGGATCTAGAGCTCATAGACTTGCCCATTATTATCTCAAACAAAGTTTGGAAATGAATGTATTTTACTCCCTTGATTTTCGTCCATGTGATGATGTTGAACTTGGTGTGAGTTTCATCTAGTCACAAGTGCCAAAACCTATGTTTTATAATTTTCTTAAGTTTAGATGATATCAAGAAATGTTCCAAGCATGGTTTTATGATTTAAACCCCTCTTGAGATTTATTTGAAATAGCTACTGCCCTTGTGTGTTCTAGGGTGATTTTAATGAAATAAATTGTTCTCAAAAGAGTTTTAGAAGCTTTGAAAATATTCCAAGAGAAACTAGTAATTTATATGTGCTTTAAATGAAAATTTTATGCTTTGTATGATGATGATGCCCACGGTTCTGCCTTGTCTACTTGCTCACTGTATGATGATGATTTAATCATGTTAGAATGTGTATATTCAAGTATATTTGATGTTGGAATTAATTTGAGAAAGCTAAGACAAGTTAGTAACTAGAAAAGAATTAAAATAAGAATTCTAGATCTCTTAGAAATGAAAATTCTGGATTCTATTCCAGCAAGGATAATATTAGTAATAATTTTTTATAATTAGTGTAAATGTGTAGGAATCACTCATAATTGGTTTAGGATTTGATCTTGATGCTATAGGAGAAAACCAAACTTAGAAAGGGTCAAAGTTGTGACCCCTAGGTACCCGTAATTAGCAAACTATAGATTTTGCACCATTGTGGTTAGAGTTATTTATGGACATAGAAATGAGTGAGGTCTCATTAGTTATGAACCTATAGGTATCCAAGAGGTTAAATTGTGATGATAGAGAACTTAGATTTCAAGAATCAAGACCTCAGGGGTCATGCATAAGACACCATGAGTTCCTTGATGCAATAAGTTTATTAATTCGAGTATGATGTGATGATGTATGTGTATGATGAGTGTCTTATGTGATTTTTTTATTAGAGAAGTTGAATGAGTAAAAGTGTATGTGTTATGAGTTTGTGGCATAAAGTAGATTTGAAGGGAATTCGGTATGCAACTGTTATGCTGCCGAATTTTCGTCAAATCTAAAGGACTTGAGAATGTTTTTGAGAATCATATGAGATAAAACCCTAGGTGACACAGGTTCGGCCGAGCACCCCCAGGAGATAAGTTTTTATGTGACAAAGCACTGAGACGTACTTCTCCCGCTACGGTGGGGAGAAGGCAAATTCGTGAGGGTATGAGTAAATGCAACTTACCAGAGTAGACAATTCGCTGTGCACTAGATGCCAATAAAGCATTTCAAAGAAGGTATACCCTATGAGAGGTGATCCTTATGCCCCCTAGCTCATACTCTAGTAGTCGGTATTATTTTTATGATTTCGCTTATCAAGAGGATAAGTAAGAACTAGTGATGACTAGTTGAGGTATGAGCTCATAACCTAGATGGTGTTTTAGGGTGGCCCTATGATGCTAAAGTATAATGTTCTAAAGTCACAATATTAAGGAAAGTTCCACTTGAAAGTTTATATGCCGCTTGTATGCTTCTTGATGTTGTGATTTATTGAATTACTTGTATAAGGTATTACCATGCATTCATGCTTTAAAATGTTGCATTCATAACCTTAAAATGCATTATAAAAGGAATGAACCTTGGACAATTAAGTTTCATAAACCTAATAAGAGACTTATATGCATGCTCACCTTTTTGGATAATGAACCCAAGGTTCCTGAGGATGTGTATAATGTAACCCTAGTTAGGAGATTCCCTACTGAGTTTCTTTAGCAAGATTCTCACTCCCTTTTCTTTCCCTCTATTCCTCCTGTCACATCTTCAGATCATGGCGATGTTCGTGGTTTTTGTCGACATTCCGACATGGGAGGTGCACTTTGATCCAAATCACGGATCATACCATTTTGAGGGATGATGCACTGTTTGAGTCTTCATGTACATAGGACGTCCCTTCGCATACCCTGTACAGAGCTACCGGTTCTCCCTAACATCTCCTTTTGGCGACGACCTGATCTTTGAGCGCACATGCCCTTATGATGAGCAGATCCAATGCGCTCGTCCATCTGCCTCAGTTGTATGCGACTACCTGGAGTATGTACCTCGGTCGAGGAGGTTGGAGACGGACCTATTCGAGGACTCGGCGACACACATATACTCGAAGAGTTCTGCCCCCACTCCCCCATTCAAGCGAAAAGGGAAGTGAGGAAACGGTGATGTAGCTGAGGTTAGCGAGGAGGGCCGAGATGTGCCCTTGTCGTATAGGACATATCTAGCTGCCCTGCATCCGTTCCCCCACCTGCTTGTTCACATCCAAGGAGCTCGTGCAGTTCCTTGGTTACATACCTCCGTCACCCAAGGATCACTACCGCCAATAGTAGAGTGTCTCGAGGGGAGCTAGTGAACACACACACACATATAGATAGGATAAACCTTCTTTTGTTATGAGATTATCCACTTTAGGTGCACTAGGGTAGAAGTGCTTTTATTTTACGTTTTCCTTGTATTTCCATACATTGTATTCTCTTTTCTATTATATTTGCATTATCATGTATCAAACTAAGTCCCACCTTCGGGTGGGCATATTATGAATATTAATGAAGTATTATCTTGATGTTCTATTGATCATTGTTGTGAAGTTTTCTTATGTTCATGATTGCGCTTACTTTTATATTTGAGTTGTGCTTTATTATCGACGCTTGTTCTAGTTCTACGCGGCTCTCACTTTGCTTTATGTTTTTCAAAAAAAAATTTTACTCATATTTTCCGCTAAGCATTTTAAAGAATAAGACTAAGAAGTAATAACCTAATGATTAACCTAAATATGTTATAGGAATATTAGGTTAAAATTAGGATGTTACAAGCTGCCACCGTTAGTTGAAGATGCTAAATGTAAACTAGGGAGCAGAAAGCACCGCGACCACAATGTGAAGGCACAACGAGGTTAGGGTGAGCTGATGATTACCGTTTTGTGGCCATGCGTTGCCTGTACCTGCTTAGTAGCTGCTTCGGCATCTTGCCCTTTCCTGCAAATGTTGCTTCACGGAGCTACGTCTACTGTGCTACCGAGAGCTGTGATCACCTCGCCGCTTGGAGCTGTGGATGCATCGTCACTTGGATCCGCAGCTATCTCGTAATTTGGAGCTGTGGTGGCCTCACCAACAGCGACAGTCTTACCATAAAAAATCGCGCATCTAATTTAGGCTTCAATGGCGGTCGTTTCATCCTCAAACTCAGTAACTCTGCTATGAGCTTCAATCTGATGCTCTAGTGGTGGTGGTGAATTTGTATTGAAAGGGTAGGCTAGATTTGGAAAGTGGAGGGTTGTGATACTATGGTTGTGAAAATGGTGTAAAGGGAGGTTAGTTGAATTGGGTAGAGATGGTTGTGCTTGAGACGGGAGGGAATGGTGGATATGGTGGTCTCTATGGACAAGATGGCATCAAAGAACTCATGTGTGGTGTGCTGATGCAAGCAGCAGCAGTCGTGGTGGCTCGAGGTTGAATCGAGAATGAAGAATGTGAAAGCAAAATGCTAATTGAAAGAGAAGGCTGAAAAAATTGGGGTGAAATAAGGGGGAAGTGTGAGTGCGTGAGACAACCATATAGCATAATGAAAAGTAAAATAAGGCGGCTCTAGTTCTTTGAACCGCCATTTTTATTATTGAAAATATGGCGGTGACAAAATCCGCTGTAATTTACCAAAATTATGGCGGTTTTGAAGAACCGCCATAAATAAACCGCCATAATTTACATGATTTTTTATAGTGTTACTTTTAAACTATTATTTTATGTGAGTGTGGGTGTGGGGTGTCGCTATGCAAGTGTGTGTAAGTGACAGCCACAAAACCAAACAATGAGAGAAAGTTGTAACTATGTGCTTGTGAGAGAAAAGTTCGAGAGACCAATGCATGCTTCCGTGTGTTGAAGAGCTTCCTTACTTAATTATTATTTTACTCTAATATCTTATGATTGACATAGGAACTTTCAAGATTGCGCTCCATGTGCTTTCCTTTTCATTTAGTAAATTTATTCTATGCAGAATTCCTTTTGAGATAGCATTCTGCCCCATTCCCTTTACTTGCCTTTAAATCCATTATTTTATGTGTGACTATGTGTATGTCTCGCTGAACAATGAGTATGGGACAACCACAAACCCAAAGAAAGGAAGAAACTCATGCTAGTTGGATATGCTATAGCTAGCAAAATTTTTAACCCATACTTCATTGAACCAACCACGATTTCTTCCCTTTCTTTGATGAATGTGTAGCGTCCAGGAGTAAGAGAGGGAGAGAGCTCTGCTTGTCTAAATAAATACAATAATGATGATGATGATGATAATAATAATAATAATATGCAATGCTCTTTAAGTTAGTATATTTATAAGATGTTTCCATTGAAATTTTATTTTAGGCTGCTCTAATATTGATAGTTAGGTAGTTCTTTAGTTTGGTTAATTCATTAAAATAAAATAATAGTGATTAACTCAATTTAATTGTTTGCATTAATTCTCAATTCGTTCTGGACCCATTTGGCCCCTTAATTAATCTGACATTATCTCATAGTAGTTAGCAAGGTTATAATAAACTTTCAAAATAAATAGTATGTGATTATATTTAAATGCTAAGTGAAATAATACCCATTACTACCTTGTTTACCCATCTATGACATGATATTGTGATTTATCACACCTCGTGTAGGAGAAAGATATTACCCTTTGTGTGTGAGTGTGTATATATATATATATTAGTAGGGCGGTTCTAATACTAGACTTTGAGTAGCATTTTAAAGGACATACTGATAAGTATTAGTTATTTCATTATTTTAAATATTTTGCGCTAAATGATGTATATAGTGACAATATTATTATAGATCTACAAGTATTTTGCAATACTGATACAAAAATTTCTTTCTATTGATGCTTAATATTTTGGTTAATGGTTTGATATTCTAAATTCCTTTGCAAGGAAAATAAAGCCAATCAACCGAATGATAATTTTAGAGAACGACGTGGCTTTGAGTTCCTCATTGCACCAGGGGATACGTCGGTGTAGCTAATAGCTATCAAGCCAAAATTTATTTTTCCTAAAAACCTTATTACTATTATTATTATTATTATATTCCTCTTATTTTATTCTGGTACATAAAATGTTAAATCACGAGTTATTCGATTTCTTTCTTTCCTAAATTGTACCTAGACTATTGATATTATGAGTTATGATGATTTGTGGCATGATATGACAAATTGAGATACATGATTGATGTGTTTTATGAGCATGAAATGTTAAATGTTAAGTTATGATAATGACCATGATTATATATGCTCATACTTGCATCTCTAAGTAATATGTTAAGATTTAACATGACATAAAACACGTGGGAATGAACCTCTAGACTCTAGGAATTAATGGTTATAAGAGGTGATCCACAAGAGGAAACAATCCTATAGACTCCAGGAATTAATGGTTATGTTAGGTGATCCTTAAACCTCCTAACCCATACTCTGGGAGTCGGGATTTAAACTTATCATAGGATAAGTAGCTTATCACAAGGTAAGCAAAAACTAGTTACAACTAGTTTAAGGTATGAGCTCATAACCTAGAACTCTCAAGAAAAGAGAGTATTAGGGAGGCCCTTTGAAAGAGAATACAGAAAGATAAGTCACCTAAAATAATAAGGAGAAAAAGTTGAATCATGATAGTTTATGTTCTTTCTGCCATACTAAATTGTTGAGTTTGTAATGTATTGCATATGATATTGATGTACATTCATGATGAGGTGAGATGTGTTTATAGAATCATGCTAAAAGACAAGAACCTCGGCTAATAGCTTTTAAACTAATAAATGATCTTTATAATGTCCACTATTTTCATAATGAAACCTGAGGTTCCTGGAGAAGAAGATGATGACACCTATTCGGGGGCAAGAGCCCTATTAGGATACCTGTTCAAGTTTCTTATTCCCTCTCTTTTCTTTCCATCTCATCTTCAGAGGGCAATGGTCACATTCGTGCTTTGCATTGAGGCTTCCCCCTGGAAAATGCATTTCAATCCCATCAACAAGTCCTATCATTTTGTGGGTCAATGTGCTATCCGTCTATTTGTTTTCTTAAATTATCCCTTCGCACACCCGATTACTAGTTTATGGTTTTCTACCACTACTCCCTTTACCAATGACTTTGTTTTTTTATCATGCATGCTCGCACACAAAGTAATTTCCTCATGGCAGTATTGCCGTATCTGCCACCAGTGACTTCCCTGTTTACACACCTCGATCACCTCCTCAACCTGCCGACCCGTGGTCAAATCCATCAGAGGAGTCTCCATCTCAGCATTCTTCAAGAGGTTCCGTACCCACCATACCATAGGAGATAGGACATAACAACGATGGAGAGGCTTCAGTGGTGCAGCCTATGAGGGGAGTCCAGCATGTTGGTAAAGGAGCCACCCGTCCATGCCGAGGAGCTCATGTTCACCCCATGGGTCATCTTGCTACTCCTACTAGCCCTGCTCATGGTTTTGGCTACCTTTCTCTATCCCAGGAGAATCGCTAGTAATAGGGCAATATTAGTTTTCATGCTTGTACTGTGGATAACTGTTCTTGGCCTAAACCCGGTTAGCAGGCGTAACACTATCATAGTAGTTTGTTTTTGTGTGAAATGTGTAATGGTTGAAGCTTATGTTACGTATATACATACGATGGTGCGATTATGTTCCTAAGGTTATTAATTTTATATGTTACATATATCTGTGAGAAGTTTTACTTATATGCACGGCTCACATTTTGTTTTAACAAGTTCAAACAAAAAAATTTATCCATATTTTCACTAAAGTGTTCCCAAGTTAAAAGATTAGGACTAAAACAAAAGAGTAATGATTAATATTTAACTTGAACACATCTTAGGCATGTTAGGTTAAATATTAGGGTGTTACACCTGCCATTGATTGAGTTTGCATATAGCAATAGTTATCATGCAAGCATCGATGTGGTGCCATACGAGGCTTTATATGGAAGGAAGTGTCAATCCCTTTAGTGTTGGTACAAGCTCAAGCAGAGCATGTTAGGACTTGAAGTGGTAAGAGAAACAACGGAGCAAATCAAGAGGATTAGGGATAAAATTCTTATTGCTCAAAGTCAACAAAAAAGCTATGCAGATAAATGGCAAAAGTCGTTGGAGTTCCAAGAAAGAAAACATGTGTTCCTTAGGATCACCCCCATAACAGGCGTAGGATAATCCATGAGAGTCAACAAGTTGAGCCCCTGATTTCTTGGTCCCTTTGAAATCCTTAATAGAGTCGGACCAGTAGCATACCAAATAGCCTTACCACCCAATTTGTCTAACCTTCACGATGTCTTCCATGTCTCACAATTAAGGAAGTACTAGTCTGACCCTAGTCATGTGTTAGAGCTAGAACAATTACAATTAAGGGAGGACCTGACCTTTAACCTACCGCCTACAAGGATCATGGACAGAGGAGTCAAGCAATTGTGGAATAAGACTTTACTGTTAGGAAAAATGGCGTGGGGACAATGAAAAGTAGAAGAATTTACATGCGAATTGGTATCAGAGATGAAGACGTCGTATCACAAACTATTCACAAGTAACGAATTTCAAGGGTGAAATTCTTTTTAAGAAGGGGAGAAACATAACACCCCAATTGTTCCTACTTAGCAAAAAATGGCCAAAATACCCCTTGGTCATTTTTGTGTAAAAACCAAGGCCAGCCAACCTCGGTCATCCCCAAAAGGATATTTTGATATTAAGAATAGGTTACATAAGGATTAGATAGAAATCTGTGCAAAAATTACAATACGCAATTTTTCCCATGTAAAAATGACCAAAATGTCCTTGAGGTCATTTTTGCCTGAAAATTGAGGGCAGCCGACCCAGGCTATCCTCGAGGGATAGATTTAATGTTTGAAGGAGATTAGATGTGTTAGAAATAATAATAGAGATGAAAGTCTCAATTTCTGGACTTTTTGCACAAAATGACCACAATACCCCTATAGTGATTTAATGCGAGATTAGGTGCCAACTGGACTTGGTTTTTTCCTGGAGGTTAGAAATGTCAATTTTAAGGGGTTAACAATGTCTGAAAAGGTCCCGATGGTCCCAGGGAGTTTTTATGTAAAATTACCATTTTGCCCCTAGTTAGTGCAAAATGAGCTTAATTAAGTAATTAAGGAACTAAATACAATATTAATCTAATTATTAATCTTGAGTAAAAAATAATTAATTAAGGTTAATTAGGGCCTAAGAATGCTTAAGGAAAGTCAAAATCTCAATCTTAATCAAAGAGCTCTTAAGACATAAAGAAAGTCAAAAAGTGAATAGTGTTTTCTCTCTTCATTTACTTAAAATTAGGAGTTGTGCTCCCATTTGAATTTCAAATTAATCATGCTTAATTCAAACTAAATGAGCAATATAATGCTCTAATCATGTCTTGAATTCCTAAACACATGATTACTAACTCAAACACTTAATTACCAATCCCCAAACATTTGCCTAACCAAACTTACCTCTAATACACACCCTAACCCACATGAAATGAAATATTTCTTCCTCCAAACTAGCCAAGAGGCCACGGCCTCCTCCCCCTCAAACTCCCTCATATTTATTCTTTTTATAACATAAATGTCTCATTTCTCACCACCTACTTTTTTGGCAAAACTTTTGTGACAAAAAAGTATTCTTACTTTTTTTCAAACTCAAGTTTTCTTTCTTCTCGTCCACCTTCAAGATACCTTCTTCCTCCATCTCCTCTCCACCTCAAACCACCACACACCATCACAAGCCACCTCCTAGACACAAAACCTTTACATTCCCAATCTTAACAACACAAAAAAAATCCTTTCCATTCCCAAGCTCAACAACACAAGAAAAATCTTTCCTCTTATTTTCTTCCTCTTGGCTGAACCTAGATCTACCTTCAAGAGAAGATTTTTCTTCTCATTTTCTTTACAAGAGATCAAGCTTCCTCCTTTTCTTCAAGAAGATAACTTTGGTACGGTTTTATTTTGACTTCTTTACCTTATCTTTGTTTTGTTTTTCGGGTTTGGTGTTGAATGGATGGACAAGTTCCTTTTTGTTTTTCTTTTCTTTCATTTTGGTTTGGATGTTCTTCTTCCTTTATGTTTTTTTACTTTGACCTTTCCTTTTCTTTCATATTTCGATTTTGGTTTTGCATGGATGGTTGAAAATATGGCTTAATGATGAGAGCTTTTGATGGTGGTTTTGACACCACCATGTATAAGGTCTCTAGAGCCTAAGGTTTTTGGTTCTTCTCTTTCCTTCCTTTTCAATTTTATCTCTTTTCTTTTTTCCTTGTATTTTCAGTTTGAGTTTCCTTTGTCTCCATGTTATTTTTGGTTTTGTTAGGTGGCTTGATCATGAGGGAGCTTGATGGAGGTTTTGATACCATCATGAGCTTGACCTCTAAAGCCCAAGATCTAGTTTTATTTTCGGTTTTCAATGATCATGAGAAATGGAATATTGTTGGTTGGTTTTTTCCTCTTTGTCTATTTCTTTTTGAGCTTGATGTTGATTCCAAGAAATGAGGTTCTTGGAACCATGGTGTTAGAGGACTCTAAAGCTCACTTCCACTATGTTAAGATTGATTTAGGGGTTAAGAGTTTTGTTTCTTTAAAGTCTTGTAATGAGCTCTAGTAAGATATAAAAATGAACTTGCATTCATGTTTATGTTTCAAGTCCTTGCATCTCATGTTTATGTTTCAATGGCTTGCATATCGTATTTATTTTCAAGCCATTACTTTAAATCTCAAAGACTTAAAAAGAAACTTGCATCTTATGTTTATGTTTCAGTACCTTGCATATCATGTTTACTTTCAAGTCATCACCTTAAATTTTAAGATTTAAAAAGCAACTTTCATCTCATGTTTATATTCAAGTCTTTCACATCATATCTATATTTCAAAGCCATCACCTTATAATGACGAAGATTAAAAATGAGGATGCATAACATGCTTATGATTCTTGTTATCACTTAAATTCCTAGAGCTCAAGACTTGGTCATTGTATCTCATTTGGAAGTTTTGGTCATGGACATAATCTTGAGGATGTATTTTCGGCCTGATGATAATGATGGAATTGGAATGAGTTTTATTTTATTTTAAAGATCTAAAATTGGGTCTTAGAATTTTTGAAAATATTGGAAACTCTCAAAGTAGTAAAAATGTGATCATTATGTATAAAACCTCCTTGATGAGATTTTGATTTTTGCTACTGTTCTTAAAGGTTATTATTTATGTTTTCAAAGGGGTAAAATGGATTCAAGTGTTTCTAATGCCTTAGAATAATTTTTGGGAGAAACTAGTAACTAGAAATGTCTAAAAAAAAAAATTCTTGGAAAGCTTTTAGAAATTAAAATTGTGGCTATTGTTTTGTTTTATTTAAATCTAAAATATGTTGTTTGGGACTACTTAATTGGGCATAAATTACAAAGAAATTAGTGTAATAAATATTTTTGGCATCCTAGGGAAAACTATTATCAAGAAAATATTAAAAATGGGATTTCTAATGCATCTAGAAATTAAAATTGTAGCTATGGTTTTAATAATATAAAATCTATAAGTTGCTGTTAGGAATGACTTATATGTGTAAATATTACCATTAATTGATGTAAAAAATGATTTCTAGCATCTTAGGAAAAGACTAGAAACTAGAAAGGACCAAAAATGTGGTTTTCAAGACTTCTAGGAGTTGAGAATTATAGCAACTGTTGTAACACACTATTTTCTAGAAAAAAAAAAAAAATTCTGTTTGGGACTGAATTTATGTGTAAAAATTTCTATTATTTGTGGGGACAATTAATTTTGACACCTTAGGAAAAGCCAGTAACTAGAAAGGGTCAAAGACGTAACTTCTAGATCCCCAAAATTGTGTATTTTTTAAACTTGCCAAAACTGTCCAGCATTGTTTGAAACTGTTCATAGGGTTAATAATTAGTGGGAATCATGATAATTGGTCTCTTAGATCCCCAAAAGATCAGTTACGGGTATTAGGTTAAGCCGAGTTACAATTTTGACCCATTTGGGGCTAAAAGAGTAATTACCGACAACTTGAGGATAATGATGTGAATGATATTTGTGGTGATTCTTAGTACTCTGTAAATGTGTGTGTATATTCTGTTGAGTATTTTATATGCATTAGCTGAGCCCGGTCCTTAATTTCGACATACTGGGTAGGAGCATGTTTACTTTTCAATAAAATGTTGATGATATGTGCTTATGAATATATGTAAGTGAGGCATGACTATGTGATTAATTGTGGCATGTTAGGATTATGATTGGTTAATTTAGATGCATGTTTGATATGATATATCACCTAAAATAGATTTGGGGAAAATTCATTACCAGCCGTTATGTTGACGTATTTCCGTTAAAACTATAAACTTAGAAAGATTTATGAAGATTATGAGCATAAAGTGTTAAATGAATAGCTGTGATAATACTCATAATCATATGCTCATGCATGCATCTCGGATTAACATGTTAAAATTATAGGTGAAATAAGACACATGGAAATGATCCTTTAGACTCCAGGAATTAATGGTTATGAGAGGTGATCCAATGAGGACTCTTTAGACTCCAGGAATTAATGGTTATGAAAGGTGTTCCTATGCCCCCTATCCTGCACTTTTGGAGTCAGGAAATTGCTTATCGCAGGATAAGTATAGACTAGTGACGACTAGTTTAGGTATGAGCTCATAAACTAGAACTCTCAAAAAAGGAAAGCATTTGAGTGGCCCCAATAAAGGAAAGAATAATGTATTTAAGTCAACTAAGAGAACAAACGAGGAAGAATTTATGTGAAATGATTATGTACATTATGTTATGTTCATTTAGTATAACTCTTGTGGTATGTTGCATATGGCATCGACATGCATTCATGACATGGAATATTGCATCCATGACATTAAGACTCATGATAAAAGACACAAACCTTGGATAACAATATTTGGAACTTAGTAAATGAACTTTGTACATGCTCACCATTTTCATAATGAAACCTAAGGTTCCTGCGGACGTAGATGATGACACATATTAGGAGAATAGTACCCTACTGAGATTTTTATATAAGTTTCTCATCCCTTCTTTCTTTCATTCTATCTCATCTTCAGAGGCTAATGGCATTGTTCATGAACTTCGTTGACACTCCCCTTGGGAGTTTCACTTTGACACTACACACCAGATGTTTTACTTCATGGGTCGATGTGTTGTATGCCTTTTTGCCTTCATAAAACGCCCGATTGTACACCCTGTCACTAGCTTTAGGTTCTGTCCTGCCACTCCATTCACTAATGATCTGATTTTCGAGCGTGCTCTCTCGCGTAGGGAGTAGATCGGTCGCACCCGCACTTCTGCCTCAACCATTCGAGATTATCATGAGTATATCCCACGTTCACTTCCTCATTCGACCGAGCCTATGATAGATCCCACAGTAGAGTCACTATCCCAGCACTCCTCTAGTGGTTTTTCCCTTACTATCCCCATGGAGATTGAAAAAGATAGCGATGGAGAGTCCACCATTACACGGTAGCTAAAGGGAGCTACATTGGTTCATCAAGGAGTTACTCGCCCCTGTCGAGATGCCTACGCTCGTCCTGTCATGTGCCTTGGTACTGCCGATAAGCTAGCTTGTGTCATTGGTTATCTTCCTCCCTCTCAGTAGGGACATACTTGGGAGTCGATGATGGACCCTGTTGGAGTGCCTGAGCACATGTTATGGATAGCTTTCTTTTGCTTCATTTGTTTTGAGGTTATCTTACATTGGTGCACTACGGTAGACTTAGTGGAGGAGAGAGGTTCTTAGCTAGTTTACTTTCTGCTTATCTTTATGTATTTCCCTTATCGACTATGGATTATTGTACTACCCTAACCATTACTAGTGGGGATGATACAACTTATGCTGTATGCTTGTTTAGTGTGCGAAATGGAACTATGATATTGATATTATATGAATCTATGACGGTTATCTATGTTTGTGTTGTTGTGATAATTGTGTCTAGAGTATGTATATGGCATGATTTGTTTACTATCTACTTGTTACGGGATGAATGATGTTATTTATTTTGGTACGCGAGGCTCACGCTTTTGTTTTTAAATTCAAAAAAAAATTTACCCATATTTTTGTTAAGTATTTTACAAATGTAAGGTTAAGAACTGGAACAAATGAGTAATAACTAATAATTAACTTAAATATGTCCAAGGCATGTTAGGTTAAATATTAGGGTGTTACATTTAGTTAGTAGAGATACGGAGAGATACTGTGAGTTAACCACAATTATTTCGTTAACCTTGATAAACCAAGGCTGCTAGGGGGAATTTTATTCTATTTTAGATTAACTCACCAGGGACACGGTTCGCCATGGACCGTTAAGATTACAAATAGAAGCTCTTGTCCTCTAAGGACTGAGCACCAATTTACAATTTGTGATTTTATAGCTTTTATTATTATATATGTATTTATCATATTCAGCAAAAATTGTTTCTAGATTCTCTACTGCACCATCAATTAAATGATTTCATGATTGATTATGGCTTAGAAATTCTTGTTTATAAATCTATGGAACGAAAAGCTTTTTCTTAGCTAGATATATATGTAAATACCAAATGATATGTGTTGCTGCATGTACATTGCATTATATATTTTCTTTTGGTTGTCCCTGTAACACCCTAATATTCAACCCAATACTCCTAGAATGTACTGAGGCTAAATATTAGTCATTACCTCTTGTTTCAGTTCATTTATCATTGAAAATACTTACTAAAATACGAGCCCAATTTTTTTTTTCTTTTTAAAACCTTGATAAAGTATGAGCCGCGTGTAGTATATACAAGTGATAATAAAGAATGTGGAAATCTAAATATCAAGAAGGCTCCACAAAGAACATAACACCACATATATATAACTACCCACCTAAAGGTGAGTTAAGCTTGGGTACATGAAGATAAAATGCTAATGCATAAGGAACAAAATACATAGGAAACAAACCTACATAGTGCACCTAAGGTAGACAGCCTTTTCAACAAAAGAAGGTTATCATAACTAGTGAGATGTGTGTGCACTAAAGCTCCAAGAGTCGTCTACGGCTGATGGTCCGGGAGTGGGGGGACGCATCCAATCCACTGTCGAAGCTTGGCTGGAACAGCTACACCAGATAGTCGCATATGACCTCCACATCTAGGGCGCATGGCTGGCCTCCTCAAAATAATACAATCCACTCTCCGGATCATAGTGGAGCTCCCATGTGGGCGTGTCAACGAGCAGGATGAAGGTCACCATTGGAATCTGAAGACGTGACGGAAGAAAAGGTAGGGGGAGTGAGAATCTTTACTAAAGAAACTCAGTAGGGTTTTCCTGCTATCTAGGTGTCATCATCTATGTAACACCCTAAATCTTAACCTAATACTACTAGTATGTATTCAGGTTAATCCTTAGAATATTACCTCTTGGTTTCATCTTTTACTTCGAAAATACTTAGCGGAAATATGGGTAAAATTTTTCTTTTTTGAATTAAACCAAAGTGAGAGCCACGCACGATTCTTTGAATGGGAATTCATACAAGTCATATGAGAAAATTATAATAAAACACATAAATAACATGGATACATCAACTGAATATATATAGATAATGTGCCTACCAAAAGGCAGGACTATTCGGTACATAGAAGAATGGAATACAACTGAAAAGTAAATACAAGGAAATCATAAAAGCAACACCCATACCCATGTGCACCTAGAGTAGACAACCTCATATACAAAAGAAGGTTTGTCCTTAACTATGTGGTGTGTGTGCACTAGCTACTACCCATCCTATGCACCTACTCCTGCTGGTCCGAGTACTGAGGGGTGGAATAGATCCACTGGTGGATCTCGGCGGGAGTGGTCGTGCAGATCATCGGAGCGTGTCCACCGCAGCGAGGGCGCATGGATGGCCTACAAGCCAACCTCGGCTGGACCACCGTCTCCTCACTCCCAGCCCTCATCGGTGGGGGAGCGGGGCTGGAGCTCTAACTGTACATGTGCGAGGGCGGGTCCTCTGATGGATCCATCTCCGAATACTGAGTCCGGGGCACGTACTCTGGGTAGTCACGTACGCCTGACGCCTCGGACTGCATGCGGAGGATCTGCTCATAGCGTGGTATAGCTCGCTCGAAAATCATGTTATGATGGTAGGGTGGTAGGGGGCAGTCGGAGTGAAGCGGTAGCTCCATACTGGGTGTGCGAAGGGTCGTCCCATAAACATGAATACTCTGACTGTGCAATGACCCTCAAAATGGTATGACCCGAGTGCTGGGTCATGGTGCAGCTCCCACGTCGGGGTGTCGATGAAGAGTACAAAAGTCACCATCTGAAGACATGACGGAAGAAAAGAGAGGGAATGAGAATCTTCTAAAAGAATTCTCAGTAGGGCAATCCTTAACTAGGTGACGTCATCACACATCCTCAGGAACCTTGGGTTTTATTTCTAAAAATGTGTGTATGCATACAAACTCCTTTTAAGTTAGTTTTCTAAAGCATAAGTTATCCAAGGTCCATCATATTTTACAATGCGTCTTATGACTAAGCATGGAATATACTAAGACATGAATGCATCATAAGGATAAACTAATCAACAAAGTCACAAAAACGTTATAATAGTTGCATAAGTTGACGGGTATAAATCTCATAATAACTTTCTTGATTTTTCATAGCATATGTTACATTTCAACTTTAACTTTATCTCATGGGGCCACCCTAAAACATTTATAGGTTATGAGCTCATACCTTAACTAGTCGTCACTAGCTCTTACTTATCCTATGATAAGCGTAACATACATAATCCCGACTTAAAGTACGGGCTAGGGGGCAAATTAAGGATCATCTCTTATGGTCATTTCCTCTTTGAAACGCTCTACTAGCAACTAGTGCATGGTAGTATTGTCCGCTTTGGCAAGCTCTGTGTCAATACCTTCACGGATTTGTTTTCTTGGGGGTGCTCGGCTAAACCGGTGTCACCCAAAAAGGCGTCTCAGTATTGTGTCACATTTAAGTTCTCATGATTTTCAAAAAGACCTTTTTCTAAGTTCCTTAAATTTGATGGAAATTTGGCATCATGACGGCTGTAGACCGAATTTCCTCAAATTTGCTTATGCCATGAAAACATATAGGACATACACAAGCATTCTTCATAAGGTGTTGAATTTATATAAAACTTCTTCATAACATATACATCATCACATAATCATTCATCATATAAAACTTCTTTATAGCATATCATCACATAATCATATTTAAACAAAACATTCACACAACTCATAAAGCTTATTATGTTATAAACCTATAGTGTCTTATGCTTCGATCCTTACGAGTCTTTAGACTTGTAAACTAATTGTTCTAGTATTCCTCCTTAACCTCTCACACACCTATAGCTTCACAACTAATAAGTTTTACTAATTTTATGCTTAAGAACCCATCCAAACAGCACTACGCAGATTTGGACAGTTTTATGTTCATGTGATTACGGGGTTCTAGAAATTACGTTTTAGGCCCTTAAAGTCCTTAACTCACAACCTAGGTTATACATCATCATAACTTAAGCTCTCGGGTATATATAGGTTCATATCTAAGTATTCCTCACCTCACACTATGGTCAAGAACATCTCTAAACCTCAAGGATGCAGAATTTATAATCCTAATTTTACGGGTACCTAGGAGTTACAACAATGACCCTTTCTAAGTCTAGTTTGCTCCTAAGGCATCAAGATCAAGTCCTAAACCAATTATGAGCCATTCCTACACCTTTAAACTAATTTAGATCCATGATTATCAAGTCTAAACCTTGCTGGACAGAATACAGAAAATTCAATAACTAAGGGATCTAGAACTTTCAAATTAATTCCTTTTTAGTCTCTAACTTATCTTATCTTTCACATATGAGTCTTAACATTATTTTTACTCAAACATAAGCATATTATCATCATTAAAACAGCACATACAGTGGCAAATAAATAGCAAGGCAGAACCGAAATGTGCATCTCCATAAAAGGCATAGAACACAATTTCTAAAGCACATAGAATACTAGTTTCTCTTGGAACCTTTTTAAAACTTTCAAAACTCATTTATAAACACCTTTATCCTTTAAAATCATAAAAATACTTAAGAGGGCAGTGGCTAAATTATTTTCATCTCAAGTGTAACATCCCTTACTGCTTTATGGATTGACGACTGTCCCTACAAACCAACACGGGTCTTTTCAGCATGCTTTGTCCTCACTACTTGCGCTTCTGGAAAACTTCCCAGGAGGTCACCCATCCCAAAATTACCCCAGGTCAAGCACGCTTAACTATGGAGTTCTTTCAGTTTAGGCTACCGAAAAGAATATGCATCTTGTTGATATAGGTAGTACAAATCAATTCATATAAGCCCTCCTCAACTGTATAGTCCCATACCTATACAGTCTCAAGATCCCTCTCATTCGGGTGTGTAATCGGTTCATTCATGTACCCCTCCGCTTAGAGGACCTTGCGAGGAGCCGCTCCTTGTCCGTGCCCTCTTTGCACCGGCGATCACTCCTCGTCCTCGTCCCCGGGCGTTACATGCCCACCGACTTCCGCTGGTTAGTCCCGAACCACACCGTCTTGGGAGAGGTGCAGGCTCGATACCATTTGTAACATCCGCTTTATGGATTGACGTCCCCACAAACCAACACGGGTCTTTTCAGCATGCTTTGTCCTCACTCGCACGCTTCCTAGGAAAACTTCCCAGGAGGTCACCCATCCCAAAATTATCCCAGGTCAAGCACGCTTAACTGTAGAGTTCTTTCAGTTTGGGCTACCGAAAAGAAGATGCATCTTGTTTTCGGTAGCCTAAACTGAAAGAACTCCATAGTTAAGCGTGCTTGACCTGGGGTAATTTTGGGATGGGTGACCTCCTGGGAAGTTTTCCTAGGAAGCGTGTGAGTGAGGACAAAGCATGCCGAAAAGACCCGTGTTGGTTTGTGGGGACATCAATCCATAAAGCAAGAAGGGATGTTACAAATGGTATCGAGCCTGCACCTCTCCCAAGACGGTGTGGTTCGGGACTAACCAAAGTGGAAGTCAGGTGGGCATGTAACGCCCGGGGACGAGGATGAGGAGTGATCGCCGGTGCAAAAGAGAGCACGGACAAGGAGCGGCTCCTCGCAAGGTCCTCTAAGCGGAGGGGTACATGAATGAACCGATTACACACCCGAATGAGAGGGATCCTAAGACTGTATAGGTATGGGACTATACAGTTGAGGAGGGCATATATGAATTGATTTGCACTACCTATACCAACAAGATGCATCTTCTTTTCGGTAGCCTAAACTGAAAGAACTCCATAGTTAAGCGTGCTTGACCTGGGGTAATTTTGGGATGGGTGACCTCCTGGGGAAGTTTTCCCAGGAAGCGTGCGAGTGAGGACAAAGCATGCTGAAAAGACCCGTGTTGGTTTGTGGGGACAGTCGTCAATCCATAAAGCAGCAGGGGATGTTTCAAGAGGTCCTAAATTCATAAAACTTAGTTCTACATATTTCTTATACTCATATAAGCTTAGGAAAATTATGAGACAAAATTTTTGATACTTGGAAACCTTAAAACCTCTTAGGGCCGAAATCTCAACTATGGAAAATAAATATTTTAGACCTTTGTGTGAGACAACAATGGGCAAGTCTTTGAGCTCTAGGTTCATTAAAGTGATGGCATAAAGATAAACATGTTTATGCACTTGTTTTAGCTTTTATTAGAAAGTAAAGTGAGAGCATAAAATAAATATGAGATGCATCCTATTGTTATCTTTGATGTTTAGGTGAGAACTTGAAATGTAAACATGATAATGCATAGCTTGAAATATAAACATGATAATGCAAGTTCCTTTATTATCTTGGTACTTAGTGATAGCAAGGAAAATAAACATGATTTGCAAGGCATAAAAATAAACATGATGCAAGGTTCATTTTATGGTTAGCTAGAGCTCATTCAAGACTTTAACAAGATAACAGCCCAACATATATCCCATTTCAAAGAGAGCTTTAGAGTTCTTGAACCAAGTTCACAAAGGAACTATGAGGTTCTTGAACAACATCATCAAGCTCAAGTAAACAAACTTCCAAAACAAAACAAAATCTTAAGGATCAAATACCAAAACTGTAACACCCTAATAGAACCCCACTATGCTTAAGTTCACATTTGGATTCTATTAGTTGTCACTTATGGCTTTCATTTATTTTCTTTTGAAATTAACTTAGAAAAATAGTGGAAGTTTTTTTTTTCTTTAAATAAATTAATTTTTCGAAAACTTAAGCCTATAACAAAAAGTGAAATACATAGCGCTTTTATAGATAATAATCAAGTTACATTGCGCACTTAATTAAATAAGCGGAATAAGAGACTAAGTGTAGAACTATTATTACATAAACTGGAATATAATCACTTAATACATAAATCACAACAAGGCATATATCATACTGATAAGTTATTACAAATAACAATATAAGTTCTACTATTACTAATTGTCTCTCACAAACTAAAATGTAACTAAAGCTTGGAATGCTCCTACTTAAAAGGTTTGAAATCTTCACGCGCTACCTCCTTCCTCAGCTATAGCTTCATTGCTTTAGGTGGACATGTCTGTCTCTGGTAACGACAATGGAAAATAAACATAGGAGTGAGAAATACATGATTTCTCAGTAAGAGTTCCTACTTGTACTAAAAGTGTCATCGTTGTCATCCCAGTCACTTTGGGTTTATTATAAAAAGGTGAACAGGTAAGGATTCAATTATCAAACTTTCACAAACGTGATTAGCCGAAGTGCAGTTAGTTTTAAACTAATCTTGAACATTAGCAGAAATATCCATTCAGTATTTCATCAAGCATACATATAAGCATATCATGTAAAACCACTAATAAGCAATAATCATTTAGGAGCTGCATGCATTTCATGATTACTCATCCTCAACATTCACTTGTTTAGTGATCATCATCTTTAATTTATTTCATCAACATATTTCTTAATTACTCACGGGATGAATGCATCAATGCCTTAGACCACCCTAAAAGGGTAATGAGCTCATACCGTGGCCGTCGCCACAACCTTTTGGTTTTCTTTCCGTTGCCATGATCTCAACGGTTTAGGGGGTTAAGCCGTGAGTTTAGCTCAAGTCCACTTTTCCAGACTATCATTGCTACTTTTTCAGGTTTTACTTTTATTCTCACTGAGTGAAATCATCAATACCTTAATCCTCAAAGAGGATTAAGCAGTGAGTTGGTCTATTTATTATTTCATTTAAAACATGAATGTATGCACATTAATAAATCATGGCACAGTCAATCATTTTATCATTATCATTTCATATCTCATCAATACATTCACATTTCTGTATATCACTTCATGTAACATAGACAATATCATGTAAATCTCATAGTAAACATTCTCATAGATAATTCATATTAAGCAACCAAAGTTATCAAGTTAGGTCTCTAGTGTTCCTAATAGGTTATGGATATCTTGGTATTATCTTTTTCTCTTAGTATTTCCATTAATACATTAATACCCTTTAAGATATTTTTAGAGGTTCTTTATATATTTTTATTATGACTTTTATATATATCTCCTGAAGATTATTATTTTACTTAAATCCTTAAAATTATCTCTTTACAAAACTTGAATCTTTTATTTAGAGTTCTGACATCTTTTAGAATAAAATTTGTAGCACTAACATCTTACATTAGTGTAAATCAATTGTAAATTGTGCAGAGTAGGATTCCCAGGAAAGAGAGGTGGGTCACAATGGACACGCTTAAATACCAAGTCTTTCCTTAGCCAGAACCTTTCCAAATTTCACTCTCACAATATCACGCTACCTTCAAGACTTTCTCAGCACACTATCCCGAAAATATATCTCTCATTCTATATTTTCGTGGTGTAAAACTTTATGCATAGCATACATAAGTGTGTTTGTAGATGTGTTAGCTTTTCCACAAAGTTGAAATCAGTCCATTTTCATTTTTCTAGAGTGAGTTACACCTATTTTACTACTACAAGGTCAGATTAAGAGTTTCAGTCTTAGGCTCTACTTTAAAAATTTATATCTTGGGCTAGGAAACTCCGTTTTAGGTGATTCTTTTTGGAGAGTGTTCTAAAATGAGTCTAGTTTATAATAAAAATATTTTAATTTCGAGATCCTTCATATTTTATGAACAAAAATTTTTGAAGTAACTACTGCCAGAAATAACTAGAAATTCCAGCACCTGCCATGTTCATGTCTTAAGTTATCTTTATTAACTCAAGTTTCACATACAATCTTTTAAGTTATATTTGAGTTTGATAACATCATAAAAGTACTCATAGCAGAATAGAACATGTTGTGTTTTCTAAAAATATAATTATTCAAAACTTTTGACAATAACTCAAGTTTGAGGCATTCTATCCATGAGCAAAGTTAGAAGCCAACAATACTTTAACAAATAAAGAAGAAACTCCTACCTCTTGTGTAGGGTCTAAAAAGGGTCATTCTCTTCTTCCTTAAGCTTTGAACAAGAGTCTTTGGAGTGGATGACCCTCCTTGAATCTTGGCTCTAGAACTTGAGTGCTTAAGAAAATATTTCTCACTAGAGTTAAAGATTGTAACTCTTGTAAGGGCTAGTGAAAGTTTGGATTTAGGATTTAAGTGTTTGGATGAAGTTTAGAGGATCAAGAGAAGTCTTTGAAGAACATAAGAAGAATGATAGAATAAGAAAGAAAGAACACTTAGGGGGTTTCTGAATTGAAGAGAGTTTGAGGAGTATTTATAGTGGAAATATTAGAGAAAAAACAGAAGAAGGAAAGCACTTGGAGCATGATTTATGGAAACATGTTGGCTGAATTTTGGGATGAAAATGCTCCTTGTTTTGTGCAAACATGTTTCCATGTTTTATGCAAACATGTTGGATGAAAATGCTCCATGTTTTGTGCAAACATGTTTCCATGTTTTGTGCAAACATGTTGGATGAAAATGCTCCATGTTTTGTGCAAAGATGTTAGTGGAGATTTTCTAACCTTTAGTGCATGTATGTGATTCAGAAATGTGTATGATGTATGTGGTTAAATTATTGTGTTATCATCTTAATCCAATGGCTTAGATTCATTCTTGTCTAAAGACAAGTCTAGGGATTTGTGCAAATGGCATTGTAGTAATTTCTTTAACTAAGACAAGGATATTTTTGTAATTAGACAATGATAGTGGTATTCTTGTAATTCCATTCATAGAGTAAGGGTATCTTCGTCATTTAATAAGTCAAGGGTAGTTTGGTAATTTCCTTTACATAGCAAGGGCATTTTCGTAATTTCCACTAAGTGATGGCATTTTCGTAATTCTTTGCATTTTTCTCTAGACATACTTAATAGTCTATTTGTTGTGTTTCATAACATTTGTCCAGATTCTCTTGGTTTTGCTATCGATAATTAAGATTAATATTTATCTTAGTTATAAATTTGGGGATGTTACATTTCTCCCATTCTTATTAAAAATTTTGCCCTCAAAATTTGATACCTGTGAATAGGTTCGGAAATTCTTTTCGCATAGCTTCCTCGAGCTCCCATGTATGCTCTTCCATTCCATCTTGTCCTCAGGCTACTCAGACCAGAGATACAGATTTGTTTCTCAGCTGCTTGATGCCATGATCCACGATCCTTGTAACGCCCCGATTTTTCTGTTAGAGTGAAAATGACCAAAATGCCCCTGAGGTCATTTTCAGCCCGGAATTCGAGGAAAGCCGGTTCGGCAGTACTCGAAGGGCAAACTCAATGTTGGAAGGGGATTAGATAACTTGTGTACCTTCCCCAGATCGAAAATCTCGTTTTTCGAGTTTTCGGGTCAAAATGACCAAAACGCCCCTGCGGTGTTTTACCCGTTTGCAAGTGCCGAATGAACCCGAAACTTCTCCAGATGGTTTTAAAAGGAGTTTTTATGTATTCTATGACCTCAGTTTTAATTTTAGAAGTCCCGGGCAAAATTAGTGCAAAATTACGGTTTTGCCCCTAGTTTCGTATTTTTACACTTAATCGATTAAGCAAACCTAAGCGATATTAGGATCTAATCGAAGGTTAATTAATTTCCTTAATTAATCTTGAGTCAAAATAATTTATTAAAGTTGATTAGAACTAAAAAGTACTTAATTACAACTTAAAATCATAATTTAATTTCAAGACACCTAGTCATAGAATCTTAAATAGTGTTTTCTCTTTCCAATTTCTTAAATCATGGAATTGTGTTACACATTGTTTATTCATAAATGAGTTTAAAATTCTCTAATGATGTATGAGCACTCCTAAACTTGTCATAAACTCCCTAAATTACATTCTCAGTTACCTAAACTTAAGCTTAATCATTCCTAACCTTGTACCTAAGCTAATACACATCTAAACCTACCATTAACACACAATTAAATGGTCAAAACTCACCTTCTCCCTGCTATACCAGACCTGTCCGTGAGCTTCCTTCCCCATTATGCATCACATGTTCAATTTTTCAATACTCCAAGGCCATACCTCAAGTCACATACACTATACCTTGTCATAACTTTCAATCAAGCTTGAATTTCCACATGAATAAATAATTAAAACAACCCATTTTCCCCATTTATTTGTGGCTGGAAAAGTTCCAGCCATGTCAAGTTTCTAGAAGCCTAATTTCATAAAAATTTGATAGGAAATTAACTCACATCAAGCCATACTTTGTAGTATAGCTTCCATACTTCAAACCATGCTTCTATGACACAATCAAAGAGGAGTTGTCCTTCAATGCTACGGCCAGCACCCTCCCTTTGATGAGCTCCATGGTTTTGTTTTTCTATAAATAGGATGCTTGTGATAGCCTTGTGCACCTTAAAGCATTTGCTAAGTTTAGAGTTTTAGAGTTGTCTTACTAGTTCTTTCTTTTTCTCTCAAAGTTTCAAGAGTGTTCTTCCTTTCTTTTCATCTTTATCTTCTTCATCTCTTCATCTCATCATCATCTCTTAACCATCAAACACCACCCCAAAGCCTTGAACCATCATCAAACCTCTCAAACACCACACCTCAAACACAACTTCACTTGAAACACATTTCCTTCCTTTTTCTTTCATCAAGGCCGAATCATCATCACCATCCTAGGAAGTGTTGCTCATCTCATTTCCATCTTCAAGTCCAAGCTTTTACCTTCATCACAAGGTAGGGACTTGTTTTCAAACTTTGTTTTGCTCAAGAAAGTGTTTTTCTCTAGTTTCCTCTTGGATTCTTTTTGAACTATCCTTTGTTTTTCCTTTCCATTTCATTTCGGCCTCTAGGCCTTGTTTTGAGCATGATAGCTTGATGATGAGAGTTTTTAGATGATGACATTGTGTTCATCTCAAAGAAACCTCTAAAGCTTGAGTTTTCCTTTCCTTATGACTTCATCTATATGATATCTAGCTCACATGATTTTCAACTTAAGAAAATTAATCTAAGGATTTCTAAAAGCCCAAGCCTACCCTTGTCAACCTTAAAGTTGGTCGGCACGTTCTAGAGAATTTTTCTCTAGATAGGGGTTTTGGGTATTTAATAAAGAACTTGACTTAGTTTCATTTTCTTTTCTTTTGTGAGACTTTCGGTTTTCATGTTTTGATCTTTGAGATATTGTAATGGGATGTTATCTTGTTAAAGTCTTGAATGAGCTCTAGTTAATCATAAAATAAACCTTGCATCATGTTTACTTTATGCTTTGCATATCATGTTTACTTCCTTGCTATCACTAAATACCAAGATAATGAATAAACTTGCATTATCATGTTTATATTTCAAGCTATGCATTATCATGTTTATATTTCAAGTTCTCACTTAATACCAAGATAATAATGAGTTGCATTCATATTTACTTTGTGCTATCACTTTACTTTCTAATGGAATCTAAAATAAGTGCATAAGCATGTTTATTTTTATGTCATAACCTAAATGAACCTAGAGCTCAAAGGCTTGCCCATTGTTGTCTCAACAAAGGTCTAACAATATGTATTTTCCTTAGTTCATATTTCGGCCCCAAGAGGTCTTGAAGTTTCTAAGTATTTGAGACTATGTTTTATAATTTTTCCAAGCTTACATGAGTTTAAGGAATGCATAGAACTAAGTTTTATGAATTTAGGACCTCTTGAGATAAAGATAAATTGGTCACTGCCCTCTTAAATACTCTTATGATTTTAGATGTTAAAAATGTTTATAAATGAGTTTCTAAAGTTTAAGAAGAATTCCAAGAGAAACTAGTATTTTATGAGCTTTAGAAATTATGTTTTATGCCTTTTATGGAGAAGTATATTTTCGGTTATTCCTTGCTCTTTACTGCCACTGTATGTGTTGTTTTGATGATGATAATGTGCCTATGTTTGAGTAAAAATAATGTTAAGACTCATATATGAAAGATAGGATGGGTTAGGAACTAGAAAAGAATTAATTTGAGAATTCTAGATCCTTTAATTATGTAATTTTCTGGATTCTGTCCAGCAAAGGTTTAGATTTAATAATCATGGTTTTAAATTAGTTTAAATGTGTAGGAATGACTCATAATTGGTTTAGGACTTAATCTTGAAGCCTTAGGAGCAAACTAAACTTAGAAAGGGTCATTGTTGTGACTTCTAGGTACCCATAAAGTTAGGATTTCAAATTCTGCATCCTTGAGGATTAGAGATGTTCTTGACCATAGTGTGAGGTGAGAAATACTTAGTTATAACCTCATAGGTTCCCAAGAGACTAGGTTTTGATGATCAATAACTTAGAATGTGAGTTAAAGACTTCAAGGGTCTAAACCGTAATTTCTAGAACCCCGTAATCACACAAATACAAAGCTGTCCAAATCTGCATAGTGCTGTTTGGATAGGTCCTCGAGCATAAAAATTAGTAAAACTTATTAGTTGTGAACCTATAGGTGTGTGAGAGGTTAAGAATAATACTAGAACAATTAGGTTACAAGTTTAAGACTCAAAAGAACCAAAGCATAACATACTATAGGGTTATAACATAATAAACTTGGGAGTTTGTATGTATGATTGTCAAAGGTGTGATTATGTGACGATGTATATGCCATAGTTTTATGTATATACTATAAAGAAAGTTTCATGTGATGATGTATATGCTATGAAAAAGATGTATGTAACGAATAATGATGTATCTATGAATTAACACTTTATGAGAATTTAAAAGTGACACAACACTGAGACGCCTTCTTAGGTGACACCGGTTTAGCCGAGCACCCCCAAGAAAACAAATCCGTGAGGGTTTTGACATAGAGCTTGCCAAAGCGGACAAAACTACGATGCATTAGTTGCTAGTAGAGCGTTTCAAAGAGGAAATGACCCTAAGAGATGTGATCCTTAATTGCCCCCTAGCCCGCACTATTAAGTTGGGATTATGTATATGTTACGCTTGTCATAGGATAAGTAAGAACTAGTGACGACTAGTTAAGGTATGAGCTCATAACCTAGAGATGTTTTAGGGCGGCCCCATGAGATGAAAGCTAAAGTTAACAATGTCACATATACTATACTTATGCCAAATGTTATAATGTTTCTTAGCTATTCTATTGTTTGGTTTACCTTTATAATGCATTCATATCGTTAGTATATTTTCTGCTTAAGTTATAAGATGCATTATAAAATATGACGGACCTTGGATAAATAACACTTTAGAAAACTAACTTAAAAGGAATTTATATGCATGCACACCTTTTAGAAATAAACCCAAGGTTCGTGAGGATATGATGATGTCACCTAGGTAGGGATAACCCTACTGAGAATTCTTTTAGAAAGATTCTCATTCCCTCTCTCTTTTCTTCCGTCATATCTTCAGATGGCGACATTCGTACTCTTCATTGACACCCCGGTATGGGAGCTGCACCATGACCCGGCACTCGGGTCATACCATTTTGAGGGTCGTACCTGTCAGAGTATTCATGTTCATGGGACGACCCTTCAAGCACCCGTCCCGAGCTACCGCTTCACCCCGATCGCTTTACCGTCATAACGGGATTTTTGAGCGAGCTAGACCACGTGATGAGCAGATTCTCCGCATGGAGCCCGAGACATCAGCCGTACGCGACTACCCGGAGTACGTACCTCGCACCCAGTACTCGGAGATGGACCTATCCGAGGACCTGCCATCACACATGTACAGTTGGAGCTCCAGTCCTGCTCCCCCACCGATGAGAGCAGGGAGTGAGGAGACGGTAGTCCAACCGAGGTTGGCATGTAGGCCATCTATGCACCCTCGCCGCGGTGGACACGTCCCGATGATGCGCTCGACCACTCCCGCCGAGATTCGTCAGTGGATCGACTCGACCCCACAGTACTCAAACCAGCAGGAGTAGACATAGGAGGGGTAGTTGTAACATCCTAATTTTTTTCAGAAAATAATTGAGGCTTTAGTAGTAAGAATATCAAAATTTTGGTGTACACAAAAATGATGAGAACAATGTAACGAACGTAAAAAAAAAAAAATGTGAATAGTGTTTTGCAGGCCCCGTAGACCCACCGGAACAGCTGAAACCTTAGATTCAAGACCTGAAGGTGCCTGAAATTTGGAAATTATAGGATTAAGGTTAGAAATAGGTAGGAATAAATATTTTATACTTAGAATTAATTTTCAGGCAATAGTGGATTACCCGGGTACACTGTTTTACCCGTTTGGTAAAATTACGGTGTGTAGTTTTTATACCGGATGAAGCTACCAGTGCAAGCTTGCCACCTAGGGTGACAAGTGTATGGTCTAGAGCAATACATATCCTTTCCTTTTTCAAGAGCCAATGAGAATGCTACAAAATTTCAAAGAAGATAATTTCATAATTGCTAAATTATATACATTATCTTAATATAAATAAAATCAAAATCCTCATAATTATCATCTTCATTCTCGGCCATAACAAAGGAGACAGGCCAAACTCCATTTTTGCTTCCTCAAAATGCTTGAAACTTAAATTCAAAGCTCCAAAATCCTTGTCTACACTTGATAAAATCACAAACTCCCTTCACTAAACTTATTCCACTCATCAAGATCTTTCAATCTAACCGATTAGAATTTGAATCCATCAACTTTTCCTACTTTGAGAGCTTATTATCAGCTGTGTAAGGAAGGGTTTGGTGTGGGTTAGAAGGCTTGGAAGTAAAGGAAATCAATCTTGGAGCCAAGATCTTGAAAGCTTCAAAGTGTAGGGTTTTCTTTGGCCTTTTTCTTTCCAAATTATTCTGTAAATTTTTTTGGGTTTTATTCCGAAATTTATCATTATATTTGATGATAATATGTTGATATTGATATGTTAATTTTGGTGGAGTGTTTGGATGAGGTTAAATAATGATTTTTGTCAAAATAAGTTTTGGCTAGGCTGCTGAATTTTCGGATTTCAGCAGGACATGATTTGTTCATGAATTTTCTGGTTCAATTCTAGTCATTTTTATGAGCTATAAAACTTATATGTTGAAGCTAACATCATAAGGAAACTCTGATAATTTTCGTGGTGCATAATAAAGAGTTTTACTGGCTGAGAAAAATCAAGAACCAAGAGTATATCTATGCTGGCTGAAATCTTGGTACTGGAGCTGTGAATTTGTATAAATTTTTATTCATAGCAAATGATGGAGTTATCCTTTGAAATTTTTACAGAGTTTTGTAAACATCTTTAAGTATAACTGTGATTTTGATTTTGAGTTGTTTCTATCATTTGCTAAAGTTAAAAATTGTGTGAATCCTATTCTGAGCTGTGAAAAAGTGGCCTCTGACCACTAAAATTGTAGAATTTATTTGACATAGTTCTAGTATTCTGTTTGCTATGAAATTTTTACAGGGTCTTTTAGACACATTGAGGTGTCATAGAGAATTTTTATGGCCAGTGAATTGCCCATTGGATATGTGAATTAAATGTTGTCACCATAATGGTAAATCTGTCAAGAAGCTGGAATGGTGAAGATGTATTAAGTTAATGATAGAAATCTATTTAATCCAAGTATATATCATATGAATGTATGTTAATTGTTTGAAAGGCTTGTTTATAAAGTATGAATGAGACTGCTATGATACTGAATGCCTATATCTGGGATATAAACCTGACTTTGAAATAGAAAGGTCCATGACATGGTTGTATGACAAAAGAGAATATGTGAAATTTAATGGTGCATGTTTTAACATACGGGGAAAATAGAAACAAGGCTTATGTGTGATAGAGAGGGAAGGCAAAAATAAGAACTTCCCAAGAAATTTTATGAGTCGGTAGACTTATCGACTAGGAAATAGAACTGTGTGTGATTCAAAAATGGAAAAAAATGAAGTCTGATGATCACGAATAGGAATGAGCTCATGTCCTAGCAGTCTATGGTCCTCTGAGGAGTTATCCACTACATATGTTACCTGATGTGAATCTAAGCCTTCCCTATGTTAATAAAAAGAACTACTACACTAAGTTGAATTCCATGTGATATAAGAGAAACACTTATGATTACTACCATTTTGCATATAATTTTCTTTGACTCATGTATGCTAATATTGATATATGTGATCTAACATGATGTTTTTCTTTATTATTATAAATGCATTTACTGTTTATATTTTGTCTGTATGTAAGGGGTTACCCTACTGAGAATTTTATAATATTCTCACCCCTATTTGTGTATATGCTGTATTGTACTCAGACTTTGCAGATGCCCCTGCCTAAGGAGAGGCCATCATACCGATGGCCAATGGTTTCGCGTAGGAGGACACGAGACTTACGGGGGCTTTTGACTTGTATGTAGTGTAGTTTAGTGCCAGGAACTTACCAGCTTGTAGACTAATTGGTGTTAGATGTCTTAGGTCCATTTCTGTGTGTTTAGTATTTTGTTGGACCTTGATATTTGAGCAAGCTTGGTAGATCTTTAGATAGTAGTTCCTGTGTTGTATTATAAGCGAAGTGGCTTAACTTCAAGTATGGTATGTATTAAAGAAAGCGGTATGTAAAGTAATAATATATGTACATTTTATAGTAGTTTTCTTTATAACTCTAGAGTTTGATTTATCTTATTTCATTTCATTTGACTAGTGGATATTATAGAAAGGAAGTGATACTCTTCTAATTACAATGTTAATGCTCGAGTAATACATGGTAGTTAGGAGGGTGTTACATTATCATGTAACGCCCGGGAACGAGGACGAGGAGTGATCGCCGGTGCAAAGAGGCACGGACAAGGAGCGGCTCCTCGCAAGGTCCTCCAAGTGGAGGGGTACATGAATGAACCGATTACACACCCGAATGAGAGGGATCCTAAGACTGTATAGGTATGGGACTATACAGTTGAGGAGGGCTTATATGAATTGATTCATGCTACCTATATCAACAAGATGCATCTTCTTTTCGGTAGCCTAAATTGAAAGAACTCCATAGTTAAGCGTGCTTGACCTGGGGTAATTTTGGGATGGGTGACCTCCTGGGAAGTTTTCCAGGAAGCATGCGAGTGAGGACAAAGCATGCTGAAAAGACCCGTGTTGGTTTGTGGGGACAGTCGTCAATCCATAAAGCAGCAGGGGATGTTACAGTAGTAGTTAGTGCACACACGCCACATAGTTGAGGACAAACCTTCTTTTGTATATGAGGTTGTCTACTCTAGGTGCACATGGGTATGGGTGTAGTTTCTCTTGTATTTGCTTTTTATGATTTCCTTGTATTACATTTCAGTTGTATTCCGCTTCCCGATGTATTGAATAGTCCTGCCCTTTTGGGTAGGCACAGTATATATATATATATATCTATGTTTCAGTTGATGTCTCCGTGATATGATGTGTTTCTTCATGCTTTGCTTATATGTTTCGCTATGCTTCCCCTTAAAGATTCGTGCGTGGCTCTCACTTTGATTTTAATTCCAAAAAGAAAAATTTTACCCATATTTCCGCTAAGTATTTTCTAAGTAAAAGATGAGACCAAGAGGTAATATTCTAAAGATTAACCTAAGTACATACTAGTAGTCTTGGGTTAAGATTTAGGGTGTTACATTATGGTATCAGAGCAGTTCGATTCTCATGGAGCCTGAGGATTGGACTGACTATGCTTTATAAGCATAATGCGGTAGTTATGTCATGTGTAGTGCTTGATAGAGATAAGCTGTAGGACTAGAGATGCATGACTTCTGTTGCTTGCAACTGCCATGGTAACTAGCTCATTTTGCATGGATATTGAGCCTGATCAACTCAATGTTCATTGTTTCATGTGTTTAGGGACCAATGGCACCGCGAAGACGGCCTAGGACTACGCCCGATGTTGACCAAGATAATGCAACTGCTGCTGCTATCCGTCGCATGGCGCAAACCATGGAATGGATGTTCGACCGGATGGATCAACAAGCGAATGCTGATCCTGTTCCACCTCCTCCCCCTGCTACTGAGACGGTGGAACAAGCCTGCTTTGGTGAGTTCTGCAAGGTGAACCCGCCAGTGTTCCCAGGGGTAATGGAACCCGATAAGGCTGATGAGTGGATCAAAGATATGGAGAAGATCTACTCTGTCGTTACCTGCTCAGAGGAGTAGAAAGTCACATTTGCTACTTTCATGCTAAAGTCCGACGCCGAGTTTTGGTGGAACGGCACGAAGCATCTACTAGAAGCCTCTGGAACTCCCATTGACTGGGAGCTGTTCAAGACTTGCTTCTACGAGAAGTATTTCCCGGAATCCGTAAGGAATGCAAAAGACATTGAGTTCATGCAGTTGACCCAGGGAGGGTCTACTGTTGCCCAAAGACACCTAAGTTCGAGGAGCTGATCAAGTTCTCTCGGGTGTTTCAAGGGAACCCCGATGAGGTTTGGAAATGCGTTAAGTATGAGGCCAGTCTGAAGGCGGAGATGAACTACGCCGTGGCCCATATGGAGATCAGAGACTTCCCGACTCTGGTCAACAAGTGCTGGATCCTTGAAGAAGGACAGAGAAAGATTCAAATCACAAAGGCGGAACGAGCTAAGGGGCTCGGACCTCAAGCCCCGAAGTTCAAACCGCAGTACCCTTCGAGGAACCACTACAATCCTTACCAGACCAACCAGTTTCGACAACAACAACAACAACCACCAAGAGCTCCTACTCACCAACAATCCAAGCAACACCAAAGGCTACCATTTCCACATCAAGGCCCGAGGAACTTCAACAATCAACCCGGTGGACCGGGTGGACCCTGGAACCACAATGGAGGACCAAGTGGAGCCAAAAACAAGGCACCACAAACCCCTGCTGCTTACCCCGGAGCAACATCTGCTGACGTCAGTCCCCAATGCGGGAAGAACCACGGGAATCGCCCATGCTTAGCCGGTCAGAATGTATGCTTCAAGTGTGGCAAGCCTGGCCACTATGCAAAGGACTGCACCGGACAAGGGACATCGAACCAGAACCCCCGACCACAATATCGAGGAAGAGTCTTTACCCTTAATGCGGAAGGCGCCAAGAAGTCCAAAGATCTCATTGAAGGTATGTGCGAAGTAAACGGTAAACCCTTAACTGTACTATATGACTCTGGTGCTACTCATTCTTTTATTTCACTTGCTAGTGTCGAATCCTTAAATCTAAGAGTCTCTAAACTTCCCTTTGATCTTATTGTTTCTACTCCTACAAATCGCCCTGTTAATACTTGCCGTTGTTGTTTAAACTGTCATCTTGTTGTAGAAAATAGGTCTTTTATCATAGATTTAATTTGTTTACCCTTGAAAGACATAGGCATTATCTTAGGCATGAATTGGCTTCACGCCAACCATGTAATATTAGATTGTGGAACCCAAACCGTAGTTTTCCCTTCTCCTCCCGAAAACATCACTCAACCCATTAGGCTGTACCTAAATTCCATAGAGGTCTTCTGTAGTGAAGAGAAAGCTAAGGGATATGTTCTCCTAGCCGCCTACGATGTAGACTTTGAGCAAAACCTAGGTGAGATACCTGTGGTAAGAGACTATCCCGAGGTATTTCCGGATGAAATACCCGAGTTCCCTCCCGAAAGAGAAGTTGAATTCTCCATAGAGTTGGTTCCTGGGACAGGACCAATCTCTATAGCCCCGTATAGGATGTCACCCTCGGAGTTGGCAGAGTTGAAAACCCAGTTAGAAGAGTTGTTAGAAAAGAGTTTTATAAGGCCGAGTACTTCGCCTTGGGGCGCTCCGGTCTTATTTGTGAAGAAAAAGGATGAAAGTATGAGGATGTGTATAGACTATAGGCAGTTGAACCAAGTAACCATAAAGAATAAATACCCATTGCCTAGGATTGACGATCTTATGGACCAATTAAAAGGAGCAGTAGTGTTTTCTAAGATTGATTTAAGGTCCGGTTACCATCAGATTAGGGTTAGAGATTCGGACATTCCTAAAACCGCCTTTTGAACTCGGTATGGACACTTTGAGTTCAATGTAATGTCGTTTGGTTTGACGAATGCTCCCGCAGTTTTTATGGATTACATGAATAGGATCTTTAGACCCTATTTAGATCAGTTCGTGGTTGTGTTCATAGATGATATTCTCATCTATTCGAAGACCCACGAAGAGCATGAGCATCATTTAAGGTTGGTTTTAGAGGTATTAAAGTAGAAGAAGTTATATGCTAACTTGTCTAAGTGTGAATTTTGGTTAGAGGAGGTAAAGTTCTTAGGACATGTGTCAAAAGGTGGCATAGCTGTCGACCCAAGTAAGATAGAAGCTGTGATGAATTAGGATAGACCAACCTCTGTAACTGAGATTAGAAGCTTTTTGGGTTTAGCTGGATATTACCGTAGGTTTATCAAAGGATTTTCCTAGTTAGCCCTACCCTTAACCAAGCTCACTAGGAAGAATGCCCCGTTTGAGTGGAGCCCCGAGTGTGAAAAGAGTTTCCTAGAGCTCAAGGAAAAGCTCACCTCAACCCCGGTTTTAGTTTTACCTGACCCCAGTGTACCCTTCGAGGTATATTGCGATGCTTCTGGCAAGGGTTTAGGTTGTGTGTTGATGCAAAACAGGCAAGTGGTAGCCTATGCGTCCAGACAACTTAAGCCTCACGAGGTAACCTACCCCACCCATGACCTAGAACTAGCAGCCATCGTGTTCGCTCTAAAGATGTGGAGACACCATTTGTATGGTGTAAGGTTTGAAGTCTTCTCCGATCATAAGAGTCTCAAGCATCTCTTTGATTAAAAGGAGTTGAATATGAGGCAAAGGAGATGGATGGAATTCCTCAAGGATTACGATTTTGGCTTAAGTTACCACCCCGGCAAGGCTAATGTAGTTGCCGATGCCTTAAGTCGAAAGTCGTTACGTTTATCTTGTATGATGGTTAACGAAGTCGGGTTAATAGAGCAGTTTAAGGATATGAATCTGGGGATGTCAATAACGGAGAATGGCATCGTGATGAGTCATCTCACGGTGACCAGTGGGTTTAAGCAAAGGATTATGCTTGCCCAAAGAGAAAATGAGGACTTTATGGAGACAATCGAGGCAGTTAAGGCCGGAAAGTTGAAAGGTTTTGTACGAGGCCCCGACTGGTTGTGGAGGTTCGAGGGGCGAATCTGCGTGCCACGAGATGGCGACCTCCGAGAGAAGATCTTGGAGGAGGCTCAGAAGAGCCATTTTGCCATCCATCCTGGTACTACCAAGATGTATCAGGACTTGAAGAGGATGTTTTGGTGGCCCGGATTAAAGAAGGATGTGGCCGCCTGGGTGAGTAAGTGTTTGATCTGCCAAAAGGTCAAGATCGAACACCAAAAACCTTCTGGCATGTTGCAACCCCTGTCAATCCCCGAGTGGAAGTGGGAGAGTATATCAATGGATTTCGTGATAGGATTGCCAAAAACCCAAGCTGGCCACGATGCCGTATGGGTAATTGTGGATCGACTGACTAAGTCGGCTCACTTTCTACCTATTCGAGTCACATACTCGTTGGATAAGTTGGCCCAACTTTACATCCAAGAAATAGTAAGGTTGCATGGAGTACCATCGACGATAATCTCGGATCGAGATCCGCGGTTTATGTAAAACCCTAAATCTTAACCCAAGATTACTAGTATATACTTAGGTTAATTTTTAGAATATTACCTCTCGGTCTCATCTTTTACTTAGAAAATACTTAGCGGAAATATGGGTAAAATTTTTCTTTTTGGAATTTAAAATCAAAGTGAGAGCCACACACGAATCTTTAAGAGGAAGCTTAGCGAAACATATAAGCAAAGCATAAAGAAGCACATCATATCATGGAGACATCAACTGAAACATAGATATATATATATATATATATATACTGTGCCTACCCAAAGGGGCAGGACTATTCAATACATCGGGAAGCGGAATACAACTGAAATGCAATACAAGGAAATCACAAAAAGTAAACACAAGAGAAACAACACCCATACCCATGTGCACCTAAGGTGGACAACCTCATATACAAAAGAAGGTTTGCCCTCAACTATGAGGCGTGTGTGCACTAACTACTACCCCTCCTATGTCTACTCCTGCGAGTCCGAGTACTGTAGGGTCGAGTCGATCCACTGACGAATCTCGGCGGGAGTGGTCGAGCGCATCATCGGGGCGTGTCCACCGCGGCGAGGGCGCATAGATGGCCGACGAGCCAACCTCGGTTGGACCACCGTCTCCTCACTCCCAGCCCTCATCGGTGGGGGAGCGGGACTGGAGCTCCAACTGTGCATGTGGGATGGCGGGTCCTCGGATGGGTCCGTCTCCGAGTACTGGGTGCGTGGCACATACTCTGGGTAGTCGCATACCGCTGATGTCTCAGGCTCCATGCGGAGAATCTGCTCATCGCGTGGTCTAGCTCGCTCAAAAATCCCGTTATGACGGTAAGGAGCAGTCGGGGTAAAACGGTAACTCGGGACTGGATGCGCGAAGGGTCGTCCCATAAACATGAACACTCTAACCGTGCAGCGACCCTCAAAATGGTATGACCCAAGTGCCGGGTCATGGTGCAGCTCCCATACCGGGGTGTCGATGAAGAGTACGAATGTCGCCATCTGAAGATATGACGGAAGAAAAGAGAGAAGGAATGAGAATCTTTCTAAAAGAATTCTCAGTAGGATTATCCCTACCTAGGTGTCATCATCATATCCTCAGCAACCTTGGGTTTATTTCTAAAAAGGTGTGCATGCATATGAAACTCCTTTTAAGTTAGTTTTCTAAGGTATTATCTATCCAAGGTCCGTCATATTTTATAATGCGTCTTATGACTAAGCATGGAATATACTAATGACATGGTGCATCATAACGGTAAGCCAATCAATAGAAAAACTAAGAAACATTATAACATTGGCATAAGGTAATAGGCATAGCATATGTGACATTTTAACTTTAACTTTCATCTCATGGGGCCACCCTAAAACATCTCTAGGTTATGAGCTCATACCTTAACTAGTCGTCACTAGTTCTTACTTATCTTATGATAAGCGTAACATATACATAATCCCGACTTAACAGTGCGGGCTAGGGGGCAATTAAGGATCACCTCTCTTAGGGTCATTTCCTCTTTGAAACGCTCTACTAGCAACTAGTGCATCGTAGTTTTGTCTGCTTTGGCAAGCTCTATGTCAATACCCTCACGGATTTGTTTTCTTGGGGGTGCTCGGCTAAACCGGTGTCACCCAAGAAGGCGCCTCAGTGTTGTGTCACATTTAAATTCTCATAAAGTGTTAATTCATAGATACATCATTATTCGTTACATACATCTTTTTCATAGCATATATGTAACGCCCCGATTTTCTGTTAGAGTGAAAATGACCAAAATGCCCCTGAGGTCATTTTTTGGCCCAGGGAAGCCCAGTCTGGCAAGACTCGAAGGGCAAACTCAATGTTGGAAGGGGATTAGAAAACTTATGTACCTTCCCGGGATCGAAAATCTCGTTTTTCGAGTTTTCAGGTCAAAATGACCAAAACGCCCCTGTGGTGTTTTACCCGTTTGCAAGTGCCAGATGTAACGCCCCGATTTTTCTGTTAGAGTGAAAATGACCAAAATGCCCCTGAGGTCATTTTCATTGAGTCGAGGAAAGCCGGTCGGCGAGACTCGAAGGGCAAACTCAATGTTGGAAGGGATTAGAAAACTTATGTACCTTCAGGGATCGAAAATCTCGTTTTGAAGTTTTCAGTCAAAATGACCAAAACGCCTGTGGTGTTTTACCCGCTTGCAAGTGCTTAGGATGAACCCAAACTTCTCGGATGGTTTTAAAAGGCGTTTTTATGTATTCTATGACCTCAGTTTTAATTTTTGAAGTCCCGGGCAAAATTAGTGCAAAATTACGGTTTTGCCCCTAGTTTCGTATTTTTACGCTTAATCACGCGATTAAGCAAACCTAAGCAATATTAGGCTCTAATCGAAGGTTAATTAATTTCCTTAATTAATCTAGAGTCAAAATAATTTATTAAAGTGGATTAGAACCAAAAGTACTTAATTACAACCTAAAATCATATTTTAATTTTATGACACCTAGTCATAGAATCTTGAATAGTGTTTTCTCTTTCCAATTCCTTAAATCATGGAATTGTGTTACACATTGTTTATTCATAAATGAGTTTTAAATTCTTTAATGATGTATGAGCACTCCTAAACTTGTCATAAACTCCTAAATCACATTCTTAGTTACCTAAACTTAAGCTTAATCATTCCTAACCTTGTACCTAAGCTAATACACATCTAAACCTACCATTAACACACAATTAAATGGTCAAATCATCCTCCCACTCTGCTGTCCAGCCTTGGCGATGCTGCCCTCCTCCATTATGCATCACATGTTCAATTTTTCAACACTCCAAGGCCATACCTCAAGTCACATACACTATACCTTGTCATAACTTTCAATCAAGCTTGAATTTCCACATGAATAAATAATTAAAACAACCCATTTCTCCCATTTAATTGTGGCTGGAAAAGTTCCAGCCATGCATTATTTCTAGAAGCCTAAATTCATAAAAATGTGATAGGAAATTAACTCACATCAAGCCATACTTTGTAGCATAGCTTCCATACTTCAAACCATGCTTGAATGACCTTGTGTAAGAGATATTTTCTCTTCCTTCCTCCCTCAAGAGCTACGGCCAAAGCCCTCCCCATTCACTCCTCCATGGTTTTGTTTTTCTATAAATAGGATGCTTGTGTTAGCCTTGTTACACTTTGAAGCATTTGCAAAGTTTAGAGTTTTAGAGTTATCTTGCTAGTCTTTCCTTTTTCTCTCAAAATTCCAAGAGTGTTCTTCCTTTCTTTTCATCTTTATCTTCTTCATCTCTTCATCTCATCATCACCTCTCAACCATCAAACACCACCCCAAAACCTTGAACCATCATCAAACCTCTCAAACACCACACCTCAAACACAACTCCACTTGAAACACATTTTCTTTCTTTTTCTCTCATCAAGGCCGAATCATCATCACCATCCTAGGAGGTGTTGCTCATCTCATTTCCATCTTCAAGATCAAGCTTTTATCTTCATCACTAGGTAGGGATTTGTTTTCAAACTTTATTTTGCTCAAGAAAGTGTTTTTCTCTAGTTTTCTCTTGGATTCTTTTTGAACTTTCCTTTGTCTTTCCTTTCCTTTCATTTTCGGCCATGAGGCCTTGATTTGAGCATGATAGCTTGATGATGAGAGTTTCTAGATGATGACATTGTGTTCATCTCAAAGAAACCTCTAAAGCTTGAGTTTTCCTTTTCTTACAACTTCATCTATATGTTATCTAGCTCACATGGTTTTCCAACTTAAGAAAATTAATCTAAGGATTTCTAAAAGCCCAAGCCTACCCTTGTCAACCTTAAAGTTGGCGCACGTTCTAGAGATTTGTCTCTAGATAGGGGTTTTGGGTACTTAATAAAGAACTTGATGTAGCTTCACTTTCTTTCTCTTTTATATGATTTTCGATTCTTGTGTTGTGATCTTTGAGATATTGTATGGGGTTATTATCTTGTTAAAGTCTTAAATGAGCTCTAGTTAAACATAAAAATGAAACTTGCATCATGTTTACTTTAAGCTTTGCATATCATGTTTATTTCCTTGCTATCACTAAATCCCAAGATAATGAATAAACTTGCATTATCATGTTTATGTTTCAAGCCTTGCATTATCATATTTATATTTCAAGCCCTCACCTAAATATCAAAGATAATAATATATTGCACCACATATTTATTTTATGCTCTCACTTTACTTTCTAGCAATAACTAAAATAAGTGCATGAGCATGTTTATTTTTATGTCATCACTTTAATGATTCTAGAGCTCAAAGACTTGCCCAAGGATATCTCAAACAAAGGTCTAAAACATTTATTTCCTATGGTTCATATTTCGGCCCTATGAGGCCTTAATGTTTTCAAGTATTGAAAACTATGTTTTATAATTTTTCTAAACTTATATGAGTATAAGGAATGTGTAGAACTAAGTGTTATGAATTTAGGACCTCTTGAGATGAAAATAATATAGCCACTGCCCTATTAAGTATTTTCATGAGTTTAGATGATAAAAGTGTTCATAAAAGGGTTTTGAAGGTTTTGATAAGGTTCCAAGAGAAACTAGTATTTTATGTGCTTTAGAAACTATGATTCAATGCCTTTAAATGGAGTTGTTGTTTCGGTTCTGCCTTGCTATGTTTGGCCACTGTATGAGCTGTGATAATGATGTTAATATGCTTATGTTTGGGTAATAATTATGTTAAGACTCATATGTGAAAGATAGGATAAATTAGGAACTAGAAAAGAATTAATTTGAGAGTTTTAGATCCCTTAAAGATTTATTTTTCTGGATTCTGTCCAGCAAGGTTTAGAGTCAATAACCATGGCTTTAAATTAGTTTATATGTGTAGGAATGACTCATAATTGGTTTAGGACTTAATCTTGAAACCTTAGGAGCAAACTGGACTTAGAAAGGGTCATTATTGTGACTTCTAGGTACCCGTAAAGTTAGTATTTTGATTTCTGTACTCTTGAGGTTTAGAGATGTTCTTGACCATAGGGTAAGGTGAGAAATACTTAGTTATAACCTTATAGGTCCCAAGAGACTAGGTGTTGATGATCAATAACTTAGAATGTGAGATAAAGATCTAAACCGTAATTTCTAGAACTCCGTAATCACATAAACATAAAGCTGTCCAAATTCTACTTAGTGCTATTTGGATTAGTTCTTGAGCATAAGATTTGTATAACTCATTAATTGTCAAACTATAGGTGTATAAAGAAGTTAAGAATAATTAATTTGCAAGTTTAAGACTCATAATAATCGAAGTTTAAAGCACTATGAGATATAACATAACATGTCTATGAGCTTATGGGGATGATTGTTAAATATGACTATGTGATGATGTTTGTGTGAAAGTTTTATGTGACGAATGTTATGAGAAAGTTTCATGTGATGATATATATGTTATGAAAAAGCTACATGAGAATGCATGATAAAAATGAATATGATAAATGATGAGGTAATTGTGATTTAATGCTTATGAAAATATAAATGTGACGCAACTTGAGACGCGCTTCTCTGGGTGACACCGGTTCGGCCGAGCACCCCAGGAGGAGACAAATCCGTGAGGGTATGTGTAGATGCAGCCTGCCAAAGCGGACAAATTGCGAGGCCCACGTGGCTAGCAAAGCGTTTCAAAGAGGAAATGATCCTAGAAAGGAGATCCTTAATTTGCCCCCTAGCCCGTACTTTAAGTCGGGATTATGTTACGCTTATCATAGGATAAGTAAGAGCTAGTGACGACTAGTTAAGGTATGAGCTCATAACCTAGAGAAGTTTTAGGGCGGCCCCATGAGATGAAAGTTAAAGTTAACAATGTCACATAAACTATACTTATGCCAATGTTATAATGTTTCCTAGTCATTCTATTGTTTGGGTTACCTTATGATGCATTCATATCATTAGTGTATTTTCGCTTAAGTTATAAAGACGCATTATAAAATATGACGGACCTTGGATAAAATACCACTTTGGAAAACTAACTTAAAAGGAAATTATATGCATGCACACCTTTTAGAAATAAACCCAAGGTTCCCGAGGATGTGTGATGACACCTAGGTAGGGATAACCCTACAGAGAATTCTTTTAGAAAGATTCTCATTCCCTCTCTCTTTTCTTCCGTCATATCTTCAGATGGCGTCGTTTGTACTCTTCATCGACACCCCGGTATGGGAGCTGCACCATGACCCGGCACTCGGGTCATATCATTTTGAGGGTCGCTGCCCTGTCAGAGTATTCATGTTCATGGGACGACCCTTCAGCACCCCGTCCCGAGCTACCGCTTTCACCCCGATCGCTTCCTACCGTCATAACGGGATTTTTGAGCGAGCGAGGCCACGCTGATGAGCAGATCCTCCGCATGGAGCCCGAGACGCCACCAGACGCGAGTACCCCGAGTATGTACCGCGTCCCAAAGTACTGGAGGCGGACCCATCCGAGGACCCGCCATCCCACATGTATGCTTGGAGCTCGGTCCCACTCCTCCACCGATGAGGGCTGGGAGTGAGGAGACGGAGGTCTAGCCGAGGTTGGCTCGACGGCCATCTATGCGCCCTCGCCGCGGTGGACATGCCCCGATGATGCACTCGACCACTCCCGCCGAGATTCGCCATGGATCGACTCGACCTCATGATGCTCGGACCGCAGGAGTAGTCATAGGAGGGGTAGTAGTTAGTGCACACACACGCCACATAGTAGAGGACAAACCTTCTTTTGTATATGAGGTTGTCTCCTTTAGGTGCACATGGGTATGGGGGTAGTTTCTTTTGTATTTGCTTTTTATGATTTCCTTGTATTGCATTTCAGTTGTATTTCGCTTCATGATGTATCAAATAGTCCTGCCTCTTTGGGTAGGCACGTTATATATATATATATCTATGATTCAGTTGATGCTTCCATGACATGATGTGTTTCTTATGCTGTGCTTATATGTTTCGCTATGTTTCCCCTTTAAGTTTCGTGCGTAGCTCTCACTTTGATTTTAAAAAGAAAAAATTTTACCCGTATTTCCGCTAAGTATTTTCCAAAGGATGAGACCAAGAGGTAATATTCTAAAAATTAACCTAAGGACATACTAGTAGTCTTGGGTTAAGATTTAGGGTGTTACATTATGGTATCGAGCGATTCGATTCTCATGGAGCCCGAGGATTGGGTGACTATGCTTTGTAAGCATAATACGATAGTTATGTCATGTATAGTGCTTGATAGAGATAAGCTGTAGGACTAGAGATGCATGACTTCTGTTGGTTGCAAGTGCCATGGTAACTAGCTCATTTTGCATGGATATTGAGCTTGATCAACTTGATGTTCATTGTTTCATGTGTATAGGGACCAATGGCACCGCGACGCCGGCCTAGGACTACACCCGATGTTGAACAAGATGATACGACTGCTGCTCTGTCCGTCGCATGGCGCAAGCCATGGAGCGAATGTTCGACCGAATGGATCAACAGCGAATGCTGCTCTGTTCCCCCTCCTCCCCTGTTGCGAGAGATGGTGGAACAAGTCCGCTTGGCCCGAGTTCATAAAGCGAACCCGTGTTCCGAGGGTTAATGGACCCCGACAAAGCTGATGAGTGGATCAAAGACATGGAGAAGATCTACTCTGTTGTCACCTGCTCGGAAGAGCAGAAGGTTACATTCTTTGCTTTCATCTTTGAAATCCGACGCCTTGAAGTTACGGTGGAGCGGCACGAGGCATCTGCTAGAAGCCTCTGGAACTCCCATTGGCCGAGGCTGTTCAAGACTTACTTCTATGAGAAGTACTTTCCGAGTCCGTGAGGAACAAGGGCGTTGAGTTCATGCGATTGACCCAAGGAGGGTCATCAGAGCCCAATACACTGCGAAGTTTGAGGAGCTAATCAAGTTCTCTCGGGTGTTCCAAGGGAACCGATGAAGTTTGGAAGTGTGTGAAGTATGAGGCTGGTGCAAGGCGAGAGATGAACTACGCTGTGGCCCATATGGAGATCAGAGACTTCCCAACTCTGGTCAACAAGTGCCGGATACTTGAAGAAGGACAGAGAAAGATTCAAATCACACGCAGGCGGAGCGAGCTAAGGGCTCGGACCTCAAGCCCAGTTCAAACCGCAGTACCCATCGAGGAATCACTACAACCCCTACCAGTCCAACGATTCCGACAACAACAACCGCCAAGAGCTCCCGCTCACCAACAATCCAAGCAACACCAAAGGCCGCCATTTCAACATCAAGGCCCGAGGAATTTCAATAATCAACCCGTGGACCGGGTGGACCGAAACCACAATGGAGGACCAAGTGGAGCCAAGAACAAGGCACCACAAACCCCTGCTGCTTACCGAGCAACATCTGGCGGCGCCCGCCCACAATGCGGGAAGAGCCACGGGAATCGCCCATGCTTAGCCTGGTCGAATGTATGTTTCAAGTGTGGCAAGCCTGGCCACTATGCAAAGGACTGCACCGGACAAGGGACATCGAACCAAAACCCCCGACCACAATACCGAGGAAGGGTCTTTACCCTTAACGCAGAAGACGCCAAGAAGTCCAAAGATCTCATCAAGGTATGTGCGAAGTAAATGGTAAAGCCTTAAGCGTACTATATGACTCTGGTGCTACTCATTCTTTCATTTCACTTGCTAGTGTCGAGTCCTTAAATCTAAAAGTCTCTAAACTTCCCTTCGATCTTATTGTTTCTACTCCTACAAATCGCCCTGTTAATACTTGCCGTTGTTGTTTAAACTGTCATCTTGTTGTAGAAAATAGGTCTTTTATCATAGATTTAATTTGTTTACCCTTGAAAGACATAGGCATTATCTTAGGCATGAACTGGCTTCACCCCAATCGTGTGATGTTAGATTGTGGAACCCAAACCGTAGTTTTCCCTTCTCCTCCCGAAAACATCACTCAACCCATTAGGCTGTACCTAAATTCCGTAGAGGTCTTCTGTAGTGGGAAGAAAACTAAGGGATATGTTCTCCTAGCACTTTGTGATGTAGACTTGGAGCAGAACCTAGGTGAGATACCTGTGGTGAGAGACTATCCCGAGGTGTTTCCAAATGAAATACCCGAGTTCCCTCCCGAAAGAGAAGTGGAGTTCTCCATAGAGTTAGTTCCTGGGACAGGACCAATCTCTATAGCCCCGTATAGGATGTCACCCGCGGAATTAGCAGAGTTGAAAACCCAGTTAGAGGAGCTGTTAGAAAAGAGTTTTATAAGGCCGAGTGCTTCACCTTGGGGCGCTCCGGTCTTATTTGTGAAGAAAAAGGATGGAAGCATGAGGATGTGTATAGACTATAGGCAGTTGAACCAAGTAACCATAAAGAATAAGTACCCATTGCCTAGGATTGACGATCTTATGGACCAATTGAAAGGAGCAGTAGTGTTTTCTAAGATTGATTTAAGGTCCGGTTACCATCAGATTAGGGTGAGAGATTCGGATATTCCTAAAACCGCCTTTCGAACTCGGTATGGACACTTTGAGTTCAATGTAATGTCGTTTGGTTTGACGAATGCTCCAGCTTTTTATGGATTACATGAATAGGATCTTTAGACCCTATTTAGATCGATTCGTGGTTGTGTTCATAGATGATATTCTCATCTATTCGAAAACCCACGAGGAGCATGAGCGTCATTTAAGGTTGGTTTTAGAGGTATTAAAGGAGAAGAAGTTATACGCTAAGCTGTCTAAGTGTGAATTTTGGTTAGAGGAGGTAAAGTTCTTAGGACATGTTGTGTCAAAAGGTGGCATATTTGTCGACCCAAGTAAGATAGAGGTGATGAATTGGGATAGACCAACCTCATCGAGATTAGAAGCTTTTTGGGTTTAGCTGGATATTACCGTAGGTTCATTAAAGGATTTTCCCGATTAGCCCTACCCTTAACCAAGCTCACTAGGAAGAATGCCCCGTTTGAGTGGAGCCCCGAGTGTGAAAAGAGTTTCCTAGAGCTTAAGGAAAAGCTCACCTCAACCTGATTTTAGTTTTACCTGACCCCAATGTACCCTTTGAGGTATATTGCGATGCTTCTGGCAAAGGTTTAGGTTGTGTGTTGATGCAACACAGGCAAGTGGTAGCCTATGCGTCCAGGCAACTCAAGCCTCATGAGGTAACCTACCCCACCCATGACCTTGAACTAGCGACCATCGTGTTCGCTCTAAAGATGTGGAGACACCACTTGTATGGTGTGAGGTTTGAAGTTTTCTCCGATCATAAGAGTCTCAAGCATCTCTTTGATCAAAAGGAGTTGAATATGAGGCAAAGGAGATGGATGGAATTCCTCAAGGACTACGATTTTGGTTTAAGTTACCACCCCGGCAAGGCTAATGTAGTAGCCTACGCCTTGATCCGAAACTTGTTACGTCTGTCAAGTATGATGGTTAATGAAGTTGGGTTAATAGAGCAATTTAGGAATATGAATCTTGGAATGTCTATAACGGAGAATGGCATCGTGATGAGTCATCTCACGGTGACCAGTGGGTTTAAGCAAAGGATTATGCTTGCCCAAAGAGAAAATGAGGACTTTATGGAGACAATCGAGCGATAAAAGGCTGGAAAGTTGAAAGGTTTTGTACAAGGCCCCGACCGGTTATGGAGGTTCGAGGCGAATCTGTGTGCCACAAGATGGTGACCTTCGAGAGAAGATCTTGGAGGAGGCTCACAAGAGCCATTTTGCCATCCATCCTGGTACTACAAAGATGTATCAGGACTTAAAGAGGATGTTTTGGTGGCGGATTAAAAGGATGTGGTCGCTGGGTGAGTAAGTGTTTGGTTTGCCAAAAGGTCAAGATCAAACACCAAAACCTTCTGGCATGTTGCAACCCCTGTCGATCCTCGAGTGGAAGTGGGAGAGTATATCAATTGATTTCGTGATGGGATTGCCGAAGACCCAAGCTGGCCACGATGCCGTATGGGTAATCGTGGAGCGACTGACTAAGTCGGCTCACTTTCTACCTATTCGAGTCACGTACTCGTTGGATAAGTTGGCCCGACTTTACATCCAAGAAATAGTAAGGTTGCATGGAGTACCATCGACGATAATCTCGGATCGAGATCCGCGGTTTACGATCACGTTTTGGGGAGCCTTTCAAAGGCGTTTGGTTCCAAGTTGTGCCTAAGCACCGCTTACCACCCACAAGCGGATGGTCGATCCGAGAGGACAATCCAAACCCTAGAAGATATCCGAGAGCTTGTGTCTTAGACCAAAAAGGAAGTTGGGATAAGTACATGCCTTTGATCGAAGTTTGCGTATAACAACAGTTATCACGCAAAGCATCGATATGGCACCGTCTGAGGCATTATACGGAAGGAAGTGCCAATCACCCTTGTGTTGGTACGAGCCCGAAGAGCAAAGTGTCTTAGGACCTGAGGTAGTGAGGGAAATGACGGAGCAAATCAAGAAGATCAAGGATAGAATCTTAACCGCTCAAAGTCGACAGAAAAGCTACGCGGACAAAAGGCGCAAGCCCCTGGAGTTCCAAGAGGGAGAACATGTATTTCTAAGAATCACCCCCACTACAGGAATAGGAAGAGCCATGAAAGTTAAAAAGTTGAGTCCCCGATTTCTCGGTCCTTTTGAAATTCTTCAAAGAGTCGGATCCGTAGCTTACAAAATAGCCTTACCACCCAATCTGTCAAACCTTCATGATGTCTTTCACGTCTCCCAGTTACGTAAATATGAGTCCGACCCTAGCCATGTCCTAGAACCAAAGCATGTACAGTTAAGGGAGGACCTCACTTTCAAGGTACCGCCTACGAGAATAGTGGATCACGGAGTCAAGCAGTTAAGGAGCAAGTCTGTTCCTTTGGTAAAAGTGGCGTGGGGACAAGGCAAGTCGGAAGAATACACGTGGGAACTAGAGTCAGAGATGAAGTCCAAATATCCAGAGCTTTTCTAAGGTACAATTTCGAGGCGAAATTCTTTTTAAGGAGGGAGTAATGTAACGCCCGATTTTTATTAGAGTGAAAATGACCAAAATGCCCTGAGGTCATTTTCACCGAAATCGAGGAAAGCCGGCGGCAGTACTCGAAGGGCAAACTCAATGTTGGAAGGGGATTAGAAAACTTATGTACCTTCCAGGGATCGAAAATCTCGTTTTGAAGTTTTAGTCAAAATGACCAAAACGCCCCTGTGGTGTTTTACCCGTTTGCAAGTGCCGGATGAACCCGAAACTTCTCCAGATGGTTTTAAAAGGCGTTTTTATGTATTCTATGACCTCAGTTTTAATTTTTGAAGTCGGGCAAAATTAGTGCAAAATTACGGTTTTGCCCTTGTTTCGTATTTTTACGCTTAATCACGCGATTAAGCAAACCTAAGCAATATTAGGCTCTAATCGAAGGTTAATTAATTTCCTTAATTAATCTAGAGTCAAAATAATTTATTAAAGTGGATTAGAACCAAAAAGTACTTAATTACAACCTAAAATCATATTTTAATTTTATGACACCTAGTCATAGAATCTTGAATAGTGTTTTCTCTTTCCAATTCCTTAAATCATGGAATTGTGTTACACATTGTTTATTCATAAATGAGTTTTAAATTCTTTAATGATGTATGAGCACTCCTAAACTTGTCATAAACTCCCTAAATCACATTCTTAGTTACCTAAACTTAAGCTTAATCATTCCTAACCTTGTACCTAAGCTAATACACATCTAAACCTACCATTAACACACAATTAAATGGTCAAATCATCCTCCCACTCTGCTGTCCAGCCTTGGCCGAAGCTGCCCTCCTCCATTATGCATCACATGTTCAATTTTTCAACACTCCAAGGCCATACCTCAAGTCACATACACTATACCTTGTCATAACTTTCAATCAAGCTTGAATTTACTATGGGCTGTTACACCAAAAGAAGTCAGATTGGCAGTAGTCGGGTGTCTGAGATTGTATTATATGTATTTAGATGTATGTATAAGTGTGTAAATTTAATAGAGAATATATGTATATTAAGGCTCATAGAAGAGCTTCCTTATGTAATCGACTTTGTATTAAATAAATGTTTTGTATCTTTGCTCTATATTTTGATTGAATTACGCTAGTTAGTACACGAACCCATCGAATTTGCTATAGTTCTTTAAGAAAGGCCCACTAATTAAAAAGTAACAACTCTCGAGTATGATGTCATGACTTAAGGATAACGTTGTACTTGGGAGGGTGTTACACCCACACGGGAGTTCCATTACGATCCGGAACACGGATCGTATCATTTTGAGGGACATTGCGAGTTTTTGTGTTTGTTGGACGCCCCTTCAGCCATCCAGTGCCAAGCTACCATTTCACCCCTACATCCCCTTATGGAGACGAGATGATTTTTGAGTGAGCACGGCCGTCTTTCGAGCTGAGGCTTCGCACACCTGCTTCCGGATCGGCCATTCAAGATTTCCCCAACTATGTTCCACGTTCGAGGTTTTCCAAGACGGACCCTTCCGAGGACGGGCCTACACATGTGTATTCCGAGAGTTCAGCCCCCACTCCTGTTCCTATGAGAGAAGGGAGTGAAGAGACAGTCACGCAGCCACGGTTGGCACAGAGGCCAGCCATGCGCCCTAGACGTGGAGGTCATGTGCGACCACTTGGCGTACTTGTCCCCAAGGAGCTACGACCATGGATTGGATACATTCCCCCGTTCCCGGGCCATCAACTGTAGATGACTCTTGGAGTTTTAGTGCACACATGCCTCACTAGTTATGATGGCCTTCTTTTGTTAAAGGTTGTCTACCTTAGGTGCCCATGTAGGTTTGTCTTCCATGCATTTCATTTCCGATGTATTTTATTTCCCATGTATTTCTCTTTTATGTAATTGTATTTCGTTCTTATGTATTCCAACTAAACTCACCTCTAGGTGGGTAGTTTAATATAAGATATGATGTGTTATGTTCATTATGGAGCCTTCTTGATGTTTAAATTCCCACATTCTTTCATATCGCTTATATATACTACGCGCGGCTCTTACTTTATCGAGGTTTTTAAAAAGAAAAAAAATTGGCTTGTATTTTAGTAAGTATTTTCAAAACGATAAAATGAACTGAAACAAGAAGTAATGACTCATATTTAACATTAGTACATTCTAGGAGTATTGGGTTGAATATTAGGGTGTTACACTAATATTGCTTAGGTTTCCTTAATTACATTATTAAGCTCAAAAACACTATTTTAGGGGCAAAATCGTAATTTTGCACAAAAACGGCCTGGGACCGCCAGGACTTAGATAGATATCCCCAAACACATAAAAACATCATTTTAAACCTTTTAGAAAGTTTCTGGGCTCAAACAGCACTTATACTCACGTAAAAACGCTATAGGGTTTTTTGGTCATTTTGACCTGAAACCTCAGAAAATGAGATTTTTCTGCTCTATTAACATTCATTCACATATAATCCCCTTCTAACATTGAGTTGACCCTTCAAGGACTGTCGGGTTGGCTATCCTCGAATTCTGGGTGGAAAATGACCTTAGGGGCATTTTGGTCATTTTCGCTCAGACAGAAAAATTGGGGTGTTACACCTTCTTGTACCCTTTAGATTGATTCTAGGAAGAGCTTATTTAGAGCACATCTTCTCAAATGGTTGGTATGCTTCCTCAGAGCTCTTGGAACTACCTCAGGTAGGACAATCTTTCTTTTCGTTCTTCCTATTTTCTGCTCATACCAGATTGCGGGCTAATAGATCCCCATCAAAATATAACTTCCATAGTCCAGGGTCCAATAAGGAGGCCTCCCCCTCCTTATGCTTATCAACATTGTAAGCGACTGTTTCCTACAAAAACATAACCAAAACCACTCATATCCATATCCCTAAAAATATAAGTTCACCAATATCATTTATTAACATGAAATGCTAAAAGAGATTAGTAAACACTACAAACTAAGAACTTAGATAGAATCTGCTAGGGTTTGCCTTTTTATTCTCATAAAAATTAAGGTACCACGTATGAAAGGAAACAACCTACAAGGAAAGGACAACATTAGTGGTCACAAGTAGCTCACCATAATCATAAAGAAAAACATGGTCATATACACATTCCATACAATGTTGGTTGTCCATTATCTCGGTGCTAGAGTTTGAACCTTGTTGTGGTGGAGGAAATGTCCATCAACATTGACAATTTCCTTAACCAATGAAATAAAGATGGTTAATCAATGAAAAGTTATAAACCAGCCCATGCAAAGTTGTAAACCAGTACACACAAAGTTCTAAACCAACCCAAACAAAGTTATAAACCATCACACGAAAAGCTGTAAACCAGCCTACATAAAGTTGTAATCCAGCACACAAAACATTGTAAATCAGCCTACACAAAGTTGTAAACCAACCCAGAAAAAGTTGTAAACTAGCACACACAAAGTTGTAAACTAGCCCACACAAAGTTGTAAACCAACACATAAAAAGTTGTAAACCAGCCCACCTAAAGTTGTCAGCCATAATAATAAAACATGTAAACTCATTCAAAACACCTTCTGAACATGTTCAATAAAGCATGTAGATACATATATAGACAAATATAACCAGTACAAAAAGTTGTAAACAAAGACAAAAAAGTTGTAAACCATCCAACACAAAGTTGTAAACCATAATCATTAAATATGTAAACCAATTCCAAACCAACCCCAAACCATCATAACTTATAATCTGCTGTAGACATACTCATATTTTTCAACTGGAATCTTGCCTTTCTTGGCTTTCTTACGCCTACTACAGTTCCTTGTGTAGTAAGCATACACCGCATTGGGCACTACATCTGGAACCTCGATCTTGCTAGCACTGATTGTTTGGGAAGCTAAAGCTAAACTTGTCCTACCTTGTCCACAGATAATGGGCTAACAATCAACTCAAGCATATCCTAAACAAGTACATAATACATCATTAGCAAATAGGTGTACAAATCATGTGAGACACAGGCCACAAAAAACATGTCAACAAACTAACCCACAAGCATTATAAAAAATACCAATTACCTCATAGGGAAGCTCTATTCTCCACGGGGACAAGGCAATGTCCTTGGGCATGACCATTAACTGCAGTTGGGAAGGACTACCTTCCACATGACCATGTTTCTCCGAGTGTGTCTTCTGTTTAATTTCACACCAAAACATGAAAATATGATAAACTCCAACCCATGACTAGCTATCCACTTCAACCAAATAAAATTAACATAAACAAAATAAGAACATAATGTGCACTTACTGTGGAAAGACCCTCAAGGTAGAAGTGCTCTTTCACAGCAACTGAGCCCTCACTAACAGTACCTCCAACGTCCTCAAATACATCAACAGACTGGAACGAAGGAGTACTACGAGCCTCAATCGAATCATCATCGGTAGAAGCTCCTGATTGGGCCTTCTTTGGTGGAGGGGGTCACTAAATCGGTGCAACGTACACCTTCTTTGCAAAACAAGAAACCTTCTTTGCCTTAGAAGGAGCCTTCTGTGCCAAAGAGGCCACCTTTCCCCCCTTCTTCTCTCTTTGCTACTTTAACGCCATTTGAATGACCCCATTGACCATTTCGTTGAGGTCCTGCATACAGATAATTCAATGTGTTCATTTAGATTTTAGCCATTGGTATGTAAGGACTAATTTTCCAAATAAATATATACACAATTATCTCCTTTAAACCAAATCCAAATACCTCATAGTCAAAGTGGGTGTCAAGAAAATCCTTCACAATGCCATCAATGCTATACTTATTAAGGTTGAGGAGACCCTATAAAAAAAAGGTTAAAATCAAATTGTCTATATTTAGCTTGTGAATTATCAACAAGCACTGAAATTCACAAAGTTAGCACCAATGTACCTCAGCATCCATCCTCTAATCATCGAAGTGAGCTTAGGTGTAACATCCTAATTTTTAACCTAATACTCTATAACATATTTAGGTTAATCATTAGGTTATTACTTCTTAGTCTCATTCTTTGTTAAAATACTTAGCGGAAAATATGGATAAATTTTTTTTTTTTGAAATATAAAATCAAAGTGAGAGCCGCGTTTGTCATAATCATGAACTAAACATTCATTGCAAATTATACAGGATAGACACCAAGTAAAAGATCATATAGCAAATGAAACAATCAATGACACACCAAAGAAAATACTTTCATTAATATCATAATTAAAGTTACATAAAGTCGCACCCTTATAGAATCGGGCTGAGCTTGCAATATAAGGAAAAAACAAGAAAGTACAAAAGCAGTAAAGTACATCATACGATGAAGAATGAGAGCCAACTACACTATCCCCCTACTAACCCTATAAGTGCTAAACTAAAATACCCCTACCAAAAGATACTGCAAGAGGGGAAAACCTCATGACAGCTCTAGCACTCGATCAGCTCCCCAACAAAATCTACTGGTGGCAGAAATGCTCGGGTGACAAAGGGATGTAACCAGGGAACTATGCGAGCTCCTCGGAGGTGAACAAGCGGACGGGGGAACGAATGCGGGGTGGCTGGATATGTGCTCCATAGTGAGGGCGCATCTCGACCCTCCTCACCAACCTCGGCTGCAGCACCGTCTCCTCACTCCCCTCTTGCATGAATGGGGGAGTGGGGGCAGAACTCTCCGAGTAGATGTGCGTCAACTAGTCCTCGAATGGATCCGTCTCCAATCTCCTTGATCGAGGTACATACTCTAAATAGTCACGTACAGCTGAGGCGAAAGGGTGAGCGCATCGGATCTGCTCGTCACAGGGGCGTATGTGCTCGAAAATCAAGTCATCATCACCGAACGGGGCAATAGGAGTGAAACGGTAGCTGGACACAGGGTAAGCAAAAGGTCATCCCATATACATAAAAACACGTACGGTACATTGACCCTCACAGTGATAGAAGTGGTGCTCCAAGTCATAATGCACCTCCCAGATCGACATATCAACGAACAGGACGAAGGTCGCCATCAAACTCTGAAGATGTGATGGGAAGGAAGAGAGAAAGAAAAGGGAGTGAGAATCTTGCTAAAGAAAATCAGTAGGGACCTCCTATCTAGGCTTACATCGCTCACATCCTCATAAACCTTGGGTTTATTATTAAAAGGTGGGCATGCATATAGATTCCTTCTTTAGGTTTATAAAACTAAGTTATCCAAAGTTCATTCCTTTTAGAATGCATCTTAATGTCATGAATGCAATATATCAAAGTATGAATGCATGGTAATACTTTAACAAACAACTCAACAAATCATAACATCAAGAAGCATACAAGTGGCATAAAGTGGCACATAACTTTCAAGTGGAACTTTCCTCAACATTGTGACTTAGAACATCATGCCTTACCATTATAGGACCACCCTAAAATATCATCTAGGTTATGAGCTCATACCTTAACTAGTCGTCACTAGTTCATACTTATCATCTGGATAAGTGAAAAATAAATATAATCCCGACTACTAGAGTACGAGCTAGGGGGCTTAAGGATCACCTCTCTTAGGATTATTTCCTTCTTTGAAATGCTCTACTGGCATCTAGTGCACAACGAATTATCCACTTTGGTAGGCTGCATCCACTCATTCCCTCATGGATTTGCCTCATCTTCACCTGAGCGGGAGAAGTACGTCTCAGTGCTACGTCACATAAAAATCTCCTAGGGGTGCTCGGCCGAATCGGTGTCACCCAGGGGTTTTGATCTCATTTGTTTCTTCAAAAACATTCTCAAGTCCTTTTAGTTTCGACGGAAATTCGGCAGCATAACAACTGTACACCAAATTTCCTTCAAACTAACTTTATGCCATGAATCTCATAACACATATGCATTTCTCATTCAACTTTCATGAACCTGATAAACATAACATCTCAATGAAACACTCCTCATATCATATATCATCACATCATACTTGCATAAATAAACTCGTTTTATTAAGGAACCTAAGGTGTCTTATGCTTGACCCTTAAGGTCTTAAACTTGAATCTTAAATTCTCTAATCATCCAATCTCAATATCTTATGCACCTATAGGCTCAAAACTAATAATTCTTTCTAATTATTGTGATCATAGCTTATTCTAAAGTCTATTAGTGTAGAATCCATTATTTATACTTTATGGGTACCTAGGAGTCACAACTTTGACCCTTTCTAAGTTTGGTTTGCTCCTAAAGCACCAAGATCAATTCCTAAACCAATTATGAGTAGTTCCTACACATTTAAACTAATTATAAACCATCATTTACTAATTTTACCCTTGCTAGACAGAATCCAGAAAATTCATTTTCTAAGGGATCTAAAAATCTCATTTTAATTCCTTTCTAGTTATTAACTTGTCTTAACTTTCTAAAATTAATTCTGACATCAAATATACATGAACATACTCATTTTATCATCATAGAAACAGAAACATATAGTGAGCAACCAAGCATGGCAGAACCGAAAACATCTCCATCAAATAATGCATAGAACTTCATTTCTAACACATAAATTGCTAGTTTCTCTTGGAACCTTTTTAAAACTTATGGAACTCCTTAGGAAACATTTTATTTCATTAAAACCATAATAAAACACCTAAGGATAGTAGTTATATCAAATTAATCTCAAGAGGAATTTATATCATAAAACTTTGCTAAAAAACATTTCTTGAGATCATCTAAACTTAGTAAAAATCATGAAACATAGGTTTTAGCACATGTGACTAGATGACTCTTACTCTAAGTTCATCATCATCACATGGCCGAATTCAGGTGAATAAAACACACATATTTCCTAACTTTATTTAAGATAATAATGGGTAAGTCCATGAGCTCTAAATCTCTTAAGTGATTGACATAAACATAAATATGCAATGCAAGTCCTTTATTATCTTAGAAATTTAGTGAGAACATAATCATAAATATGAAGGTGCAAGTTCATTCTTTTATCTTGACAGTTTAGTGATGACATAAAGATAAATATGAATGCAAGTTCTTTTTATCTTAACTTAGAGCTCATGCAAGACTTTTAGAGAAATATAAACTTAACCCAACATTTATCTCAATCAACAAAGTAAGCTTTACAGTTCTTGAACCAAGTTTTCAAAGAAACTATATGGTTCTTGAACAAAATCATCAAGCTTCAAGGAAATAAACTTAAAAGACAATAAAACCATAAGGAAAAAGGAAACCAAAACCGAAAACATAAGGGGAAGGAAAGCAAGGAACCGAAATCACAAGAGAAGGAAATATACATCAAGTTCTTTATTATGTACTCAAGACCCCTATCTAGAGCATAACTCTAGAACGTGCCAGCCAACTTTAAGGTTGACAAGGGTAGGCCTTGAGTTTATTGAAATCCTTATGATTAATTTTTCTTAAGTTAAAAACCATGTGAGATAAGTAACATAGACAAAGTTCAAGGAAAGGAAAAACTCAAGCTTTAGAGGTTTCTTTGAGATGAGCACAAAGTCATCATCTAGAAACACCCATCATCAAGCTATCATGATCAAAATGAGGCCTTGAGGCTGAAATGAAAAGAAAAGGAAAAGTAAGGAAAAACTTAAAAAGAATCCAAGAGAGACTTCAAGGAAATAACATTTTTGAGCAAAACAAAAACTAAAGAGCAACTCCCTACCAAGTTTGAAGATAAAAGGCTTGATCTTGAAAGGAAATGAGAAGAACAATCCTCCTCAAAGAGATGATAATGCTTTTGGCCAAGAGGAGAGCAAGGAAAGGAGATGTGTTTTAAGTGAGCTTGTGTTTGAGAATGAGTGTTTAGGGGCTTTGATGATGATCTAAGGTGGTGGGATGGTGTTTTGTGGTGGTGCTATGGTGGCTCAAGGTGGAGGATGAAGAAGATGAAGAAGAAAAAGAGAGATTCTTAGAAACTTAGAGAGAAAAGGAAAAAACTCACAAGAATGCTAAAATGCTCAAACTTGCCAAATGAACAAAAATGACACAAGTTCATCTAAGGTACCTATTTATAGAAAACAAAACAATGAAGGCTCACAAAGGGGAAGGCTTGGCCGTAGCTTTTGGGGCATGGGAGGAGGGAAAATATCTCTTACAACTTGTCATTCAAAGCATGGTTGAAGGTATGACAAGCATGGTGCAAAGCATGGTCTAAGCATGGCTTGGTGTGGACTTGAAAATACATTTGAATTTCAAATATTTAAGGCATGGAGGGGGGAGTGGCCGTGGACTTCTAGAAGGGAGGGGAGAGGTTTCTTTTGTTTAATTGTGTGGTAATCATGTGTTTAGGTGTGTATTAGGTTAGGTTTGAGGTTAGGAGTCACTAAGCAAGTGTTTATGTAACACCCTAATTTTTAATCCAATACTCTAGAACATATCAGGTTAATCATTAGGTTATTATCTCTTAGTTTCATCCTTTTAATAAAATACTTAGTGGAAATTATGGTAAATTTTTTTTTTTGAAAACATAAAACCAAAGTGAGAACCGCGTTCTTATCTAATTGTGAGACAGAAATATAAAGCACAAATATCAAAGCATAAAGAACACAGTAAAAAAGCATGTAGCAATGGAACATCGATTTACACAACAAAGGATACTTTTAATTAATATCATATTTAGAATACATAGATAGTCACGCCCTTATAGAATCGGGCTGAGCTTGCAGTACATGAAAGATAACAAGAAAGCAGTAAAGTACATGGTACAATGGAAAATAAAAACCAACTAAACTACCCTCCTACCAAAACTATGAGTGCTAAACTCAAACCCCTTCCCAAAAGATACTACCGAAGGGGAAACCTCGTGACGGCTCGAACACTCGAATAGCTCTCCAAAGAAGTCTAGTGACGATGGGGACCCTCGGGTGATGGAGGTATATAACCGGTGAACTGCTCGATCTCCTCTTGAGTGGGCCAATGGAGTGGAACACGAACGCGAGTTAGCTGGACGTGAGCTCCTTGGCGAGGGCACATCTCGGCCCTCCGTGCCAGGCGCGGCTGCATCAAGGTATCCTTACTCCTTTCCCGTCTGAACGGGGGAAAGAGAGCAGAACTCTCCGAATAAACGTGCATCGGCGAGTCCTCAGACGGATCCATCTTCGACCTCCTCGAACGAGGCACATACTCCGGGTAGTCACGGACAGCTAAAGCAGATGAACGAGCATGATAAATCTGCTCGTCGCGGGGGCGGGTGCGCTCAAAGATCAAGTCGTCGCCACCATAAGGAGTAGTAGGAGTGAACTAGTAGCTGGACACTGGGTAAGCAAAAGGTCATCCTATGTACACAAAAACACGAATGACACATTGACCCTCGAAGTGATAGGAGCGGTGATCCGGGTCATAGTGCACCTCCCAGACGGGCGTGTCAATGAAGACCACAAACGTCGCCATCAAGCTCTGAAGATGTGACGGAAGAAAGAGAAAGGAGTGAAAGGAATGAGAATCTTGCTAAAGAATCTCAGTAGGGACCTTCTATCTAGGGTTACATCATTCACATCCTCAGGAACCTTAGGTTTCTTTATAAAAGGTGTGCATGCATATAAGATTCATTATTAGGATTTATAAAACTAATTATCCAAGGTTCATTCCTTTTAACATGCATCTTAATGTCATGGATGCAACATATTAAAGCATGAATGCATGGCAATACTTAAGCATATGAATCAAATAACTCATAACATCAAGAAACATCCATGTGGCATAAAGGGCAATAACTTTCAAGTGGAACTTTCCTCAACTTGTGTGACATCAATCATGGTACTTTAGCAATATAAGGCCACCCTATAAACATCCAGGCTATGAGCTCATACCTTAGCTAGTCGTCACTAGCTCTTGCTTATTATCTGAATAAGCGAAACATATCATAAAAATAATCCCGACTCCTTGAGTACGTGTAACATCCCTTACTGCTTTATAGATTGACGACTATCCCCACAAACCAACACGGGTCTTTTCAGCATGCTTTGTCCTCACTCGTAAGCTTCCTAGGAAAACTTCCCAGGAGGTCACCCATCCCAAAATTACCCTAGGTCAAGCACGCTTAACTGTGGAGTTCTTTCAGTTTAGGCTACCGAAAAGAAGATGCATCTTGTTAGTATAGGTAGTACAAATCAATTCATATAAGCCTTCTTTAATTGTATAGTCCCATACCTATACAGTCTTAGGATCCCTCTCATTCGGGTGTGTAATCGGTTCATTCATGTACCCCTTCACTTAGAGGACCTTGCGAGGAGCTGCTCCTTGTCCGTGCCCTCTTTGCACCGGCGATCACTCCTTCTCCTCGTCCCCGGGCGTTACATGCCCACCGACTTTACTTTGGTTAGTCCCGAACCACACCGTCTTGGGAGAGGTGCAAGCTCGATACCATTTGTAACATCCCTTGCTTTATGGATTGTGTGCCCCACAAACCAACACAGGTCTTTTCAGCATGCTTTGTCCTCACTCACACGCTTCCTAGGAAAACTTCCCAGGAGGTCACCCATCCCAAAATTACCCTAGGTCAAGCACGCTTAACGGTGGAGTTCTTTCAGTTTAGGCTACCAAAAAAAAGATGCATCTTGTTGGTATAGGTAGTATGAATTAATTCATATAAGCCCTCCTCAACTGTATAGTCCCATACCTATACAGTCTTAGGATCTCTCTCATTCGGGTGTGTAATCGGTTCATTCATGTACCCCTCCACTTAGAGGACCTTGCGAGGAGCCGCTCCTTGTCCGTGCCCTTTTTGCACCAGCGATCACTCCTCATCCTCGTCCCTGGGCGTACAGGTATGGGACTATACAGTTGAGGAGGGCTTATATGAATTGATTCATACTACCTATACCAACAAGATGCATCTTCTTTTCGGTAGCCTAAACTGAAAGAACTCCACAGTTAAGCGTCCTTGACCTAGGGTAATTTTGGGATGGGTGACCTCCTAGGAAGTTTTCCTAGGAAGCGTGTGAGTGAGGACAAAGCATGCTGAAAAGACCTGTGTTAATTTATGGGGGCAGTCGTCAATCCATAAAGTAGCAGGGGATGTTACAAATGGTATCAGAGCTTGCACCTCTCCCAGTACGGTGTGGTTCGAGGATGAACCAGGCGGAAGCTGGTGGGCATGTAATGCCCGGGGACGAGGATGAGGAGTGATTGCCGGTGCAAAGAGGGCACGGACAAGGAGCGGCTCCTCGTAAGGTCCTCTAAGCGGAGGGGTACATGAATGAACCGATTACACACCCGAATGAGAGGGATCCTAAGACTGTATAGGTATGGGACTATACAGTTAAAGAGGGCTTATATGAATTGATTTGTACTACCTATACCAACAAGATACATCTTCTTTTCGGTAGCCTAAATTGAAAGAACTCCACAGTTAAGCGTGCTTGACCTAGGGTAATTTTGGGATGGGTGACCTCCTGGGAAGTTTTCCTAGGAAGCGTACGAGTGAGAACAAAGCATGCTGAAAAGACCCGTGTTGGTTTGTGAGGACAGTCGTCAATCCATAAAGCAATAAGGGATGTTACAGATGGTATCAGAGCCTGCACCTCTCCCAGTACGGTGTGGTTCGAGGACCAACCAGGCAGAAGCTGGTGGGCATGTAACGCCCGGGGACGAGGATGAGGAGTGATCGCCGGTGCAAAGAGGGCACGGACAAGGAGCGGCTCCTCGCAAGGTCCTCTAAGCAGAGCGGTACATGAATGAACAGATTACACACCCGAATGAGAGGGATCCTAAGACTGTATATGTATGGGACTATACAGTTGAGGAGGGCTTATATGAATTGATTCATACTACCTATACCAACAAGATGCATCTTCTTTTCGGTAGCCTAAACTAAAAGAACTCAACAGTTAAGCGTGCTTGACCTGGGGTAATTTTGGGATAGGTGACCTCCTGGGAAGTTTTCCTAGGAAGCGTGTGAGTGAGGACAAAGCATGCTGAAAAGACCTGTGTTGGTTTATGGGGGCAGTCGTCAATCCATAAAGCAGCAGGGGATGTTACAGTACGGGCTAAGGGGCTAGGGATCACCTCTCTTAGGATATACCCTCTTTGAAATGCTTTGCGTGCATTTCGCCACAGCAATTTGTCCGCTTTGGTAAGCTGTATCTATTCATACCCTCACAAATTTGTCTCCCCTGGGGTGCTCGGCCGAACCGGTGTAACCCAGGGTTTTAAATCTCACATCATACTTCAAAAACATTCTAAAGTCTTTTAGGTTTGACGGAAATTCGGCAGCATAATGGCTGTAAACCGAATTTCCTTCAAACCGACTTTATGCCACAAGGTTATAACACACTCATATTTCTCATTTAATTCTCATGCTCATAATCCACTTAACATGTCAATAATTCATTCCATCATAGCTCATGCATCACAACATTATACTTGCATAAATAACTCATAGAATTAAAGATTTCTTAATGTCTTATGTTTTGACCCTTAAAATCTTTTAACTTAAAATCTAAGTTGTATTAGATCAAAACTTAATCTCTCGGGTACCTATAGGCTCATGTCTAAGTATTCCTTACTCAATTCTATGATCGTAAATATTTCTAAACCTCAAGAAGGCATAATCCATAATTCTTACTTTACGGGTACCTAGGAGTCACAACATTGACCCTTTCTAAGTTCGATTTGCTCCTAAGGTATCAAGATCAAGTCCTAAACCAATTATGAACAATTCCCACATATTTAGACTAATTATGAACCATGATTTTCAATTCTAAACCTTGCTGGAATTCTTTTCTAATTACTAACTTCTCTTAGCTTTCACATATTAATTTTTGCATCAATTATACATGAACATGCTCATATTAACATCATTAAAGCAGCATAAAACAGTGAGCATAGCAAGCATGGCAGAACCGAACTCAACTCCAATAAACAAGGCATAAAACTTGATTTTTCAAGATACGTAAATTGCTAGTTTCTCTTGGAACCTTTTTAAAACCTTCAAAACTCATTAGTAAACATTTTTGTCATATAAAAGTCATTAAAATACTTCCAAGGGCAGTAGCTATTTCGAATGAGCCATAGGGTTTTTAAAATCATAGAGCTTTGTTCAAAACATTTCTTATGCTCATATAAACTTAGAAAAATTATGAAACATAGATTTTAATATTTGAAACTACTCAAACCACTCAAGGCCGAAATCATAGGAGCTGAGAAACATATTATTTCAAACCTTTGTTTGAGATAATAATGGGCAAGTCCTTGAGCTCTAGGTTCTCTTAGGTGATGACATAAACTTAAACATGCTTATGCTCTTATTTTATCTTTCGTTAGAAAATAAAGTGAGAGCACAAAATAAATATGAGATGCAACTTGTTATTATCTTTAGTATTTAAGTGAGGGCTTGAAAATATAAACATGATAATGCAAAACTTGAAATATAAATATGATAATGCAAGTTCATTTATTATTCTTGATATTTAGTGATAGCAAGGAAAACAAACATGATGTGCAAAGCATAAACATAAACATGAATGCAAGGTTCATTTTAATCTTAGCTAGAGCTCGTACAAGGCTTTAAAATCCATCATAACCCAACACTTATCTCATCAACAAAGAGAGCTTTAGAGTTCTTGAACCAAGTTCTCAAAGGAACTACATGGTTCTTGAACATCATCATCAAGCTCAAAAAAGTAAACTTTAAAAGAAACAAAACTTTAAGAGAGTAAAAACCAAAACAACATTCTTGCATGATATAAAATAGGTATAGAGGTACTTTAAAATTTTTAACAAAAACCTTTGAAGGAAAACTATGGAGGCCGAAACATATAGGAGAAAGAAAAAGAAAGAAAAACTAAAACTTCACTAGATTAAGAACAAAACTCAAGCTTTAGAGGTCTCTTGCAGATGAACACATGGTCATTCTCTAGAGGCACTCATCATCAAGCCATCATGCTAACATCAAGGCCTCATGGCCGAAATAAAGAAAAGAGAAACCAAAGGAAAGTTCAAAAAGAAACCAAGAGAAAACTAGAGGAAAACACATTTTCAAGCAAAATAAAGTTTTGAAAGCAACTCCTACCAAGTGGTGAAGATGAAATCTTGAACTCTTGAAAAGAAATGAGATGAGTAACTCCTCCTAGGATGGTGAAATGGCTTCGGCCTTGTGAAGGAAAAAGAAGAGAAAATGTGTTTTGGGTAAGGTTGTGTTTGAGGTTGATTGTATTTGGAAGCTTAGAGGATGATCTAAGGTTATGGTGTGGTGGATTGAGGTTGAGACAATGATGATGTGAAGAGAGGATGAAGAAGATGAAGATGAAGAGGAAAGGAAAACTCTCTTGAAGCTTTGAGAGAAAAAGAAAGAACTCAAAGAAAGGCTAGAAAACTAAGCTTACCAAATGATCCAAAGGTTCACACAAGTTCTTAAGCTCATGTATTTATAGAAAACAAAAGCAATGGAGATGTGATTTGGAGGGAAGTTGGCCGTGTACTTTGAGGCATGGAGGAGAGAAAAATATCTCTTACAACTTGTCATTCAAGCATGGTTTGAAGCATGGAAGGTATGGGCTAAGTTATGACTCAAAGTATGGTGATTTATCTTTGATTGAAATTGAAATAATCCTTCTAGAAGAGCATGAAGGGCTGGCAGTTTTTGAGCCACAAAAATGAGAGAAAAAGTCTTCTAGAAGTTGTCCTATGAAGCATGGATGAAAGTATGGAGTTTATGACTCAAAGCATAGTTTATGGTGAGGTGGAGGCATGGTTCTTTGAGTATAAAAATTCACACATGTGATGGAAATGAGGCGTATGGGTTTCGGCCAGATTGCTACAGCCAAGGGGGAAGGAAAATTGTTCATGTAATTGTGTATTAATGATAGGTTTAAGTGTAGGTTAGTTTTGGTACAAGGTTAGGAATCATTAAACATAAGTTTAGGTGACTAAAAATGAGGTTTAGGATTTTTATGACAAGATTAGGAGTGCTCATACATCATTAGAGAATTTAAAACTCATTTGTGAATAAACAATTGAAAACACAATTCCATGATTCAAGGAATTGAAGAGAGAAAACATTATTCAAAATTCCTTGACTAAGAATCTTGAATTTAAAATAAAGTTTTAAGTTGAAATTAAGCATTCTTAGGTTCTAATTAACTTTATTAAATAATTTTGACTCTAGATTAATTATGGAAATTAATTAATCTTCGATTAGAACCTAATATTGCTTAGGTTTACTTAATCACACGATTAAGCTTGAAAACACAAAGCTGGGGCAAAATCGTAATTTTGCACTAATTTTGCCCGGGACCTCCGGGACTAAAACTGAGGTCACAGAATACATAAAAATGTCTTTTAAAACCATCTGGAGAAGTTTCGGGTTCATCCGACACTTGCAAGCGAGTCAAACACCACAGGGGTATTTTGGTCATTTTGACCCAAAAACTCGAAAAACAAGACTTTCGATCCCGGAAGCGCACACAAGTCAACTAATCCCCTTCCAACATTGAGTTTGCCCTTCGAGGACTGCCGGATCGGCTCTTCTCGAATTCCGGGCCGAAAATGACTTCATGGGCATTTTAGTCATTTTCACTCTATCAGAAAATCGGGGCATTACAGTTTAGGTAACTAGGAATGTAATTCGGAATTTTATGACATACTTAAGGAGTGCTCATACACAATTAGAGGAATTTAAACTCATTTTATGAATAAACAATTGTGAACACAATTCCATGATTTAAGGAATTGGAGAGAGAAAATACTATTCAGGATTCCATGACTAGGAATCTTAAATTTAAAATAAGATTTGAGTTTAAATTAAGCAATCTTAGGTTCTAATTAACTCTAATAAATTATTTTGACTCTAGATTAATTAAGAAAATTAATTAATCTTCGATTAGAGCCTAATATTGCTTAGGTTTGCTTAATCATGCGATTAAGCTTAAAAATACAATGCTTAGGGGCAAAATCGTAATTTTGCACAAAAATTGCCCGGGACCACCGGGACCTAAACTGAGGTCATAGAATACATAAAAACACCTTTTAAAACCATTTGGAGAAGTTTCGGGCCCATCCGGCACTCGTACCCGTGTCAAACACAACAGGGGTATTTTGGTTATTTTGACCTGAAATCTCATAAAACGAGCTTTTCGCTCCCGGAAAGATTCACAAGTCAACTAATCCCCTTCAAACATTGAGTTAGCCCCTCGAGGATTGTCGGGTCGGCTATCCTCGAGTTCCAGGTCGAAAATGACCTTAGGGGCATTTCGGTCATTTTACTCTAACAGAAAATCGGGGCGTTACATTAGGCAACCTCATTCATCTAGTGTTTGACGAGTGGAGGGTCATCATCGGCTGAAAGCGACCCAAATGCTCAGTGGAGGTACCAAACTTGTTCAAAGGCAACATAAATTTAATTAATTAAATTGTTTTTGCACCATTAACTATACACATCAACTTGCATGAATGGGACATATCTTCAGGAAGAACACAACCTTTCGATAGACCTCACCTTTCATTTTCCTGCTTTGTATGCTTTCATGCTATTAACTAGGGTGTCAACAACGAGTTTACCCCAACTGTATTTTGTTGGGTAATCAACATCAACCACATGGGCCAACAACTTCAAAGTTGTTAAACCTTTCACAGTCATGCAAAGGAATGTGTAGAGGACATAAAAGATGAAGGCCCTCTTAAACTTGGCATCTATTGTGCCTTCCTAAATGATCATCGCCAACTCCTTGATAGTTTTCTTGTGGAACTCTTCCACAACTACCATATCCTTTTTTAATGCATCTTACCTCACTTCCTCACCTTTACATAGAAAAACTTTTCACGTAATCATAATATACCAACTCCCTACATTTGAAATGAACTAAAAAATGAAACATTGCTTAGAGGTTAGTTAACTTACCAGAACAAGGAAGCCCATGTACTAAACCCATAGAATCATCTATAACAGGTATGGGTTAATCCTTGAAGCGGATGCACCACTTGGCATGATCGAATGCCTTTATCACCTCCAAGATGAATATCCTATTTTTTAGCTTCATCTTTAATTGAAAAAGGCCTCCAAATCCCATGCCCTTAACTACCTCTTTTTGAGGGGCACTTAAACTCTTATCCCACAAAACAACAAGCATTGCAAGGGAGCATCAGGTACTGAATGCAAGCTGCACCTCACATTAAACGCAACCAAAAAAATTAACTCGCACAATATCACCATTAATTATGGACAAGGCAACAAACTAACATAAGCACCCATTGTATGAAACATTGAAAAATCACATAATCCCAGTACACTCACACATCTAGTCTTTTTTGTAACACCCTTCTAACTACCATGTATTACTCAAGCATTAACATTGTAATTAGAAGAGTATCACTTCCTTTCTATAATATCCACTAGTCAAATGAAATGAAATAAGATAAATCAAACTCTAGAGTTATAAAGAAAACTACTATAAAATGTACATATATTATTACTTTACATACCGCTTTCTTTAATACATACCATACATGAAGTTAAGTCACTTCGCTTATAATACAACACAGGAACTACTATCAAAAGATCTACCAAGCTTGCTCAAATATCAAGGTCCAACAAAATACTAAACACACAGAAATGGACCTAAGACATCTAACACCAATTAGTCTACAAGCTGGTAAGTTCCTGGCACTATACTACACTACATACAAGTCAAAAGCCCACGTAAGTCTCATGTCCTCCTACGCGAAACCATTGGCCATCGGTATGATGGCCTCTCCTCAGCCAGAGGCATCTGCAGAGTCTGAGCACAATACAGCATATACACAAATAGGGGTGAGAATATTATAAAATTCTCAGTAGGGTAACCCCTTACATACAGACAGAATATAAACAGTAAATGCATTTATAATAATAAAGAAAAACATCATGTTAGATCACATATATCAATATTAGCATACATGAGACAAAGAAAATTATATGCAAAATGGTAGTAATCATAAGTGTTTCTCTTATATCACATGGAATTCAACTTAGTGTAGTAGTTCTTTTTATTAACATAGGGAAGGCTTAGATTCACATCAGGTAACATATGTAGTGGATTGGACCATAGACTGCTAGGACATGAGCTCATTCCTATTCGTGATCATCAGACTTCATTTTTTTCCATTTCTGAATCACACACAGTTCTATTTCCTAGTCGATAAGTCTACCGACTCATAAAATTTCTTGGGAAGTTCTTATTTTTGCCTTCCCTCTCTATCACACATAAGCCTTGTTTCTATTTTCCCCATATGTTAAAACATGCACCATTAAATTTCACATATTCTCTTTTGTCATACAACCATGTCATGGGCCTTTCTATTTCAAAGTCAGGTTTATATCCCAGATATAGGCATTCAGTATCATTGGAGTCTCATTCATACTTTATAAACAAGCCTTTCAAACAATTAACATACATTCATATGATATATACTTGGATTAAATAGATTTCTATCATTAACTTAATACATCTTCACCATTCCAGCTTCTTGACAGATTTACCATTATGGTGACAACATTTAATTCACATCTCCAATGGGCAATTCACTGGCCATAAAAATTCTCTATGACACCTCAATGTGTCTAAAAGTCCCTGTAAAAATTTCATAGCAAACAGAATACTAGAACCATGTCAAATAAATTCTACAATTTTAGTGGTCAGAGGCCACTTTTTCACAGCTCAGAATAGGATTCACACAATTTTTAACTTTAGCAAATGATAGAAACAACTCAAAATAAAAATCACAGTTATACTTAAAGATGTCTACAAAACTCTGTAAAAATTTCAAAGGATAAATACATCATTTTCTATGAATAAAAATTTATACAAATTCACAGCTTCAGTACCAAGATTTCAGCCAGCATAGATATACTCTTGGTTCTTGATTTTTCTCAGGCAGTAAAAATCTTTATTATGCACCACGAAAATTATCAGAGTTTCCTTATGATGTTAGCTTCAACATATAATTTTTTATAGCTAATAAAAATGACTAGTAATGAGCCAAAAAATTCGTGAACAAATTATGTTCTGTTGAAATCCAAAAATCCAGCAGCATGTGTCAAATTCTCTTTTGACAAAAATCATTTTTCACAACATCCAAATACTCCACCAAAATTAATACATCAATATCAACATAATATCAACCAATAAAACTCAGAATTTCGGAATTATTCAATCATAATATTCCAGAGCAAAATCAGAAAGAAAATAGGATGAAATAAGCCCTACTTGTGATGCTTGAGACTTCTAACTCCAAAAGTACTTCCAAGAATAGTTTTTCCTCACTTCAACCTTCCAAACAGCCCCTAAATCTTCCCTTAAACAGTGATGTATAATGGCTCAAGGTGCAAAAATAGTGATTGATTAAAATTCTAATCGGTTAGATTTGTAGGTGTTGATGTCTAGAACAAGTTTTGTGAAGGAAACTTTGTGTTTTAGTGACTTTGGGCTAGGGTTTTGGAGCTTGAAGCTTGTTAATGGAGGTTTGAGAGGAAACAAACATGGAGGCTGTATTTTTGGAGTGTTGGACGAAAATGATGGAGTGGTGGTGATAAGATATTGATCTTGTGAGTTTAGGGCAAAATGGATAATGATTTCAAGTACAAAATGGTTTTTCTTAAAGTTAAATATGGTAATTTTGTACAATTCCTATTGGTTAGCCATAAAGGTGCAATGGTGTGGCATATCTCAAGCCGCACACTTGTCACCCTAGGTGGCATGCTTGCACTGGTAGCTTTATACTGTGTAAAAACTACACACCGTAATTTAACCGAATGGGTAAAATAGTGTACCCGGGTAATCAACTATTGCCTGAAAATTAATTCTAGGTATAAAATATTTATTCCTACCTATTTCTAACCTTAATCCTATAATTTCCAAATTTCGGGCACCTTCAGGTCTTGAATCTAAGGTTTCAGCTGTTCCGGTGGGTCCACGGGGCCTATAAAACACTATTCACATTTTTTTTTTTTAACGTTCGTTACATTGTTCTCATCATTTTTGTGTACACCAAAATTTTGATATTCTTACTACTAAAGCCTCAATTATTTTCTGAAAAAAAAAAATTAGGATTTTACATTTTTCCCACTGCTGCCTTGTGCAACTTCAACTTTTTTGCAAGGAGCCATGTCTAAGATATAGCTGAAAAACAAAATGATAAAAATAAAATGTTATATCAATAACCTGAATCCCCAAAGTTGCTGCAAGGTAAAAGTTGTAAATCAGTGAACAAAAAGTTATAAACCACTGCCCCAAGAATTGTAAATCAATGTACCAAAAGTTGTAAACCATGTACAAAAAGTTGTAAACTAAGGCACCAAAATTCGTAAACCAGTGCACCAAAAATTGTAACCCAGTGGATAAATTGTAAACCGGTGGATAAAAGGTTGTAAACCAATAGACAAAAGGTTGTAAACCAATGCACAAAATAATGTAAACCAATGCATAAAAAATTGTAAACCAATACTTAAAAAGTTTAAAACATTTTTCATAAATTTGTAAACTAGTTCATAAAATCCTGTAAACCTTTTTCATCAAATTATAAACCAGTGCACAAAAAATTAAAAACCTTTTTTACAAGTAAACAAACTCACAAAAATGTTGCAAACCAAAATACAAAAGTTGTAAAACAATTTCATAAATTTGCAACCCAGTTCGCAAAAGGTGTAAATCAATCCAACGCAAGGTGTAAACACTACCAAAAAAACAACAGTTAGCGGCAGTTATTTAGTGGCGGTTTGCACAATCGCCGCTATATTTTGATGTTCCCGGCAGTTTATATTGGTGGCCCCAAACCATGTTAATTTCCAACCGTTTATGTTCTGAATTGAGGTGGCTATTATTTTCCAGTAGTTCAAGTAAAACGAAATCATCGAGAAGCCAAAAAAAACAAAAAAAAGCACTTTTAAAACATTACAAGAAAACCTAATCTCCCTCATTCCCTCTCTTGTCCTTTTCGTTGCAAGGTTAAAGGGGTCTCTCCCCATCTCCACATGGCCTTCACTTGCCCAATTCAGCAATCTTCCATGGTGGTTCTTATAAGGCCATCGACGACAATGACGCCCCCGTCATCGTCGTTGATTGCAGTGGCGATCTTGCTTTTCTGGATGTGACGACATTTGCCGGCAACTCGAACAGAACATTCTCTTCGTGCATGGACGCGCGTGCAAAGGAATGACGGGTTCATGCTCAGAATCGCGTTTGCGTCGATGGACAAGTTTTTCTATAACAACGAAAGCGTTCAGTTGTCTTTGTGCGATGTGCCACTCATTCTCTCAAATTCAAACTCTCAGATCTTGTGTTCAATGAAAAGCTCGAAAAAACCTCGCTCCTCACCGTCAATTCCTCTTAATTCGTCGCAGTTACTCTTTCACTCTATTTCCATTTCGGTTTTAGGTTTTGATTGTGGAATAGTTGTTTGATTTTTGAAGTTATTTGTTTGTGTTGTTGGAGATCGAAGTAACCAAATTCAATTAGGGCATATATACATATATATATATATATATATATGTTAATTGTATCCTTTTTTAATCCTTTTTTGGCTGCTAGCTACAAATGATTGTATAATCTGTCACTGTTTTTTTTTTTTTCCCTAGTTAATTGATTTTAACATGCTAATTTCATAGTGGTTTGATTTTGAAGTTGCTGATTTTACTATAGTTTGTGTATAAAATGGAGTTGGAAGGTATATGTTAATTTTAGACTAGGCAATGCATAGAATGTGACCTTTATAAAAAGCTTTATTATTGAAAAAACATTAGACGAAGCAAATGTTAATCTTATGGATATCAGAAAAGAATATCTTATGAGGCTAAATGATGTAGCTGTGGTTCATTTTGTTTTCTTCAATATAATGTTTTCCCGTTTATGTGGTTGAAATTGATTGACTGCATTGTTAGACTAGGATTTATATCTAGACTCTGTTTAGCTTAGGTTAATGATTGGATTAACTCTGTTTTTCACAAGAAAATTTCCAAAGCGTGAAATTCTAATGGGAAATTAGCATATCTATCCGCATTTTGAAAGCTGAATTGTCGGGGTGAATGAATGGTTATGCAGCGCAGCATTGCTGAGTTAGAAAAATTGGTGTATGCTCTCTGGCGTCTGGGGCTCTGGGCTGCACGCCTATTAGTAAGTGGCAACAAAATCAGGCAAAGTTGGTATTGGATTCTCGTTTGTTTTAATTGGAATTGAGGGATGCCAAAAGTAACCAACACACAAGCTTCAGAAACTCTGAATTATTCCTCTTGCTAGACTAAATTTAGCTGTAGTTCTCGTATTGGTGTCAATTGCTCTTGAAAATAGTTGAGGATACCACTTAATCAAGTTAAAGGGCGAAGAAGATATATTTTAGTTTCCTTTTTATTGCTTTTCTTTTTGTGTCTTTTGTGTACATGTGAACATGTGATATACTCGAGAAAGCAGATCAAAGGAATGAAAGATGTTACGCATGTACTTGGCTAACAAGTGTTTCCATTTTAGTTTGGGTTTTAATATATCTTCGGAGATTGATATCTGGTCTTTTGAAATCAATGGGGCTATATCTTCTTCCCGAATCAAGGTAATTAAGATCTCTGGCATAGAAGGCCTTTATTCATCCGTCAATCATGCCTATTAGCTATTATTCATTTATGCATTGTTTTGCCATCTATTTGGTTTGTCCTTTAGCTCTTCATTTCTATGTCCTAAATACTAAAATTTTGTGATCTGGCTTGTGTGGATGGATAAACTTGTGCTTTTTGTCTGTAATGAAGTTTGATGAGTGACATGCTGCTTCTTGAATAGGAGTTGTGTCCTCATATTGTAATTAGCATATTTTTCATATTGTAATTAGCACATTTTTTGTTCAACGTGGTGTTAGCGTAGAATGTTCTGGGCTTTGCTTTAATAGATAATAACTTTCTCTTTGCCACTATTTATTTCCTTGTGCCAGGTTTCTGAGGAATTCAAAGGTTTGGAAACAGCCATTGATATGAAGGAAGATAGGACAGATGAGGGTATTGTTGCAAGAGATGCTGGGAATGTAGGTGACGTGAAGCCAGAAATAGATGCTACACAGTTGAATTTAGTTAAGAATTATGAGGAATTGAAGTCAAGGCCAAGTATAGTGGATTCAAAGCTGAGAGAGGTAGATAGAGGAATAATTAGACCTTTTGGGTTTGAACATACTGAACTTACACCTTTAACCAACAGTTAAACCTTTCTCATAGCTTAAATCATTATCTATTTGGGAATTTATTTATCCTGAAGCTTTGCTCACTTTTTTGGGTTGATCAACTTCTTTTCAACTTTCAGTTTTCCCTCTAGGAAGCTAGTTTTTCTTTGATATGCTGATTGTTTTGCCCAAATCAAGTTGTAATAGTCATTATCAAGGCTATAAGTTTATTCGCGTCATAATAATTACTTGCAGTGCTATAAAAATTTCTTTTTCCCTCAGGGACACTTTGGAAGTTAGACCGAAAGCAAAAGTAATAGACACGCCGAACGAGCTTATCAAATTCTATGAAGTTTTAAACTATTCTACCAATCTAGTGCGTCTAGATGCATATACGAATGGTAACCAATATTTTCTTTACAATTACAGTTTCAACAGATAATTATTATTATTATTATTATTATTTTGAAATGGCTGCGATTCAATAATTTGGTTCCTTTGTGATTAATGATTAATGTTTATTTGACTCATTGGTTCAATTTTTTCATTTAGTTATTGACTATATGTAAATAATGACATATAGGTACGACAACATGGAAGCAACATTAGTGGAGGGGAGTTATAGGTTATGTTGCACAAGAAAAATGATGGTTCTTACATTCACAATGATGCTCAAGGCTGCTTTGTTTAGCTTTCACTTGAGACACTTTTTTGTTGCTATGCTCTTTTTAGTTTTCTCTTATGTTGTGTTGGATCTGTTTAATTGTTCAACATTATGTTATGACTTTTGATACACACATTCTTTATTTAAAAGTTTAAGAATTTCTATGTAATTTTCCCTTTTGTTCATGATTGTTGATTATTAATGTTGAACAAAATACCAATTAGTGTTTTTGACGCACATGCTTCGAAATAAAATATTAAAAAGCCCAAAAAAAAAAATCACTACACAGGTTAACATTGAGCTTTTTTGCAGCTGTTTGAAACCACTAGTAATTGACATTTGTGGCGGTTCGAAACTGCCAATAAATATAATGGAAAAAGGATGGTTAACATAGTTTTTTTGCGGTGATTTCAAACCACCGGTAGTTAGCATTTGTGGCAGTTCAAAACCGCTAGTAGATAGGATAATTGGGCATCAACCAATCATTTGGCGATGGTTTTGAACTGCCGCCAAATGGTTTAAGGACGTTGCTTTCCGTGGCGGTTTGGGAACCGCTAGCAAACGTTTTTATGGTGGGTCAAAACTATTGGAAATCCCAATAAAAACTGTCATTAAATACCTTTTTTCTAGTAGTGAAACTAGTGGAAAAAAGTTGTAAACTAGCACAAAAAAAGTTGTAAACTTTATTCAAAATGTTGTAAGTCAATGCAAAAAGAGTTATAAACCTTGTTCATTAAGTTGCAAATCTAAAACACATGTTGTAAACCAATGCACAGCAATTGTAAATCAATGCACAAAAAGTTGTAAACTTTTCTCAAAAAATCATAAAATTTTAAATCATTTTGAAGACAACTACCACACAACAACTAGTAAACCATACTCAAAAAACATCTAAACCTGTTCAAAAAAGTTGCACACCAAATGAGCATACCATTAAACACGTTCATGAATAAAATGATGTAAACCAGAGTACAAAAAGTTGTAAACCCTAAACATAAAATGAATAAACCTAAACCAAATATAGTTACAGTGCAAATGCTAGAAGCAAGAACGCAAACATAGTAGCTACGATTAGCTCTAAACCCTAACCCAACAAACGCGAAGCTTGCAAAGATGGTGGAAGTAGCGCAACTGTAGCAATGACTGTTTCATTTTGTTCATTAGCGATTGGAATGGGAAATGAACATAATCACTGTTAAATGTATTCACAATGTGTCAACGATTGGAATGAGAAACGAAAGCTTAAAGAGAGCAAAGGGGAGAGAACATGGGCACGAATGCAGATAAAATGAAAGCTTTTGTCGCTTGTTTGATCAAGTGAGACCAAATAGTGATTGGGGTTCGAACATGGGAGAGATGGGGCCGTGGTCGTTTCTATTTCGAGAGAGGAAAAGGGAGAAGAACTGCCAAATGTGCACGTGTGGTTTTTCGCTAGATTTTCTTCATTTTTTCCCTCTCCTGTGCTTTGAGTTTCCTTTTCTTTACTTGCCAAAATTGCCCCTCCATATCCAAAGCCATAAATACACCACTTTTGTTGGGTAACGCGTAGGTCTTTGATTTAGGTATTCTGATGAATATGTAGCATTTCTCTAGAGGAAAATATTAGAATTAAATGAGATATAATGTTGTTATTTAACAGGAAAAACAAGCTGACCCATTACAAGTCCACAAACTGAGTGAGACCATGGTGCCCTTCACCGACTTATCGTATTAACATATAGGAAAAATAGGATTACATAGGCTTCGGACTGCACGCAAGCTTCCATCGCCACCGATACCAGCTCACAACAGCGTCTCGAGCTACAGGATGCTAAAACTCCAACCAAATTAAATAGATAGATAAATACATGTTTAACTAACACTATGCATCCAATGGAGAACAAAAATTGTAGCAGCAGAACAGGCGTGTTTAAGCCATGAACCAACTTGCTTACATTAATTAAAGATGCCAGGTGTTTGATCTAAAGACGAACAGGTGCCAGAGAATACCCAAGAGGCACGTTTTAACCCCCAACGACAGAAAAAATAAACAGAAGTTCAGCTGCTACTGCACTCCCAAAAGCTGCCAGGCGCGTAAACAAATCTTAGCCTAAATATCCCAAAAATATCTGTAATGTTCACTAGTAGCTTACCCAGATATAACGTCCCTTTATCACAAGGGTACTTAATCAGTTTCAGGAGTGCAGAGGAAAACAAGAAACTATTTACAGTAGACACATGTTCTTCCTCCTGAAGTTAAAGTAACATATTAGCTCCCAACTTGCATACCATATGCTTCAATCCCTTATGACTCGGTCACTGTACAGCTGATTTTGGTGGTCAAATATTCAACCCCATTTTGCTTACTTCAAGACAGTTTCCAACTACTTTGGTGGCAGGGTGGCGGGGACATCAATCTGGAGCTTAGGCTTTATAACTTCATTGTGCATTATTAACAGAATTGCTCTTGTTAACACCTTGCATGTCCATGGGGGAGTTAGATATACTACTAACAGAACCCAGGGTTTGTGAGCTCAACTGTGGACTCGCAGGACAAGCTTCAGGATTACCAGCACTCATAGCATGAATTGCCCCTGAGCTCATTTGTTGTGGGCTCATTGGAGTTCGTTGGCTCATTTGCTGAGGGCTGGCTTGCTGCTGAGTTTGTTGGTTCAATGGTGGAACTCCCATTGTGGATGGTGAGCCCACCTGTGGAGGTGAAACAACTGCCTGCAATTGAGCAGTTGGCTCTTGCTGCTGCTGTAATTGCTGCTGAAGCTGCTGATGTAATTGCTGCTGGTGCTGGTGTAATTGCAACTGCTGTTGGTGTTGCTGCTGCTGCTGTTGTGGTTGCTGATGTTGCTGCTGCTGATTCATATAAAGATTCATTCCTGCCATCAGCTTTGGTGGCCCCATAGGTCCAATCGGCCGCTGCAGTGTACTCATGCCAGCCCTACTCAGCGATTGACCAAGCATTGAAAGGCCAGCAGAAACAGGGTGGACTGGTCTGGTCCCTGAGATGCCAGCTAAGCTAGATTGAGGTGACCCTAACATGTTGCCACGTACCATTCTAAGCTTTGATTGCAACAAATATTCAGCTTGTGTTTGCATTAGTGTTCCAGATCTTACTTGGCTTAACGCATTTGAAGCTTGGGCAAGATTCATTGGGTTTTGACTCGTATTTCCCATGCCAGAAAGAGATGTCATTGGCGCTGAGATTCCAGTTCCTCCTATACCCCTTGCAGCTCCCATTCCCATTGGATTGCCCATGGGTCCAAGGCCAACCATGCTATTTCTCAAGTTACCCATACCCACAGCTGTTCCCAGTCCCATCATCATTTTTCTTTGCATCTGCGGCTGCTGTTGCTGGTGTTGTTGCTGTTGCGGTTGTTGCTGTAACATCTGAATTTGAAGAGGTGAAGGCTTGTTGAGCATGTGATTACCCAGTGGCATGCTGGAGTTCTGCCCAACCGCATTTAAGTGTGGAAGTTGATTTGTTCCAAGCATCATGGATCTCTGGAACTGGGGATTCTGCTGTTGAATGAGTGTGTGCTGATTTTGTTGCTGCAGCAGCTGCTGCTGCTGCTGCTGTACTGCTTGCTGTGGGTCTAACTGCTGTGGCCTTGGAGCCATTGAAATGCCAGAGAGAAGTCCTTGGGACATCTGTAAGGCCTGAGGGTTCCCAGGTGGCAACATTCTTGGGTTTGTTACAAGATTCTGAGACGACAAGTTTAAAGATGCATTACTGTTACTAGCTGCTTTTGCAACTTCATTGGATGATTGGCCTGGAATTGGTTCTCCATATTGCTGCATTTCAACTAAAGAGTTATTCAGAGGTACACTAGATTGACTGCCTGATGGAAGGTTTAACTGGTCCAGTTTGACTTGAATTCGGTCATCTTCCTTCACATATCCATCACGCACCATCTACATTAAGCAGATTAAAATATATTTTGAGAGGAAAAAAAATTGACAAAGACCTTCCTTCAAATGGTTCCAGTTCAGATAGCGAAAAAATACCTGGGAACAGAACTGATTTGCAAGCAAATCCGCAAAATGCTGGGCCACAAATCAGTCACATAAGTCAGAATGATAAGGTTTAAGAGAAACTCCCTCATTATATGGGGTAGCAGAAAATTGAAATTATATGCTACTATGGCAGTGATAGTTCATTAACTTTTCATAATTTGTTGTCAAAGATCAAGTTAATGCTAAGAAAAAAATAGGAATTATCCACATAAGCCATCTTTCCAAAGTAGAATGCAGAACTGTAATACACACACACACACACACACACACACACACACACATTAGAACCACAGGAATAAGACACACACACACACACACGGACGGTGTAAAACACACACACACACAAACTGCGGAATACACACACGGACGGTGTAAAACTGCGGATGTAAAACTGTAATACACGCACACACACATTAGAACCACAGGAATAAGACACACACACACACACAAACACACACACACGGACGGTGTAAAACTGCGGATGTAAAACTGTAATACACACACACACACACACACATTAGAACCACAGGAATAAGACACACACACACACAATTAAAAAGAATATTGTTAGAACCACAGGAATAAGACAGCATGAGAATTTTGAAGATGTTCATGTTTGGATATTTTAGCTATAAGTGATTTTACAATAATATGTTTTGTTTGGATTGAATGAAAAAATTTCTTTTGTACAGTAAATTACTAGAAAGGATAGGAAATGATTTGTTAATACTGTATATATAGTTGATGTTTAGGGTTAATTTGGTAAAAGTCATCATGACTCTTAAACAATAAGCTTCTGCTTATCATGAAAGGCTTCAAAAAGTTGCTTATGATTATATGCCGTTTTTAGCTTAAAATTATTAGCTTCTGTTTATAATCTACTTCCATTTCTCACCAAACAAGATGGATTTTTTCAAAACCAAAAAAGCTTTTTTTTTTTTTTTTTTGGGGTTAAAAACAGCTGTTTGAGGTTACCAAACATGCTCTAAAAGTAGATACAGTGAAAGGGAAGGCATCAGAAATTAAGTGAAGGAAACGTTCTGGGGCTCTTTGATCAAGGTCGGCAGCCTCAAAGTTCAGCACTAGCTCTAGGTTTCTTTTGTTTTTTCACTTCATATTTAAGCAGGTCTATTTTACAAGGAGTTTGTCAATAAAATGACTGTTCTATTTCCAGGCTCCTAACATGTCTACCAATCTACCATAAAACTTACAGTGTTGGGTAATGTGGGGAGATGTTCCTCAGCAGCCATGAAATCACCATCATCAATGTCCCCATAATGCATAGCCACAGTACCATCAGATGGCTTCTCAGACATTATCATCCTAATTCGCAACCTGGGAACAAAAGAAACAACATTTCCTGCCGAAGAAAATGGAATTTTAGACAAGGAGAAAGATCTATTTATGTTGCCAAGAACATGTGACAGTTAAAATTTCAACAAACCTTGAACTACACGTTCAGGCAAATAAAAACTTAAGGCTCTCATTTTGCATGTATTCATACTTCCACCTATAAGTGACTTTGATAAAGAACTTGTCTCATCTATCAATCCTTCATTATTAGTCGCATTGGTAAGATGGGCTGCTAAAAGTTGCGGTGAATATGTATTCTGCTTTCGTATAGAATAATCATCCGCCTTGCTCTTCTTGATGTTCAGCTGATGCCTGACAGAAGTCCATATGATGTTGTAAGAAAAATAGACTAAAATTTGAAAACATAACCTGGCACTTTCACTATTAGCAGAGGCTAACAGGTAAAAATATGTCATATCAACGAAAACAAATAAGATGATAAATTACACACACTGAGCCTCATTTGTTTTCTAAGTGTGTGGAAAAATAATGACAGATTAAAAACTTTTAATCATAGCTTTCCACAATCAAAGCTTTCCATCACCACTACAAAATACTTGTACAAAAACAAACTTGTACATAGATCAGAAATATGAGATTAATAAAACAATCTTGAGGGTGCAGTTCTAAAATTTAACCAGTATACCTCATTGTCACCACTTCAAATTTTGAGAACCTTTCAAGCATATTTTGAAGACCTTGATCAATCAAAGCCGAAGTACCAACTGTGGGGCTATTTGCATTCAAAGGGACCCCATTACCAACACTAGCAGGAGAACCAACTCCATTCATTGCTGGGGTCTTGGGAAGGGAATTAGATCTCCGTTTGGCAGCTAGTTGTACCTGGTGTTGCCTTTGTGCAGAATCATTAGCAGCAGAACTCAAACAAGGAGTTCCAACAGTAGCAGAAACTGAACCCATTCCAGTCTTCTCTTTTTGTGATCCTCCATGTATAGTAGCCATCGTAGATTGTCCAAAATTTGGTCCAACTGAGCCACTGGAGAAGTCCCCTGATTTCGAGGATAATGGAGAGTTAGGTAATGCCCCAGCAGATATGCGAGGGCTCTGTACTGGTTTCCTTTTCTGAAATTGGTCCTCTTTTTTGGCATCTTTATCCATATGCTGGCCCAGATTATTCCAGGTTGTCTGTGGGATATTAGGTCTCATGAATGCCTGTGGCAACCTTTGCTGATGCAGTAATTGTTGAGAGTCTAAATTGCTTGTGTCCATTTCCACCTCACATTTGCGGTTTATCTCTGCACCATCTAATTTATCCATTTCAAACTGTTCTTCCTTGGCAACTAATCTCATGCCCTGCTGACAAGAAGCAAACTGAACACCCCCCGTCTCTTGATTCAGCCCCCCATCTAAAACCTGCTGGGAAAACTTCTGAATGCCACTGCTTGCATGCTGAACACCTCTGGCCATCGCTTGTTGCAATAATGTATTCTGCCAATTCGTATCTGATCCTTGAAGAGCTTCAACATGTGTGCCTATTTGATGCTGTTGCATTGCGTCAACACCAGCAGAAGCAGGTCTCAGTCTTTTTGCTAGACTGGATAAAGGTGATGTTTGCCCATCCTGATTATCCCTCTTAGCGTGAAGAGATGCACTTGAGCTTGCATTTTCAGCATATGGAATCATGACATCATGTGCAGCAGGAGAAGCCCCTGATGCATTAATAGCAGTAACTGAACCATGCTCCTGCATGCTTCGTGGAGTTCCAACTGCCATTGGATACCTCGATTGATTAGAAATCATAGAAAATCCTGGGACAGATGAATCTGGTATGAAACTCTTAGGTCTCAAGGCCATGGCAATGTTTGGATTAAAATTTTGCATTGCTGGATTTTCAAGGGTCTGCTGCATAATAGCATTAGATGCAACGATACCTGAATCACACAACCGGCTATTTGAGCTTTCTGGTAGTCTATCCATGCACACTTTCTTCCTATGGTTTTTATTAATAGAAGTAACAGCAAACTCTGGCATGTGCCTTAATCGCTTTCTCCGCAAATTACTCAGACTTAAATTGAGCTGCAAATTGAGCTCAAAATCATTGAGATGCATGGCCATACAATAAGTTCATAAGGGAGAATCTAGTTTATTATACCTTTGTGGGAATTGGACTTTCACACAGCCGATCTAACTTTGGGGCAGGATCGAGATGAAGTTGGGGTTGTACAGCTTTCAGTATCTTTGATTCGACTTCCTGTTATCAGTGTGAACATAAAGAATTGGCATCAATACACACAAATTAATTAAATAATAGGAATTGGTGATTCAATGGTAAATCATACTCACCATTAGATCACCATATGTCCAAGACTTATCGGTGATCGATGGGATGTCCTTTACAATATTCTCCAATGACATCTTGAGGCATACTTTGTTCACATTAGGAGAAGTGTCAGTAGCCACAACACCAACTCCATTTTCTGAAGAGCATCTTCGATAATCACGCACCTAATAAGTTACAGATTACAGATCCAATACAAATCTCAATCTCAACATGATCAGATAAAAGAAAGAAAAGAATGCAAAAAGGCACATAAGACGTTGTCTAAACTTGAAGGAAGGAAAACCAAAACAGATGATGTCCATATAAAAGAGCTCCCAAGGCACATGTAGTATTAATCACCAGTACTCCCCTGATAGGACAATGGGCCCTAGTAATTGGCCTTAGCAGCTAGTTTACAGTTAGTTAGCCATTAGTAGCTTGAGTTAGTATAAATAATAAAAGAAATAGTAGAATACAGGGTGTCCAGGAATTGAGGAATTGAATAATTAAGTCTTGGGGGAGTTGATAGGTTTTTCATCCTCTCTATCTTGTAAATTCTTGAATATTGTTCTTTTGACTTCTGATCCAGTTTCTATCAACCTCTTTGAACAGGAAACACTAAACCATACTAAACCCCAGAAGAAAATATTTGTGCTAAGTAATTTTTGTAAGAAAATAAATGGAAATTTGAATGTTACCATCAAAAGAGAAGTATATGTACCAATGATGAATAAGGCTCACCTCACATATAAGTTCTCCATCAACATACTTGGCAGGAATATCATCCAGAATGTCCCCAGGCATGTGACCTGACTCGATGGCCTGCAAATTCATCATTAAAAAGAAATACCAAGTACATTAAAATGCTTAATGCAAGTAGACAAACCAAAAATAATAGCAAAACTAAGAAACTAATATGATGAATACAACAAGGAATTTGGGCTAATCAAAGAAAAAGCCCAGACAAAAGCATAGGGCCTGTTTGGTTTCGGTTTCCAATTTTCAATTTTCATTTTTAGTTTTCCATTTTTCACGAAATTGTGAAGGAAAAAATTGAAAAAACTGAAAATTGGAATTTGTAGTTTTTAGAATTTTTAGTATTTCCTTCACAAAATCTAGAAACTGAATAACTGAAAATGAAAACTGGAACTGAAAGCAAACAGGCCCATAGTTTCTAGCCCTATTTCTATTTCCATCTTTCAAAAACACAGTGTACAAAAGAAACAAGTGACCCAAATCGGTGGCATCAAACACAAATTATGAAGCTCAATCATGCAATTCTTTTAGAATTAAGTGAATCAAGCCAGCAATTTTGAAAGAGTATGAGACTTTCCTCATGTATAGATTATAATGATTATTTTACATTTAAAAAGTCTTAAGTACCACCCTCTATAATCCTTTTGGCAGGGTGTAGTTCGCAGAATGTTTTAGCATTCCTAGGAATCTAAGCATGAGAATGGAAGATGCCCCATGTTTGGCTCATGGAAAGAAAAAAAGTAGTCCCAGGAAAGTAGTATTCCTAAGAATGAAAATTGGCTACAATCGAGGCCGTCACAACAATCGGACAATCGTTGATCAAAGCTGGACCACCACCAATTGGCATCAAACCATTGACGATCCAAGCCAGACCACCGCCAATCGGAGCCGGACCACCGACAATCCAGGAGGGACCACAAATAATTCAGGCAGGGTCACAGATGATCCAGGCCATATGATGTTAGACCACCGTTGGACGACGCCTGACCACTGCCGGTTGACACCATTATGTCATGGATATTTTTGGAATAATAACCATATTCTCGGGAAGGCCACTTGCTATTCAATTTGCATACCAAACACCTCTATATTGCATTCTCAAGAATAACTTTCTCAGGAATAGTATTCCCAAGAATGAAAAATCATTCCACGAATCACACTCCACCTTCAAAAATAAAAGTTAACATTGAAATAACTAGAAAATTAAAAGTTAATAAAATACTTACCAAGAAAAGGCTTTCCGATGACCTATCATATGGATGTAACAACTTGGGAAAATCTTGATATTTTGACTGGTTGGCTATCTCATTCTGAAAATTCATATATTATATAACTCCTTAAGAAACACATAAGTCAAGCCACAAGATTCTTTATTCAAAGCAATTCCTTCAAAACATTAGCAAAATATTAAGTGTGGCTTTAAACGAACCTCAAATGGTTTGCCAATAGAATAACCATCTGGAAACAGGTTCAATGTGAAGGAAGCTTCCCTCTCTGTCAAAAAATATAGGCACTGCAACAATCAGGATTCATACACAGGTGAGGTGGTCAATATAATTTGATAAGTTACCTGCTAATGAAAGAGGTTCAAATGAAATGGATGAAGCCAGCATCTGAGCAATGTGTTTGCCAGTATCAAGAAGATCACTCTGTACAAAAAGGGCAGGCACTTTTCAATAAACAACATAATTCAAAATTTCAAATACAAAAATATTGAACATTTCCTGCAGGTTGCACTAACACTTCAATTTAACTAAGCCAAAATAACATTTCCAGCAGGTTACCAAAAAGGACACTTTCCGGTAAAGAACATAATTCAAAATTTCAAATACAGAAATATTGAACATTTTCTACAGGTTGCACTAGTACTTCAATTTAACTAAATCAACTTACAGACAAAAGGCTGGCCAATTGCAATATAAGACACCCAAAGGAAGACACATTTCCTTTCAAAAGAAAATTAGAAGCTACCAATTTAATGTGCTGTTTCTAATCCAGAAAACCCAAGGCTTACAAGTTACAGCTTTTTCCCAAAATTAGAAATCAGAAACAACAGATATATGCATTAGTTTTTTTCACTTTAATTTGCCCTTCGAGCCCACTTGTGAATTTCTTTTCTTAACTTTCATAGCTTTTAGACTCTGAAATTCTACCGCAAATACCAAGGAATGAACATGATTTTCACATCTGCCAAATTTAGTTTACTCCGGCTACAAAATAAGGTAGAAACTAAAAATCAGCGACCTTTCTAAAGGGGAAAAAGATCTCCAGTTTTCAAATTAACCATGGTTTTCACATCTAGCCTCTTCATAAGTTCCCTAGAGTAAGTTGCATCTCTCAAGTAGTTTGGTGGAATGAAATGGAATGTAATGGAACAGTATAGAGTGGAACACAAAGGAGAAATTTGTCAGACAATAGAAAGAGGAGTGCTTTTATGTTATATGGTCTCACCCGTCTCATTCCATCCAAAGCATAGGACAACCAAAACAAGCGTGTTGGATGGAATAGACCGGATTCCATCCAATGTAGTTCCACTACGGCTATGTTTGGAATGGATGTAAATTGGATGTAAGCAGTGGAGTGGAATAAAATGAAGTAGAGATAAATGGAGTGGAGTGATAAAATTATTCTACTCCATTGTTTGGAATAATTTACCTTCCATTTCATAGCCCCCAATTTGATAACAAAAAACAAACAGAGAAATATGGTTGTAGTGGATGGAATGAACTACATCCACCTCCATTCCACTCAATCAATTTCTATTGCATCCAAACAATGGAAGTTATTATAATTTCATTCTCCCCAATCCAATTCCACTCCACCCTATTCCACCAATCCAAAAATAGCCTAACATCACTTTCCATGAACCCAAACATAGAACTAGTGACACAAAGTAACATTGGATTGGCTGAAGCTTCAGCAAGCTTCAATAATAAGCATCAAAGCTTCAATCTCCGGCACAACAATTGGAATCCCAAAGAGCAATTGGAAGCAAATTTGTCAAATCGGAGATGGCGTACCTGTAGCTCTCGGGAGTTGGACGCGGAATTCTGGGAGGCGCCATCGTCGGAAGGTTCGGGAGGAGGGGGAAGGGGCTTGGGGCGAAACTTGGTGCCGGTCTTTGACACCTTGAAGGAGACCCCCATGACACTCCCGTTCAGGAACTGCGGATTTTTGTCTGGGGTTGGGAAAAACGAAACCCTAGCTTAGAAACTAACAGAGATAAAGAAAGAGCCAAAGCCGTTTCTCAACCAATTAACGAGAGATTGCGTTGAGTTCCCAACTCATTGCGTGTTACATTTGAAGGACCGGAGCGTCTCCTAGGTTTTGCGCCTGTTTCCTTGGCTTCCAATTTTCTCCCCTGTTCGGCTGACGGCAGGGTTTTCGAGGCAAGCACTTCTCCAGTTTTCCTTACTCCCATAGATAAATGAACAAGCTAGCGCATGACATAAATATGTACTACATATAAAAAGAATTCCTTCTTTACCTACTTTTCATATCTAAATTTCAAATTTTTTAAAATGTCCCTAACATAAAAGTTGAGAGAAGTTAAAATAATTAAAGAAAGTTATAAAAAAATTTAAAATAATAATAAATTCAAAAAATAAAATAAATAATTTAAAAATTATATTTTTATTTTTATTTTAAAAAATGTGAATTGGTAGGTACGCTAGTGCCTATCAATTCACTAGTATTAAATAATGAATTTGATGGGGAAGGATTCATTAGTCCAGCCCAAATTGTATAATAACATAGAGCGCCCGGAAAATACTACAATTATATTCGAAGTACAAAAATGACCATTGATAGTATTTTGTATATTTAGCTGTTAAGTTTTCCCTTTTGCATAGATAGTCCTTTCCCTTATTTCACATTGATGACCAGAGGACAAAATCAATTCACTCAAGACTACCTGCATCCAATAGAGAACAAAATTATCATCTAATCTCAAGCCCATTTCATATACAAGATAAGATAAGGATTAATAGCATAAGATCTGATAATATAATACTTGATAAAATTTTAATAATCTACTATTTTGATGTAACACTGGGTAAGATATTCAATTTTATATTCAGCAATATCATACTATTTATTTACAAATAACTATAATATCTTAATTAAACTTTAAATAAAATCAAATAATAGTAAAATAGGAATTTTATATTAACAAATTTCAAATATTATATTTATGTTAAATGTTATTATTTATTTCAATATTTTGTAATTATTTATTATTTAAATATTATATATAAATACTATTTTGTATATTTTAATATTTTAATATTTTATATTTTTTATCATAATTATTTAAATTTAATTTACTGATCCTTATTTTTATGTATTACATATTTTTTATTTTTTATTTTTTATTAAATTTTTATTATTTTATTTTATTTATTTTTTATCAATTATTTTTTACTTTTATTATATATAACTAATATGATATTATATATTATTTGTATTTATTTTATTATAAATAATTTTATTAAAAATTATATTTATTTTTATAATATTATTTTATCATTATTTATTTAAGAATTATTTTATTTTAACAAAATATTTAAAAAATTATGTTATATGTTACAAGCTTATTAGACCTAATATGGTCTTCTCATACTGTATTGAGTTATAAATGTAGGTAGAAAAAAACACAAAAAGGGGGTTGAATCGTATTTCATTTTTTTTACCTTTTTGCTACTGAAACTTTGAACAAAATACTATCAAGCATTGGGCTTGAAGTGTAGTAGAAATAACATTAGATGTTTCAGAAGTAACTTTCTGAAATAGAGCATCAGTAACAAATAAGCTAAGAAGATAAATTTTACACACATATTAAGTTATTTAAACTGAACTGCAAAAGTAAAAGGATAAGGAAGAAGCAGATACTGCATAAATATTTTATATCGATTCGGTCGACCTGCCTACATCCAGTACTGAACCACCATTGAGTTTCACTAAACCTTTCTTAACACGAGAAAGAAAAAATTGGATAGTCTTTACAATAGCCTTCCCAATTTATAACCTGTGACCAATAGACAACTCTTGCTGTCACAAACTAAGTAGTTATTCACTAATCTCTCCTAGCTGAACCCTGATTAGTCTTATACTAGCCTCTCCAAACTAACCTAAGTAGTATTATATTAGCCTCTCTAAGTTAAACCATGACCAGTAAGAACACCAACTGCAAGTAGTTTTACCTTAGCCTCTCCAAGCTATCTCACACCAATCACTAGTGAATCGAGGATATAAAGGTTTGTGTTTGGGTTTGCAGCTCAAACTAACCTACACTCAAGTTTCCTTAAAATATACAGTGAATAGCTTGGGATAACTTGAATGACTTCTTTTTAATGATTTTTCTTTAAAAGAACGTAAAATCTATTCAAGAACGTGGAAAGAGGATTTTTACAGGCAATGTAATTTATTACAAGAAGTAGTGAACCTCACAGAAAAGATAAAGAGAAAATTTTGCAGCATATCAGCATTTATGCAATTGTCAAGATCTTGTCTTTCAAAGTTCAGCATCTCTATGTATAGATGGTCTCTGATAAGGGGCATTGATGCCATTTATCTTGCTACCAAACCTTAGCTTTTTACATGAGTTTTACAAAGTTATTGATGCAATTAATTAAGATTTTGATTTATTCCTCATTGTGTACTTTTGATAAAATTATTAACTTTGGCATTGATTTTGAGGATAATTTGTAATTACACCCTAGTGAATTTGACTTTTCTCTTTGAGAATGGTTTTGTGCACAAAAGCTTTGGATCAAATGCAAAGTGTTAAGAGCAAGGCTAGAAACTCTCTGCATGGAGCTTGTAGCTGCAATATGTAACGCCCCGATTTTTTGTTAGAGTAAAAATGACCAAAATGCCCCTAAGGTCATTTTCAGCTCGGAATTCGAGGAAAGCCGATCCGGTAGTCCTCGAAGGGCAAACTCAATGTTGGAAGGGGATTAGTTGACCTGTGTGCCTTTCTGGGATCGAAAATCTCGTTTTTCGAGTTTTCGGGTCAAAATGACCAAAATACCCCTATGGTGTTTGACCTGTTTGCAAGTGTCGAATGAACCCAAAACTTCTCCATATGGTTTTAAAAGATGTTTTTATGTATTCTGTGACCTCAGTTTTAGTCCCGATGGTCCCGGGTAAAATTAGTGCAAAATTACAATTTTGCCCCTAACTTTGTGTTTTCAAGCTTAATCGTATGATTAAGCAAATCTAAGCAATATTAGGCTCTAATTGAAGATTAATTAATTTTCATAATTAATCTAGAGTCAAAATAATTTATTAAAGTTGATTAGAACCTAATAATGCTTAATTTCAACTCAAATCTTATTTTAAATTCAAGATTCCTAGTCATGGAATCTTGAATAGTAAATTCTCTCTCCAATTCCTTAAATCATAGAATTGTGTTTTCAATTGTTTATTCATAAATGAGTTTTAAATTCTCTAATGATGTATGAGCACTCCTAATCTTGTCATAAAATTCCTAAAACCTCATTCTTAATTACCTAAACTTATGCTTAATGATTCCTAACCTTGTACGTAAACTAATCTACATTTAAACCTATCATTAACACACAATTACATGGAAGATTTTTCCTCCTCCCTTGCTGTCTAGGTCTGGCCGAACCATACCCTCCCATTTTCCATCACATGCTCAAATTTTTATACTCAAAGAACCATGCTTCTACCTCACCTCAAACCATACTTTGAGTCATAAACTCCATGCTTTCATCCATGCTTCATATGACAACTTCTAGAAAACTTTTTCTCTCATTTTTGTGGCTCAAAAACCTGCCAGCCCTCCTTGCCTTCTACAAAAGTTATTTTATTTCAAATTTGAAGGAAAATCACCTTAAAACACCATGCTTGAAGCCATACTTTGCACCATGCTTTCCTTACTTCAAACCATGCTCGAATAACATTATGTAAGAGATATTTTTCTCTCCCCCTTGACTCCCAAAAGCTACGGCCATGACCTCCTTTGAGTGAGCCTTCATTGTTTCATTTTATATAAATGGGTGCCTTGGAAGAACTTGTGATACTTTTGTTCATTTGGCAAGTTTGAGTGTTCTTAGCTTTTGTGAGTTTCCTTTCTTTGTCTCTTAAGGTTTCAAGAGAGTTTTCCTTTCTCTTCATCTTCTTCATCCTCTCATCACATAATCATCTCATAATCTCAATCCACCACCTCATAACCTTGAATCATCATCAAATCTCTCAAACACCCAACCTTAAACACTAACCCACCAAGAACACATCTCCTTCGTCTTCATTCTCTCAAGGTCGAAACCATCACCACCATCCTTGGAGGAGTTTCTCATCTCATTTCCTTTCAAAAGTTCAAGTTTTCATCTTCACTATAGGTAGAAGTGGTTTGCTAAACCTTATTTTTCTTGAAAATGTGTTTTTCTCTAGTTTTCTCTTGGTATCTTTTTGAACTTTCCTTTGTTTTTTCTTTTTCTCTATTTCGGCCATGAGGCCTTGATTATGACTATGATGGCTTGATGATGAGTGTTCATAGATGATGACCTTGTGTTCATCTCAAAGGAACCTCTAAAGCTTGAGTCTTGTTCTTTATCTAGTGAAGTTTTGGTTTTTCTTTCTTTTTCCTTTTCCTACACATTCGGCCTTCATAGTTCTTCCTCAAAGGTTTTTGTTAAAAATTTTAAGGTATCTCTATTTCTATTTTATGTCATGAAAGAATGTTGTTTTGGTTCCTATCTTCTTAAAGTTTTACTTTCCTTAAAAAGCTTGTTTCTTTGAGCTTGATGATGATGTTCAAGAACCACATAGTTCCTTTGAGGACTTGGTTCAAGAACACTAAAGCTCTCTTTGTGATGAGATAGTGTTGAGTTGTATCTCTAAAGTCTTGTAAGAGCTCTAGCTATGATTAAAATGAACCTTGCATTCATGTTTATGTTTATGCCTTGCACATCATGTTTATTTTCCTTGCTATCACTAAATATCAAGAATAATAAATGAACTTGCATTATCATATTTATATTTCAAGCTTTGCATTCTCATGTTTATATTTTCAAGTCCTCACCTAAATAACAAATATAATAACAAGTTGCATCTCATGTTTACTTTATGCTCTCACTTTATTTTCTAATGAAAGCTAAAATATGTGCATGAGCATGTTTAAGTTTATGTCATCACCTAAGAGAACCTGGAGCTTAAAGATTTGCCCATTATTATCTCAAACAAAGGTTTGAAAAATATATGTTCTTTAGCTTCTTAAATTCGACCATATGAGGTTTGATATGTTTCAAATACTAAAATTTATGTTCCATAATTTTTCTAAGCTTATATGAGTTCAATAGATGTTTAGAACAAAGTTTTATGATTTTAAAACCTCTTGAGACTAATTTAAATTAGCTACTGCCCTTGAAAGTATTTCGATGATTTTATTTGATAAAAATGATTACTAATGAGTTTTGAAAGTTTTAAAAAAAGTTCCAAGAGAAACTAGCATTTTATGTGTTCTAGAAATCAAGTTTATGCCTTGTTTGTTTGGAGATGAATTCGGTTCTGCCTTACTATGAATGATCACTGTTATATGCTGTTTTGATGATGATAATATGAGTATATTCATGTATATTTAATGCTAAAACTCATATGTGAAAGATAAGAGAAGTTAGTGGCTAGAGAAGATTTAATTTAAGAGTTCTAGATCCCTTAGTAATTGATTTTTCTGGATTCTGTCCAACATGGTCTAGAGTTGATAATCATGGTTTATATTTAGTCTAAATGTGTAGGAATGACTCATAATTGGCTTAGGACTTGATCTTGATGCCTTAGGAGCAAACCGAACTTAGAAAGGGTCATTGTTATGACTCCTAGATACCCGTAAAGTTAGAATTTCAGATTCTGCACTCTTGAGGTTTAGATATGTTTATGATCATAGTTTTGAGTGAGGAATACTTAGATATGAGCCTGTAAGTACCTGAGAGCTTAGGTTATGATGATTTATAACTTAGCTTGTGAGTTAAGGACCTTAAGGGTCAATGCATAAGACATCAAGAAACCTTTAATGCTATGATGTTGTTTATGCAAGTATGATGTTGAGATGTATATGCCTTGATGATGCATGAGGAAATGATTCATTGAGATGTTAAGTTTATTATAACCATGGGAATTGAATGAGAATTATGTTTGTGTTGTGAGCTTGTGGCATAAATGTAGGTTTGAAGGAAATTCAGTTTAACAGCTATTACGCTGCCGAATTTCCGTCAAACCTAAAGGGTTTGAGAAAATGTTTTAAAGTACCATATGGGATTGAAAACCTTGAGTGACACAGTTTAGCCGGGCATCCCCAGGAGATTTTTATGTGATAAGCATTGAGACGTACTTCTCCTGCTACGGTGAGGAGGAGGCAAATCCATGAGGGTATGGACATGAGCTTTACCAAAGCGGACAATTCGCTATGCACTCGAGGCCAGTAGAGCATTTCAAAGAGGGTATATCCTAAGAGAGGTGATCCCTAGCCCCCTAGCCCGTACTCTTAAGTAGTCGGGTTTATTATCATTTTTATTATTCGCTTATTCAGATAATAAGCAAGAGCTAGTGACGACTAGCTAAGGTATGAGCTCATAGCCTGTTTTTAGGGTGGCCTTTTATATTGCTAAAGTACCATGAATGATGTCACACATATTGATGGAAGTTTCATTTGAGAGTTATTGGCCTTTATGCCACATGGATTGATTCCTGATGATATGATTTGCTGACTTATATGCTTAAGTATTGCCATGCATTCATGCCTTAACATGTTGCATTTCATGACATTAAGATGCATGTTAAAAGGAATGAACCTTGGATAATTAGTTTTATAACTCCTAATAATGAATCTAATATGCATGCACACCTTTTATAAAGAAACCCAAGGTTCCTGAGGATGTGAACGATGTAACCCTAGGATAGGAGATTCCTACTGAGATTCTTTAGTAAGAATTCTCATTCCTTTCTCTCCCTTTTCTTTCTTTCGTCACATCTTCAGAGAGCGATGGCGACGTTTATGGTCTTTGTCGACATGCCGACGTGGGAGATTCACTTTGATCCGGAGCATGGATCATATCATTTTGAGGGGCAGTGCACAGTATGAGTCTTCATGTTTGTCGGATGCCCCTTCATACACCCTGTACAGAGTTATCGTTTCTCCTCGATGCTCTTTACGACGACGCCATGGTTTTTGAGTGCTCCCAAACGCTCAACGAGAGGATTCTTCGGACATATTCTGGTGGATCAATGCCCCATGACTTCCAGGACTACGTGCCTCGGTCTCCCGATTCAAAGGACGACCCTTCTGAGGACCCACCGATGCACATGTATGGCAAAAGCTCCACTCCCACTCCTTAGTTCGTGAGAGGAGAGAGTGAGTAGACCGTTACGCATCCGAGGTTGGCGAGGCGACCTGAGATGCGCCCCAGCCGAGGAGCTCATGCCCAGTCATCACGAGTGCCTACTCCTGCCGCTTTACGTTCGTGGATTGGTCACGTTCCGCCATATCCCGGGTTCTAGTAGCCGACGTCCTGGGGGCAGACTAGTGCACACTCTCACATGTAGATCAGATAAACCTTCTTTTGTCTTGAGGTTATCCGCCTTAGGTGCACTTGGGTAGTTATGGTTTATCTTTGCTTTCCTTGCCTTTGTATTTCTGTTGTATTTTCATTTTCCTATGTATTTCAAGTTCAGCCCGTTTCCATAAGGGCATGACTACTTATGTATCTCAATTATAAGTATTAATGAAGTGTTTTCCTTTGTGGTGTTCATCTCTATCTCTTTGTTATATGTTTTACTTACCATGTTCTTTATGCTTTGTTATTGTGCATCTTGTCTTCTGTCATACAATGCGACGTGGCTCTCACTTTGGTTTATGTTTTCAAAAAAAATTTTTACCGTAATTTCCGCTAAGTATTTTAATAAAATAATGAGACTAAGAAGTAATAACCTAATGATTAACCTAATATGTTCTAAAGTATTGGATTAAAAATTAAGGTGTTACATGCCGCAAACATAACATACAAGAAAGAGAAATCATATCATTCATAGCCACAAAATACAAATGTTATACATAACAACACAACATAGTCATATCATTATAGATATATAAATTACTACTATCATAGTTCTATCGTCACATAAAAAAGAAATACACACACACACACACACATACACATATAGCGACACACACACACACACACATACACATATATAGCGACATCTTCGTGCTTCTGCTGCATCCCTCTAATTTGGCTCATAGCGTGTACCATATGCCATGCCTTAGTAGAAGTCATGAACCACATCATTATCTTCGTCTGGAGACGATACGGAAGAAAAAAGAGGGATGAGAAACTCATTTAAGGTTCTCAGTAGGGATTTCCGACTCTAACACACGTGTCATCGTCATTGTCCCCAGCCACTTCAATTTTCATTATGAAAAAGGTATTCATGCATAAGGTTTGGTTTTAAACTTCTCAAATCTATTTATTCGAAATGAGTGTGTTTTAGTATAAGTCTTAATGACATGAATGTAACAAATATTGGATGAATACATGACAATACCATATGCACATTAACATGAAAATCATAGTATTTGAGCATAACATAAAGAAACATAAATCATATACGTGGCATAAAAGGCACATTACTTTCATATAACTTCTTTCTCATATTCAAACTCTTAAGTTCTTTTTCTTAAGGAACATCAGCATTTAAGTGGCATAAAGTGGCATATGACTTCTCATGTAAAACTTTTTCTCTTTTCTTAACTGTGTGACATTAAAACATCATACTTGAACTCTTAAGTTCTTTTTCTTAAAGACCACCTTCTTAACATAGTCACCAACAACCAACCAACATACCAGCCCTGGCGATTTTATCATGGTCACCAAAACTCTATTTCACCTATCACCTAGGAATGAGCTCAATCCTAATTAGTCGTCACTAGATTTCATATGGGATAATAGAGGGGGGTAACTTATCATCTCTAAGGATCACCTAATATACCGACTCCCAGAGTGCGGGTTAGGGTTATTTCCTTCTTTGAAACGCTTTACTGGTATCTAGTGCACAACGAATTGTCTGCTTTGGCAAGCTCAATATCAATACCCTCACGGATTTGCCTCCTCCCACTGGAGCAGGAGAAATGCGTCTCAGTGCTATGTCATATTTAAAATCTCTTAAAGCTTTCAAAAACATTCTCAAGTTCTTTCAAATTTGACGGAAATTCGGCAGCATAACGACTATATACCGAATTTCCTCAAATTTGCTTTATGCCACATAAACTTATAAAGCATGTACTTTCACATTCAATTCCACACATCAGAATACATCACTAAATTCATGTAAATAGTTTCATCATAGCACATGCATCAACATAGCTTAACTTGAATTAATAAACTCATTATGTCATTAGTCCTATGGCGTTTCATGCCCTTTAACCCTTATAGGTTTTAAACTTAAAATCTGAGTAATCTAATATCCGTTCTTAATCTTTTATGTACCTAGGGAATCATTACCAATAATTCTTACTAATCATTATGATTATGATCAATTCTAATCAACATAAGGTAGAATTCTAATCCTTTAAATTACGGGTGTCTAGGAGTTACAACTTTGACCCTTTCTAAGTTCTGTCTTCTCCTAAAGTACTGTAATAAATTCCTAAACCAATTGTGAGGGATTCCTACACATATATACTAATTATAAACCACTTGTACTATATTTAAACATGCTAGAACAGAATTTCAAATTCTTAGTTTCTAAGGGTTCTAAAAATCTCATTTCTAGTCCTTTCGAGTTACTTGTTGTTCCTAACACTCAGAAAATAATTTTTCCTTCACACCAACATAATTTTTGACATTCTAACTTATAAAAACAGCATCTTACAGTGGCCATGATTCTATGGCAGTGGCTGAAACATATACTTCATAAAATCACATTTCAAGTGCATATAATTTCCTAGTTTTCTCTTGGAATCAATTTAAGACCTCAAACTCTTTTAGAAACTAATTTATTTCATAAAAATCATAAAAATATAAGTAAGAACAGTAGCCATATTAATTTACTCATAGTTGAGATTTAAAACTTAAAAATATAGTTCATCTATGCTTGAGAAAATCCTAAAATATAGGCTACAAGCACTTATGACTAGATGAAACATATACTAGGTTCATCTCCATCATATGACTGAAATTATTATCCATAAACACTTCCATTTTCCAAACTTTGCTTGAGATAATAGTGGGCAAGTCCTTGAGCTCTAGGTTCCTTAGGTGATGACATAAACTTAATCATGTTATGCACTTTGGTTTACCCTTCATTATAAGGTGTAAGCATAAAATAAATATGAGATGCAACTTATTATTGTCTTTAAAGTTTTAGTGATGACTTGAAATATAAATATGAGAATGCAAGCTTATTCTTTATTCTTGGGAGTTTAGTGTTGACATAAAAATAAATATGAGTGCAAGTTCATTTTAATTTAACTAGAGCTCATACAAGACTTTTAGAAGAACAAAAATAATCTCAACCTAACACTTATCTAGGAAGACAAAGTGAGCTTTAGAGTTTTTTGTACCTAAGGTTTCAAAAATACCTCATGGTTTGAACATCATCATCAAGCTTAAGGAAAATGAACTAAGAGATCAAAAATAGATAACAACATTTCATACAACAAAGTATATCTAGAGTAAACTACACCATATTCTTTATTTTATGCCCAAGAGCTCCTATCTAGAGTAAACTCTAGAACGTGCCGGCCAACTTTAAGGTTGACAAGGGTAAGCTTTGGGCTTTTTGAAAATCAAGTGACATATTTTCTTAAATCAAACTTTATGTGAGCTAACTAGCATTTTTATCAACTTGTAAAAAGAAAGGGAAAGAGAACCGTAAACATAAGGAAAGAAAAAGAAAGGAAAAACCAAAATGCTTCAAGATCAAGAACAAGTTTCAAGCTTTAGAGGTTTCTCAAATGAAAATCTCAAGACCATTATCTTGAAACCTCATCATCAAGCTCAAGATTTTCCTTTCAAAAGTCAAGTCTCATAACCAAAAACAACAAGAGAGAAAAAGAGTTTTGAACCAAGAGAAACTAGCACTTTATCATATCAAAACATCATTATAAAAGAAAAGCTTTTGAAAATAAAACCCCTACCAAGTGGTGTTTCTCTTTGGAATGAAAAAGGAGCTTGTTCTTGAAAAGGAAATGAGAAGAAAACTCCTCTCCAAGTGATGATGATGCTTTGGCCAAGAACAAAGAAAAGGAAAGGAAATGTATTTTGTGTGAGCTTGTGTTTGAGAGTAAAAGCTTTGGTGTTTGGATGATGATTTATGGTGGTTGTGTAGTGGTTTGAGGTTGCAAGAATGGTCATCTTAGAAGAGAATAAAGAAGATGAAAGAAAAAGAGTTCAAGAGCTCTTTGAGAGAAAGAAAGGAAACTTAGAGAAAAGCTTTAAGACATAAGCTTGGAAATGAGCAAATGGAACCTAGTACTCATAAGATGAGTATTTATAGAATTTGAAACATGAAGGAGTGAAAATGGGGGGTTCTGGCCGTGAATGATGCAGCGAAGGAGAGGAAAACATCTTCTTCAAATGGTCATTGAAAGCATGGTTGTAAGCATGGTGAGGTATGGTTCAAAGCATGGCTAGGCTTGGCTTCAAGCATAGTGTGGTATGATCATAGGTATGGCTCAAAGTATGGCCTTTGTGTGCAAATCAATTCAACATGTGAAGAATATGGGGGAGGGGTTTATTTTATCTAATTGTGGTTTAGTAATGTGTTTAGGTGTTTCTTTGATTAAGCTTTTGACTAGGAGTTTGTAAGAAAATGTTTAGGTGAGGTAATGGGTAATTAGGAATATTGAAACATGATTAGGAGTGGTCTTGCTTCATTAGCAAAATAAAAACTCATTTTATGTTGTAAACAATTATAGACACAATTCCTTAATTTAAGGAATTGGAGAGAGAAAATACTATTTAAGATTCCATGACATAGAATCTTGATTTTTAGAAAAGAATAAGGTGTATCTAAGCAATCTTAGGTTCTAATTAACTTTAATAAATTATTTTAAATCTAGATTAATTATCGAAATTAATTAATCTTCGATTAGAGCCTAATATTGCTTAGGTTTACTTAATCACATAATTAAGCTTAAAAACACTTTTCCAGGGGCAAAATCATAATTTCACACAAACACTGCCCGAGACCACTCGGATAAAAGAAAATATCATCAAGCACGTATAATTAACATTCCGAACTCTCGGGAGAGATTCTGGGCTCAAATGGCACTAATACCTGTGTAACACGCTATAGGGGTATTTTGGTCATTTTGAGTCAAAAGTTCGGAAAACGAGATTTTCATCTCTACTATCAATCACAACATACATAATCCCCTTCAAACATTGAGGTGACCCTTCCAGGATTGCCAGATCGGCCATCCTTGAGTTTTCTGGGTAAAAATGACCTTAGGGGCATTTTGGTCATTTACGCCCAATACAAGAAAAATCGGGGCATTACACATAGGTTCATACCACATGCACTAAATTGACATGCTTGACATTGAATTTATCTTGTATTGCATGCTTGGTGGATTCACTGTTGTTTGGATTGAGTACATGCATTTTTACTTGTGAGCTTTTGAGCTTCTTGATTGGATTATCATGTGCCATGCTTATCTGTTCATGTGTGTTTCCTTCTTTGGATTTGCATCTAGAACTTGCTTGGGGTCTTATTTGAAAATATGTTTCCATGTGAATGTTTGAATATGATTGAGGCATTTTTTTTCTATTATTTTAGCCAATTGCCCATATACCTACCATTTGCATGTTACCATTGTTTAGCCTCTTTGAGCTTTATTGCTTATTCTCACCATGTTTTTGCCATAGACTCATCTTCATTTTCTGAACTCCGTGAGACTATATATTCCATATTTTATGATCCTTAACTTTTCTTTCTGATCATCCCTCATTCTTTTTAAGCTTTCAGACTAATAAATCGATCTTTACTTTTGATCTATGGTCTTGCAAAATTGATTTAATCAATTAGGCTTCAGTTTGGTGTAATGAAGGGATAGTGCCTAGAGATGCTTGTGCATGCATGCTTATATAGATTTAAAACACTTTTAAGTTTAAAAGCCCTTTTAAAACACAAAAGCAAACTTCAGCTAATGGTTTTGTAAATACTTTAGTATTCATAAACATTAACTCAACATCTCCTTTTTGAACATGATCCCGAACAAAATGATGTTTAACATTAATGTGCTTGGATATAGAATGCTGAATTGAATTTTTAGCAAGATTAATAGCACTAGTATTATCATATATGACAGGGATTTTAGAATATCTCCAGTAGGCATAGTCTCTACCATCAAAGAATGGAGCTCTATTGATGGAGTGTCCTTCTACTATATGAATATTATGTGCCATTTGTCCTTTGGATCTTTGTCCTTTGCAATTGTTAGAATGCTCAACCCTTTAGAAGCCAAGTTCTGATGCCACTTGTAAATAGAAAATTACACGAGAAGGGGGATTAAATCGTGTTTTGCTTTTCTACCCTTTTTGCAGCTGAAACTTTGAATAAAATACTATAAGCATTGAGCTTGAAGTGTAGTGGAAACAATAATAGATGTTTAAGAAAGTGACTTTCTGAAATATAGCATCAGTAATAAATAAGCTAAAAAGATAAACTTTAAACATATATCAATGACAAAAGTAAAAAGATAATGGAAAAGAAGAAACTGCATATATATTTATACTGGTTCAGCCAATCTGCCTACATCCAGTACTCAACCAGCATTGAGTTTCATTAAACCTTTCTCAACTTGAGAAAAAAAAAGGGGGATAATCTTTACAATAGCCTTCCTAAGCTATAACCTATGACCAATAGATAACCTTTACTATCACAAACCAAGTAGTTATTCACTAGCCTCTTCATGATGAACCCTGAGTAGTCTTGTACTAGCCTATCCAAGATAAACCGTGACCAGCAAAAGCACCTTACTGTCATGTTGCAAGTAGTTTTACCTTAGCTTCTCTAAGCTATCTCACACCAATCACTACTGGATTGAGGATACAAAGCTTTGTGTTTTGGTTTGCAGCTTAAACCAACCTATTCTCAAGTTTCATTAAAATATACAGTGAATAGCCTGGCATAACTTGAATGACTTCTTTCTAATGATTCGTCCTTGGAAGAACGTATAAACTATTCAAGAATGTAGAAAAAAGATTTTTACAAGTAAAGAAACTGATTAGAAGAAGTAATGAACTTCACAGAAAAGATGAGAAGAAAATTTCGGAGCGTATTAGCACTTATGCAATTGTCAAGATCTTGCTTTTGAAAGCTTAGCATCTCTATTTATAGATGGTCTTACTTTGTGACTGTTGCCCTTGATCTGTTGTCCAAGTGACACATGTTGATTATCTATTTGTGTGTTCGAAACGTAATCTAGAGGAGTAGCTCGTCTAGTCCGAAAGCTTTTGCAGAAGCCATTGTAAAGTTGAAGTTTCTGATGATCTTTTAGAAACTATTTTTTACTTTCTAAACAAGGTTTCTAAGCTCTTCCTTCTAGTAGTTGGAGTGGTTGATGAAGTTAGCAGAAGAGATGATGTGCCAGTCTATAACTGGTTTTGACTTCAAATTTGAATTTTAAATTTTCCTTCCTTTTTTAGTGACATGCAGCACTTTGATGTAAAGTGCACTTTCTAAAGTGTGATATCAGTTCCTTGGTGAATGAATGATCTTCTAATCTTTAATCAGAGAAAGCATATGATTAAACTAGTTATGATGATGATGATTGAAGGTTGTAGAACATCCTTGCTTTAGAGTTGGCTTGATATTTTCATTCCATGCATACTTTCTCAAGCACAAACCTTCCAATCCTAAATCAGAACCAAAAATCAATTTAAAAAATATGAAATCTAAGTATCAAACCGCCATTGTCAGCCAACATATGTAGCAACCAGGAATCATTACCACTGCATCGTTGCCGTCCTCCACCATGCCATTAGTCATCATCCTCTGAGCCTCACTTCACTGTTGTTCATGCCTTCGATCATCATGCTCAATAATCGTGATCCAGGTACTCACATGTGCTGCTGCTGTTCATGTTACCACATCATTTCATCTACATTGCTCTGCCAAGCTCCCCTCACCGTGAGCATCTTTGCTGCCACATTTCCCATCGTGCCATATCTACTCAATTGTGGTCAGGTACTCTATCGACATTGCTCTGCCAAAACCACCATGACCTATGGCTTTGCCACTACTCTTCCTCTTGCTAGTGTTGCGGGCCTAGAGGAGGGTGTTGGTGTGATCTACAGATGGAAGTGACTGGGGTGCATAAGCATGAGGTTGTAATTAAGGTGGCAGCCAACAAGGAGAAAGTCTTCATGAGAAGTGGGGGCTTGTTGATAGCGAAGATGTTGGTGAGGATGGTGGTGTTCTTGAGCAGTGTGAACACTGAGATCTTCCCCTCTTTATTTTGCCTAGAGAACATTTAAGGACTTATTTGCAAACATAAGAAATCCAAGACACTACTGTCAAAATAGCACGTAGGCTGGCACCATTCCTTAGTCCGCCTCATGTTGGGACTAAGGTTAGGTCTCTTTTTTATTTCCATTAGATTTAACATTAAAATAAACTAATGATGTAGATTTTATAGAATAAATAAATTGTAGGTAGAAAAGTGCATGAGAAATAGGGTTGAATAATGCTTTGCCTTTTCTAAATCTTTTTAGTTTTGAAAAAACTTAAATAGATATCTATCAAGTCTTAACTTGAAGTGTAGTGGAAATAACATTAGTAGCCTTAGAAAGTAGCTTTCTATACTATCACAAAATAATGAAAACACTTACAAACAAGTTTTTTCAGAAAACATGATGTAACAAGCATAAAGTAGTAAATAAAAGAGGAGTTAAAGGAGAAGATGATACAGCACATGTGTCATTATACTGATTCGGCCAACTTGCCTATATCTAGTTCTCAACCATTGTTGAGTTCTACTAAAAACCTTTCTCAACCCAAGAAAGTTGGATTGTTTTTACAATAGGTCTCGCAAGCTCTTACCAGTGACCAGTAGCTTACTCTACTGTCACATCTAAGTAGTCTTTAACCAGCCTCTATAGGCTAACACAGTGACTAGTAGTTCACTCACACTGTCACAACCAAGTAGTCTTTAACCAGCCTGTCCAAGCTAATATTGTGAGTAGTAGTTTACTCCTACTGTCATTTTACAAATAGTCTTTGCTTAGCTCTCCAAACTAACCCACAATGATCACTATTGGATCGAGGTTACAAAGGTTTGTGTTTGGGTTTATCACTTAAACTAACCAACACTCAAGTTATAACGCCCGGTGATGAGGGTAGGGAGTGATCGCCGGTTCAAAAAAGGCACGGACAAGGAGCGACTCCTCACAAGGCCCTCTAAGTGGAGGGATACATGAATGAACCAATTACACACCTGAATGAGAGGGATCCCAAGACTGTGTAGCTATGGGACTATATAGTTAAGGATGACTTATATGAATTGATTGGTATAACCTATACCAACAAAATGCATCTTCTTTTTAGTAGCCCATCAATAAAGAACTCTATGGTTAAGCGTGCTTGACTTAGAGCAATTTTGGGATGGGTGACCTCCTGGGAAGTTTTCCCAGGAAGCGTCTGAGTGAGGACAAAACATGCTGAAAAGACCCGTGTTGGTTTGTGGGAACAATTGTCAATCCATAAAGTAGCATGAACTGTTACACAAGTTTTCATAAAATGAGCAACAACGGACCTGGAAAATTTGAATGACTTATTTCTATCGATTTTTTATATGATCTATTCAACAAAAATCTCTACAATTGTAAGCACATAATCTCTTATCTATAGATAATTTGCAATTATGACCATTGCCCTTGGTTTGTTTTCCAAGTGGCGCTATTGATTTTCCCTTTATGTCTTGGAAATGCAGTCTAGAGAAGTATAGATGTTATTTAACTATAACATGATCATGCATATGCTAAATATAGTGAACTTATTTGTAATTGGCCCTGATAAATCGAAAAGAACCCTTATATCTCTTTATTTGCCCTAGACAAGTCAAAACCATCACATCTATATTTATTTGCCCTTAACAAATTGAAGGATCTCATCACTCTTTATTTGCCCTCGACAAGTCAAAAGGATCTTATGTCACTCTATGTTCCCTCAGACAAATCGAAAGGATCTTATGTCACTCTATTTACCCTCAATAAGTCGAAAGGATCTTATATCACTCTATTTGCCCTCGATAAGTCGAAAGGATCTTATGTCACTCTATGTGCTCTCGACAAATCAAAAGGATCTCATCTTTTACTACTTATTGCTATTGAACTTATGTCAATGTATCATTCACTTTTCTTTTTCAAATGCATGCAATAAAACACATATAGGAATTGATTCACAATATGATTCCAATCATGCCTTAAACCAATCTTTAAAACCAATAGCATGCATTTGTATACATCATACTCAAATTAAGAGTCATTATACCACCAAATCAATGCTTGACTTTATTTAAGCACAAATACAACTTGTTGGCAAAATTTTAGTCATTAAGAAAATTATGGTTAAATTAGTAAAAGTCACTATAATAAAGAAAAACTAATTTTCAGAGACAATTCAATATATTAATGAGCTACTGTACAAATTTCAAATCATAATAAAATCTCTAGCTATAATTATAAAATTTCACAATTTCAGAGGTCAGAAACTACACAATTTCAGCCAATAGCCAGAAGTATCAATTTTTCTACCAAATGAACCCCAAACTTCGTATAAAAAATTTAGACAATTTTAGTGTTTTAGAATTGTCTGTCCAGACACTTCAACAACAATCACGGTTCTACATTTTTAGAAAATAGTAAAAGTCATTTTTAAGATCCAAAAAAAATCATGGACTTGCCTTAGGATGTCACTACTAAAAAAAAGGTATTTAACGGCGGTTTTTTTAGGGATTCCCGCAATTTTGAACCGCCGCAAATACATTTACTGGTGGTTTGCAAAACCGCCATCAATAACAGCGTCCTTAAACCATTTAGCGGCGGTTTGAACAAACCACTGGAACAACCACCGCTAAAGAGGGTTTCCCGGCAGTTGTCACAACGGTTTATTTTGTGGCGGTTCCATAGATATAGCGGCGATTTAAAACCGCCAAAAAGCATGTTTCACGATTGTTGTCTAGAATATTTTGTGAAGTTTTATGAATTTAGCGACGGTTTGGAACTGCAGCAAATACCAATTACTAGTGGTTCCAAACTGTCGCAAAAAGCTCAGTGCATATTTATTAATCATTGTACTGGCGGTTTCAAACCGCTGCAAATAACTTTTTGCATATTTATTAATCCTTTTACTAGTGGTTTCAAAACCGCCACAAAAGGCCCAATTTTAACTTGTCTTTTTTGCTTTTTACTTTAAAACATACAAGCCAAAAATACTAATTGATATCATGTACAATACTAGTAATCAATAATCATGAACAAAAAGAAAAATTGCACAGAAATTCTTAAACTTTTCAACAAAGAATGCTAGTATCAAATGTTATAACATAATATTAGACAATATTTCAACATATCCAAGTATATAAAAAAAAGTGAAAGCTAAAGGAGCATAACAATAACCCTTAATGCTGCTTGAAAAAGCCTTTCTTGGCTCTTTTCCCTACCTACTCAACTTTAGCCAAGCCATCAAAAATAGAAAACAAGTACCAACAGAACAGGTTAACCAAAGGTTGCCTTGGAAAATTCTCTTCAACATTTGATGAAACAGCAACACTTTGCTCTGGATGCTTTTTTGCTTGATCATTGTCCTTCACATTGGAAGCCTCCCTAGGTGCATTCACAGAAGAAAGTTTCGACATGGTAACTTGTCACAGATTTGCTTTTGCTTTCTTCACTAGTTCTAGAAGATTGGCCAGAAGAACAAAAAAAAAAAATCAAGAATTAAAGGAAACAGTTATTTATTCTACTACCCTAATTGAGAGTTCAAATTAAAGCTTGAGGAATTACTTAATATGAATGAAATTGATGATGCTATAATATTATACATGAATATATACAAACTGAACCTAAGAAACAAAATCTAAACGACTAAACTTGATCATAGTTACTTGCTAAAGAAGCCGTGCCCAAATAATGCAACTTTTCATGCAGCATGTGTGGCAATAGTACAAAAAAGTTTCACTAATTGTTTGAGTTGGCCTGATTAACACAATTTAATCTCTCACTTTGATCATACTCATCAAAATGGGCACATCAAATTGAAACAAAATACTGAACACAATTTTAGAATTAAATAATAAATTAAATCTTGAGAAACAAAAAGCTAGAATTGATAAGAATCTTACTATGATCAATGTCAATTCCAAGAATGCTCCGGCAAGAGAACTTTTTTATTGATGGAAAATTAATAATAATAAGAAAAGACGTCACTTGGAATTGAAAATTTCCATACAAATGCACAAAACAACACAAGTACACTCTTTAAATGCAAAATGGGTAATTTAATAAATTCGATACAAATTTTTGCGTAACTTTTGCACCAACCATACATATATTTAATTTTTTGACATTTCAATAGTTCCTACTAATAACTTAACAAGTAAATTAAAACATGAATCTTTGAAGATTAAATAAATAAAAGGAAGCTATGTACCAGTATTGATGGTGAAAATCCCACAGTTGCAACCAATATCAAGACAATCCTTGCCTTCAAACCATTCCTTCCTAAAGATTCCCAAACAACGATCATCATCAGGCGACCCACTATCATTATTCTAAATCATTTAAAAAATAATTATTTTGAATCATTATTCTGAATAACATTATATATATATATATATACACTTTCATAATTAGTAATATAATAAATTTCATGTGATATAATTATTTTTTTTAAAGAAAGGCCATCTACCCCATCATATATTATTATAAATGTGAAAACATAGTTCCAAAACCCCAATAAACACCCACATCATATATTGATATAAGTAGTCAAAACAATTCACATCAAATTTGAAATGACATAATAAGTTAGCACGAGCCTACTACTTTGGTAAGTATATAAATCACTATAATCTATTCAAAATTTTTGGTGTACAAGAATAAACATCAAAATTGGGAAGAGAAACCATGGTAAAGGGTTGGAAGAATTGAGAGTTGAAACCCACTGCTGAAGCACTAATATCAAGTACCGTTCCGATTGAAAAAAAGGAAAAGTGTAACACCCTAATTTTTAACCCAACTTTCTAGAACACATTAGGTTAAACATTAGGCTATTACTTCGTAGTCTCATTCTTTCATTAAAATACTTAGCGAAAATTACGGGAGAATTTTTCTTTTTGAAAACATAAAATAAAGTGAGAGCCGCGAGCTTAACTAATCGAATGACAGAAACATAAAGCACATGTAACGATCATAAACAACCATGTAAAATAAATCATACATCAGAAGAACATAGATCATGAAGATGACAGAAACATTTCATTAATAATAAAGTAGCTAAAGTACATAACTAGTCATACCCTTATAGAAACGGGCAGAGCTTGGAATACAACGGAAAAAGGAAATACAACAGATAGCAAAGTACATGGTACAACGTAAGGATAAAAACCCAAAATACTATCCTCCTACTATGCTATGAGCACTAAACTACATCCCCTCCCAAAAGGTACGGCCGAAGGAAAGATCCCTGCGAAGCTCGGGTACTCAAAAGCTCTCCAATGGAGTCTAGTGGCAACGAGAATCCACGGGTGATGGAGACAGGTAGCTAGGGAAATGCTCTAACTCCTCCTGAGTGGCCCAATGTAACGTGAAAGGCACACGAGGTGGCTGAACGTGGGCTCCTTGCTGCGGACGCATCTCGGCTTTCCTTGCCAAGCGCGGCTGCACCACAGTCTCCTTACTCCCCATACGTCGAGATCGGGGAAAAGGGGCTGAACCCTCCGAAGGAACATGCATCGGGCAATCCTCGGATGGGTCAGTCTCGGATCTCCTCGAATGAGAATGCGTACTCAGGAAATCTCGGACGGCCAGAGGCGGAGAGTGCAGACGCGTCATAGCTGCTCCTCACGCGGGCGGGTGCGCTCGAAGATCATGTCGTCACTACCAAAAGACGCAGTAGGAGTGAACCGGTAGCTCGAAACTGGATAAGCGAAAGGTCATCCCATGTACACAAAAACACGAACGGCACATCGACCCTCAAAGTGATATGAACGGTGGTCCGGGTCGAAGTGTATCTCCTATACTGGCGTGTCAATGAAAAGCACGAACATCGCCATCGCTCTCTGAAGATGTGACGGAAGGAAAGAGAGAGAGGAGTGAGAAATCTTGCTAAAGAAATCTCAGTAGGAGTCTCCTATCCTAGGGTTACATCGTACACATCCTCAGGAACCTTGGGCTTATTTATAAAATAATGATCATGCATATAAGGTTTAATTAAGGTTTTCCAAAACTAATTATCCAAGGTCCTTTCCTTTTAGCATGCATCTTGATGTTATGAATGCAACATGTTATATCATGGATGCATGGCAATACTTGAGCATATAAGACAACATCTCAAAGCACATAAACATAATCCATGTGGCATAAGGGCATATAACTTCCAAGTGAATCATTCCTCAACTTCATGATATCAATCATGGTACTTTAGCATATAAGCCACCCTAAAAATAATAACTAGGTTATGAGCTCATACCTTAACTAGTCGTCACTAGCTCTTGCTTATTATCTTGAATAAGCGAAACATAAATAATAATCCCGACTCGTAAGTACGGGTAGGGGGTAGGGATCATCTCTCTCTAGGATTACCCTCTTTGAAACGCTTTGCTAGCCATGCATGGCCTCGCAATTTGTTCGCTTTGGTAGGCTGCATCTACTCATACCCTCACGGATTTGTCTCCTCCCGGGGGTACTCGGCCGAACCGGCACCCCCTCGGGGGAAGCGCGTCTCAGTGCTTTGTCACATAAAAATCTCCTGGGGGTGCTCGGCCGAACCGGTGTCACCCAGGGTTTTCAACTCATATGGTGCTCATAAATCATTTCTTTCAACCCTTTAAGGTTTGACGGAAATTCGGCAGCATAACAGCTGTTCCACACATCATGTTGTCATGAAATCTCATGCTATGATAAACTTTAACATTTCATCAATCATTTTCTCATGCATCAAGCACATCTCATCATATCATTGCATCAAACAACACATCATAGCATTAACAAGTTTTTAGTGTCTTATGCATTGACCTTTAAGGTCCCTAACTCACATTCTAAGTTATAAATCATCAAACCTAATCTCTCGGGAACTTATAAGGTCTTCACTAAGTATTTCTCACCTCACACTATGATCAAGAACATCTCTAAACCTCAAGAGTGCATAATTCATATTCCTAACTTTACGGGTACCTAGGAGTCACAACAATGACCCTTTCTAAGTCCGGTTTGCTCCTAAGGCATCAAGATCAAGTCCTAAACCATTTATGAGTCATTCCTACACATTTAAACTAATTTAAATCCATGATTAGCATTACTAAACCTTGCTGGACAGAATCCAGAAAATTCAAACATTAAAGGATCTAGAACTCTCAAATTAATTCTTTTCTAGTTTCTAACTTCTCTTATCTTTCACATATGAGTCTTAACATTAATTATACTTAAACATAAGCATATTATCATCATTAACACAGCTCATACAGTGGCTAAACATGGCAAGGCAGAACCGAAACAAACATCTCCATTTAAAGGCATCAAACACATTTTCTAAAGCACATAAAATACTAGTTTCTCTTGGAACCTTTTTAAAACTTTCAAAACTCATTTATAAATATTTTTAACATCTAAAATCATCAAAATATTTATGAGGGTAGTAGCTAGATCAAACTTGTCTCAAGAGGTTCTAAATTCATAAAACTTAGTTCTATGCATTCCTTAAACTCATAAAAGCTTGGAAAAATTATAAAACATAGTTTTCAATACTTAGAAATACCAAGACCCCTTAGGGCCGAAATATGAACCAAAGGAAATAAATATTTTTAGACCTTTGTTTGAGACAACAATGAGCAAGTCTTTGAGCTCTAGGTTCATTTAAGTGATGACATAAAAGTAAACATGCTCATGCACTCATTTTAGGTTCCATTAGAAAGTAAAGTGATAGCATAAAATAAATATGAGGTGCAACATATTATTATCTTTGATATTTAGTGAGAACTTGAAATATAAACATGATAATGCATAGCTTGAAATATAAACATGATAATGCAAGTTCATTCATTATCTTGGTATTTAGTGATAGCAAGGAAGTAAACATGATATGCAAAGCATAAAATAAACATAATACAAGGTTCATTTTATGTTTAGCTAGAGCTCCTTCAAAACTTTAACAAAGTAACAACCCAACATATATCTCATTACAAAGAGAGCTCTAGAGTTCTTGAACCAAGTTCTCACGGAACTATGAGGTTCTTGAACATCATCATCAAGCTCAAAGAAATCAAACTTTTTTAAACAAACAAAACCTCAAAGATCAAAAAGGAAATGGAAAACTGAAATATTAAAGAAAAGGAAACAAAGAACCGAAATCAAAATAGCAAGAAAAGAAAAGGTGTTCTTGAGTAAAAATCATGTTTGAGTTAGAAAGTGGAATTGAAACTCAAAGAAAGTAAAACCTCAAGCTCTAGTGGTTCCTTTAAGATGAACACATAGTCATCATCTAGGAGTCCTCATCATTGAGCTATCATGTGCTCATCAAGGCCTCATGGCCGAAATCTCAAGAAAGAAAAGAACCAAAGAAAAGTTTCAAAAGAAATCCAAGAGAAAGCTAGAGAAACTCATTTTTCAAGAAACAAAGTTTAGGAAAACACTCCTACCTAGAGTGAAGACACAAAGCTTGAACTTTTGAAAAGAAAAACAAGATGATGAGCTCCTCCTTGGGGCTTGAAGGTTTCGGCCAAGAGGAAACAAGAAGGTTGGAGTTGTGTTTCAAGTGAGGTTGTGTTTGAGGTGTGGTGTTTGAGAGGTTTGATGATGGTTCAAGGCTTTGGGGTGGTGTTTGAAGGTTGAGAGATGATGATTCAAAAGGAAAAAGAAGAAGATGAAGAAGAATAATGCTCTTGAAACTTAAGAGAAAATGAGAGAACTAACAAGAATGCTTAGAAATCAAAACTTAGCAAATGAACAAAAGTGTAGCAAAGTTTATCTTGGCATGGTATTTATAGAGAAGGATAAGGGTGAGTGTGTGGAGGAGAATGAATCCTCATGGAACATGAGGTGAGAGAATTGCATTTTGATGGCATGGTGAAGTATGGTGGTGAGTGTGGCTTCAAGCATGGTCTTTGGAGTGTGGAATAAAATTAAATTGTGATAAAATGGGGTATGAATTTCGGCCAGGTCTAATGCAGCAAGGGAGGAGGGAGTTTTGGTCATGTAATTGTGTGTTAGTGATGTGTTTAGGGGTGTATTAGCTTAGGTGCAAGGTTAGAAGTCATTAAGCATAAGCTTAGGTGACTAAGAATGTGATTAGGAACCTTTATGACATGATTAAGGAGTACTCATACATATTTAGGAGATTTTAAATTCATTTTATGAATAAAACAATTTAGACAAAATTCCATGATTTAAGGAATTGGAGAGAGAAAATACTATTCAAGATTCCATGACTAGGAGTCTTGAATTTAAAATAGGATTTTAAGTTGTAATTAAGCACTTTTAGGTTCTAATCAACTTTAATAAATTATTTTGACCCAAGATTAATTATGAAAATTAATTAACCTTCGATTAGAGTCTAATATTGCTTAGGTTTGCTTAATCACGCTATTAAGCGTAAAAACACGAAACTAGGGGCAAAACCGTAATTTCACACTAATTTCGCCCGGGACCTCCGGGACCAAAACTAAAGTCATAGTCTACATAAAAACGCCTTTTAAAACCATCTGGAGAGGTTTCGGGTTCATCCGGCACTTACAAATGGGTAAAACACCGCAGGGGCGTTTTGGTCATTTTGACCCGAAAACTCGAAAAACGAGATTTTCGATCCCAGAAAGATACACAAGTCATCTAATCCCCTTCCAACATTGAGTTTGCCTTTCAAGTACTGCCGGATCGGCTTTCCTCGAATTCCGGACTGAAAATGACCTCAGGGGCATTTTGGTCATTTTCACTCTAGCAGAAAAATCGGGGCGTTACAAAAAGCCTAAAAAGATAAGCCAATTTGGGTTTTATTCACTAAAACTACTCGATTTCTGTTGCCAGCAACATGCTTACATAACACTAGCCTATATTAGCAATGCTTAGGCCATAAAATAAAAACTTCTATACTATGAAAGATTTAAAGAAAAATGACAGTATAAGGTCACCCTTTTGTGATGGCAACCAAGTTATACATAAGAGTTTAGATTACCCTTGAATCTAGTGTAGACTACACGTGAAATAAAAGTTCCAACTAGCTCAGCAAAATTGCTAGCAATCACAATTCTTTGAAAAACAATTAGTCCCTCTCCCCTCTCCATGATAAATAAACTACTTCTCACCTCATCTGACAATAATAAAATATAACAAATCTCAGCACATTTATGACGTAAACATGGGCATAATTAAGGGACAAGTACATTTTTCTCACCTCTTGATGTTTTTCTTTCTCCCTTTCACTTGTTTCTCTAAACTTCTAAGCCTTTGACTGATAACAAAAGAAGAGGAAGTCTTTTTATTTGAATGTTTTGATAGTTCAACTGGTGATGAACTTGGCCCATTTGTTACTGCTGTAGATTTAGATTGTTTTAGTGCTGGAAATATAGAAAAGGGGGATTGTGGAGCAGAGGTGGCTACTGTCACAGCTATTTCGGGAATACCCAAAGTTTTCTTTACGCCAGTAACTTTAAGCACTGTAGAATTAGAAAAAGGAGATCAGAAAGGGATTAAAACCTAAACAAACAAGATCATATAACAAATGTTTGAAAATGGAAACAAGGATCCTTTTAAAGCACAAACAATAAGAAACTTAAGCATACATAAACACTTCAAACTTAGGCCTTGAAAACTTAGGCATACATCAAACAATAAGATATTGGCCTAACTACAGTATCAAATCAACCTCAGAAACCCCGTAGAGCTTCTTTGAATTAAACTTTATGAAAACCCAGGAGAATATTGCTCTTTTCAATAGCATTGATCACATCCACTTTGCTGGATTTCTTAATTATCACATTCCCAGCTCAAATCATTGTCCCTTTTGATTTCGGTACCATCTTCACCTTATTGTATTCTCCCGTCGCTCATTCTCCTATCTTCTCCACAACACTTCTCTAGCTCTCTCTTTTATTCTCTAGCTTTTTCTTTCCATCCTCACGTTTTCGGAGTTGTGAAGAGAAAATGGGTGAGATATCTTTCTCAAATGGGATTAGCAATAGAGTCAGTAGTCAAAGCCATTCACTGAATGGTTACAGGAAGAGCTGTTGGTATGAAGAAGAGATTGAAGATAATTTAAAATGGTGCTTTGCTCTCAATAGGTACATATACTTAGTTTTCGTAGGCAAGCCAAAGTAGCATATCTAATAAGTAATACCACATCACTATTTTGCTTAACTACTCAAAATAGAAGTTTTGGTTGCATCAGATCATATAAATTGATACTCTGCATGTTGTTTATCACTTCTTGACATTCTTGTGTACTAATCCAGATTAACCCCTAAAACAAAACAACAAAACATCAAATTAACCAACATAAATTATCAAATTCTAAAATTACTGTAGAAAATTACAAAATTATATATAAAAAAAGAGAGGGTTTTGAAAATGAAGAACAAGGGTTGCAAGGTAAGGGGAACATACAGGCATAAGCTTTCTCGAGGGTTTCTAGCTGAAAAGGGGTCTTCATCTTGTGCTTGGGCTTGCTCTGCCCTTCATTGGAATTCGTAATTTTGCTATTGCTTCCTTTGTTATTCTCATTACTGTTATCATCAATGCCACCCCTTTTCAGATTATACTCTCCATCTGAAGCACCCTCTGCCTCCATCAACGAAAATCAATCAAAGATCGAATCTTTTCCCTATCTCTGTGATTTCCCCTCACAAAGATTGAATCAATTAAGGAGCCAAGCCACTTGCCTCCACTTCCACATTGTGCTATGTCTCACGCTCATCACAGGCACCACCACTGTCACTGCGGCGCCCTTCTCCTCCCTCTGCCCGTAACTCAATAGCCATGCGTGGCATATCGCTGCCACCATCGATGCCATACCTGCTCCAACAATAAAAAAAAATCCAATCCAATCATCAATCACTCTCTACAATAACAAAATATATATAAAAAAAACAAAATTACTTAACTGTTGGAATGACCGGAGAGCACGATCACGACCTTGGCGCCTCCGGCTAGTTCCCTATTAAGGATTTTGGGGAGTGAAGTGCTCTAGTGTTTGAGGAAAGCGTTGAGCGTGCAATGGTCTAGGGTTCCGTTGGCGATGGAGTCGGCAATAATTTCGAGGGAGCAGGTGGAGGAGGACGTCGATCGACGGTGAGATGATTCGATAGGTGTTGCCGGGGTGGAGATAGAGGGAGGGAGTGGGAGAAGGATCGTCGGGGAGGGGTTAGTTGGGCTTTGATGGAAGCGTCTGAGATCGCGGCGGTGCTTTGATGAAAGGGGATCTGGTCGGAGTCGCAAATGAAGGAGGAGAGTCGTGGGACCATCATCGTTGAAGAAGTCGCGTCGCCGTGAGAGAGGGAACTTGAGATCTGATACTAAGAAAAAGGGAGATAAGTCTGAGCGAAGTTAATAGTACACTAGGTTTTAGTTTTGAAAATTTTAATTTGTCATTTTTTTGTTATTCTCGGCGGTTAGAACAGGTTAAAACTGCCGCCAATTCTTAAACCGCCTTAGTTTCAAAAGCAACCGCCGCTAAATAATTCGATTTGCGGCTGTCACTGTAAACTGCCGGGAAATACACAATATAGCGGCGGTTCCTTAAACCGCTGATAAAAAACTGCCACTAAGCAGCATTTTTTCTGGTAGTGTGTTATACTCGATATGTAATTTTTCTAGCTCATAAAAACATCTACAAATATATCGAAAAATTTGTGAACCATAACTTGTTAGTACAAATCCGAAAATTCCATCAACATGATTCAAAACTTGTTTTAGCAAAATGGGTTTTCTAACATCATCCAAACACTCCACCAAAATTAACACATCAATATCAATATATTATCAACCAATAAAACAAAAAAAATATCAAATTGAATTAGTGATTTTCACAAAAAAAATGGATTTGAAAGTAAAAGAGATTCATAAACTCTACTCTTTGAAGTTTTGTGGCTCTTGGCTCTAAAGGATACTCCAATAATGATTTTTCTCACTTCAAACCTTCCAAACAACACCTAACACCCTCCCTTAATAGTGAAGAATGAAAATATGAAAGTGAAAAAGGTGAGGAATTAAAATTCCAATCGGTTAGTTTTGTAGGTGTGATGAGTAGTTGAAGTTTTGTGAAGAAAATTTGAGTGTTTAGCAACTTTAGGCTATGCTTTCTTGAAGCTTGAAGCTTGTTAATAGAGTTTTGCAATGAAAGAAATGGAGGCTGTATTCATAGCCGAGAATGACAAGTTTGGAGAGATAAGGTTGGCTTTGTATTTATCTTGAAATAAAGATAATACTTATGTAGTCAAAGTGGAATTCTTTCTAATAATGAAAAGAAATGAATAGCTAGAATTTAATCTTGCTTTTTGCAAGATTAAATCTTAGCCTTACACTTGGCATATAAAGGATAGATATTATCCTTTTTATAAGATTAAACTATCTTTTAGTATTAGAAACCGCACACCGAAATTTACCAAACGAATAAAATAGGGTACCCGAGTAATCAACTATTGCCCGAAAAATAATTCTAGGTATAAATTCTTTATTCCTAACCATTTCTAATCTTAATTCTATAATTTCTCACTTTCGAGCATCTCTGGGCCCCAATTCTAGGGTTTCAGCTATCTTAGCGGGTCCGAGGGGCTACTAGGTTACTATTCACATTCCTTTTTTTTTTTTTTTACAGATCCATTAGATCATTCTCATCATTTCTATGTCTGTCAAATTTTTGAAATTATGATTAGTAAAGTTCAAATTAATTTTTGAATAATTTTTAGGGTGTTACAAGATGACCCGTGGGATGAACATGAGTCCCACGACATGGACGAGTGGTTCCTCTACCAGAGTGCTGGACTTCCCTCATAGGTTTCGTCACTGTGGCCTCTCCATCTTTATTGATCCCCACATTCCTGGGAACGGTGGGTACGGTGCCGCCTGAAGAGTGCTTGGAAGGAGACTCCTTCGATGGATTCAACTAAGGCTCGGTAGGACGAGGGGGTGATCGGGTTGTGTAAATAGGGAAGTCACGGACTGCAGATGTAGCAATGTGGCCACAAGGAAACTGATCCATACACGGACGGGCATGATCAAAAGCAAAATCATCAGTGAATGGAGTAGCCGTAACATCCTAATATTTAACTCAACACGCCTAGGACGTATTATAGTTAATTATTAGCTATTACTCATTTGTTTCATCCTTTAATCAAATTACTTAGTGCAAAATAGGGTAAATTTTTTTTTTGAAACTTAAAACAAAACATGAGCCATGCGCGTGCTATCATAAAATGAATATTTAAAACACAAATAGCATAACTAGAATATCATGCAACAAAAACATCAAATAGGCTCCATAAAATGAATAACCATCAGCACAACATATATATATATATATATATATATATATATATATAATAATAATAATAATAATCTGCCTACCATGAAAGGTGAGTTAAGTTTAGTTCAACAAGATAATGCAAATACATCAGAAAACATGCCCACCTAGTGCACCTAGAAATGGATAAAACTTTATAACAAAAGGAGGTCATCCTTAGCTAGAAGTGGTGTATGCAGTAAAAACCCTCCACAGAACCTCTACTGCTACTGGCCCGGAAAGGGTGGGATGAAGCCAATCCACTGGCAAAGCTTGGTAGGAGTGGGTACATGAAGTAGCTAAACATAGGCTCCACGCCAGGGGCGCATGGCTAGCCTCCGAGCCAGTATTGGCTGCATGATGGTCTCCTCACTGTCTTCCCATACAAATGGAGGGGTGGGGGCAGAACTCTTGGAGTATATGTTAGTAGGCGGGTCCTCCGATGGATCGGTCGCTGATAACCTCCAGCGAGGGACATAATCGGGAAGTTCATGAATGATGGACGCGGTGGTGTGTGTGCGGAGGATCCTCTCATTGTGCATACGTACATGCTCAAAGACCATATCATTGCCATACGGGGATGTCGAAGAGAAACAGTAGCTGTGTACAGGATGTGCAAACGGGCATCTTATGAACATGAAGACTCTAACAGCATAGCGCCCCTCAAAATGGTATGACCGAAGCTCGAAGTCATAGTGAACCTCCCATGTAGGGGTGTCAATGAACAGAACGAAAGTTGCCATCCGGATCTGAAGACGTGATGGAAAGAAAGAGAGAGGGAGTGAGAATCTTACTAAAGAATCTCAGTAGGGTAACCTCCTATCTAAGTGACATCATCAACATCTTTAGGAACCTTGGGTTTACTGTGAAACGGTGATCATGCATAAGGTTTATTTATTAGGTTTTAAACATAATTATCCAAGGTCCGTTCATTTTAAAATGAATCTTAATGTCATGTATGCAACATAGCAAAGCATGAATGCATGATAATACTTTATGCAAGCAATCAATAGAACACATCATTAAGAAACATCAACATATAAATGGCATAAAGTGGCATATGACTTCTCATGTGAAACTCTTTCTCTTATTCAACTCTTAAGTTCTTTTTCTCAAAGACCACCCTTTTATCATGTCCACAAAAACCAACTAACACACCGGCCCCAGCGATTTTATCCTGGTCACCAAAACTCTGTGTCAGCTATCGCCTAGGAATGAGCTCAATCATAACTAGTCATCACTACATTTCATATGGGGTAATAGAGGGGGTAACTTATCATTTCTAAAGATCACCTAATACACCGATTCCTAGAGTGCGGGTTAGGGTTATTTCCTTCTTTGAAATGCTCTACTGGCACCTAGCGCATAGTGAATTGTCCGCTTTGGCAAGCTTAATGTCAATACCCTCACGGATTTGCCTTCTTCCCACCGGAGCAGGAGAAGTGCGTCTCAGTGCCATGCCACATTCAAAATCTCATGACATTTTCAAAAACTTTCTTAAGTCTTCAAATTTGACGGAAATTCAAGATAAATTTGCATAATCGAATTTCCTCAAATTTTTTTTATGCCACATAAACTCATGTTCTCAAATATCATCATGGCATTTCATTCAATATTTCATGCTCATCAAATCATGCAAATCACCATGTACACAAATACTCAATTCTCAAGTTTATCCATTCATATGCACATAACATCAGCACTTTATTGAAGCAATAAACATACTCCTACCCAGAATGCCGAAATAAAGGATCGGGCTCAACTAGTGCAAATGCTATGCATTAAAACCATATCAATAAACAAATAAACACCTTGAAACACTAATTCTCACATTCCTCTCCTACCTTGTAGTTCCTTATGCTTTTGACTCTTACGGGTTTTAAATTTCCAATCTAATTAATCTATTACCCGAATAGGTCTTTTATACACCTATGGAATCACAACTAATAATTCTCACTAGTTATTATGATTATGATCAAAACCAAACAGCATAGGGCAGTAAGGGAAGAATCTACATTTTGCAATTACAGGTGTCTAGGAGTCACATCTTTGACCCTTTCTAAGTTCTAGTTTCACCTAAGGTACTATAATCAATTCCTAAACCAATTATGAGGGATTCCTACACATATATACTAATTATAAACCATTTTTACTATGTTTAATCATGCTGGAACAAAATCTAAAATCTTGGTTTCTAAGTGTTCTAGAATTCTCATTTCTAATCCTTTCTAGTTACTTATCGTTCCTAACACTCCCCAAATAATTTTTCCATCACTCAAACATAATTTTTACACATTCTCACTCAATAAAACAGAATCATACAGTGGTCATACATCCAAGGCAGTGGCCGAAACTTAAATCACAAACAATCACATAAAATCACATTTTCAAGTGCACCCAAGTTACTAGTTTTCTCTTGGAATCATTTTAGGACCTCAAAACTCTTTTGCAAATTAATTTATTTCATTAAAATCATGAAAATATAATCTACGGCAGTAGCTATTTCAAGTTGCTCTCAAGTGAGATTTAAATCATAAAATCATGTTCAAAGTATTCTTTGAGCTTTTCTATGCTTAAGGAAATCTTAAGACATAGTTTGTTGGCCCTTGTGACTAGATGAAACTTATACTAAGCTCATCCTCATCACATGGCCGAAAAATAGCTTTCACAAAAAGCTTTCATTTTGCAAACTTCACTTGAGATAAAAATGGGCAAGTCTTTGAGCTCTAAGACTTTTAGGTGATGACATAACTTAAACATGCTATGTACTTGTTTTACTCTTTATTGTCAAGTGATAGCATAAATATAAATATGAGATGCAACTTATTATTATCTTATTTTAGTGACGACTTGAACTATAAACATGAGAATGCAATTTCATTTCTTTATTCTTGAGATTTAGTGATGTCATGAAAATAAATATGAGTGCAAGTTCATTTTAGATTATGTAGAGCTCATACAAGACTTTAAAGAAACAAAATAACCTCAACCCAATACTTATCTAGTAAGACAAAGTAAGCTTTAGAGTTCTTTGTACCAAGGCTTCAAAGAAACCTCATGGTTTGAACATCATCATCAAGCTCAAGGAAAATGGACTAAGAGATCAAAATAAAGAACCACATTTCTTGAAACAAGACATAAAGAGAACTACACCATATTCTTTATTTTATGCCTAAGAGCTCCTATCTAGAGTAAACTCTAGAACGTGCCAGCCAACTTTAAAGTTGACAAGGGTAAGCTTTGGACTCTTCGAAAACAAGTGATATATTTTCTTAAGTAAAACTTTTTGTGAGCTACCTAGCATTTTCATCAAACTTGTAAAAATGAAAGGAAATGAAAATTGAAAACTATAACTAGTAAAGGAAAGGAAAATCGAAATCATAAAGAAAGGAAAAGAAAAGAAAAACTAAAATGCTTCAAGATCAAAAACAAGTTTCAAGCTTTAGAGGTTTCTCAAATGAAAATCTCAAGACCATTATCTTGAAACCTCATCATCAAGCTAAAGATTTTCCCTTCAAAAATCAAGTCCCATAACTAAAAACAAAAAGAAAGGAAAAGAGTTTGAACCAAGAGAAACTAGCACTTTTTCATATCAAAACATCATTATAAAAGAAAAGCTTTTTGAAAACAAAACCCCTACCAACTGATTTCTCTTGTTGGAAGGAAAAAGGAGCTTGATCTTGTAAAAGGTTGAGAAGAAAACTCTCCTCTCAAGGATGATGATGATTTCGGCCAAAAGAAGGAAAAAGGAAAAGAAAGGTGTTTTGTGTGAGATTGTATTTGAGAGTGAAAGCTTTGGTGTTTGGATGATGGTTTATGGTGGTTGTGTGGTGGTTTGAGGTTGCAAGAATGGTAGTCTTAGAAGAGAATGAAGCAGATGGAAAAAAAAGAGTTCAAGAGCTCTTTGAGAGAAAAAAAAGGTAACTTAGAGAAAAACTTTAAGACATAAGCTTAGAAATGAGCAAATGGAACCTAGTGCTCATAAGATGAGTATTTATAGAATTTGAAAAATGGAGGAGTGAAAATGGGGGGTGCTGGCCATGAATGATGCAGCCAAGGGGAGGAAAATATCTTCTTCAAATGGTCATTCAAAACATGGTTGTAAGCATGGTGAGGTATGGTTCAAAGTATGGTCCAAGTATAGTGCAAGATATGGCTCAAAGCATGGCCTTTGTGTGCAAATCAATTCAACATGTGAAGAATATAGGGAAGGGGTTTCGGCCATGATGTAGCCAAGGGGGGAGAGATTTGTGTTATTTAATTGTGGTTTAGTAATGTGTTTAGGTGTTTCTTTGATTAAGCTTTTGGTTAGGAGTTTGTATATTAGTATTTAAGTGAGGTAATGGGTAATTAGGAATATTGAGACATGATTAGGAGTGGTCTTGCTTCATTAACAAAATCAAAACTCATTTTATGATGTAAACAATTGTAGACACAATTCCTTAATTTAAGGAATTAGAGAGAGAAAATACTATTTAAGATTCCATGACTTGAAATCTTGATTTTTAAAAGAGATTTAAGTTTAATCTAAGCAATTTTAGGTTCTAATTAACCTTAATAAATTATTTTGACTCTAGATTAATTATCGATTAGAGCCTAATATTGCTTAGGTTTATTAATCACATCATTAAGCTTAAAAACACTATACTAGGGGCAAAATTATAATTTTGTACAAACACTGCCCGGGACCACACGGATCAAAACAAATATCATTCAACATATATAATTAACATTCCGAACTCTCAGGAGAGATTCTGGGCTCAAATTGTACCGATACCCGCATAAAACATTATAGGGATATTTTGGTCATTTTGAGCTGAAAGTTTGAAAAACGAGATTTTCATCTCTATTATCAATCACAACATATATAATCCCCTTCAAGCATTGAGTTGACCCTTCGAGGACTGCCGGATCAGCTATCCTCAAGTTCCGGGTGAAAAATGACCTCAGGGGCATTTTGGTCATTTTTGCTCAAACAGAAAAATTGGGGTGCTATAGTAGCGGTGGAGAACCAGATACTGGTAACCGGGTTTGCGAAGGGACGATCTATGAAAACAAATAGACGAATGGCACATCGACCCACAAAATGATAGAACTAGTTGATGGGATCGAAATGCATTTCCCAGGTGGGAGCCTCAATGTAAAGCGCGAACATGGCCATCGCCCTCTGAAGACGAGATGGAAAAAAAGGAGAAGAAGAAACTTGAACAAGGATCCCAATAGGGCTCTTACCCCTAAATAGGTGTCATCATCTTCGTCTTCAGGAACCTCAGGTTTCATTATGAAAAACAGTGGACAGTATAAAGTTCATTTATTAGTTTAAAAAAAAATTAGCTGAGGTTCGTGTCTTTTAGCATGATTCTTAATGCTATAAATACATCACACCTCATCATGAATGTACATCAGTGCCATATGCAATGCATCATAATAATTCAATATGGTAGAAAGAACATAAACTGTCAAGATTCAACTTTTTCTCCTTACTATTTTAGGTGGCTTAACTTTCTTGTTCTCTTTCAGAAGGCCACCCTAATGCTCTATCTTCTTGAGAGTTCTAGGTTATGAGCTCATACCTTAAACTAGTTGTCACTAGTTTCTACTTACCCTGTGATAAGCTACTTATCCTATGATAAGTTTAATTCTCGACTCCCAAGTACGGGTTAGGGGGCTTAAAGATCACCTATCATAACCATTAATTACTGGGGTCTATAGAGTCGTCTCCTTTTGTGGATAGCCTCTCATAACCATTAATTCTTGGAGTCTAGAGGTTTATTCCCACATGTTTTATGTCACTTTTCATCTTAACATGTTACTTAGAGATGCACATATGAGCATACATAATCATGGCCATCATCATAACTTAACATTTCATGCTCATAACATATCAATCACATATCTCAATTATCTATTCATCATCATATCATGCCATAAATTATCATAGCTCATAATTTCAATAGTCTATGTATAATTTAGGAAAGATGGAAGTTGAATAACTCATAATTTACCATTTTATGTGCAAGGATAGAATTAAAGCAAGAAGAATAGAATGATAATAATAATAATATAGGAGAATAATGATTTTAGAAAAAATTAATTTTGGCTTGATAGCTATTAGTTATGCCGGCGTATCCCCTAGTGTAATGAGGAACTCAAAGTCACATCGTTTTCTATAAAATATTCAGTGTTTGATTGATTTTATTTCGTTAAAAAAGAAATTAAGAATGTTGAACTGTTGACCAAAGATATCAAACATCCAAAGAAAGTAATTTGCATTAGTAATGCAGAATACAGGTAGATCTATAGTAACATTATAGATATATATACCATATTTAATCATAAAGTCTTTAATCATAATAAGAAATCAATAACATTGTCACCTAGTGCAAGGTATACATATATATATATATATATATATATATATATTTATGCAAAGGATAATATCTTTTACCCACAAAAATATGGCAAATTGCAATATCTTTATCTTTCTTGCTTTATTATTATTATTGTTAATATTATGACTATTATTTTATTTTAACAACACAATCGAACTAAAGAAACTTTTTAACTATCAATAAAATTTTAGCCATGACAACATATATTTGTGTACATATACTGTCTTAAAGAACATTACCCATCATTATTATTGCTACTATTACTATCATTATCGTCATCATCATTATTATTATTATTCTTATTCTTCCCCTCTGTAATTTATTCAATCATGTGTTTGTGTGTTTAACAAGTTGGTGGGATCTCCACTACAAAAAGTTTTACTATAACCAAATTACAAAATTATTCTTACTAATAAGATGTATATACATATGCTAAATAAAATTGTCATTTGCATGTCTTGTAAACCGAATCCAATGCTTACTGGAAGGAATATATATATTACCAGCTCTTAAATACGTATGATGAAAATGTCACCATAGTTTTTCCAAAGCAACATTTTGCAACAAGAACAGAGTAACAATTTGTTAGTGTATTGCCAAACTCAAGCATAAGATGGCTTATGACATTGCACAATAGGAAAGGAACATTTAGAAGAAACCACAGCACTTGATTTCAACATTATATATAAGTAGATATGTGTGCCCATTGTACTAGATGTCAAGGCAATAAATAACTAACAAGAATGTGTTTTAGTCAATAATGCACTAATATAAAGGCAAAAGGATGTCTCTTTAGTATAAGTTCACCCCAAGCAATTATACATTTAATGCATTAGTATAAGTTTGATGCATTATCTTCAGTTATTTGCCTACATTCGGATCTATAATGATAGCCACATTTTGTAATAATAAATTAACCAAAAAAAGGTTAGTACAAGACTGACAATAAGATATATACATAAAATAATATATCTAAGCAAGTAAAGGAAGTGAAGCACATAAAATAATAGAAAAAAAACATCATAGCGGTAAAGAGGGGCTTATCTCTCATTCTCTCATTCACACATGGACATGCACATACACAACCATAAAATATTAAGTAAAAAAAAAGGGATGAAGCTGCCTGCAAGAATTAAAGAAGTTCCTACACCAATAGCATAAAATAATGGAATACAAACAATAAAGTAAGAAAAAAAAAGGGTCTGCCAGGTTTGGGTACTTGAATTAGAAGCATAGGTCTCTTGAGGGGATACTAACTTATATTTGTTAAATAACCCAAAACTCTCTTCCTCCGGAATGTTGCACACATACACATACGAGACACACATAAACAAGACACATAAAATAATGTGTTAAAGACAAGCAAGGAAGCAGCTATCCACAAAGCACATAAAACAATAAATAAAAGGGCAATAAAGAGAGTGGGACTGTTGCACTTGGGGTATGGGTTTCGGGAGTGCTAGCTCAGATAGAGGATTAGGGCTTTATTTCTTTCTTTCACTTGGGAGGGCTATACCACACCCACACACATTCACACACAGTGCAAGATATACACAAACACAGCATGAGAAAGAGGAGCATATAGGGAAGGGGGGAAAGACTGTTCGTGCAAGGGAGAGACTAAGCATTGCCAGGCACGCAGCGGAGGTGGCAGTGCAGGAGAAGGTGTGATGGGGTGACCACCATGGCTAAAGGGCCAGATCGACCAAGGGAAGGCTGCAGCCTTCCTCATCCTCATCCTCTCATTTCAAGTTATGTTCTCCTTCTTTCAGCCCTTGATTCCTTTTGTTTTGAAAGGTTGAGACCTAATTCTATGTGATTGTGTTTCATTGTGCCTTTCATAGCTGTTGTTTTGGTGTTGTGTGTTTTATGTTCATTGTCATGGGTGGGTGTTAAAGCTATGGAATGGGGTTGATTTGAATGGGTTTTCTAGTTTTTAGGCTTGGATTTATGTTTTGGCTGGTTTACTTATTTGTAGGAGGCAGAGGATTAAGATGAATTAACTATTTTTATGTACATTTTACTTGTGTCTTACTTTTTGTTTTGGTGGCTTAAATGTTTTGATTTATTTTACTCATGGCTTGGATTTTGATTTGATTTGCTTAATGTTTGTGTTGGTTTTGTGTAATGCTAGGACATGAGTTCTTGTTCTTGGTCTTTATTTTGAAAAATTTGGACTGCATTGTTTATACTAAACCGTGGTTGCTATATTGAAGATTTTGGAATCGATTTTTCTGTTTTTGGTCTATAAGTAATGGGTCATGGTTGGTTTTTTGGCTGTGATTTGAGGGTAGCTCCAAGAATTATTTTTCCTTTGGCTGGTGCTTGATGATTTTGATTAAGGATTGGGGATTTTCGGTTTTGAAGGTCACTAAATTTTGCAAGGATAATGAACAGATTTCTGAGTTTAAGCTAGCAAAAAAAAAAAATGAAATGGTAAACACAAAAAAAAATATAGAATGAAATGAGTTTTTGATTGCTTACTTCTCCTAGTGTTTTGACTTCTAAACCGCTACGGTTTGCTTTAGTCCTTCTTAGGGCCTTGAAAGTAGACAACTCTTTCTTCTTTCCTTATTGACAACAATAGAAATTGAAAGTGTAGTCATGAGGGGGTGGAGGCTAAAATTTCAGATCTTTCCTTTGGATGAGGGGTTGGTTTCCTTCATTAATTGATAGCTTGCTTAAATACTAATGCTCCTCTTGAATTTATTCTTTTGATAACTAAAATTTTATTCCATGTTTTGCAGGAGGGAGCATGCAGTCTTGTTCTCCGTGATTCAGTCTTGCCATCATTCACGTTTTATTGTCTAGGTAAAGTGTTCATTGTTTCTGTGAGTGGGGAGTGCAGAGGATAGGAAGAAATGTTGTGTATTTGCTATTGTTTTTAAAAAAAAGGTTTTTCATGTTTTAGCTAATAGGAAAGTATGTGCTGTGATTATCAGTAAAATTTGTTAAGGCACGTTGCAATGAGGTACCAGGTGGCTTCTATATGGTTTATGATGGGGGCCTCAACACCTAATGGTTACACCTATGATACTTTGCATGCTGTCAACTGAACCTAGTGTTATAATACACATACATGTCATCACCTCAGGAATTACATGCATATGCACATCTATCTTAGCATTGTTATTGGCATGATTATATTCATCATTTTTCCTCATTACTAAATTTTTATACGTATCTTATTGTAATATTGTCTAGTAATATGTAATAGTGGCAATCTATCAATAACTTGGTATATATATTAATTTAAAGTTTTCATATAACAGTTATCGAAATCAAATACTTTTTCTAGTAAAAACACGGTACTCATATAAAATTTCATGCAGGAAGGGATTAAGTTCTAATTGTGACAAGCACCAAGTGTTTGGATTCTTCTCAAACAAGAAAAACTAAAAGAATAGCAGTTAATATAGAAAGTCACGTTAGAATTCGTGTGCAATTTATTCTTGCTATATGCATAAATAGTTTAGATTATGTGATTTATGAATGCCATATTTTCAATTATGTTAAGTCACTATGTTTATATATTGAATAACTAATTACTCAATTATCACATAGTGTCACTATAGAAGTAGTGAGTAAATAACTAAATATGCTATTTGTTTAAATAATTGCTTTCCTTAATTCTATTTATAACAGTGAATGTCATTGAAAAAAAAATCATAAAAACATTTAAGAACCTATTTTAAGGCGTTATTATAATCATATATAAAATTAGGACAAAATTCATTAGTTTCCTATGGTAACAAAATAGTCCAATTTAGAGGTTGCAATGAAAAACACTTAGGCTTCAAGTAGGATAGATTCTTAAGAAAAATCCACCATGGAAAGCCATGGGAATTCATAGACATGTAGCTTGATATTTTAACTTTAGATTTTCCACATCAAAATTGCAAGGTTTAATAAATTAATGAAATGAATTATCTACGGCTATCTAGAAATTTCGGTTCCCGTGTTAATTTGCGTTACTAAGGATAGCTTAGATCGGTCGTCCTTGACTTTTGTGCAAAATGACCTCAAGGGTATTTTGGTCATTTTGCACAGCCGAAAAAAAAATCAGGACATTACACTACACATGAATGCCGATGAGATAGTTGAAGACATATGAGTAAAAAATCTTAAAAAATCTTTCCACACTTCTTGTGTTGTTCATCATAACATGTAATCAATCTTCTTGAAGTGTAGAAAATCTTGTTTCCATGTTTAGTAATGATTTGTATACTCTTTTTACGAAGAGATGTGAGAAATAAGTCGTTCATATTTTCCAGGTCTGTTTTATTGAATATTTGTAAGGAAACATGGGTGCAGGTTAGTTTGAGTGGCAACCCAAACATATAACCTTTGTAACCTTGATCCATTAGTGATCACAGTGAGATATAACTTGGAGAAGCTAAGGTAAAACTACTTGCAACTTGATAGCAGAGGTATATGCTCACCACGGTTCAGCTTAGAGAGGCTGGTTCAAGACTACTTACAACGTGGCAATACAAGTTTTTTGCAGGTCAAGGTTAAGCTTGGAGAGGCTAGTTCAGAACTTCTCAGTTTGTGACAATTGGGGTTGTCCATTGTTCACTGTGAGAGAGTGGGAAGGCTAATGTAAAGATTATTTAGTTTACTTTCTTAGGTTGAGAAAGTTATTGTTAATGAAATCTCAACATGTGTTGAGTACTAGATATTGGCAGTTTGGTTGAACTAGTATAAAAACACTTGTGTTCTTTCTTTGTTCCCTCATCTCCTTTTTATTATGCATTTTATATTGATTCATGCTAAAGAATTATATAAATTGTATTGTTATTATTATGCATCAGAGATATACTTTTTGAAACTGCTAACCACTATTCCGCTGCACTCCAAGTGTAATGCTTGATAGTATCATCTTTCTGCAAAATGTTTCAAATTCAGAAGAAGAATTCAGAAAGTACCATTTAACCCCCCTTCTCGTGCATTCTTTCACCAACAATAACAACAACAAAAAAGTATTTCATGTGAAAGCTAAATAAAGCAGTCTTGAGCTATGATGCATTCATTTTTAGCTTTGGTTAGAATGATTATCATGGTGTTGAGCATCATGCTTAGCTGAGGAAGACGGTTTTACTCCAGGTGAAATTGGTCCATTCCTTTAATTTGGGGCATAAAATTATCAATAGAAGATAAATTATGACAATTTTTTCACTACCGTCATGTACATAGTTGTATACAACACAAAATACCCAAAGCAATCTAATCGATTTTAAGAGATCTAAAATACGTACCATCACATTAATCAATAAATAATAGAGTAAAGTATCACTTTCGTCCCTAAAATTGCATGTGTGAATCACTTTCATCCCTGAAATTTGGAAATTAACTCTTTAGTCCCTGAAATTGCATTTCATAGGTCACATTAGTCCATGAAATTTGAAAAATTAACTCTTTAGTCCTTGAAATTGCATTTCATAGGTCACATTAGTCCCTGGTCAAATTAACTCTTTAAGGACTAATGTGGCCTACAAAATGCAATTTCAGGGACTAATGTGGCCGACAAATACAATTTCAGGAACTAAAGTAATACTTTCCAAATTTCAAGGACTAATGTGACCTATGAAATGCAATTTCATGGACTAAAGAGTTAATTTCCAAATTTTAGGGACGAAAGTAACTCATGCTTGCAATTTCAGGGACAAAAGTGATACTTTACTCACAAATAATACAGTCTTGTCAAATTTAGCATGTTTTTCTTCACATGCATATAGTCAACAAATTATGGTACAAGCTCAATTATTTGGGGAAATTTTGGTCTCTTAGATAGAGTAATTGTTTTCTTATGTAATGGCACACTTTTATACTCATTTCGTCCACTTACAAATGTTCTTTTAAGATTTTAACACATAGATTTAGTTTCTTAAGTCTTCAATTTAGAATACCAGTACCAATCGTACATAGTTTAGTATGGAGAGTTATATGTTTTAGGCATTTGAATCACAACGATAATGAATTTGAAGTTTGAACTGCTATTATTGGATAGCCTGGGTAACTTGAAAAGTTGAGAAAAAAATTACATGCCTCACTTTCATTATTCTCCACTACGAAAAGCCCTATGCCATCTACTCCCCCACTAGCAATAATACCTTCTCTGTCACATGCACAAAAATCCAGGGTATTAGTGATGAATAGATTTGTATAAGCAAAATTAATGAAAATATGGCGCATTTGCTACTTGATGAAAGATATGAAATTCATGAGTCACATTACCTTTATCTTGCTTTCATTTTAAGTACACAAGGATCGAATTACCTTGACCAATTAACTAAGAAAATGATCCCATCATGATATCCTACAAGGGTTAAAAGATGTTCCCTGCAATTCACAAAAAGAAATAAGAAAAAAACTTATTTTGTGCAAATGGGAAAAACATTAGTAATCACAAAGGAATCCAAAATGAGATCCAACTAAACTTTTAATGTCATAGGTAATGAAAGGGATTATTGAGCAAGTTAATGGTTTTTTTGTAATATTAAAATTTAAGATATCATTTTTCCAGTCCTTGCAAAGCAAAGTAAAAACAAATTAGTAAAACTCATCTAGAAATAACACAAGATTAGTAAACTGAAAAAAGATAGGTAAAACTAAATTATATTTCACATTTTAATGGCCATTATGCCATTAAAATATATATGATATTATGCTTATCCAACACTCCAAATGGATTGCATACTGGAAGTACATGCTCAACGGATATTTCATATAATATTGTTAGCTTTCTGCAAAATATTCAAAAGTTATCCGGAGAATCATAGCTTCATAGCCACATCCTTTATACAATGGCAATCCTCAATAGTAGTCCTACTCAACACTGTGAGGCACATATTTCTCCTTATTGGGGTGCAACTTTTTAAACAAGAAGAAGCCTCAAAGATTTCCTTCATAAGAAGGAGCTCATAACCAATTTGGGCTATGGCCTTGATCATGAAATTGTAAACATCCAAAATCTAAGCTAATACAGCCAGTAAAAACTAGGACAGCTTTAAGCTAGAGTTATGTTACTATAAAAGGACATCAACAATAACTAAGCCTTGTCCTATCTAGTGGGCTACATAAATTAGATGACTTCATAGTGCTCTATCATAAATCATGTTTACCAAACTGCCCCAAACCTATAGCTTAACAACATGCTTTTTATTTCAAAGAGTAAAAGCCACAAACAACGTCTTACCACGAAGGGGGCCTAGTGTTGAGATAGGTCAAGTAAACATTAGGATCACCACTATCTTTAAGTTCCAAGCGAAATGTGGAATCTAGTTGATCCTCAGAATGCACAAGTAAAGGTCTTCTATATTTTGCCAACATAGGCAGTTCCACTAGCAAATACACAAAAGAAAACAAATAAATTGAACAACACAAAAAGGAAAATTGTTTACCTCAAGTAAAATAAATAGCATTATTCTAGCTATCAATTTTATGAATCGAAATTAGTGCAAGCAAACCATAGTTTATCAAATGAAGCAACAATCCCATGCCATATTAATATAAAAATAGAACTTAGTATATAAAGAAATATACAAAACTAATGAGGAAAAAAAATCTAGCTATTAATTCGTCAAAAGGAATGTACCTTGATGTGATCAATAGTAGTCATAGGAAACTCATTGATTCCTGAAAGACACATAACTATAGATGAAAATCAGAAAAAAAGAAAGAAAGAAAAATGTCAGACCAACATGCAACAAATATGAGCATTCAGAATTAAGATGGCTTGGAAAACAACAGTGCAAATTATATTATACCCCTTGGTTTCGTTCAATATCAATACAATTGGTCTAAAGTGAAGATTAAGATAGAGGCAAAGAGAGCTTTCAGAGGTTGCTTTTGGGCCATTGGTCTTGACTTTCACTAACTCAAATCAATTTGGTTACTAACCAGATGTTGATGATGACATGGTCCACCCACATGAGCAATTATAATTTCTCCAAATTATAATGGATAGCCAAAGCTAAGCATAAGTGGGTTCTATAATCAAAAGTGATTGGAATTCCTTTCTCTATAATGTCTATATATACAAAACACCAGCATTATTCAACTAACCAAACAAAAGTCAAAACTTGTTTCAAAGATTGAAAAACAACATGAAAATGGGAAATGATACAACAGAGCAAAATAGTTCAGACAATTGAATAGGCCAGGCAATGTAGAATAGTAAAGCTAAATAAACAACCGTAACCACCAAAAGAAATAGGAATACTGGTAATGCAATAGCTCAAGGACAAAAACCCAAATTGAAATGAACAAAAAAAATGAAAAATCTTCAAGGACATTTAAAAATGGCAAAATGGAACTAAGAGTTAGGGACCGTAATAATAATAAAAATAAGATAAAATAAAATAAAATAGGACCTTAACAAGGTGACAAGGAGAAAGGATTAGAGTGTTGAAGAATGATGAGGGATCTCGGCAGCCAACGACGGCAGTGAGAGTGATAAGGGAAAGCGTAGTTATTGGAGGAAGATGAGGGGGGACTGATGGGTCGCTTGCTGTTGTTGTTTTTGGGGCTAGGAGTGGAATTGTCTTGGTCATGGTGGCTTTGATGAGGGGGGATTCGGGAAGCGTCTTGATCGGAGTAACAGACGAAGGAGAAGTGTCGTTAGAAACCCACTGTTCGCCACATCGCTAGTTAAAGAAGCTGCATCACTGTTCATTGACTGTGAAATCGGTCGGCTGAGAGGAAGCACCGCCGAGAGTAGAGACCGAGAGAGGGGACTTGAGAGTCTGATAGCAACAGAGGAAGATGAGTCTCTTTAATTAGGTTTTACTTTTCTAAATTTAAATTTTCACCTTTTTTTTTTCTAATTCTCGGTGATTGAGCAAATTAGAATCGTCGCAAATTCTTAAACCGTCTCAATTCCAAAAGTAACCACTGCTAAATAATTTGTTTTGCTGCTGTTATTGTAAAACCCCGAGAAATGCAAAATTTAGCGGCGGTTTCTTGAACCGCTAGTAAATCACTGCCACTAAGCAATGCTTTTCTGGTGGTGATAATTATTATACCTAGACTAGGATAAACATAAAACCACCAACCTTATCACTCCACCATCATCATATTCGGCCATGAGGCTTAGAAACACAGCCCCCTATTTTTTTTTCTCTCCAAACTTGATTCTTACTTTCAAATCCCCAAAACCTAAGCTCAAAGTCACTAAAACATCAAGATTGGTTCACAAAACTTATTTTATTCTCCATAATCTAAAAAATCAACCGATAATAATTTTGAATCATCTCCATCATCCACCTTGAGAGATCATCCTCTACTATATAAGGAAGGGTTTAGTGTAGGTTAGAAGGCCTTGAAGTGAAGAAGATCATTCTTGGATCATCTTTACAGCCAAGATTCCTAAAGCCACCAAAGTAAGGTTCTTTGTACCTTTTCTTGGCCATTCTATTTTTTTTCAAATTTTTACTTGTTGAAAGTTTAAATTTTCTGGTTCTAATGTATTATTTCACATAGATATACATGTATTTGCATTGGTGGAGTGCATTGGTGCTATGGGAAAATCATTTTTGTCAAAAGAAGTGTTGAACCATGTTGCTGGAATTTTGGTTTTATTATAGGCGGCAATATTTCATGAATTTTCTCATGTGTTTGAGGGTATTTTTATGAGCTAAAATTTTTTTTTGTTGAAGCTAACATCCTAAATTAGTGCCACAGATTTTCTTGAGCTTTTTTTTTTTTGGATTTTTACTATTTTGAAAAAATCAAGAACCAAAACTATGCCTATGCTGCCTGCATTGTTGGACTAAAGCTATGAATATTACTAATTTTGTTACCATATTAAATAATTGGTTTTCGTTTGAAATTTTTACAAGGTATTGAAAACATCTTAAGGTTTAACCATGAATTTTATTCTGAATTTAATCAATCATTTGCTAGGGTTAAAAATTATGAAATTCTGGCTTTGAGCTGAGATTAGATAGTCTCTAACCACTAAATTTGTCAAATGTTGTTAACATAGTTAGAGAATTATTTTTGTTCTGAAGTCTTCATAGGAGCTTGGGGACACATTGAGGTGTCACAGAGAATTTTTGTAGCCTCTGAATTGGTTGTTTGATCTGCAAACAAAATTGTGTTGCTTAAGTAAAGAGTTTGCCAACGTGCTGGAAATTAACCAAAATCTTGAATTGATAATATAATGACTTTTGATTCGAGTATGATGTGTATGAATGCATGCTATGAACTTTAAAGCTTGATTTATGAGAAATGAATGAGAATTATATTGTAAATGAATGTCTACATGTGGTTTATGCATGCATCTAGGAAAAGAACAGTAAATAATGCATATATGTGACAAAAGAGAATGTGTGAACGTCAATTGTGCATGTTCTGGCATATAGGCAAAACAAAAACAAGACTTTGGTTGGGTAAAGGGGAAAGCAAAAAGAGAAACTTTCTTAGAGATATTATGAGTCGGTAGACGTATCGGTTAGGAATAGAACTGTGTGTGATTCAGAAGAAGAAAACATGAAGTCTAATGATCACATATAGGAATGAGCTTAGTTCTGAGAAGCAATCTATTTCCCATTTATGGAGTTATACAAGATAGACAACATTTTGTATGAATTATCCACAACAAATATCATTTGGTATGAATTACCCATTGTGGAGTTATCCACAGCAGATACCATTCAGCATGAACTAAGTCTTCCCTATGTTGATGAAAAGAGAAAAATGCACGGAATTGAGTTCTATGGTTATAAGAGTGAACACATGACTAATTATTGTCTTTGTATATGTTTTTGCCTAAAATTACTTGTATGAGTGAAATTAGATAATGATATTATGATTTGTTTGAGGAAGTTCCTTACTAAGAATTATATAATATTCTCATCCCTATATTTTTGAATTCTCATGTCGTCTCTAGGTTGATCCAGAAGACTATGGGGCTGCTACATAAGAGAAATAGGAATTGCAGTAGTTTAGTGTCTGAGACTGTAGCGGTTGTACTTAGTTTTAGGAATATGTATATATGATAGTGAACAAATATGTATTAGAGCTCATAAAAGAACTTGCCTATTGTATTTAACATTGAATTCAATAAAAGTTGTGTTCATTTTTTATATATTTTATAATAAATATGATATAGTTATCTCTTGAATCAAATGAACTGGCTATAAATAGTTAAGAAAGGTCCGCTAATTGGTAGGTAACAACTCTCGAGTACGATGTTATGACTTAAGGATGATATTGTACTTAGGAGGATGTTATAGGGACGGGTTGGAGAAGAATGGGGCAAAGTGATTGTGTTTGGCTGCATCTTTTAATTCATGTAGCCACATTAAAGCAACCACACCCACAAGGCTTCCACCAAAGCAACTACAATATAGGCATAGATCATTGAGTGTATTCTAGCATTCCCCATTAGATAAATAGTTAAACCTAGTAGAAAGTCAGTTAAAATTGTAGGTTGCTAGAAACTTAGAAAAATCAAATTTATATATTGTTTGAGTGAAAAAAATAAAGACAAAACTACCACATTCGTCTCTCTTACCAAATTGGTCCCTATAAAAAAAAGACTCCCAAATTGGTCCCTCCCAAATTCAAACGTCTACCAAGTTAATCCCTGTGTTAACATCTCTAATGGAGATGGCTAACTTGTCCATTACTGTACTGTTATCTTCCACCAATATCCACCTTCTCCTTTATCTCCCTTCTTCTTCATCTTCTTCAAGTTAAACCCTAGCCCTAATCCTCATTTGTTTGTTATCTTAATCAAAATAAACATAGTTGACATTATCCATTTGAACACCATTGACATTATCCAGCTTGTTTTGCTCTTCATGCCTGTTTCCTTCTTCATCCTCATCATCCTCTCTATGGCTTGCATCAATCAATGAAGTTTCCTCGACATGAGGATGGAGGTCCTTCCTCCCTAACTTCACAACATCACTAACAATTTTGGTGCTTTCGCTATAGGATGCTTTCTTCTCATGAGAGTGTTTGATTTGGTAAATCGGCCAGATACAAATGCCAAGTAGGAGATATATTTGGGGAGCATGCTTCACCTTGAAGCCTTTGGATCTCTAATTCCTCTTGGGAGATAACCCGAACATGCCGATTAATAATATCTCTCAACCTCCAATTTTCACTTCTGTGCCAGATACCTGCCCATATGAAGATTAGCTTCTATTGGAGACTCCAAAATACCACTAACAGTAATGGCTACTCAAAATAGCTTGATAACAAAGTATAGGAGACAGGAAGAAACTGCAAAAATGCAAATCCACATTATGCAACACTAATGCAAGATTCGTATATTATACTTGGCTTGATCTTGATACTTGTATATGATATAGAAATTATCACAGGAACCTTAACCATAACATCTCTCCAACCATCTCTTCCTCGAAACCTTGGAGCAATTGATCCCTTCCTTCCCTCCTTTCCCCAAGAAGAACACCTCTAGCACTAGCACTGCGCAAACAATGCGTGTCCAATGTTGGTTCATGGTCCTTTTCACCGTGCCTTCCTTCACGAGCACAGGTAGCAAGAACAAGACGAGAACAACCCATCCTTGTGGTCATCATCATCTTTTAGATAACACCATTTGTAGAAGCAATCATCTTCACTGCTCATTGTTAATGGGTTTTTGTTGTGCTTGAAGAAGTTGAGATTTTGATTAAGATGATGGAGAAATGGAGATTGGGCTAATTTTTATTCTTTCGAAAATGGGGGTTGGGGTTTCTCACTTTCTCATTGATGAAGAAGAAGGGGGAGGGAGAGAGTGGTCGTTTTGTGTTTGGGTTGAGGAGAATGAGGTGGTTTTTTTTTTACAGGAATGGGCCAAAATGACGTCGTTTTGGGTGTTGAAGGGAATAATAATGACAAATCATCATTGAAATGGACATGTTAGCCATCTTCATTAGTGATGTTAACAGAGGGATTAACTTGGTAGACGTTTGAATTTGGGAGGGACTAATTTAGAAGTTTTTTTTATAGGGACCAATTTGATCGGCATAAGATTTTATAGGGACGAATTTGGTAATTTTGTCAAAAATAAAAGATACCCAAAAGATACAGACTCGGTTTAAGGATAAAATATAAATCATGATCTACATATCATGAAAAAAAAATGGAAATAATTATCATTACCTGAAAAGGAAGTGCCATAATTCCGATATGCAATAACCAACAAGCATGAAAGAAAATTGAAAAAAAAAAAAAAAAACAAAAACAAAAGGAAATAAATTCGCCGGTATGTCCTGTGGAGATTCCATCGGCGTCATTTAAAAAGTCAAATGATGAACACAGCATACAGCATGTCCCACAACGCAACACAAAACCCATCTCCACTCCTTCCCCTCTTAGCTCCATTTTTCGCCTTTCAATTTCCACACACGCAATTACCCCCAAAACGCCAACTTTGGCGCAGTCTCTCTCATTTCCACATTCAGACAAAAACTATCCACAGCCACCATCACCGCTCTCTCTCTTTCCCCCTACCCTTTCCCTTTCCTCAAGTAATAGCCCACCAAAACAGTAGAATCTTCTTCCCTCTTCCCCCTTTTCACTTTTCTCTCTCTGTGTCTGCCTTTCTCGATTCCCAGATTCTCCTTTTCCCTCTCTGTCTCTCTGTTTTTATCTCCTTTCACCAATCACCACCACTAGACTAGCTCACCCCCAATCATGGAGCCGCCGGAGAGCATACCGTTCGAGACGGCGGAGAAGATCATCCTTCGGTGGGACTCCACGGCGTCGGACGAAGCCCGGGAGAAGATGATCTTCGACGGCGACCGCCACGAGGTGGATCGCTACCTCCAAGCCGTAGACGAAATCCAACGGTCCATGTTCTCCGCTTCCATCTCCGATGACCCCAAGGTCAACTCCGCCCTCCAGATCGCCATGGCTCGCCTTGAGGATGAGTTCCGCAACATCCTCATCTCCCACACCAACCCCATCGAAGCCGATTCCCTCATCGACCCCACTTCCCTTCACTCCACCGCAGCCGAAGAGGAAGAAGAACAAGACCAGGAACAGCATCTCGCTCCCTCTTCTTCTTCCTCCTCCTCTTCAGCTTCAAGGCAACGCCATCATCATGACTACGGCGACGGCGACGGCGACGGCGACGGCTGTGCCAATCTCAATCTTCTCCGCTTCAGTAGCAGCGATACTGCTTCCAGTGTGAACAGCAGTTACCGTTCCACCAGCAGCATCCGCGAGATCGATCTGATACCCTCCGAAGCTGTGTACGACCTCCGTTGCATCGCGGAGAGGATGATCTCCTCCGGGTACCTGCGAGAGTGCATTCAGGTTTACGGCAGCGTGAGAAAATCCGCGGTGGATGCCAGTTTCCGGAGGCTGGGGATCGAGAAGCTGAGCATAGGCGATGTCCAGAGGCTGGAGTGGGAGCAGCTGGAGGCCAAGATCAGGCGCTGGATAAGGGCCGCTAAGGTCTGCGTGAGGACCTTGTTCGCCAGCGAGAAGAAGCTATGCGAGCAAATCTTTGACGGGGTTGGAACCGCCATCGACGACGCTTGCTTCATTGAGACCGTGAAGGGCCCCGCCATTCAGCTTTTCAACTTTGCCGAGGCGATAAGCATAAGCAGGAGATCCCCCGAGAAGCTCTTCAAGATTCTGGACCTTCACGACGCCTTGATGGATTTGATCCCTGATATTGATGTTGTGTTTGACTCCAAGTCCTCCGAGTCCATTCGGATTCAGGCCGCCGAGATACTGTCCCGGCTGGCTGAGGCCGCCAGGGGGATTCTTTCTGAGTTCGAGAACGCTGTGCTTCGGGAGCCTTCTAAGGTTCCTGTCCCTGGTGGGACCATTCACCCCTTGACAAGGTATGTCATGAATTACATCAGTTTGATCTCGGATTACAAGCAGACACTGAATGAGCTTATAGTGTCTAAGCCCTCCACCGGGTCTAGGTATTCCGGCGATCCTTCTACACCGGATATGGATTTCGCTGAGCCGGAGGGGAAGACCCCCCTGGCTATTCACTTGATTTGGATTATTGTGATATTGCAGTTTAACCTGGATGGTAAGTCCAAGCACTATAAGGATGCCTCTTTGTCCCACCTGTTCATAATGAACAACGTCCACTACATCGTTCAGAAGGTAAGAGGGTCTCCTGAGTTGGGGGAGATGATTGGGGACGATTATTTGAAGAGGCTGACAGGTAAGTTCCGGCAGGCTGCTACTAGCTACCAGAGAGCAACGTGGGTGAGGGTGTTGTATTGCCTGAGAGACGAGGGGCTGCACGTGAGTGGTGGCTTCTCTTCCGGTGTCTCAAGGAGTGCCTTGAGAGAACGATTTAAGGCCTTCAATGCTATGTTTGAGGAGGTTCACAGGACTCAAGCTCTTTGGTTGATACCGGATTCTCAACTCAGGGAGGAGCTTCGGATATCTATATCGGAGAAGCTGATCCCCGCGTATAGGTCATTTCTTGGGCGGTTCAGGAGCCACATAGAGAGTGGAAAGCATCCAGAGAACTACATTAAGTATTCTGTTGAGGACCTGGAAGATGCTGTTTTGGATTTTTTCGAAGGAATTCCTGTTTCCCAGCACTTGAGGAGGAGATCTCAGTGATGGAGTCAGTGAATCGAGTTTTGCAACTTAGAACGTAGAACACATTCTTTTAATTTTTTTTTTCAAAAAAAAAAAAAAAAAAAAAAACACCTGGAGCATTCATGTAACTTGGTGCTGGGCAATATGAGATTTCTCAGGCTCTCAAGTGCTCCAAGATTTTACCATCTAGGATTCTCAAGAATGAAAGAGGTTATAATCTTGTGAAGATCAGTGTGGCTCCTGGAAAAGCCAAGAAGCTCAGCCTGAATGCTGGTGCCCCTGTAAGCATGTTATTTGTTTTCATACCACATTCTAGATTTTGTTTCATTTGTTTATATTGGAATTTGTTGTATTATGTGTGTTTTTATTTATCAATATTACGGTTAAAGAGCTGTTTCTATGCAATGTGATAATTATGGCATTTATAGATGCTTGTTGAAATTCACGTTTCTGATAGCCTTTGCCTTTCGGCTTCTGTATCTTTGGATTTTCTTATATTTCTGAGATTCATACTGCAGACAGAATCTCAGATGAGTACTACCCCACAAAATGGGAATTGCCTTGTAAGTTTGGACTTTCTGGAAAGACCTTGCTTTCCATAACTAATCATGTTAAATTTGCTTTCCATTTGTTTCTCTTCTGTCCCTCTAGTATTATTTTTAGTAATTAAACAGCATTATAGCTTTCGGAAAGTACAGTCTGATTTAAATTTTATCGGTTGGCTATACATTCTCGAGCATGCGTCATTATATCTCAGCAGATGTGTTATCTCATGGAAGTTAGATTGGGACACCTATGCTGTTTGTAATTGGATGATCTAGTGCTGGTTAAAGTTGATATTTCATTTTATGCTTCGTGGATATGTTAATGATCTATGCTACTCAGAAATGTCAAAGTTTTATTGAAAGGTTGCATGAGGTTCAATTCTAAAAGACGACGAACTTCCTCTACTGGAAATAGTATCAACTAGTAGGTTCCGTGTGTGGTAAATCAGGCTGAGACAAGTGTACCACACACCGGATAATCACACCAGTCATCTTGAATTCTTGATGATGTACCTATTGTATCACTGTATCAGGACTTGACTGTGCACTCTAGTATTTCCTTTCTCTTGCTCCTGCTCTTCCTCGATGTGCCTCCTCCTCTGCCATCAACCTGCCAAACTTCCATATGCCCCTTCTGAGCTTTTGCACCTGCATCTGTTGTTGCAACTCAACTGCGTGGAGACAGCAAGTGTGAGGTAATGCGCAGTGTGGCTGAGCAGCAGCGGCCAGGGGAGGGGGTGTTGTTGCGTTCATGGTGAAGGGTTTTGGGTTCCACAACGGTGATTGGGAGGGTGGGTGATGCAACAACGATATTGGGAAGCCGGGGAGGGGTGGTGAAGGTGAAGACGGGCTTGGACTCGTTCGTTTGCTTGTGGATTTGCTACATTCTTGGAGCACATTTGGTTTCCACATTTTCTGTTTTCATTTTCACTAACAAATGAAAATTGCTATACAAAAATGTTTATTTGATCATTTTCAATTTCAGGAAATGAACTCAAAATTTCTGAAAATTTTGAAAACATTAAAAAAGACGTTTTTAGCTGTTTTCATTTTGATGCGGTGGCATTTTTATAGTTTTATCATCGCTGTTTTATTAATTTTTGTCTCCCATTGTCACACCTCTCGTGTTCACACCAAAGAACAGGGCACCCTCAACATTCTCTCTCCATCTTCCGTAATCTCACCATTAACAGAGCTAAAGAGATTGATCCCCTCGTCAACCTCAACGAGAACAAAGGGCAAAGTTGAAATACATGTTCAAATTTGAGAACTTGGATCTCATTCCAATGAAAGTAGAACAGTAGAAGGCCTTTTCTCCTTCGTCTACGAAGAATTGAAAGATCCAAAAGACTCGCTGTATGTATAAAATTAATTTGAGTTTTATTAGTTATAATTTAAAAAATGTGGTAGACGTAGTAATGATGAGGACAATTTAGGATTTGTAAAAAAAAAATAAAAAATATAAACAGTGATTTGTGGGCCTTGTTGGTCCATTGGGACAGTTGAAATCCCAGAATTGAGACCTAGAGATGCTATGAACTGAGACAATATAGGGTTAAAGTTAGAAATTATTAGAAATGAAGATTTTATACCTGGAATTAAGTTTTAGGCAATGTTCGATTATCGCGGTATGGTGTTTTATCCATTTGGTAAAATTTGGGTGTGTGATTTTTAACACCAAAAGTTAATTTGATCTTTACAAAAAGAAGATGTATATCCTTTTAGATCAAATGAATGGCTAAGATTCCATGTTGAATAACAAAATTAAATCCTAGCCATCCATATTAGCTTATTTTTATGAAGAAATTAGACTTTATATTAAAATAATGATTTAAGCATAGTATAAGATAGACAAGCCACCTAACTTAATTATTTTATTTTATCATTCTCGGCTAAACAAATAACCAGCCACCTCCATTATTGCTTCACCAAGAAACCATAAAAAGTTGATTTCAAACCTCCATTTTCCTAGTCTAGACTTAATAAAATCACAAACTTTTTTCACAAAATTTGTTCTACTCATTAATACCTACAAATCTAACTGATTGAAATCTCAGTTCCTCATCAATCCTCACCTTGATACCTTATTACCTGACTGTCTAAGGAAGGTTTGGGGCTGATTTGATGGCTTTAAAGTGAAGAGAAACCACTTGGAACATCCTTTGGAGTTATAAAGCTCTAAAGTTTTCAAAGTAGAGATTTGGAACATCTTTTGCTTCAAATTCATTTTTTGTTTTAACCACTAATTTAATTTGATAATTTTGGTTGTATTGGTTGATAATATATGGATATTGATGTATTAATTTTGGTGGAGTGTTTGGATGATGTTAGAAAATCCATTTTGTCAAAACAAGTTTTGAATCATGTTGCTGGAATTCTCAGATTTGTACTGACAGGTTATGGTTCATAATTTTTCTAACGTATTTGTAAATGTATTTATAAGCTAGAAAAATTATATGGTGAAGCAACATCCTTAGGCAACTTCATGATTTTTGTTGGGTCTTAAAAATGACTTTTACTATTTTCTAAAAATCAGAAATTGAGACTGTTGTTGGGTTGTCTGGATAGCCAATTCTGAAGCTCGAGTATGTGTAATTTTGTTACCATAGTAAATGATTGATTTTTCCTTTGAAATTTTTATAGGGTGTTGAGGACATCTTGAAGTCCAACCCTGAAATTTTGTATAATTTGATAGGGTAATAAAATTGAGAACTATGGCTATTGGCTGTAAATAGGGAGTTTTTGACCTTTGAATTTTTTTAATTTGGTTAACATAGGTAGAGAACTCTTTTTGTTCTGAAATTTTTACAGGATCTTATGGACAGATTGAGGTGTCATGGATAATTTTTGTGGCTTTGAAATTTGTTGTTTGATGTGTTAATAAATTTGTGCTACAATGGTGTGAAATCTGCCAAGGTGCTGGAAATGAACCAAAATCTTAAATTGATGCTATAATGATTTTTGATTCAAGTATGATGTGTATGAATGCATGCCATGAACTTTAAAGAGTGATTTATGAGGCGTGAATAAGAATTACATTGTGAATAAACACCTATAAGTGTTTTATGCATGCATTTGGTAAAAGAAAAATGAATGATGCATATATGTGGTAAAAGAGAATGTATGAACTTCAATTATGCATTTTCTGACATATAAAGAAAATAGAAACAAGACTTAAGTTGAATGAGACGAAAGAAGAAAGAGGAACTTCCCTACCGTGCATGTTCTGACATATGGAGAAAACAAAAACAAGACTTAAGTTGAATGAGGGGAAAGCAAAAAAAGGAACTTCCCTAGAGATATTATGAGTAGATAGACGTATTGGCTAAGAATGGATCTGTGTGTGATTTGGAGGGGAAAAACCGAAGCCCAATGATCATGTATAGGAATGTTGTGTTTCTTTGTTATATATATTTTAATAGAATTACACTTAGTTATTACATGCATTAATCGAGTTTGTTATAGATATCTAAGAAAGTTCCGTTAATTTATAAGTCCCCTCAAGTACGATGTCATGATTTAAGGATGATGTTGTACTCAGGAACTCAGGATTGAAGTAGTTTAGTAGTTAATGTTTTTATTTTACTGTACATAGTTGGAGTCATATGTATGTAAATGTATAAGGCTCATAGAAGAGATTCCTTTTGTACTTAGCTATGTATTCAATAAATATTGTGTTTCTTTGTTATATATATTTAATAGAATTAAACTTAGTTATTACATGCGTTAATCAAGCTTGCTATAGATATCTAAGAAAGTTCCGTTAATTTATAAGTAATAACTTCTCAGGTACGATGTCATGACTTAAGGATGATGTTGTACTTGGGAGGGTGTTATGTGATAGGTCATCGTGGTTATTTAGCCAAAGCTCCAAATTGTTCCAAACTTCTAGCCAATGTGCAATGCAACCCATCGAAGTGCGGCCCATGAGTCCTCATAGTAAGTGGATTCGGGTAGACAACAATCTGTATTTGACAGAGACAGCAAAGACGTTGGCTTTGATGGCAATGAGGTTGAAGTGCACATGGAGTCATTTGAGCCCTTGTAGAAGCCACCATCGTGGATGTAGAGGAGGATGGGAATTTTCGGGTTAGGTCGGTTGTTTGGGCCTAAAAGACCCAAACAAAGACTGGTGGGTGGGTGGGTGGATGGATGACGTCTTTTGAGTGGAGGTAGATGAAGAGGTCATAGATGAGGGGAATAGTTTGGGTGGGGTTTGGTACAATTGCACGATGCTGACTGTGTAATTGTGTGGTGGTCACTATGTAATTGGTACAATTGCACGATGCTGACTATGTAATTGCATGAAAAAAGCAGAGCTCATGGACTATCTTGTGTGGTGGTCACTGTTATTTATCAAGGAGGGAGTCATAGTAAAGATGCTAAGTAAAATGTCACTTTATTTAAGCTCCAGAACCCTTCAGAAAGTATGAGCATTATTATTTTGAATGACAACAAAGCAAATTTTAAAAAAATATTTTAAAGAACAACTATTGGCTACCTTGAGTTTTTTTGACTAAGCTTAATAGACATTTCCAAAGTGCATTACACAAACTTGAGTGAGAATAATTTCACTTTACATGTGCAAACATGTTTTGTCTCGTGGAAAGATAATGATGCATCAAGTAATGAAGTAGATCAATACAAGAACAAGAAACCAAGGAAAGGGTATTCAAAAAGTAACATGGGACGTTAAAAAGTACATCGAAGAATGAGGAAATCATGCAAACTCTAAAAGTAACGTGTTTCTCAGTCAACAATCATCATAATCGCAAATCATTCATCATTAAAAAGACAATATTGAAGATTGGAAGATCGAAGAATGATTAATGGACTGATTATGCATGTCAGAAAGCTCACTTAACTATGGAGCACAGACCGCTACAAGAAATAGAGGGAAATTTGAAATTCAAATTTCAAATCTCGAGTCACACCCAGTTTTATAACTAGTATGTCATCTCTTTTGCCTGATTGGTCAACCATCATAGCTTCTAGAAGGAGGAGTTCAGAAACCACAATCAGAAAGTATAAAGAAAGAGGGACACCAAAAACCTCTACAATAGAACGGCTTCTGCAACCAATGTGACAAATCTGATAGCCTACCTTTCTAGACTAACGTTCCAAGACATCTACATGTGTCATTTAGAGATCTAATCAAGGGCAACAGTCATGAAGAAGGAACACTATAAATAGAGATGCTATGCTTGAAAGTCGATGAGAGAACTGAAGACATAAGATTGGAAACTCTGGAAAAATATCTCCGCACTTCTTTTGATGTTCATCATAATATGTAATAAGTTTCCTTAAAGTGTAAAAATTTTCTTTCAAAATGCTTAGTATGGTGTATGCTTTTCTTTGTAAGAGATGTAGGAAAGAAGTTGCTTAGGTTTCCTAGGTCGGTTTTGTTGAATATTTGTAAGGAAATTTGAGTGCAGGTTAGTTTAAATGGCAACGCAAAGTCATAACCTTTGTAGCCTTGATCCAGTAGTGATCAAAGTGAGACATAGCTTGGAGAGTCTAAAGTAAAACCACTTGCAACACGATCACAGAGGCATTTTGTTCATCACAGTCTAGCTTGAAGAGGCTGTGAAAGAACTACTTGTAACTTGATAATGGAGGGATTCCAGTCATCATGGTTTAGCTTGGAGATGTAAGGAAGAACTACTTGCCACATGGCTGTAGTAGTTGTCTTCTAGTCATGGTTCAATTTAGAGAGGCTAGTTCATGACTACTCGGTTCAGCTTAGAGAGGCTGGTACAGAACTACTCGGCTCAGCTTCGAGAGGCTAGTACAGAATTACTCAATTTGTGACAGCAGGGGTAGTCTACTACTTACCATTGAAAGCTTGGGAAGGCTAATGCAAATATTATCTAGTTTGAGCTTTACTAATCATAATTTCAAAAGTCTGATAGACATAGAAATGATGAGGATAATCGAACAGATCTGTAAAAAAAAAAAAAGAACATGAATAGTAACTTAGTGGGCCCCATGGGCCTATCGTGACAGCCAAAACCCTATAATTGGGCCTAGAGATGCCCGAAAGTGTATAGAATTAAGACTAGGAGCAAAGAATTTATACCTAGAATTAATTTTTGGGCAATAGTTGATTATCCGGGTACACTGTTTTACCTGTTCGGTAAAATTTCGGTATGCGACTTCCAACATCTAAAGATAGTTTAATCTTATAAAAAGGATAATATCTATCCTTTATATACCAAGTGTAAGGCTAAGATTTAATCTTGCTTTACAAGATTAAAACCTAGCCATTCATTTCTTTTTATTATTAGAAAGAATTACACTTTGACTACATAAGTGTTATCTTTATTTCAAGATAAATACAAAGCCAACCTTATCTCTCCTAACTTGTCATTCTTGGCTATGAATACAACCTCCATTTCTTTCATTCCAAAACTCCATTAACAAGTTTCAAGCTTCAAGAAAACATAGCCTAAAGTTGCTAAACACTCAAACTTCCTTTACAAAACTTCAACTACTCATCACCACCTACAAAACTAACTGATTGGAATTTTAATTTCTCACCTTTCTCTCTTTCATATTTTTATTATTCACTATTAAGGGAAGGTGTTAGGTGCTGTTTGGAAGGTTTGAAGTGAGAAAAATCATTATTGGAGCATCCTTTGAAGCCAAGAGCCACAAATCTTCAAAGAGTAGGGTTTATGAACCTCTTTTACTTTCAAATCTGTTTTTCTATGAAAATCACTGATTCAATTTGATATTTTTGGTTTTATTGGTTGATAATATGTTGATATTGATATTTTAATTTTAGTGGAGTGTTTGGATGATGTTAGAAAACCCATTTTGGTAAAACAAGTTTTGAATCATGTTGCTAGAATTCTCAAATTTGTACTAACAAGTTATGGTTTACGAATTGTTTGATATATTTATAGATATTTTTATAAGCTAGAAAACTTATATGTTGAAGATAACATCCTAAGGCAAGTCCATGATTTTTCTTGGATCTTAAAAATGACTTTTACTATTTTCTAAAAATTTAAAATCAAAACTGTTGCTGAAGTGTTTGGACAACCAATTCTGAAATACTGAAATTTTCTGAATTTTTTACCAAAGCAAATGATTGAATTATCACTTGAAATTTTTATAGGACGTTGAGGACATACTGAGGTCCAACCTTGATTTTTATACAAAGTTTGGGATTCATTTGATAGGGTACAAAAATTGATACTTCTGGCTATTGGCTGAAATTATGTAGTTTATAAACTCCGAAATTGTGAAATTTTATAAATATAGCTAGGGATGTTCATATGATTTTAAATTTTTATAGGAGCTCATTGATACATTGAATTGTCTTTGAAAATTAGTTTTTCTCTGTTATAGTGACTTTTACTAGTTTAACAATAATTTTCTTAATGACTAAAATTTTGCCAACATACTATATTTGTGTTGAAATGAAGTCAAGCATTGATTTGTTGATATAATGGCTCTTTAATTTGAGTATGATGTATATGAATGCATGTATCACCCTAATATTCGACCCAACACTATTAGTATGTATTTAGGCCAAATATTAGTCATTACCTCTTGTCATAATTCTATTACGTGAAATTAACTTAAGGAAAATACGAGCCGAATTTTTTTTTTTGTTGAAAACTCTTTAAAATATGAGCCGCGTGTAGCATGTATATAAACGGTGTAATAAAGTGCAGAAATATAAACATAGAAGTGGCTCCAAAACAACATGACATCATCATATCTGAAATAACTCATGCATATAATATGCCCACCCTAAGGGGCGGGACTCTTCAAGTACATAGGAAATACGAATACAACAGAAACATAAAATACATGGAAAAGACATGAAGGAAACACCTTTACTCAAGTGCAATCTAAGGTGGAAAACCTCAACACAAAAGAAGGTTATCCTAACTATGTGTCACGTGTGCACTAGGGACTACCTCCAAGCTACACGGCGAAGATCACGGGTACGGGGGGAACGTAGCCAATCCAAGGGCGAAGCTCGGCAAGGGCAGGCATGCCAGCGTGTCGAACATGTCTTCCGCGTTGAGGTTGTGGTCCGGGCACCCGAGCCCTCCGTGGTTGGGTAACTGTCTCCTCGCTACCCATGGGCATCCGAGGGGGAGTGGGGGAGGAGTCCTCTCCATACACGTGGACGGGTGGATCCTTCGAGGGGTCCTCCTCTGAATGCTGGGAATGGGGTACGTAGTCGGGTACAGCACCCAAGCCGGCAGAGTAGGTCCGTAGAATCCTTTCATTGCGTGTGCGAGCACGCTCAAAGACCATGTCATCTCCATTTGGTGAAGTCGGGGAGAAGAGGTAGCTATCTACAAGGTGTGCGAACGGTTGTCCAAGGAACATAAAAATGCGGATTGTGCAGCAGCCCTCAAAATGAAACGACCTATGCTCGGGGTCGTGGTGCACCTCCCAAGTAGGTGTATCAACGAAGTGTAACATCCCCTGCTGCTTTATGGATTGACAACTGTCCCCACAAACCAACACAGGTCTTTTCAGCATACTTTGTCTTCACTCACATGCTTCCTAGGAAAACTTCCCAGGAGGTCACCCATCCCAAAATTACCCCAGGTCAAGCATGCTTAACTGTGGAGTTTTTTCAGTTTGGGCTACCGAAAAGAAGATGCATCTTGTTGGTATAGGTAGTACAAATCAATTCATATAAGCCCTCCTCAACTGTATAGTCCCATACCTATACAGTTTCAGGATCCCTCTTATTCGGGTGTGTAATCGGTTCATTCATGTACCCCTCCGCTTAGAGGACCTTGCGAGGAGCCGCTCCTTGTCCGTGCCCTCTTTGCACCGGCGATCACTCTTCGTCTTCGTCCCCGGGCGTTACATGCCCACTAGCTTCCGCCTAGTTCATCCTCGAACCACACCGTACTGGGAGAGGTGCAGTCTTTGATACCATTTGTAACATCCCCTGCTGCTTTATGGATTGACGACTGTCCCCACAAACCAACACGGGTCCTTTTAGCATGCTTTGTCCTCACTCGTATGCTTCCTGGGAAAACTTCCCAGGAGGTCACCCATCCCAAAATTACCCCAGGTCAAGCACGCTTAACTGTGGAGTTCTCTCAGTTTGGGCTACCGAAAAGAAGATGCATCTTGTTGGTATAGGTAGTACAAATCAATTCATATAAGCCCTCATCAACTGTATAGTCCCATACCTATACAGTTTCAGGATCCCTCTTATTCGGGTGTGTAATCGGTTCATTCATGTACCCCTCCGCTTAGAGGACCTTGCGAGGAGCCGCTCCTTGTCCGTGCCCTCTTTGCACCGGCGATCACTCCTCGTCTTCGTCCCCGGGTGTTACATGCCTACCAGCTTCCGCCTGGTTCATCCTCGAACCACACCGTACTGGGAGAGGTGCAGTCTCTGATACCATTTGTAACATCCCCTGCTGCTTTATGGATTGACGACTGTCCCCACAAACCAACACGGGTCCTTTCAGCATGCTTTGTCCTCACTCACGCTTCTGGAAAACTTCCCAGGAGGTCACCCATCCCAAAATTACCCCAGGTCAAGCACGCTTAACTGTGGAGTTCTCTCAGTCTTTTCGGTAGCCCAAACTGAGAGAACTCCACAGTTAAGCGTGCTTGACCTGGGGTAATTTTGGGATGGGTGACCTCCTGGGAAGTTTTCCCAGAAGCTGAGTGAGGACAAAGCATGCTGAAAGGACCCATGTTGGTTTGTGGGGACAGTCGTCAATCCATAAAGCAGCAGGGGATGTTACATGAAGAGTACGAACGTCGCCATCCTAATCTAAAGACACAAAGGAAAGAAATAGATAGAGGGAATGAGATTTCTTACTAAAGAAACTCAGTAGGGTTTTTCCTTCTACCTAGGTGTCATCTTCTATGTCTCCAGGGACCTCGGTTTCTTAAAAAAAATCATGGACATATAATGGTTCAATTATGAAGTTAAAAAATGTTAACTTCCGAGACCCATTCCTTTTAATTCTAAAACTTCTTGGTTACATAGTCTATAAATCATGAAACTTGAATAATAAATCATGGTTCCTAACCTCATGGATCATGGCACATAAATTCATAGTTCATGGTACATAAAATCATAGTTCATGGTACATAGAATCATAGTTCATAAAACATGGATCATGGTGCATGGTAGCTTAACTTGGTTACTTAGGTGACATTAAAACATCATCACATTCTTCCTGGGGCCACCCTAACTGGTCTCCCTTGGGAGATATCACTAGGTTATGAGCTCATACCAAGCTAGTCGTCACTAGCATCTAGACTTATCCTTTCGGATAAGTTAAAGGTCCCGACTTAAAGTACGGGTCTAGGGGGCATAGAATCACCTCATCCCCACCCTTAATTTGGTGGTTCAAAAGGATCATTTTCTCATAGTTTAAGTCACCTTAAGTCTTAGCATGTTTAATGAAATGCCACTCAAAACATACATGTCACATATCTCCTGTTACAACATAGGCATTTCTAAGTTCTTAAAGAACAACCATATGCAATAATAAAACTAGCATTTAGAAATAATAGTTCACATAGCATCATACTAGTCATGAGATGACACAGTAATTCATCCTTAATCCAAGAGCGTATAAATCACTCCCTTAAAGTAAAATCCCTAAATCGGGAAATCTCAAACTAGCATATTTTGTTCTCATGAGTTTAAGGGATTGATTAACCTCTTCTCCATAATTTATTAAGTCCTAAAACCTAATTAATTATGGCTGGACAGTTTAGGCAGTGTGCTAATTTAGATGAATTACGGTGTTCTAGAATGTGCGTTTTAGGTTCTTTCTCACTTCCGACTTTTTCTATGATGTAATAATTAATACCTAACCAATTATGAGTCACTCTAACTCATCTAGACATCATATAATGTGAATCTAACTACTTTAACAAGGCTGGATAGAATCTCCAATTTTCTGTTCCTATGTAGTTCTAGAATTCACATATCAAGCAAATAAAGTTACTAGGTGCACATTAACAATGTAACACCCTAAATCTTAACCTAATACTACTAGTATGTAATTAGGTTAATCTTTAGAATATTACCTCTTGGTCTCATTCTTTATTTGAAAATACTTAGCGGAAATATGGGTAAAATATTTCTTTTTGGAATTAAAACCAAAGTGAAAGCCACGCACGAATCTTTAAAAGCAAGCATAACGAAACATATAAGCAAAGCGTAAAGAAACACATCATATCATGGAAACATCAACTGAAACATGGATATATATATATATATATATATATGTATATATATATATATATATATGTATATAACGTGCCTACCCAAAGGGCAGGACTATTTGATACATCGGGAAACAGAATACAATTGAAGAACAAATACAAGGAAATCATAAAAGTAAATACAAGAAAAACAACACCCATACCCATGTGTACCTAGAGTAGACAACCTCATATACAAAAGAAGGCTTGTCCTCAACTATGTGGCGTGTGTGCACTAACTGCTACCCCTCCTATGTCTACTCCTGCTGGTCTGAGTACTGTGGGGTCGGGTCGATCCACTGACGAATCTCGGGGGGAGTGGTCGAGCGCATCATCGGGGCATGTCCACCGCGGTGAGGGCGCACGGATGGCCTACGTGCCAACCTCGGCTGGACCACCGTCTCCTCACTCCCTGCTCTCATCGGTGAGGGAGCGGGACTGGAGCTCCAACTGTACATGTGTGATGGCTGGTCCTCGGATGGGTCCGTCTCCGAGTACTGGGTGCGAGGCACGTACTCCGGGTAGTCGCATACCGCTGATGCCTCAGGCTGCATGCGGAGGATCTGCTCGTCCTGTGATCTGGCTCGCTCAAAAATACTGTTGTGATGGTAGGGGGCAGTCGGGGTGAATCGGTAACTCTGTACTGGGTGTGCGAAGAGTCGTCCCATGAACATGAAGACTCTAACAGTGCAGCGACCCTCAAAATGGTATGACCCGAGTGCCGGGTCATGGTGCAGCTCCAATACCGGGGTGTCGATGAAGAGTACGAATGTCGCCATCTGAAGATATGACGGAAGAAAAGAGAGAGGGAATGAGAATCTTTCTAAAAGAATTCTCAGTACGGTTACCCCACCTAGGTTACATCATCACATCCTCAGGAACCTTGGGTTTTATTTCTAAAAAGGTGTGCATGCATATAAACTCCTTTTAAGTTAGTTTTCTAAAGTATTATTTATCCAAGGCCCGTCATATTTTATAATGCGTCTTATGACTAAGCATGGAATATACTAATGATATGAATGCATCATAAAGGTAAGCCAATCAATAGAATAACTATGAAACATTATAACATTGGCATAAGGGGATAGGTGTAACACATGTGACATTTTAAACTTTAACTTTCATCTCATGGGGCCACCCTAAAACATCTCTAGGTTATGAGCTCATACCTTAACTAGTCGTCACTAGTTCTTACTTATCCTATGATAAGCGTAACATATACATAATCCCGACTTAATAGTGCGGGCTAGGGGGCAATTAAGGATCACCTCTCTTAGGGTCATTTCCTCTTTGAAACGCTCTACTAACAACTAGTGCATCGTAGTTTTGTCCGCTTTGGCAAGCTCTATGTCAATACCCTCACGGATTTGTTTTCTTAGGAGTGCTCGGCTAAACCGGTGTCACCCAAGAAGGCGTCTCAGTGTTGTGTCACATTTAAGTTCTCATAAAGTGTTAATTCATAGATACATCATTATTCATCGTATAAATCTTTCTCATAGTATGCATCTCATCATATAATCATATATAAAACTATAACCTATTTTCACATAAAACTTTTTCATAGCATATACATCATCACATGAAACTTCTTCATAGTGTATACATAAAACTATAGCATATACATTATCACATAATCACACCTTAAACATTCATACAAACTCACAAGCTTATTATGTTATAAACTCATAGTATGTTATGCTTTGGTTCTTTTGAGTCTTAAACTTGTAAACTAATTGTTCTAGTATTATTCTTAACCTCTCACACACCTATAGGTTCACAACTAATAAGTTTTACTAATTTTTATGCTGAAGGACCTTTCCAAACAGCACTATGCAGATTTGGACAGCTTCATATTTGTGTGATTACGGGGTTCTAGAAATTACGGTTTAGACCCTTAAAGTCCTTAACTCACATTCTAAGTTATCGATCATCACAACTTAGTCTCTTGGGAACCTATGAGGTTATAACTAAGTATTTCTCACCTCACACTATGGTCAAGAACATCTCTAAACCTCAAGGGTGCAGAATTTGAAATTCTAACTTTACGGGTACCTAGAAGTCACAACAATGACCCTTTCTAAGTTCGGTTTGCTCCTAAGGCTTCAAGATTAAGTCCTAAACAAATTATGAGTCATTCCTATACATTCAAACTAATTAAAAACCATGATTATTAAATCTAAATCTTGCTGGACAGAATCCAGAAAATTACATAATTAAAGGATCTAGAATTCTCAAATAAATTCTTTTCTAGTTCCTAACTTATCCTATCTTTCACATATGAGTCTTAACATTATTTTTACTCAAACATAGGCACATTATCATCATCAAAACAGCACATACAGTGGCAGCAAAGAGCAAGGAAGAACCGAAAATATACTTCTCCATAAAAGGCATAAAACATAATTTCTAAAGCACATAAAATACTAGTTTCTCTTGGAACTCTTTTTAAACTTTCAAAACTCATTTATAAACAATTTTAACGTCTAAAATCATAAGAATATTTAAGAGGGCAGTGACCAATTTATCTTTATATCAAGAGGTCCTAAATTCATAAGACTTACTTCTATGCATTCCTTAAATTCGTATAAGCTTGGAAAAATTATAAAACATAGTCTCAAATACTTAGAAACTTCAAGACCCCTTGGGGCTGAAAAATGAACCAAAGAAGATACATATTTTTAGACCTTTGTTGAGACAACAATGGGCAAGTCTTTGAGCTCTGGGTCCATTTAGGTGATGACATAAAAGTAAACATGCTCATGCACTTATTTTAGGTTCCATTAGAAAGTAAACTGATAGCACAAAGTAAATATGAATGCAACTCATTACTATCTTAGTATTAAGTGAGAACTTGAAATATAAACATGATAATGCATAGCTCAAAATATAAACATGATAATGCAAGTTCATTCATTATCTTGGTATTTAGTGATAGCAAGGAAGTAAACATGATATGCAAAGCATAAAGTAAACATGATGCAAGGTTCATTTTATGATTAACTAGAGCTCATTCAAGACTTTAACAAGATAACAACCCATTACAATATCTCAAAGATCAAAACATCAAAACCGAAAGTCCTACAAAAGAAAAAGAAAGTGAAACTAAGTCAAGTTCTTTATTAAATACCCAAAACCCCTATCTAGAGAAAAATCTCTAGAACGTGCCGGCCAACTTTAAGGTTGACAAGGGTAGGCTTGGGCTTTTAGAAATCCTTAGATTAATTTTCTTAAGTTGAAAAACCATGTGAGCTAGATATCATATAGATGAAGTCATAAGGAAAGGAAAACTCAAGCTTTAGAGGTTTATTTGAGATGAACACAATGTCATCATCTAGAAACCCTCATCATCAAGCTATCATGCTCATAACAAGGCCTAGAGGCCGAAATGAAAAGAAAAGGAAAAACAAAGGAAAGTTCAAAAAGAATCCAAGAGAAAACTAGAGGAAAACACTTTCTTTAGCAAAACAAAGTTTGAAAACAAGTCCCTACCTAGAGTGAAGATGAAATCTTTGAACTTTTGAAAATGAAGGCAAGATGATGAGCTCCTCCAAGAGGCAAGATGGCTTCGGCCAAGGGAGGATGAGAAGGTTGGAGTTGTGTTTCAAGTGAGGTTGTGTTTGAGGTGTGGTGTTTGAGAGGTTTGATGATGTTTCAAGGCTATGGGGTGGTGTTTCAAGGTTGAGAGATGATGATGAGATGAAGAGAGGATGAAGATGAAGATGAAAAGAAAGGAAGAACTCTCTTGGAATTTTGAGAGAAAAGGAAAGAACTAGCAAGACAACTCTAAAACTCTAAACTTAGCAAATGCTTCAAGGTTTAACAAGGCTATCACAAGCATCCTATTTATAGAAAAACAAAACCATGGAGCTCACCAAGGGGAGGGAGTGACCATAGCAAATGGAGGGAAAAGGGAGAGGAAAATATCTCTTACACAAGGTCATTCAAGCATGGTTTGAAGTATGGAAGCTATGCTACAAAGTATGGCTTGATGTGAGTTAATTTCCTATCAAATTTTTATGGAATTAGGCTTCTAGAAACAATGCATGGCTGGAACTTTTCCAGCCACACATAAATGGAGAAAATGAGCTATTTTAATTAGTTATTTACTTGGAAAATCAAGCTTGATTGAAAGTTATGACAAGGTATAATGTATGTGACTTGAGGTATGGCTTTGGAGTGTTGAAAAATTGAACATGTGATGCATAATGGGGAGGGACAGCTTCGGCCAGACCTGGCAGCTGAGTGGGGAGGATGATTTGATCATGTAATTAGGTGTTAATGGTGGGTTTAAGTGTAGGTTAGCTTAGGTACAAGGTTAGGAATAATTAAGCTTAAGTTTAGGTAACTAAGAATGTGTTTTAAGGATTTTATGACAAGGTTAGGAGTGCTCATACATCATTAGAGAATTTTAAACTCATTTATGAATAAACAATGTGTAACACAATTCCATGATTTAAGGAATTGGAAAGAAAAAACATTATTCAAGATTCCATGACTAGGAATCTTGAAATTAAAATATGATTTTGAGTTGTAATTAAGCACTTTTAGGTTCTAATCAACTTTAATAAATTATTTTGACTCAAGATTAATTAAGGAAATTAATTAACCTTCGATTAGAGCCTAATATTGCTTAGGTTTGCTTAATCACGCGATTAAGCGTAAAAACACGAAACTAGGGGTAAAACCGTAATTTTGCACTAATTTACTTGGGACCTCGGGACCAAAACTAAAGTCACAGTCTACATAAAAATGCCTTTTAAAATCATCTGGAGAAGTTTCGGGTTCATCCGGCACTTGCAAACAGGTAAAACACCGCAGGGGCGTTTTAGTCATTTTGACCCGAAAACTCGAAAAATGAGATTTTCGATCCCGGGAAGGTACACAAGTTATCTAATCCCCTTCCAACATTGAGTTTGCCCTTCGAGTACTGCCGAATCGGCTTTCCTCGAATTCCAGGCTGAAAATGACCTCAGGGGCATTTTGGTCATTTTCACTCTAACAGAAAAATTGGGGCGTTACATTACTCCCCTCCTTAAAAAGAATTTCGCCCTCGAAATTCGTACCTTAGAAAAGCTCTGGATATTTGGACTTCATCTCTGATTCCAGTTCGCACGTGTATTCTTCCGACTTGTCTCGTCCCCACGCCACTTTCACTAAAGGTACAGACTTGTTCCTTAACTGCTTGACTTCGTGATCCACTATTCTCGTAGGCGGTACATTGAAAGTGAAGTCCTCCCCTAACTGTACATGCTCTGGTTCTAGGACATGGCTAGGGTCGAACTCATATTTACGTAACTGGGAGACGTGAAAGACATTATGAAGGTTTGACTGATTGGGTGGTAAGGCTATTTTGTAAGCTACGAATCCGACTCTCTGAAGAATTTCAAAAGGACCGAGAAATCGGGGACTCAACTTTTTAACTTTCATGGCTCTTCCTATTCCTGTAGTGGGGGTGATTCTTAGAAATACATGTTCTCCTTCTTGAAACTCCAAGGGCTTGCGCCTTTTGTCCGCGTAGCTTTTCTGCCGACTTTGAGCGGTTAAGATTCTATCCTTGATTTTCTTGATCTGCTCCGTCATTTCCCTCACTACATCAGGTACTAAGACACTTTGTCCTCCGGGCTCGTACCAACACAAAGGTGATTGGCACTTCCTTCCATATAACGCCTCGTACGGTGCCATACCGATGCTCGCGTGATAACTGTTGTTATACGCGAACTCGATCAAAGGCATGTACTTATCCCAACTTCCTTTCTGGTCTAAGACACTGGCTCTCAGCATATCTTCCAGGGTTTGGATTGTCCTCTCGGACTAACCATCTGTTTGTGGGTGGTAAGCAGTGCTTAAGCACAACTTGGAACCAAACGCCTTTTGAAAGGCTCCCCAAAAACGCGACGTAAACCGTGGATCTCGATCCGAGATTATCGTCGATGGTACTCCATGTAACTTTACTATTTCTTGGATGTAAAGCTGGGCCAACTTATCCAACGAGTACGTGACTCGAATAGGTAGAAAGTAAGCCGACTTAGTCAGTCGATCCATGATTACCCATACGGCATCGTGGCCAGCTTGGGTCCTTGGCAATCCTATCACGAAATCCATTGATATACTCTCCCACTTCCACTCGGGGATTGACAGGGGTTGCAACATGCCAGAAGGTTTTTGGTGTTCGATCTTGACCTTTTAGCAGACCAAACACTTACTCATCCAGGCGACACATCCTTCTTTAATCCGGGCCACTAAAACATCTTTAAATCTTGGTACATCTTAGTAGTACCAGGATGTATAGTGAAGTGGCTCTTATGATCCTCCTCCAAGATCTTCTCTCGATGGTCGCCATCTTGTGGCACACAGATTCGCCCCTCGAACCTCCACAACCAGTCGGGGCCTCGTACAAAACCTTTCAACTTTCCGGCCTTAACTGCCTCGATTGTCTCCATAAAGTCCTCATTTTCTCTTTAGGCAAGCATAATCCTTTGCTTAAACCCACTGGTCACCGTGAGATGACTCATTACGATGCCATTTTCCGTTATTGCCATCCCTAGATTCATATCCCTAAACTGCTCTATTAACCCAACTTCGTTAACCATCATACAAGATAAACGTAACGACTTTCGACTTAAGGCATCAGCGACTACATTAGCCTTGCCGGGGTGGTAACTTAAGCCAAAATCTTAGTCCTTGAGGAATTCCATCCATCTTCTTTGCCTCATATTCAACTCCTTTTGATCAAAGAGATGCTTGAGACTCTTATGATCGGAGAAAACTTCAAACCTTACACCATACAGATGGTGTCTCCATATCTTTAGAGCGAACACGATGGCTGCTAGTTCTAGGTCATGGGTGGGGTAGGTTACCTCGTGAGGCTTGAGTTGTCTGGACGCATAGGCTACCACTTGCCTATTTTGCATCAACACACAACCTAAACCCTTGCTAGAAGCATCGCAATATACCTCGAAGGGTACATTGGGGTCAGGTAGAACTAAAACCGGGGTTGAGGTGAGCTTTTCCTTAAGCTCTAGGAAACTCTTTTCACATTCGGGGCTCCACTCAAACGGGGCATTCTTCCTAGTGAGCTTGGTTAAGCGTAGGGCTAACTGGGAAAATCCTTTGATAAACCTATGGTAATATCCAGCTAAACCCAAAAAGCTTCTAATCTCAGTTACAGAGGTTGGTCTATCCCAATTCATCACAGCTTCTATCTTACTTGGGTCGACAGCTATGCCACCCTTTGACACAACATGTCCTAAAAACTTTACCTCTTCTAACCAAAATTCACACTTAGAAAGCTTCGCATACAACTTCTTCTCCTTTAGCACCTCTAAAACCAGCCTCAAATGACGCTCATGCTCCTCGTGGGTCTTCAAATAGATGAGAATATCATCTATGAACACAACCACGAATTGATATAAATAGGGTCGAAAGATCCTATTCATGTAATCCATAAAAACTGCGGGAGCGTTCGTCAGACCAAACGACATCACATTGAACTCCGTACCGAGTTTGAAAGGCGGTTTTAGGAATATCCGAATCTCTAACCCTAATCTGATGGTAACCGGACCTCAAATCAATCTTAGAAAATACTATGGCTCCCTTCAACTGGTCCATAAGATCATCAATCCTAGGTAACGGGTACTTATTCTTTATGGTTACTTGGTTTAACTGCCTATAATCTATACACATCCTCATACTCCCGTCTTTCTTTTTCACAAACAAGACCGGAGCGCCCCAAGGTGAAGCACTCGGCCTTATAAAACTCTTCTCCAACAGCTCCTCAAACTGGGTTTTTAGCTCTGCTAGCTCCAAAGGTGACATCCTATACGAGGCTATAAAGATTGGTCCTATTCTAGGAACCAGCTCTATGGAGAATTCAACTTCTCTCTCGGGAGGAAACTCGGGTATTTCATTCGGAAACACCTCGGGATAGTCTCTCACCACAGGTATCTCACCTAGGTTCTGCTCAAAGTCTACATCGCAGGCGGCTACGAGAACATATCCCTTAGCTTTCTCCCACTACAGAAGACTTCTACGGAATTTAGGTACAGCCTAATGGGTTGAGTGGTGTTTTCGGGAGGAGAAGGGAAAACTACGGTTTGGGTTCCACAATCTAACATCACATGGTTGGCATGGAGCCAATTCATGCCTAAGATAGTGCCTATGTCTTTTAAGGGTAAACAAATTAAATCTATGATAAAAGACCTATTTTCTACAACAAGATGACAGTTTAAACAACAACGGCAAGTATTAACAGGGCGATTTGTAGGAGTAGAAACAATAAGATCAAAGGGAAGTTTAGAGACTCTTAGATTTAAGGATTCGACACTAGCAAGTGAAGTAAAAGAATGAGTAGCTCCAGAGTCATATAGCACAGTTAAGGGTTTACCGTTTACTTCGCACATACCTTCAATGAGATCTTTGGACTTCTTGGCATCTTCCGCGTTAAGGGTAAAGACTCTTCCTCGATATTATGGTCGGGGGTTCTGGTTCGACGTCCCTTATCCGGCGCAGTCCTTTGCATAGTGGCCAGGCTTGCCACACTTGAAGCACACATTCTGACCGGCTAAGCATGGGCGATTCCCGTGGTTCTTTCCGCATTGGGGACAGACATCAGCAGATGTTGCTCCGGGGTGAGCAGTAGGGGTTTGTGGTGCCTTGTTCTTGGCCCCACTTGGTCCCCCATTGTGGTTCCGGGGTCCGCCCGGTCCACGGGGTTGATTGTTGTTGAAGTTCCTAGGGCCTTGATGTTGAAACGGTGGCCTTTGGTGTTGCCTGGACTGTTGGTGTACAGGAGTTCTTGGTGGTTGTTGTTGTTGTTGTCGGAACTGGTTAGTCTGGTAGGGGTTGTGGTGATTCCTCGAAGGGTACTGCGGCTTGAACTTCGGGGCTTGAGGTCCGAGCCCCTTAGCTCGCTCCGCCTTCGTGATTTGCATCTTTCTCTGTCCTTTTTCAAGGATCCGGCACTTGTTGACCAGAGTCGGGAAGTCTCTGATCTCCATGTGGGCCACGGTGTAGTTCATCTCTGCCTTCAAACCGGCCTCATACTTGACGCATTTCCAAGCCTCATCGGGGTTTCCTTGAAACACCTGAGAGAACTTGATCAACTCCTCGAATTTAGCAGTGTACTGGGCAACAGTAGACCCTCCCTGGGTCAACTGCAAGAACTCAATGTCTTTTGCATTCCTCACAGACTCCGGGAAATACTTCTCGTAGAAGTAAGTCTTGAACAGCTCCCAGTCAATGGGAGTTCCAGAAGCCTCTAGCAGATGCCTCGTGCCGTTCCACCAGAATTCGGCATCTGACTTCATCATGAAAGTAGCAAAGGTGACCTTCTGCTCCTCCGAGCAAGCCACCACAGAATAGATCTTCTCCATGTCCTTAATCCACTCGTCAGCCTTGTCGGGGTCCATTACCCCTCGGAACACCGGCGGGTTCGCCTTGCGAAACTCGCCGAAGTGGGTTTGTTCCACCGTCTCAGCAGCAGGGGGAGGAGGGGGAACAGGAGTAGCATTCGCTTGTTGATCCATCCGGTCAAAAATTCGTTCCATGGCTTGCGCCATGTGACGAACAAAGAAGAAGAATGTGATTGTCTTGATCGGCATCGGGCGTAGTCCTAGGTCATCGTCATGTGCCATTGGTCCCTAAACACATGAAACAATGAACATCAAGTTGATCAGGCCCAATATCCATGCAAAATGAGCTAGTTACCATGGCACTTGCAAGCAACAGAAGTCATGCATCTCTAGTCCTACAGCTTATCTCTATCAAGCACTACACATGACATAACTATCGCATCATGCTTATAAAGCATAGTCAGTCCAATCCTCAGGCTCCATGAGAATCGAACTGCTCTGATACCATAATGTAACACCCTAAATCTTAACCTAATACTACTAGTATGTAATTAGGTTAATCTTTAGAATATTACCTCTTGGTCTCATTCTTTATTTGAAAATACTTAGCGGAAATATGGGTAAAATTTTTCTTTTTGGAATTAAAACCAAAGTGAGAGCCATGCACGAATCTTTAAAAGCAAGCATAACGAAACATATAAGCAAAGCGTAAAGAAACACATCATATCATGGAAACATCAACTGAAACATGGATATATATATATATATATAACGTGCCTACCCAAAGGGCAGGACTATTTGATACATCGGGAAACAGAATACAACTGAAGAACAAATACAAGGAAATCATAAAAGTAAATACAAGAAAAACAACACCCATACCCATGTGCACCTAGAGTAGACAACCTCATATACAAAAGAAGGCTTGTCCTCAACTATGTGGCGTGTGTGCACTAACTGTTACCCCTCCTATGTCTACTCCTGCTGGTCCGAGTACTGTGGGGTCGAGTCGATCCACTGACGAATCTCAACGGGAGTGGTCGAGCGCATCATTGGGGCATGTCCACCGCGGTGAGGGCGCATGGATGGCCTACGTGCCAACCTCGGCTGGACCACCGTCTCCTCACTCCCAGCTCTCATCGGTGAGGGAGCGGGACTAGAGCTCCAACTGTACATGTGTGATGGCTGGTCCTCGGATGGGTCCATCTCCGAGTACTGGGTGCGAGGCACGTACTCCGGGTAGTCGCGTACCGCTGATGCCTCAGGCTGCATGCGGAGGATCTGCTCGTCCCGAGATCTGGCTCGCTCAAAAATACTGTTGTGATGGTAGGGGGCAGTCGGGGTGAATTGGTAACTCCGTACTGGGTGTGCGAAGAGTCGTCCCATGAACATGAAGACTCTAACAGTGCAGCGACCCTCAAAATGGTATGACCCGAGTGCCGGGTCATGGTGCAGCTCCCATACCGGGGTGTCGATGAAGAGTACGAATGTCGGCATCTGAAGATATGACGGAAGAAAAGAGAGAGGGAATGAGAATCTTTCTAAAAGAATTCTCAGTAGCGTTACCCCTACCTAGGTGACATCGTCACATCCTCAGGAACCTTGGGTTTTATTTCTAAAAAGGTGTGCATGCATATAAACTCCTTTTAAGTTAGTTTTCTAAAGTATTATTTATCCAAGGCCCGTCATATTTTATAATGCGTCTTATGACAAAGCATGGAATATACTAATGATATGAATGCATCATAAAGGTAAGCCAATCAATAGAATAACTAAGAAACATTATAACATTGGCATAAGGGGATAGGTATAACACATGTGACATTTTAAACTTTAACTTTCATCTCATGGGGCCACCCTAAAACATCTCTAGGTTATGAGCTCATACCTTAACTAGTCGTCACTAGTTCTTACTTATCCTATGATAAGCGTAACATATACATAATCCCGACTTAATAGTGCGGGCTAGGGGGCAATTAAGGATCACCTCTCTTAGGGTCATTTCCTCTTTGAAACGCTCTACTAGCAACTAGTGCATCGTAGTTTTGTCCGCTTTGGCAAGCTCTATGTTAATACCCTCACTGATTTGTTTTCTTAGGGGTGCTCGGCTAAACCGGTGTCACCCAAGAAGGCGTCTCAGTGTTGTGTCACATTTAAGTTCTCATAAAGTGTTAATTCATAGATACATCATTATTCATCGTATAAATCTTTCTCATAGTATGCATCTCATCATATAATCATATATAAAACTATAACCTATTTTCACATAAAACTTTTTCATAGCATATACATCATCACATGAAACTTCTTCATAGTGTATACATAAAACTATAGCATATACATTATCACATAATCACACCTTAAACAGTTATTCATACAAACTCACAAGCTTATTATGTTATAAACCCATAGTATGTTATGCTTTGGTTCTTTTGAGTCTTAAACTTGTAAACTAATTGTTCTAGTATTATTCTTAACCTCTCACACACCTATAGGTTCACAACTAATAAGTTTTACTAATTTTTATGCTGAAGGACCTTTCCAAACAGCACTATGCAGATTTGGACAGCTTCATATTTGTGTGATTACGGGGTTCTAGAAATTACGGTTTAGACCCTTAAAGTCCTTAACTCACATTCTAAGTTATCGATCATCACAACCTAGTCTCTTAGGAACCTATGAGGTTATAATTAAGTATTTCTCACCTCACACTATGGTCAAGAACATCTCTAAACCTCAAGGGTGCAGAATTTGAAATTCTAACTTTACGGGTACCTAGAAGTCACAACAATGACCCTTTCTAAGTTCGGTTTGCTCCTAAGGCTTCAAGATTAAGTCCTAAACAAATTATGAGTCATTCCTATACATTCAAACTAATTAAAAACCATGATTATTAAATCTAAACCTTGCTGGACAGAATCCAGAAAATTACATAATTAAAGGATCTAGAATTCTCAAATTAATTCTTTTCTAGTTCCTAACTTATCCTATCTTTCACATATGAGTCTTAACATTATTTTTACTCAAACAAAGGCACATTATCATCATCAAAACAGCACATACAGTGGCAGCAAAGAGCAAGGAAGAACTGAAAATATACTTCTCCATAAAAGGCATAAAACATAATTTCTAAAGTAAACATGCTCATGCACTTATTTTAGGTTCCATTAGAAAGTAAACTGATAGCACAAAGTAAATATGAATGCAACTCATTATTATCTTAGTATTAAGTGAGAACTTGAAATATAAACATGATAATGCATAGCTCAAAATATAAACATGATAATGCAAGTTCATTCATTATCTTGGTATTTAGTGATAGCAAGGAAGTAAACATGATATGCAAAGCATAAAGTAAACATGATGCAAGGTTCATTTTATGATTAACTAGAGCTCATTCAAGACTTTAACAAGATAACAACCCATTACAATATCTCAAAGATCAAAATATCAAAACCGAAAGTCCTACAAAAGAAAAAGAAAGTGAAACTAAGTCAAGTTCTTTATTAAATACCCAAAACCCCTATCTAGAGAAAAATCTCTAGAACGTGCCGGCCAACTTTAAGGTTGATAAGGGTAGGCTTGGGCTTTTAGAAATCCTTAGATTAATTTTCTTAAGTTGAAAAACCATGTGAGCTAGATATCATGTAGATGAAGTCATAAGGAAAGGAAAACTCAAGCTTCAGAGGTTTCTTTGAGATGAACACAATATCATCATCTAGAAACCCTCATCATCAAGCTATCATGCTCATAACAAGGCCTAGAGGCCGAAATGAAAAGAAAAGGAAAAACAAAGGAAAGTTCAAAAAGAATCCAAGAGAACACTAGAGGAAAACACTTTCTTTAGCAAAACAAAGTTTGAAAACAAGTCCCTACCTAGAGTGAAGATGAAATCTTTGAACTTTTGAAAATGAAGGCAAGATGATGAGCTCCTCCAAGAGGCAAGATGGCTTCGGCCAAGGGAGGATGAGAAGGTTGGAGTTGTGTTTCAAGTGAGGTTGTGTTTGAGGTGTGGTGTTTGAGAGGTTTGATGATGTTTCAAGGCTATGGGGTGGTGTTTCAAGGTTGAGAGATGATGATGAGATGAAGAGAGGATGAAGATGAAGATGAAAAGAAAGGAAGAACTCTCTTGGAATTTTGAGAGAAAAGGAAAGAACTAGCAAGACAACTCTAAAACTCTAAACTTAGCAAATGCTTCAAGGTGCAACAAGGCTATCACAAGCATCCTATTTATAGAAAAACAAAACCATGGAGCTCACCAAGGGGAGGGAGTGACCATAGCAAATGGAGGGAAAAGGGAGAGGAAAATATCTCTTACACAAGGTCATTCAAGCATGGTTTGAAGTATGGAAGCTATGCTACAAAGTATGGCTTGATGTGAGTTAATTTCCTATCAAATTTTTATGGAATTAGGCTTCTAGAAACAATGCATGGTTGGAACTTTTCCAGCCACAAATAAATGGAGAAAATGAGCTATTTTAATTAGTTATTTACTTGGAAAATCAAGCTTGATTGAAAGTTATGACAAGGTATAGTGTATGTGACTTGAGGTATGGCCTTGGAGTGTTGAAAAATTGAACATGTGATGCATAATGGGGAGGGACAGCTTGACGGCCGGACACAGCGGTGAGTGGGGAGGATGATTTGATCATGTAATTGGGAGTTAATGGTGGGTTTAAGTGTAGGTTAGCTTAGGTACAAGGTTAGGAATAATTAAGCTTAAGTTTAGGTAACTAAGAATGTGTTTTAAGGATTTTATGACAAGGTTAGGAGTGCTCATACATCATTAGAGAATTTTAAACTCATTTATGAATAAACAATGTGTAACACAATTCCATGATTTAAGGAATTGGAAAGAGAAAATACTATTCAAGATTCCATGACTAGGAGTCTTGAAATTAAAATATGATTTTGAGTTGTAATTAAGCACTTTTAGGTTCTAATCAACTTTAATAAATTATTTTGACTCAAAATTAATTAAGGAAATTAATTAACCTTCGATTAGAGCCTAATATTGCTTAGGTTTGCTTAATCACGCGATTAAGCGTAAAAACACGAAACTAGGGGCAAAACCGTAATTTTGCACTAATTTCGGCCGGGACCTCCGGGACCAAAACTAAAGTCACAGTCTACATAAAAATGCCTTTTAAAATCATTTGGAGAAGTTTCGGGTTCATCCGGCACTTGCAAACGGGTAAAACACCACAGGGGCGTTTTGGTCATTTGGACCCGAAAACTCGAAAAACCAGATTTTCGATCCCGGGAAGGTACACAAGTTATCTAATCCCCTTCCAACATTGAGTTTGCCCTTTGAGTACTGCCGAACCGGCTTTCCTCGAATTCCAGGCTGAAAATGACCTCAGGGGCATTTTGGTCATTTTCACTCTAACAGAAAAATCGGGGCGTTACAAACAACGCCTAAAATGATTATCACATACTTGGCAAGGTATTCAAGCATATTTAGACCACCCAAAACAGAATTTAAGGTGCTGTAAACTATCAAGGTAGAACCGAAAACATGTGTATTTCAATCATAGGAAAAACTTCACTTTGATGCACATGGATTGCTAGTTTCTCTTGGAACACTTTTGGAACTTCCAAAACTCTTTGGAAATCATTTTATTTCATTAAAGACCATCACAAAACACATAGGGCAGTAGCTATATAAGGTTCTTTGGAACAAGATTAAACCTTGAAAATATGTCTAAGACATTGGCTAAGTCCACATAAGCTTAGGAAAACCCTTAAGACATGGGTTATAGGCCTTAGTAACTAAATGAACTCCTTTTGGAGCCATTTTCATCACTTGGCCGAATACATATTCAAGGAGATACCCCCTTGATTAATCTCTTCTCAAGATGAAATGGGCAAGTCTTTTGAGCTCTAGTAGTTTAGAGTGATGACATAAAGTAAACGTGCTATGCATTCCATTTTAATGGTTCATTAGAAAGTAAGGTGATGGCTCAAAGTTAATATGAAATGCACATTCATTTTAATCTTTAAGTTTAGTGGTGACTTGAAATATAACATGCAATGCAAGGCTTGGAATTTAAATGTGCACTATGCAAGTTCATTCTTTATCTTGGGATTTAGTGATAGCATAGGAAATAAACGTGCTATGCAAAGCATAAAATAAACGTGAATGCAACTTCTTTTACATCTTGTCTAGAGCTCTTGTAAGACTTTAGAAAGAACCAAAGTTCCAACCCAAAACTCATCCTCACAAGAAAAGAAAACTATTAGTGCTAAATATAAAAAAGAAATCATGATCCTCGAAGAACCATGGAGATGGCCGAAATATTTGAAAAAAAAGAGAAGCTAAACAAGTGTTCAAGAGAAACATAAACTCATTCTTAAATAATGTTTAAAAAAGTCAAGCTTTTCTTTCAAAAACTCAAGCTTTAGAGTTTATTCATGTGACCAACATCAACATGAAACCCTTATTATCAAGCTCTCATTTTTCCAATCATCAAGGCACTCATGGCCGAAACTTGAAAGGAAGAAAAAGGAATTTTCAAATAGTTCCAAGAGAAACCTAACTCATTCTTGGCTAAAACTTGAAAAGATGAAACCTTTCTTAAAAAAACTCAAGCTCTAGAGTTTGTTCATGTGAAAAATATCAACATGAAGCTCTCATCATCAAGCCATCATTTTGTTGGCCTTGAGGCCGAAACCCAAAGGAAAGAACAAAGAGAAGAAAACATCAACCCATCATCAAGGAAACTTATTCCAACCAAGCTTTTCCAACAAGATCAAGACATAAAAAGTAAAGAAAGCATTTTTAAACAAGTTCCCTACCAAGTGTTGATGCTCTAGAGATGAAGGAAAGGTTGGTTCTTGGAGAGGAATGAAAAGAAATTTCCTTGAATCCTTGGAGGTGGATTCGGCCAAAAGGAGAAAAGGAGAAAGGAGATGTGTTTGCTTTGGTTTGAACTTGGAGAAGTGTTTAGATGAGAAGGAAGATGAAGATTGAAGGTGGAGGAGTGGTGGTCTTGGCTTGAACAAAGAGAGAAAGGTGGAGCTTTTGAGAGAACTCTTGAAGCACAAACTTTGCAAGTATTGTAAAGTGTCCAAATGCTCATCAAGGCAAGCTATATATAGACAAATGAATCAAGGATGTGTGGAGGGGAGGGCTGGCTGAATTCTATTCTCAAGGAGGAGAGAAGAAAAATCTCCTTGAGTTGTCATTCATAGTGTGATTGAAAGCTTACAAGGCATGGTCATAGGGTGGCTTTGGAAAGGAAACTTGATTGACACCATAAATATCATTCTTTTGAATTCTTGGGGGGAAAAGTGGCGCCACTTTTTGGGCAGCCATGGGAAACGGAATATCTCTTTCAATCATGGTTTAGAAGTGTGTTTAGGTGTAACATTAATTAGGCTTAGGATTAGGAGTTACTAAGTAAGTGTTTTTAGGTGAACTAATTAGGTAATTAGGCCATGATTAACTTAGATTTACGAGAAATATTATTGAATTGATGGGATCAACTTTTTGTGACAAGAGTTCCTAGGGAAGGACAAACTTTTCTTGGTTTGAGAAAAAGGTAAATAGTGAAATCACTATTCATGGATTCTCCTTTTTGAAAAAGATGCTAGAAATAGGTTTTAAATAATTTTAGATTCAAATCATCCTCAAATAATTATTCTTGCTCTAAATTAATTATAGAAATTAATTATCCTTTTATTAAAACCTATTGTTGCTTAGGTTTTGTTTTAAAACGTAATTAGGCCCTTAATGCACTTAGGCAAGGGCAAAATTGTAATTTTTCTCAAAAACTACCTGAGATCACTGGGACTTAAATAAACATAGGTCATGTCTTGAAAACATTTTTTTGGGCCTCCGGGGCAAGTCCGGGTTAAAACGGAACTTAAAACTATCTTAAATCTGTTATAGGGTATTTTGGTCATTTATACACAAGAACCCTAGAAATGAGATTTTTCTGCTCTAATAAGCATTCATATACATATAGTCCCCTTCATATATCATATAAACCTTATGAGGATGGTCGAGGTCGGCCGTCCTCATGTTTCAGGAAAAAATAACCTCAGGGGCATTTTGGTCATTTAAAAATTTAGTGAAAATCGGGGCGTTACAATGCATGCTATTGGTTTTAAAGATTGGTTTAAGGCATGATTGGAATCATATTGTGAATCAATGCCTATATGTGTTTTTTCGCATGGATTTGAAAAAGAAAAGTGAATGATACATTGACCTAAGTTCAATAGCAATAAGTAGAGAAAGATAAGATCTTTTTGATTTATCTAAGGGCACATAGAATAACATAAGATCCTTTTGACTTGTCAAAGGCAAATAAAGAGTGATAAGATCCTTTCGATTTGTCAAGGGTAAATAAATATAGATGTGATCCTTTTGACTTGTCTAGGGCAAATAAAAAAATACGAGGTTCTCTTCGATTTATTATGGGCAATTACAAATAAGTTCACTACATTTAGCATATGCATGATCATGTTATAGTTAAATATTTGACTAGAATTATTTACTATGTGTTTGAGCTTTCTGATATATGTGCACTAAGTGATTGATTATTAAAAGCTATCCACTTTGGAAGTATGATTTGGAACTTTAAAAATGAACCATTGATATATGTTGCATGCTTACATTTTCTTAATAAACCAAAGTGGCTAGGATGATGGCTATGACATGATAATTGTGTAGTTAGGGAAACGCCCTACTAAGAATTTTAGAATTGTCACCCCCTATTTCTTTATTTCCGTGTCATTTCCAGGTTGATTCCAGAGACAGGGAAACCACTACAAGAAGAACAAAATTGAAATTTCTGTACTTTAGTAGTGGATACTCATAACTGTTGTTCTTAATTTATATATATATATATATATAGTAAAGAACAGATGTGTACTAAAGCTCATAGAAGAGCTGTCTTTTGTACTTGACTTATATTAAATAAATATTTTGTTTCTTTGCTATATATTTTGATAGAACCACGACTTAGTTACTACACAATTTGACCGATTCTTGCTATAGATATTTAAGGAAGGTCCACTAAATGATAAGTAACAAATCTTGAGTATGATGTGATGACTTAAGGATAACATTGTACTTGGGAGGATGTTATATTATGGTATCAGAGCAGTTCATGCTAGTAGGACCTCAAGGAATGGACTGGCTATGTTTCCTTAGTAAATGTCATGCATTTTAATTCTATATGTGTATATGACTGCTAGTTGGGAATACTGTGGGTTGTTGCCATACTTCACTTGGTATTGAGCCTAATCAACACAATAATTCTTGTTTGGCGTGATAGGAACCAATGACTTCCAATCGGCATACTAGGAACGATGTCGGAGACAAAGTGGGTATGATGGACACTTTCTGCGAAATGGCGGCTGCCATGAAAGAGCAAGCTGTAGTAGCCAATAAGATTATGGAAAGGTTGGGCAGGTATGTCGAAGGCAATCCAATTGGGAACCTTGGAGGAGCAGAAGTGGACAGTGAATACCAACAGTTTGCCGAGTTTAGGAAGGCAAATCCCCTACCATTTCGAGGAGCCTTTAATCCAAATAAAGTAAAAGAATGGATCAAGGCTATGGAGAAGATTTTCTCGGTCCTTCCATGTACGAAGACCTAAGAAGTGACTTTTGCTACTTACATGCTGGAAGCGGATGCAGAGTTTTGGTGGGTTGGCACTAAGGGGTTATTTGAAGCTTCTCAGGCTGAAGTCACCTGGAAGATCTTCAAGGAAGCTTTTTATCACAAGTACTTCCTTGTTTCAGTGAGAAACGCAAAGGAGTTAGAGTTCATGGCACTCAAGGAAGGGTCTATGAGTGTAGCAGAGTACATAGCAAAGTTCGAAGAGCTCTGCAAATTTTCCACTATCTATTAGCGTAATCCTGATGAAACTTGGAAGTGCATGAAGTATGAGGGAGGACTATGTAAAGACATTGAAACTGTTGTGGGACTCTTAGAGATCTGGGATTATGCAACCTTAGTAAACAAGTGCCGGCGTGTGGAGGATTCCAACAAAAAGCTAGCAATTGCTCAATCTACCAAGGACACTTCTAGCGAAAGAGTGGTGCTTGAAAAATGAGGCTATGAGGAGACTTCGCCCTAAGAGAAGCAGTTTCAACTAATTCCTTCCGAGGACAAACATTTATAAGTCAACTGTACGGCAAGGTTGCCTAAAATGTGGAAAGAACCATGAAGGTAAACCTTGTAGGCTAGAGAAAATGTATGCTACTGTTGTGGAAAACCCAATCATAAGATTTGGGAGTATGCAGAGAGATATCCAAAACCAGCCGGAAAGCCACAACACCAGAGTAGGGTCTTCACCATAAGTGCTGAAAGGACATCATCACCCAAGAATTCGACCTAAGGTAGGAACGTTTAGAATTTGATTGAATTATTTGAACTATGTGAGAATTCCTCGTTTGATATGTGAAAATTATCTTTTGAAAATTGATTTCAAATGAACTGTGAGGGCAAAATTCTTTTTAAGGTTGGTGGTAATGTAATACCCTAAAAATAATTTCAAAAATTTGACAGACATAGAAATGATAAGGATGATCCAACGGATTTGTAAAAAAAAAAAAAATATGAATAGTAACCTAGTGGGCCCCATGGGCCCGTCAGGACAGCTGAAACCCTAGAATTAGGGCCCGGAGATGCCCGAAAGTGAGAAATTGTAGAATTAAAATTAGAAATGGTTAGGAATAAAGAATTTATACCTAGAATTAATTTTCGGGCAATAGTTAATTACCTGGGTACACTATTTTACCCGTTCGGTAAAATTTCGGCATACGATTTCTAACACCGAAAGATAGTTTAATCTTATAAAAAGGATAATATCTATCCTTTATATGCCAAGTGTAAGGCTAAGATTTAATCTAGCTTTACGAGATTAAATCCTAGCCATTCATTTCTTTTTATTATTAGAAAGAATTACACTTTGACAACATAAGTGTTATCTTTATTTCAAGATAAATACAAAGCCAACCTTATTTCTCCAAACTTGTCATTCTTAGCTATGAATACTGTAACACCCTAATATTCAACCCAATACTACTAGTATGTATTTAGGCCAAATATTGGTCATTACCTCTTGTCATAATTCCATTACTTTAAAATTAACTTAAGGAAAATACGAGCCGATTTTTTTTTTGAAAACTCTTTAAAATATGAGCCGCGCGTAGCATGTACATAAACGGTATAATAAAGTGCGGAAATATAAACATAGAAGTGGCTTCAAAACAACCATGACATCATTGTATCTGAAATAACTCATGCATATAATATGCCTGTAACACCCTAATTCTTAACCCAACTTTCTAGAACACATTAGGTTAATAATTAGGTTATTACCTCTTAGTCTCATCATTTTATTAAAATACTCAGCGAAAATTACGGGTAAATTTTTTGTTTGAAAACATAAAACAAAGTGAGAGCCGTGAACTTAACTGGTCGAACGACAGAAATATAAATCACGCGTAACAATCATTAGAAATCACAAGGTAAAGCATATACTCAAAGAACAACGATCATGATAACAAAAGAAACATCTCATTGATAACATAATTAGAAATACATATGTAGTCATACCCTCATAGGGATAGGCAGAGCTTGTAATACAGCGAAAATGAAATACAACAGAAAACAAATAAACACAAATAAACCATATATACCCGAGTGCACCTATGATGGATAACCTCACAACAAAAGAAGCTTGATCCACTCTACATGTGGGTGTGTGCACTAAGCCTCCCCTACAGCGTCAACTACTGGAACCCGGGAAACGGTGGAGTATAACCAATCCATGGACGCAGGGCGGCAAGAATGGGAACACGTGAGGACTGAGCATGACCTCCTCGGTAGGGTCGCCTCTCGACTCGTCTCGCCAGTCTTGGCTGTGTAACAGTCTCCTCGCTCTCACCATGCACGAACTGAGCTGTAGGAGCAGAGCTCTTGCTATACATATACGTCGGCGGGTCCTCGGAAGGGTCATCCTCCGAACTTGGAGATCGGGGTACGTAGTCCTGGAAGTCTCGAGGCATCGAACCACTAGTGTACGTCCGCAGCAGCCTCTCATCTCGCGTCTGAGTGCGCTAAAAAACCATTCCGTCGTCGTAGGGTGACATCAGAGAGAAACGGTAGCTCTGTACAGGGTGTGCGAAGGGGAGTCCGATGAACATGAAGACTCGCACTGTGCACTGCCCCTCAAAATGATATGATCCGTGGTCCGGATCGTAGTGCACCTCCTATACGGCGCGAGTCAATGAAGACTACGAACGTTGCCATCGATCTTTGAAAATGTGACGGAAGAAGAAAGAGAAAGGAATGAGAATTCTTGCTAAAGAAATCTCAGTAGGAGTCTCCTATCATAGGGTTACATCGTTTACATCCTCAGGAACCTTGGGTTTAATTCTAAAACAGTGATCATGCATATAAGATTCAATTTAGGGTTTTCCAAAACTAATTATCCAAGGTCCATTCCTTTTAGCATGCATCTTTATGTTATGAATGCAACATGTTATATCATGGATGCATGTCCATATTTGAGCATATAAAACAACACATCAAAGCATATAAACATAAACCATGTGGCATAAGGGCATATAACTTTCAAGTGGATCATTCCTCAACTTCATGACATCAATCATGGTACTTTAGCATAATAAGGCCACCCTAAAATAACTAGGTTATGAGCTCATACCTCAGCTAGTTGTCACTAGCTCTTGCTTATTATCTGAATAAGCGAAACATAATAAAATAATCCCGACTCACAAGTACGGGTAGGGGGCAGGGATCACCTCTCTTAGGATATACCCTCTTTGAAACGCTTTGCGGGCATTAAGCCACAGCAATTTGTCCGCTTTGGTAGGCTGCATCTACTCATACCCTCACGGATTTGTCTCCTCTGGGGGTGCTCGGTCGAACCGGTGTCACCAAGGAAAGCGCGTCTCAGTGCTTTGTCACATAAAAATCTCCTGGGGGTGCTCGGCTGAACCGGTGTCACCTAGGGTTTTCACCTCATGTGGTACTTTAAAACATCTTTTCAACCCTTTTAGGTTTGATGGAAATTCGGTAGCATAATAGCTGTTAAACCAAATTTCCTTCAAACTGACACAAGCTAATTCACACCACATGTTCTCATGAAATCTCATGCTATGATAAACTCATATCTTAAACAATCATTTCCTCATGCATCATAAGCATCTCAACATAAAATTGCATAAATTAAGCATCATAGCATTAACACATTTCTTACTGTCTTATGCATTGATGTTAAGGTCCTTAACTCACATTCTAAGTTATGAATAATCATCAAAGTCTAGTCTCTCGGGTACCTATAAGGTTATAACTAAGTATTTCTCACCTCACACTATGGTCAAGAACATATCTAAACCTCAAGGATGCAGAATTCATAATCCTAACTTTACGGGTACCTAGGAGTCACAACAATGACCCTTTCTAAGTCCGGTTTGCTCCTAAAGCATCAAGATTAAGTCCTAAACCAATTATGAGTCATTCCTCCACATTTAAACTAATTTAAAACCATGATTAGCATTACTAAACCTTGCTGGACAGAATCTAGAAAATTCAAACATTAAGGGATCTAAAACTCTCAAATTAATTCCTTTCTAGTTACTAACTTCTCTTATCTTTTACATATGAGTTTTAACATTAATTATACATCATTATACTCATGTTATCATCATCAAACAGCTCATATAGTGGTCACAAAAGGCAAGGCAGAACCGAAACATTTATCTCCATATAAGGCATCAAACACAATTTCTAAAGCACATAAAATACTAGTTTCTCTTGGAACCTTTTTAAAACTTTCAAAACTAATTTATAAACATTTTTATCATCTAAAATCATAAGAATATTTAAGACGGCAGTAGCTAAATCAAACTTGTCTCAAGAGGTCCTAAATTCATAAAACTTAGTTCTATGCACTCCTTAATCTCATGAAAGCTTAGTACAATTATGAAACATAGTTTTTAACACTTGTAACCACTAAAACCCTTAGAGGCCAAAAACAAGGAGACAAATAACATAGGTTTTCAAGCCTTTGTTTGAGACAACAATGGGCAAGTCTTTGAGCTCTAGGTTCATTTAAGTGATGACATAAAAATAAACATGCTCATGCACTTATTTTAGGTTCCATTAGAAAGTAAGGTGGGAGCATAAAATAAACATGAGATGCAACTCATTATTATCTTGATATTAAGTGAGAACTTGAAACATAAACATGATAATGCATAGGTTGAAATATAAATATGATAATGCAAGTTCATTCATTATCTTGATACTTAGTAATAGCAAGGAAAGTAAATATGATGTGCAAAGCATAAAAGTAAACATGGATGCAAGGTTTATTTTAAGATTATCTAGAGCTCTTACAAGACTTTAGAGATTAACAACCCAACACTCGTCTCATTATGTAACACCCTAATATTTAACTCAACACGCCTAGGACACATTTAAGTTAATTATTAGTTATTACTCTTTTGTTCCAGTCTTTAACTTAAACCATTGAAAATACTTTAGCAAAAATCTGGTAAATTTTTTTTTTTTAAAATACAAAATGTGAGCCGCGCATACTAACTAATTTGTATCAACCACCTTACCTATAAAAGTAAAAAGATAACATCGAGTCACAAATAAATATGAAATACCTCACTCAATTAATATAATGACACCATTATAAATAATGATCGTTCCTTACTGAACACCCAAAACTTATAGAAAACAAAGTAGCACATCAATGACATAGATCAAGACAAATACATTAGTCCAACAAAAATTATCATGCAAATAAAAAATTAACAAACTAGCATAAGATTTTTTCTCCCAAGTTTCCTACTCGGAGTACCTAGAATGGATTCTACGAGTTGGCTCATCACGAGAGGCAATACGTCTCCTAGGTAGAACATGAGCACCTCGACGTGGACGGGTGGCTCCTCTCACTGGTTGCGTGACAGTAGCTTCTCCATTGCTATCGTACTGTCGTTCCATAGAGGCAGCAGGAGCAAATTCACCTAAATAGTGACCGGATGGTATATCCTCAGATGGGTCCGACCACGAACCAGTAGAGCGAGGTGGTGACCTTGGTGTATAGTCAGGGAAATCTCGAACCACCGATATGAAAGGTCGAGAAAATTGCCGAGGATGCGGTTGTGCATGCTCGAAGCAAGGTCATCCAAAAAGGGGCGGTAGGAGAAAACCACATACTAGAAACAGGGTATGCAAAAGGACGATCCATGAACACATACAAACGAACGGCACAACGACCCATAAAATAGTATGATTGGTTAGCCGGGTTGAAATGCATTTCCGATGAGGGGGCATCAACTTGAATCAGGAACGTCGCCATCTACCTCTGAAGACGAGATGGAAAGAAATAAAGAGGGAGTGAGAATCTTATAAAAGAATCTCAGTAGGGCCTCCGCCTCCTAATATGTGTGTCATCATCATCGTCCCCAGGAACCTCAGGTTTCATTATGAAAATGTGGGCATATATAAGGTTTATTTATTAAGTTGCAAAAACTATTAGCCGAGGCCCGTATCTTTTAACATGAGTCTTGATGTCATGTATGCATCATACTATTATCATGAATGCATGTCAATGCCATATACATTATAACATAAGAGTTCATATATAAATGCATCATGACATAAAGAACATAAATTCCTTTGATATAACTTTTCCTTATTATGTTTTTAGGTGACTTAAATTTCTCAATCTTTTTCCTTGGGGAAACCACCCTATAATTTCTCTACTCTTGAGAATTCTAGGTTATGAGCTCATACCTCACTAGTCGTCACTAGTATACACTTATCCTCTCGATAAGTTAATTCTCGACTCCCAGAGTGCGGGTTAGGGGGTTTAGGAACACCTTTCATAACCATTAATTCCTGGAGTCTAAAGGGTCCTTATTGAATCTCCTCTTATAACCTTTAATTCGGGGAGTCTAGAGGATTACCCCATTGGATCACCTCTCATAACCTTTAATTCGGGGAGTCTAGAGGATCATTTCCATATGTCTTATGTCACCTTTCATCTTAGTATGTTATTCATAGATGCAAGCACGAACATATAATCATAGCTTATCCTTTAATATATCATGCTTATTGAACTCTTAAATATGCATCTCAATTAATCAATCATACACATAGCATGCTACAATTCATCAAGTAATTGATCATATAAGTATGCATATATACATTTATATAAGCATGCTATTATCAAATATCTAATGAAAGTGAACATACTTAACATGATAGATGCCATATATTAATTATCGCCAATTGCATAAAACAAGAATTAAGCATGCATAATCCTTAATTAGTAACAAAACACAAATATCATAAGTCATATAAATTTCGAATAAAACACATGAATATGGCTTCCATAAGATATCAATTTATGCTAACCTCCTTAAGTTATCAATATTTACACTTAAGCCCAAAAGAGAGTCTAAACTACAATTTCTCAAAGATTGCGGTCAAAACGTAATTTTTTCTTTTTAACATATTTCCTCAAACCAATGATCCTCAAAATTTCTCTATACTTTTAAGAGACCCATAACAACTAGAATTCATTTAAGTTCATCATAGAAACCATCTATGGCCATAGACTAAATTTTGCCACACTTTAGGGATCAAAGTGCAAAATCACTCATTTTTCACCCTTAACAATTACCGAAACTTCTAAAACTTTTTCTAAGCATCGTAAATGGTATTTTGATTACATGGATACATTTAACATCATTAATAACTCGAATTAAAGTCATTTGGCTGAAATTACATAATTGATAATTCAAAACACAACTTTCTGTATTTTGCAAAACGGCCCAAACTAACACTTGTAATTATTCTTTTATACATCTAAGATACAAAGAAATAATTTTTACAACAATTATTAATGATTATTATGTCTATGAACAGTACCCTACAGTGATGAACAGTTTCGAAACAGTAATGAATAGTATCAGAAAATTATTTTTCTAAATCTTCCTAAAATTACAATTTTGATCCTTTCTAGATACTATTTTTCCTTGTTACTTGATTTAAGACTTAGGAAACACTTAAAATTATTTTTACCACTTAGCATGACCAAATATTAGTACCAAATAGAGAGCAAATCACAAGGTTTAATATAAATCTTTTTGCTCATGAAAATGCTATTTTTACTATCTTTTAAGTTTCAAGACTTGTAAAACTTCTAAAGCACAACTTACTAAAATTCCAAAACACAAGATTTGAACTACAAAATGAAATAAAAGTTATCTCAACCTCACCATCATATCATGGTCGAAAATACATATCCATTAGCATAGCCATGAAATAAAATTTTTATTTAAGATCCAAGGACAATTTTTGAGCTTTAAGATCTTAGGTGATAACCAAAAGTAAACATGCTATGTAACCCCATTTTTTAATCTTTAACATTATAAGGTGATGACTTGAAAATATAATGTGCAAGGCTTGAATTATAAACATGAGATGCACATTCATTATTAAGTCTTTAAAATTTAGTGATGACTTGAAATAAATATGATATGCAAGACTTGAAAATTAAACATGATAATGCAAATCCATTTCTTTAATCTTCTAGATTTAAGGTGATGGCTTGAAAAATAAATATGATATGCAAGGCATTGAAACATAAACATGAGATGCAAGAGCTTAAAATTTAAACATGAGTGCAAGTGTATTTTATATCTTGCTCACTTAAAGCTCAAAAACTTCACAAGATTAAATTATTGTCTCTAATAGATCTTAAACATTAGTAAGCATTAGAGTCCTTTATTACCAAGGTTCCAAGAACCTTATTTCTTGAATTTATTATTAAGCCATGGTCATCATAAAAATTCAAAGAATTAAAGAAGAAGAACATGAGAAAGAATATGAAATAAAGTCCCTACCAAGTTGTTTCTTGTTTCTTAAAGAAAGCTTGATATTCTATGATTAATCAAGAACCAAAAATATGATCCTAATGCTTGTGATATTTTGGCCAAGAAGGTTGATGTTGAGGAAGGATTTTTCTTGTGTTCTAATGCTTAGAAATGGAAAGTTTAAGTGCTTAGGAGTTGGTTTATGGTGGATATGTGTTTGTTTGAGCTTGAGAACTTGGATGAATGTCAAGAATAGAGTCTCTTGGAGATGGAGGAGGATGAAGAAGAGAGCTTTGAGTTTAGAGAGAGAATAGAGGATTTTTGACCAATTTTTTTGAGCAAGACTACCACAAAAAATGCAAGTAGTAAGAATAAGTGTTTGTGTGTGCATTAGGCTTTAGAAAAACACATATATATAGGAGTTTTGGAGCTACAAAACCGTGGCCTTATGGTTGTAATGGAGGAAGAAATTTTTAGCAATAATGTGCAAGACAACTCCAACAAAGCATATGGTAAGGTAATGATGTGTTTGTGTGTGCATTATTCCTTGAAATAAAATAAAATGTGGCCATGAGGATGGCATGGAGCTGTGGCCTTTGTTGAGAATAATGGGGGACAAGTTTATTTATTTTCTAAGTGGTAGGACACATAGGATAGTATAGTTAATTAGGTGGTAGGTTTAGGAATTTGTAAATTTGAATAAATGGTAAAAATAAAATGTATAAGATTCAACATGACAAGGTTAAATGTAACACCCTAAATCTTAACCTAAGACTACTAGTATGTACTTAGGTTAATCTTTAGAATATTACCTCTTGGTCTCATCTTTTACTTAGAAAATACTTAGCGGAAATATGGGTAAAATTTTTCTTTTTAAAAACAAGGTGAGAGCCACGCACGAATCTTTAAAAGGAAGCATAACGAAACATATAAGCAAAGCGTAAAGGAACACATCATATCATGGAAACATCAACTGAAACATATATATATATATAATGTGCCCACCCAAAGGGCAGGACTGTTCGATACATCGAGAAACAGAATACAACTGAAGAACAAATACAAGGAAAGCAAATACAGGGAAATCATAAGACAACACCCATGCCCGAGTGCACCTAGAGTAGGCAACCTCATACACAAAAGAAGGTTTGCCCTCAACTATGTGGCATGTGTGCACTAACTGCTACCCCTCCTATGTCTACTCCTGCGGGTCTGAGTACTGTGGGGTTGTGTCGATCCACTGTTGAATCTCGGCGGGAGTAGTCGAGCGCATCATCGGGGCATGTCCACCGCAGTGAGGGCGCATGGATGGCCTACGTGCCAACCTCAACTGGACCACCGTCTCCTCACTCCCGGCTCTCATCAGTGGGGGAGCGGGACTGGAGCTCCAACTGTACATATGTGAGGGCAGGTCCTCTGATGGATCCGTCTCTGAATACTGGGTCCGGGGCACGTACTCTGGGTAGTCGCGTACGGCTAACGTCTCGGGCTGCATGCGGAGAATCTGCTTATCGCGTGGTCTAGCTCGCTCAAAAATCCCGTTATGGTGGTAAAGAGCAGTCGGGGTGAAGCGGTAGCTCGGGACGGGGTGTGCGAAGGGTCGTCCCATGAACATGAAGACTCTGACAGTGCAGCGACCCTCAAAATGGTATGACCCGAATGCCGGGTCATGGTGCAGCTCCCATACTGGGGTGTCGATGAAGAGTACGAATGTCGCCTTCTGAAGATATGACGGAAGAAGAGAGAGAGGGAATGAGAATCTTTCTAAAAGAATTCTCAGTAGGGTTATCCCTACCTAGGTGACATCGTCACATCCTCAGGAACCTTGGGTTTTATTTCTAAAAAGGTGTGCATGCATATAAACTCCTTTTAAGTTAGTTTTCTAAAGTATTATTTATCCAAGGCCCGTCATATTTTGTAATGCGTCTTATGACTAAGCATGGAATATACTAATGACATGAATGCATCATAAAGGTAAGCCAATCAATAGAATAACTAAGAAACATCATAACATTGGCATAAGGTATCGGTTGTAAATCTCATAATAGCTTTTCTTTTCATAGCACATGTGACATTCTAAACTTTAACTCTTGTCTCATGGGGCCACCCTAAAACATCTCTAGGTTATGAGCTCATACATTAACTAGTCGTCACTAGTTCTTACTTATCCTATGATAAGCGTAACATAATCCCGACTTAAAGTACGGGCTAGGGGGCAATTAAGGATCACCTCTCTTAGGGTCATTTCCTCTTTGAAGCGCTCTACTAGCAACTAGTGCATCGTAGTTTTGTCTGCTTTGGCAAGCTCTATGTCAATACCCTCACGGATTTGTTTTCTTGGGGGTGCTCGGCTAAACCGGTGTCACCCAAGAAAGCGTCTCAGTGTTGCGTCACATTTAAGTCCTTATAAAGTGTTAATTCATAGGTACATCATTATTCATCATATAAATCTTTCTCATAGTATGCATCTCATCATATAATCATTTATAAAACTATAACCTATTTTAACGTAAAACGTTTTCATAGCATATACATAAAACTTCTTCATAGCATATACATCATCACATAATCACACCTTAGACAATTATTCATACAAACTCACAAGCTTATTATGTTATAAACCCATAGTGTTTTATGCTTTGGTTCTTTGAGCCTTAAACTTGTAAACTAATTGTCCTAGTATTATCCTTAACCTCTTACACACCTATAGGTTCACAACTAATAAGTTTTACTAATTTTTATGCTCAAGGACCTATCCAAACAGCACTATGCAGATTTGGATAGCTTTATATTTGTGTGATTACGGGGTTCTAGAAATTACGGTTTAGACCCTTAAAGTCCTTAACTCACATTCTAAGTTATCGATCATCAAAACTTAGTCCCTTGGGAACCTATGAGGTTATAACTAAGTATTTCTCACCTCACACTATGGTCAAGAACATCTCTAAACCTCAAGGATGCAGAATTTGAAATCCTAACTTTACGGGTACCTAGAAGTCACAACAATGACCCTTTCTAAGTTCGGTTTGCTCCTAAGGCCTCAAGATTAAGTCCTAAACCAATTATGAGTCATTCTTATACATTCAAACTAATTAAAAACCATGATTATTAAATCTAAACTTTGCTGGACAGAATCCAGAAAATTACATGATTAAAGGATCTAGAACTCTCAAATTAATTCTTTTCTAGTTCCTAACTTATCCTATCTTTCACATATGAGTCTTAACATTATTTTTACTCAAACATAGGCACATTATCATCATTAAAACAGCACATACAGTGGCAGTAAAGAGCAAGGAAGAACCGAAAATATACTTCTCCATAAAAGTCATAGAACACAAATTCTAAGGCACATATGCTACTAGTTTCTCTTGGAACTATTTTAGAACTTTCAAAACTCATTTATAAACATTTTTAACATCTAAAATCATAAGAGTGTTTAAGAGGGCAGTGACCAATTTATCTTTGTCTCAAGAGGTCCTAAATTCATAAAACTTAGTTCTATGCATTCCTTAAACTCATATAGGCTTAGAAAAATTATAAAACATAGTCTCAAATACTTAGAAACTTCAAGACCCCCTTGGGGCCGAAATATGAACCAAAGAAAATACATATTTTTAGACCTTTGTTGAGACAACAATGGGTAAGTCTTTGAGCTCTAGGTTCATTTAGGTGATGACATAAAAATAAACATGCTCATGCACTTATTTTAAATTCCATTAGAAAGTAAAGTGATAGCACAAAGTAAATATGAATGCAACTCATTATTATCTTGGTATTAAGTGAGAACTTGAAATATAAACATGATAATGCATAGCTTGAAATATAAACATGATAATGCAAGGTTCACTTATTATCTTGATACTTAGTGATAGTAAGGAAAGTAGACATGATGTGCATAGCATAAAAGTACACATGATGCAATGTTCATTTTATGGTTAGCTAGAGCTCATTCAAGACTTTAACAAAATAACAACCCAATACACTATCTCAAAGATCAAAATACCAAAACCGAAAGTCTTACAAGAGAAAAGGAAAGTGAAACTAAGTCAAGTTCTTTATTAAATACCCAAAACCCCTATCTAGAGAAAAATCTCTAGAACGTGCTGGCCAACTTTAAGGTTGACAAGGGTAGGCTTGGGCTTTTAGAAATCCTTAGATTAACTTTCTTACGTTGAAAAACCATGTGAGCTAGATATCATATAGATGAAGTCATAAGGAAAGGAAAACTCAAGCTTTAGAGGTTTCTTTGAGATGAACATAATGTCATCATCTAGAAACTCTCATCATCAAGCTATCATGCTCATAACAAGGCCTAGAGGCCGAAATGAAAAGAAAAGGAAATACAAAGGAAAGTTCAAAAAGAATCCAAGAGGAAACTAGAGAAAAACACTTTCTTGAGCAAAACAAAGTTTGAAAACAAATCCCTACCTTGTGATGAAGGTAAAAGCTTGGACTTGAAGATGGAAATGAGATGAGCAACACTTCCTAGGATGGTGGTGATGATTCGGCCAAAGAGGAAGGAAAAGAAAGGAAATGTGCTTTGGGTGAAGTTGTGTTTGAGGTTGAGTATTTGAGAGGTTTGATGATGTTTCAAGGCTATGGGGTGATGTTTCAAGGTTGAGAGATGATGATGAGATGAAGAGAGGATGAAGATGAAGATGAAAAGAAAGGAAGAACTCTCTTGGAATTTTGAGAGAAAAGAGAAACTTAGCAAGACAACTCTAAAATTCTAAACTTAGCAAATGCTTCAAGGTGCAACAAGGCTATCACAAGCATCCTATTTATAGAAAAACAAAACAATGGGCTCATCAAGGGAGGGGTGCTGGCCGTAGCATTGGAGGACAAAGGGAGAGGAAAATATCTCTTTGATTGTGTCATAGAAGCATGGTTTGAAGTATGGAAGCTATGCTACAAAGTATGGCTTGATGTGAGTTAATTTCCTATCAATTTTTATGAAATTAGGCTTCTAGAAACAATGTATGGCTGGAACTTTTCCAGCCACAAATAAATGGAGAAAATGAGCCATTTTAATTAGTTATTTACTAGGAAAATCAAGCTTGATTGAAAGTTATGACAAGGTATAGTGTATGTGACTTGAGGTATGGCCTTGGAATGTTGAAAAATTGAACATGTGATGCATATGGGGAGGGAAGGCTCACGGCCAGGTCTGGTACAGCAAGGAGGAGGATGATTTGATTATGTAATTGGGTGTTAATGGTAGGTTTAGATGTGTATTAACTTAGGTACAAGGTTAGGAATAATTAAGCTTAAGTTTAGGTAACTAAGAATGAGTAATTAGGATTTTATGACAAGGTTAGGAGTGCTCATACATCATTAGAGAATTTAAAACTCATTTATGAATAAACAATGTGTAACACAATTCCATGATTTAAGGAATTGGAGAGAGGAAACACTATTCAAGATTCCATGACTAGGAGTCTTGAAATTAAAATATGATTTTAAGTTGTAATTAAGCACTTTTAGGTTCTGATAAACTTTAATAAATTATTTTGACTCAAGATTAATTAAGGAAATTAATTAATCTTCGATTAGAGCCTAAAATTGCTTAGGTTTGCTTAATCACGCGATTAAGCGTAAAAACACGAAACTAGGGGTAAAACCGTAATTTTGCACTAATTTCGCCCGGGACCTCCGGGACCAAAACTAAAGTCACAGTCTACATAAAAATGCCTTTTAAAATCATCTGGAGAAGTTTCGGGTTCATCCGGCACTTGCAAACGGGTAAAACACCGCAGGGGCATTTTGGTCATTTTGACCCGAAAACTCGAAAAACGAGATTTTCGATCCCGGGAAGGTACGCAAGTCATCTAATCGCCTTCCAACATTGAGTTTGCCCTTCGAGTACTACCGAACCGGCTTTCCTCGAATTCCGGGCTGAAAAATGACCTCAGGGGCATTTTGGTCATTCTCACTCTAACAGAAAAATCGGGGCGTTACATTACTCCCCTCCTTAAAAAGCATAAACATAAAGATGGAGATGCAAGTTCATTCTTTAATCTTGAGCATTTAGTGATGACACAAAAGTAAACATGGATGAAAAGTCTTTTATCTTAACTTAGAGCTCACATGAGACTTTTAAAGAGAACTACAAACCTCAACCCAACACTTATCTCATCACAAAGAAAGCTTTAGAGTTCTTGAACCAAGTTCTCAAAGGAACTACATGGTTCTTCAACATCATCATCAAGCTCAAAAAGAAGCAAACTTTTAAGAGAAAACAAAATCTCAAGGAAGTAAGAACCAAAACAACAACATTTCTAGAGATGAAATAAATATAAGAACACTTTGAAAATTTTTGACAAAACTTTTAAAGGAAAGCTCTTGGGCCGAAATCCTTTAAGAAAAACCAAAACATTCTTTCTTGACATGAAATAAAAATAGAGATACTTTAAAAATTTTAACAAAATCTTTGAGGTAAAGATTATGGAAACTGAAACTATGTAGGAAAGAAAAAAGAAAGAAAAACTAACACTTTGCTAGTTCAAGAACAAAACTCAAGCTTTAGAGGTTTCTTTGAGATGAACACAAGGTCATCATCTAGAAACTCTCATCATCAAGCTATCATGGTCATAAACAAGGCCAAGAGGCCGAGTGGAAACAAAGGAAAGCTTAAAAAAAAACCAAGAGAAAACTAGAGAAAACTCATTTTTAAGCAAAATAAAGTTTTGAAAGCAACTCCCTACCTAGTGGAAATCTCTTTGGAAGGAAGCTTGGTCCTTTGAAGTGAGGATGAGATGAAAAGCTCCTCCCAAGGTGGAGGTGAAGATTCGGCTAAGCTAAGAGGAAAGGAAAAGGATATGTTTTGTGTGAGCTTTGTGTTTGAGGAAGGAAGCTTTGGTATTTAGATGATGATCTATGGTGGTGGTGTAACACCCTAATAGAACCCCACTGTGCTTAAGTTCACATTTGGATTCTATTAGTTGTCACTTATGCCTTGTATTAATTTTCTTTTGAAATTAACTTAGAAAAAATAATGGAAGTTTTTTTTTCTTTAAATAAATTAATTTTTTTGAAAACTTAAGCACAGAATTAGAAGTGAAATACATAGCGCTTTTATAGATAATAATCAAGTTACATTGCGCACTTAATTAAATAAGCGGAATAAAAGACTAAGTGTAGAACAATTATCACATAAACTGGAATATAATCACTTAATACATAAGTCACAACAGGGCATATATCATACTGATAAGTTATTACAAATAACAATATAAGTTCTACTATTACTAATTGTTTCTCACAAACTATAATATAACTAAAGCTCGGAATGCTCCTACTTGAACGGTTTGAAATCTTCACGTGCTACCTCCTTCCTCAGCTACGACCTCGTTGCTTTAGGTGGACACGTCTGTCTCTGGTAACGACAACGGAAAATAAACATAGGAGTGAGAAATATATGATTTCTCAGTAGGAGTTCCTACTTGTACTAAAAGTGTCATCGTTGTCGTCCCGATCACTTGGGTTTATTATAAAAAGGTGAGCAGTAAGGATTCAATTATCAAACTTTCACAAACGTGATTAGCCGAAGTGCAGTTACTTTTAAACTAATCTTGAACATTAGCAGAAATATTCATTCAATATTTCATCAAGCATACATATAAGCATATCATGTAAAACCACTAATAAGCAGTAATCATTTAGGAGCTGCATGCATTTCATGATTACTCATCCTCAACATTCACTTGTTTAGTGATCATCATCTTTCATTTATTTCTTCAACATATTTCTTAATTACTCACGGGATGAATGCATCAATGCCTTAGACCACCCTAAAAGGGTAATGAGCTCATACCGTGGCCGTCGCCACAACCTTTTTTGGTTTCCTTTCCGTTGCCGTGATCTCAACGGTTTAGGGGGTTAAGCCGTGAGTTTAGCTCAAGTCCACTTTTCCAGACTTTCATTGCTACTTTTTCAAACTTTACTTTTATTATTTCTTTTGAAAATGAATGTATGCATATTATCATGTAATCACAATAAATCCTGGGCAATCAATCATTCATCGTTATCATTTCATAATTCATCACCATACATTCACATTACTATAAATCACTTCATAAAACATGGACAATATCATGTAAATCTCATAGTAAACACTTTCATAGATGATTCATATTAAACAACCAAAGTTATCAAGTTGAGTTCCTAGTGTTAAGTAAAGGTAATGGATGTCTTAGTATTATCTTTTTCTTTTAATGTTCTTTGTACTCTTAGCATTCCATTAATACATTAATGCACTTCAAAATATTATTATAGGTTCTTTATATATTTTTATTATGACTTTCATATAACTCTTGAAGATTATTATTCTACTTAAATTCTTAAAAATTCTCTCTTTACAAGACTTGATTCTTTTATTTATAGTTTTGACATCTTTTAGAAGAAAGTTTATAATTCTCTGTATACTTGTTATCTCAGCTTAGTAAAGGTAGTTCCAAATTCCTAACTCATCAAATTTTAGCATTTACATCTTTGGAATAGTGTAAATCAACTGTAAACCATGCATAGGAGGGTTCCCAGGAAGAGAGGTGGGTCACAATGGACATGCTTAAATACCAAGTCTTTCCTTAGCAGAACCTTTCCAAACTGCACTTTCACAGTACACTATCCCGAAATTTATTTCTCATTCTGTATTTACGTGGTACAAAGCTTTATACATAACATACATGGGTGTATTCCTATATGTGTTAGCTCTTCAACAAAGTTGAAATCAGTCCATTTGCATTTTTCTAGAGTGAGTTACATCTATTTTACTACTACAAGGTCAGATTTAAAGTTTCAGTCTTAGGCTCTACTTTAAAAATTTATATCTTGAGCTAGAAAACTCCGTTTTGGGTGATTCTTTTTGGAGAGTGTTCTATAATGAGTCTAGTTTATAGTAAAATTATTTTAATTTCGAGATACTTGATATTTTATGAACAGTAGCTTTCGAAGTACCTGCTGCCAGAAACAACTAGAAATTCCAGCACCTACCATTTTCATGTCTCAAGTTACCTTTATTAAATCAGGTTTCACATGCAATCTTTTCAAGTTATATTTGAGTTTGATAACATCATAAGGGTACTCATAACAAAATAGAACATGTCATATTTCTAAAAATATATTTTTCAAATAATCATTTAAAACTTTTGACAATAACTCAAACTTGAGGCATTCTATCAAGGTTAGAAGCCAACAATGCTTGAACAATTAAAGATGAAGCTCCTACCTCTTGTGTAGGGTCTAAAAAGGGTCCTTCTCTTCTTCCTTAAGCTTCGAACAAGAGTCTTTGGAGTGGATGACCCTCCTTGAATCTTGGCTCTAGAACTTGAATGCTTAAGAAAATATTTCTCACTAGAGTTAAAGATTGTAACTCTTGTGAGGGCTAGTGAAAGTTTGGACTTAGGATTTAAGTGTTTGGATGAAGTTTAGAGGATCAAGAGAAGTCTTTGAAGAACATAAGAAGAATGATAGAATAAGAAAGAAAGAACACTTAGGGAGTTTCTGAATTGAAGAGAGTTTGAGGAGTATTTATAGTGGAAAGATTAGAGAAAAAAACAGAAGATGGAAAGCACTTGGAGCATGATTTATGGAAACATGTTGGCTGAATTTTGGGATGAAAATGCTCCTTGTTTTGTGCAAACACGTTTCCATGTTTTGTGCAAACACGTTTCCATGTTTTATGCAAACATGTTGGATGAAAATGCTCCATGTTTTATGCAAACATGTTTCCATGTTTTATGCAAACACGTTTCCATGTTTTGTGCAAAGATGTTAGTGGATATTCTTGTAATTCCATTCATAGAGTAAGGGTATCTTTGTCATTTAATAAGGCAAGGGTAGTTTGGTAATTTCCTTTACATAGCAAGGGCATTTTCGTAATTTCCACTAAGTGATGGCATCTTAAGTAATTCTTTGCATTTTTCTCTAGACATACTTAAGTAGACTATTTGTTGTGTTTCATAACATTTGTCCCGATTTTCTTGGTTTTGCTATCGCTAATTAATATTTATCTTAGTTATAAATTTGGGGATGTTACATTTCTCCCCTCCTTATTAAAAATTTTGCCCTCAAAATTTGATACTGTGGAATAGGTTCGGAAATTCTTTTGCATATCTTCCTCGAGCTCCCATGTGTGCTCTTCCATTCCATCTTGTCCTCAGGCTACTCGGACTGAGATACAGATTTGTTTCTCGGTGCTTGATGCCATGATCCACGATCCTCATCGGTGGTAATTCAAAAGTTAAGTCATCTTTTAATTGTATAGTTTACGCTCAAACACATGACTGGGGTCTGACTGATACTTTCTCAATTGGGACACATGAAAAACATTGTGTGGGTTAGACAAATTTGGAGGTAATGCAATTTGGTAGGCGGAGGGACCTACCTTTTTGAGGATTTGGAAGGGTCCTAAGAATCTAGGGCTTAGCTTTTTGACTTTCATTGCACGACCTATACCGTGGTAGGAGTAATTCGCAAGAATATGTGTTCTCCTTCTTGAAATTCGAGAGGTTTCCTTCTCTTGTCAAAGATAGCTCTTACGCTTACTCTGAGCAGTGAGGATTCTTTCCCTAATTTTCCTTATTTGTTTGGTTGTCTCTTCTACCAAATCAGGGCCCAAAATACTTTGCTCTCCTGGGTCACACCAACAAAGTGGTGATTGACACTTTCTACCATACAAAGCCTCATAAGGTGCCATCCCAATGCTAGTGTGGTAACTATTATTATATGCAAACTCAATCAATGGAAGCTGTTTGTCCCAACTTTTTGGCTGGTCTAAGACACATGCTCTTAGCATATCCTCAAGGGTTTGAATTGTTCTTTCTGATTGTCCATCGGCCGAGGGTGATAGGCAAGTGCTTAGACACAACTTTGAACCAAATGCCTTTGCAAAGCTCCCAAAATCTTGAGGTGAACCTTGGATCCCTAGCTGAGACAATGGTTTTGGGTACTCCATGCAGCCTTATTATCTCTTGGATGTATAGTCGAGCTAACTTTTCCAAAGGGTAATTTGCTCTAATGGGTAAAAAGTGAGCAGATTTGGTCAATCTATCCACAATTACCCATATGGAGTCATGTCCGGTAGGCGTTCTTGGCAATCCCATCACGAAATCCATGGATATTCCTTCCCACTTCCATTCGGGGATTTCGAGAGGTTGCAGCACTCCGGAGGGTTTTTGATGCTCTATCTTCACTTTTTGGCATACCAAACATTTTTGCACTATATTTGCTATATCTGCTTTCATCTTTGGCCACTAACATCTTTTTAGGTCATGGTACATCTTGGTTATACCGGGTGTACACTAAATTGACTCTTGTGGGCTTCTTCCAAAATGCTAGCTCTCAATCCTTCTTTGGTGTACATGATTCTCCTTGGTATCTCCACACTCCTTCCTTATCCTGGACAAACTCTTTCAACTTTCCTACTTGGACAAGGGTTAAGGTTCTAAGGAAATCCTCATCTTCCCTTTGGGCTTGAATTATTTGATTCTTAAAGCTCTGGTTACACTTAGTTGGCTTAACCGAATTTGTTCTGAAGTCCCCCTATATCCTAAGTTGAGGTTCCTAAAATCTTCTATCAGCTCATTTTCTTTCACCATGAGCCAAGCAGCATGCAAGGACTTACGACTCAAAGCGTCTGCTACCACATTTGCCTTTGCTGGGTGGTAGTTCAACCCAAAGTCATAGTCCTTGAGAAACTCCATCCAACGCCTTTGTCTCATATTGAGTTCCTTTTGGTTGAAGAGGTATTTCAGACTTTTGTGGTCAGAAAATACTTCAAACCTTACACCATAAAGATGATGTCTCCAGATTTTTAAGGCAAAGACAATAGCTGCTAGCTCTAAGTCATGGGTTGGGTAATTTACTTCATGGGGTTTGAGCTGTCTAGAGGCATAGGCTACTACATTCTTATTTTGCATCAAAACACATCCTAGTCCTCTTCCCGAGGCATCACAATACACCTCAAATTTTTCTTTTGGGTCAGGTAGGATTAGGACAGGGGTAGTGGTCAACTTCTTTTTAGTTCTTGGAAACTCTCTTCACATTCTGGGCTCCATATAAAAGCTGAATTCTTCCTTGTTAGCTTGGTGAGGGTAAGGTAATTTGGGAAAAACCTCTAATGAACCTTCGGTAGTAGCTAGCCCTAGAAAACTCCTAATCTCCTTCACAGTGGTAGGGGTTTCCCATTGTTGCACCGCTTCTATCTTACTTGGGTCTCTGCTATTCCCCATGTGACACTACATGACCTAAGAACTTAACTTCCTTCGTCCAAAATTCACACTTGGACAACTTTGCATAAAGTTTCTTGTTCCTCAACACCTCCAACACCACTCGTAAGTGTTCTTCGTGCTCTTCTTCAGTTCTAGAGTAAACTAGAATGTCATCGATGAACACTATTACAAACTTCTCCAAGTATGGTCTAAATATCCTATTCATGTAGTCCATAAACACTGCCGATGCATTGGTTAACCCAAACGACATCACATTAAACTCATAATGTCCATATCTAGTCCTAAAGGCTGTCTTTGGTATGTCCTCCTCCTTCACTCGAATCTGGTGGTATCCTGATCGCAGATCTATCTTGGAAAACACTTGGGCTCCTCTTAATTGGTCCATGAGGTCATCTATTCTAGACAAAGGGTATTTATTCTTTATGGTCACTTGGTTTAGCTGCCTATAATCCACACATAACCGCAAGCTCCCATCCTTCTTCTTGACAAATAGCACTGGAGCTCCCCATGGTGAAGCACTAGGCCTAATGAATTTCTTCTCTAGTAGCTCCTCTAATTGCTTCTTCAATTACATTAACTCGGCGGTGGCATCCTATAAGGAGCTATAGATATGGGTCAGTTCGACTCAAATCTATAGAAAACTCAATCTCCCTTTTTGGAGGAAATTCAGGTATGTCATCAGGAAAAACATCTGAGAATTCCTTTACTACAAGGATCTTTTCTAGAGCTTGCTCCACTTCCCTCTCACTTGTCATCAGGAAAACATATCCTCGCTCTTCATTCCTGCTATCCCCCACGATAATGGAATTTAGGTATAGTCGTACCTTTCTATCAAGTTTAGAAGGATTGGGTAAAGATAGTTTGGGAAGAAATACTAGTGACTTATTTGCACAATATAGTAACACACGGTTAGCCGAAAGCCAATCCATGCCCAAGATTACATCAAAACTAGACAAGGGTAGACAAACTAAATCATGATGAAAAATCCTATCAGCTACCTCAAATTCACAATTTAGGCAGGCTTGATCAGTTCTAACAGTATTTATAGTGGGTGTAGAGACAACTAAGATGATTTTTAAGTCAGATATATACAACCTCAACTTATTAGCACAATCATATGAAATGAATGAATGTGTTGCGCCAGAATCAAACAATACAATTAAGGGTTTTCCATTAATTATACACTTACCTTGAATCAGATCATCGGATTACGAGGGCATCTCAAAGATGATAGCAAACACGCGTCCCTGTGCCTTAGGCTTAAGTGTACAGGACTGATTGAGCTTTAGGCACTCTCTAGAATAGTGTCCTGTCTGTCCACACCGATAACAAACATTCTTACCAAATCTGCATTCCCCTCCATGTATCTTTCCGCAAGTGGCACAAAGGGGTCTAGTCATAGGTTCAGGGACAGCAGCCATCCTAGGTCGATTAACAGCTTGTGTCTTAGGTTGATTCATCATAGGGTGTTGGGGTTGTTTCCCTTTAAATCCACCTCCTTGGTAGGGTTTCTTGTAAGGGGGTGGGAACCCTCGGTGACCTTGTTGAGCAGACCTCTTCCTATTCTCTTCAACTCGGTGGGCAACTAGCTGGCGATTGCAACTCTCGACCACTTGGCTTTGCTCGACTAAAGATGCATAGTCGGTGACCTCGGTGGAGCCACAGATGCCAAAATGTCTGGCCTCAAACCACTCTCATATTTCATGCATTTCCAAGCCTCGTTGGGATCCCTTTGGTAGCTAGTTGAGTGTTTGATCAGTTCTTCAAACTTAGCTGTGTACTCAGCCACACTTGATTTCCTGTGTCGACAATGTAAATTCTACTTCCTTTGCCTTCTTAACCGGATCTGGAAAATATTTCTTATGGAATGTAGCATAGAAAACCTCCCACGTAATCTGTATGTCAGCACTTTCAAGCAAGCCCTTTGCACCCTTCCACCATGCGGCTGCCTCCCCTTTCAGCATATAAGTAGAGAATGCCACCTTTTGTTCATCAGAGCATTCTACCACTGAGAAAACCTTCTCCATTTCTTGAATCCATATGTCAGCTATTTTGGGGTTAGTTGTCCCTTTGAATTCTGGAGGTCCAGCCCTCTTGAATTCTGAGAATTTTCCATGTTCTTGGTTCCCAACTGATTCCTCTGACATCCTATTCATCTGCTCCATCATCACTGTTGCTTGTGCTTGCATAGCCCTAGCCATCTCCTGGAGTGCATTTGCCAGTTCATCACGATTACCTCCATCGCGTGCCCCATGTGTACGTCTGTTTGCTGCCATTAGTTCCTAGACACACCAAACAACAGTCATCGAGTTGATCAGGCTCAATACTATAGCTAAGCATGGTAGCAACTATGGCAGTATCACAAGACGATCATGCATTTCTAAATCCTATATCCCATCATACAGATAAGATTAATAGCATGATATCATAGACAGAAGCATAGTCACCCATTCCTCAGGCTTAAATAGGATGAATGCTCGATACCATAATGTAACACCCTAATAGAACCCCACTGTGCTTAAGTTCACATTTGGATTCTATTAGTTGTCACTTATGCCTTGTATTAATTTTCTTTTGAAATTAACTTAGAAAAAATAATGGAAGTTTTTTTTTCTTTAAATAAATTAATTTTTTTGAAAACTTAAGCCTGTAACGAGAAGTGAAATACATTGCGCTTTTATAGATAATAATCAAGTTACATTGCGCACTTAATTAAATAAAGCGGAATAAAAGACTAAGTGTAGAACAATTATCACATAAAGCGGAATATAATCACTTAATACATAAGTCACAACAGGGCATATATCATACTGATAAGTTATTACAAATAACAATATAAGTTCTACTATTACTAATTGTTTCTCACAAACTATAATATAACTAAAGCTCGGAATGCTCCTACTTGAACGGTTTGAAATCTTCACGTGCTACCTCCTTCCTCAGCTACGACCTCGTTGCTTTAGGTGGACACGCCTGTCTCTGGTAACGACAACGGAAAATAAACATAGGAGTGAGAAATACATGATTTCTCGAGGAGTTCCTACTTGTACTAAAAGTGTCATCGTTGTCGTCCCAGTCACTTCGGGTTTATTATAAAAAGGTGAACAGGTAAGGATTCAATTATCAAACTTTCACAAACGTGATTAGTCAAGTGCAGTTACTTTTAAACTAATCTTGAACATTAGCGAAATATTCATTCAAGATTTCATCAAGCATACATATAAGCATATCATGTAAAACCACTAATAAGCAGTAATCATTTAGGAGCTGCATGCATTTCATGATTACTCATCCTCAACATTCACTTGTTTAGTGATCATCATCTTTCATTTATTTCTTCAACATATTTCTTAATTACTCACGGGATGAATGCATCAATGCCTTAGACCACCCTAAAAGGGTAATGAGCTCATACCGTGGCCGTCGCCACAACCTTTTTGGTTTCCTTTCCGTTGCCGTGATCTCAACGGTTTAGGGGGTTAAGCCGTGAGTTTAGCTCAAGTCCACTTTTCCAGACTTTCATTGCTACTTTTTCAAACTTTACTTTTATTATTTCTTTTGAAAATGAATGTATGCATATTATCATGTAATCACAATAAATCCTGGGCAATCAATCATTCATCGTTATCATTTCATAATTCATCACCATACATTCACATTACTATAAATCACTTCATAAAACATGGACAATATCATGTAAATCTCATAGTAAACACTTTCATAGATGATTCATATTAAACAACCAAAGTTATCAAGTTGAGTTCCTAGTGTTCGTAAAAGGTAATGGATGTCTTAGTATTATCTTTTTCTTTTAATGTTCTTTGTACTCTTAGCATTCCATTAATACATTAATGCACTTCAAAATATTATTATAGGTTCTTTATATATTTTTATTATGACTTTCATATAACTCTTGAAGATTATTATTCTACTTAAATTCTTAAAAATTCTCTCTTTACAAGACTTGATTCTTTTATTTATAGTTTTGACATCTTTTAGAAGAAAGTTTATAATTCTCTGTATACTTGTTATCTCAGCTTAGTAAAGGTAGTTCCAAATTCCTAACTCATCAAATTTTAGCATTTACATCTTTGGAATAGTGTAAATCAACTGTAAACCATGCATAGGAGGGTTCCCAGGAAAGAGAGGTGGGTCACAATGGACATGCTTAAATACCAAGTCTTTCCTTAGCCAGAACCTTTCCAAACTGCACTTTCACAGTACACTATCCCGAAATTTATTTCTCATTCTGTATTTACGTGGTACAAAGCTTTATACATAACATACATGGGTGTATTCCTATATGTGTTAGCTCTTCAACAAAGTTGAAATCAGTCCATTTGCATTTTTCTAGAGTGAGTTACATCTATTTTACTACTACAAGGTCAGATTTAAAGTTTCAGTCTTAGGCTCTACTTTAAAAATTTATATCTTGAGCTAGAAAACTCCGTTTTGGGTGATTCTTTTTGGAGAGTGTTCTATAATGAGTCTAGTTTATAGTAAAATTATTTTAATTTCGAGATACTTGATATTTTATGAACAGTAGCTTTCGAAGTACCTGCTGCCAGAAACAACTAGAAATTCCAGCACCTACCATTTTCATGTCTCAAGTTACCTTTATTAAATCAGGTTTCACATGCAATCTTTTCAAGTTATATTTGAGTTTGATAACATCATAAGGGTACTCATAACAAAATAGAACATGTCATATTTCTAAAAATATATTTTTCAAATAATCATTTAAAACTTTTGACAATAACTCAAACTTGAGGCATTCTATCAAGGTTAGAAGCCAACAATGCTTGAACAATTAAAGATGAAGCTCCTACCTCTTGTGTAGGGTCTAAAAAGGGTCCTTCTCTTCTTCCTTAAGCTTTGAACAAGAGTCTTTGGAGTGGATGACCCTCCTTGAATCTTGGCTCTAGAACTTGAATGCTTAAGAAAATATTTCTCACTAGAGTTAAAGATTGTAACTCTTGTGAGGGCTAGTGAAAGTTTGGACTTAGGATTTAAGTGTTTGGATGAAGTTTAGAGGATCAAGAGAAGTCTTTGAAGAACATAAGAAGAATGATAGAATAAGAAAGAAAGAACACTTAGGGAGTTTCTGAATTGAAGAGAGTTTGAGGAGTATTTATAGTGGAAAGATTAGAGAAAAAACAGAAGATGGAAAGCACTTGGAGCATGATTTATGGAAACATGTTGGCTGAATTTTGGGATGAAAATGCTCCTTGTTTTGTGCAAACACGTTTCCATGTTTTGTGCAAACACGTTTCCATGTTTTATGCAAACATGTTGGATGAAAATGCTCCATGTTTTATGCAAACATGTTTCCATGTTTTATGCAAACACGTTTCCATGTTTTGTGCAAAGATGTTAGTGGATATTCTTGTAATTCCATTCATAGAGTAAGGGTATCTTTGTCATTTAATAAGGCAAGGGTAGTTTGGTAATTTCCTTTACATAGCAAGGGCATTTTCGTAATTTCCACTAAGTGATGGCATTTTCGTAATTCTTTGCATTTTTCTCTAGACATACTTAAGTAGACTATTTGTTGTGTTTCATAACATTTGTCCCGATTTTCTTGGTTTTGCTATCGCTAATTAATATTTATCTTAGTTATAAATTTGGGGATGTTACAGGTGGTGTGGTGGTTTGAGGTAGTTTATGGTGCTTTGTGGTGGTGGAAGGAGTTTCTAAGTGGTGGAAAAGAACTTGAGGTTGAGACAAAGTAAGAAAGCTTTTTTGGTCACAAACTCAAACAAAAAAGCAAATGGTAAAACTGTGGGATTTCTTTACACTTTGCTATATATATCATGGGTTAAATTTTGAAATGTGGAGATGAAATATGGGGGGAAAGTGCACGAAATTTTGGAGTCTTTGGGGAAGGAAAATATCTCCTCAAAGTGGTCATTCAAGACATGGAAGAAAGCATGGTAAGCATGGTCAAAAGTATGGGCTAAGTTATGGCTCAAAGTAAGGTAATTTCTCTTTGTTTGAGGTTGAAATAAATCATCTAGAAGGCAAGGAGGGCTGGCTGAATTTGAGCCACAAAAATGAGAGAAAAAGTCTTCTAGAAGTGGTCATATGAAGCATGGATGAAAGCATGGTGTTTGTATGACAAAGTATGGTTTATGGTGAGGTGGAAGCATGGTTCTTTGAGTGCAAAAATTCACACATGTGCTGGAAATGAGGGGTATGGGTTTTCGGCCAGATTTGTACAGCCAAGGGGGAGAGATTTTGTTTATGTAATTGGGTGTTAATGATAGGTTTAAGTGTAGATTAGTTTAGGTACAAGGTTAGGAATCATTAAGCATAAGTTTAGGTAACTAAGAATGAGGTTTAGGAATATTTATGACAAGATTAGGAGTGCTCATACATCATTAGAGAATTTAAAATTTATTTGTGAATAAACAATTGAAAACACAATTCCATGATTTAAGGAATTGGAGAGAGAATTTACTATTTAAGATTCCATGACTAGGAAATCTTGAATTTAAAATAAGATTTGAGTTGAAATTAAGCATTATTAAGTTCTAATAAACTTTAATAAATTATTTTGACTCAAGATTAATTATGGAAATTAATTAATCTTCGATTAGAGCCTAATATTGCTTAGGTTTGCTTAATCACGCGATTAAGCTTAAAAACACAAAACTAGGGGCAAAATCGTAATTTTGCACTAATTTTGCCTGGGACCTTCGGTGTAACACCCTAAATCTTAACCCAAGACTACTAGTATGTCCTTAGGTTAATTTTTAGAATATTACCTCTTGGTCTCATCCTTTGGAAAATACTTAGCGAAATCTGGGTAAAATTTTTCTTTTTAAAATCAAAGTGAGAGCCACTTGAAAACTTTAAGGGGCAACATAGCGAAACATATAAGCAAAGCATAAGAAACACATCATGTCATGGAAGCATCAACTGAAACATAGATATATATATATATATATAACGTGCCTACCCAAAGAGGCAGGACTATTTGATACATCATGAAGCAAAATACAACTGAAATGCAATACAAGGAAATCATAAAAAGCGAATACAAAAGAAACTACCCCCATACCCATGTGCACCTAAAGGAGACAACCTCATATACAAAAGAAGGTTTGACCTCTACTATGTGGCGTGTGTGTGCACTAGCTACTACCCCTCCTATGACTACTCCTGCGGGTCCGAGTACTGTGGGGTCGAGTCGATCCACTGGCGAATCTCGGCGGGAGTGGTCGAGTGCATCATCGGGGCATGTCCACCGCGGCGAGGGCGCATAGATGGCCGTCGAGCCAACCTCGGCTGGACCACCGTCTCCTCACTCCCAGCCCTCATCGGTGGAGGAGTGGGACCGAGCTCCAGCTGTACATGTGGGATGGCGGGTCCTCGGATGGGTCCGACTCCGAGTACTCGGGACGCGGTACATACTCGGGGTACTCGCGTACAGCTGACGTCTCGGGCTCCATGCGGAGGATCTGCTCATCGCGTGGCCTCGCTCGCTCAAAAATCCCGTTATGACGGTAAGGAGCAGTCGGGGTGAAGCGGTAGCTTTCGGGGGGTGCGCGAAGGGTCGTCCCATGAACATGAATACTCTGACAGTGCAGCGACCCTCAAAATGATATGACCCGAGTGCCGGGTTATGGTGCAGCTCCCATACCGGGGTGTCGATGAAGAGTACAAACGTCGCCATCTGAAGATATGACGGAAGAAGAGAGAGGGAATGAGAATCTTTAAAAGAATTCTCGAGGGTTATCCCTACCTAGGTGTCATCGTCACATCCTCAGGAACCTTGGGTTTATTTCTAAAAGGTGTGCGTGCATATAAATTCCTTTTAAGTTGGTTTTCCAAAGAGGTATTTTATCCAAGGTCCATCATATTTTATAATGCGTCTTTATAACTTAAGCAGAAATATACTAATGATATGAATGCATCATAAGGTAAACCAAACAATAGAATAACTAGGAAACATTATAACATTGGCATAAGTATAGTTTATGTGACATTGTTAACTTTAACTTTCATCTCATGGGGCCGCCCTAAAACTTCTCTAGGTTATGAGCTCATACCTTAACTAGTCGTCACTAGCTCTTACTTATCCTATGATAAGCGTAACATAATCCCGACTTAAAGTACGGGCTAGGGGCAATTTAAGGATCTCCTTTCTAGGATCATTTCCTCTTTGAAACGCTTTGCTAGCCACGTGGGCCTCGCAATTTGTCCGCTTTGGCAGGCTGCATCTACACATACCCTCACGGATTTGTCTCCTCCTGGGGGTGCTCGGCCGAACCGGTGTCACCCAGGAGAAGCGCGTCTCAGTGTTGTGTCACATTTATATTTTCATAAGTATTACATCACAATTACCTCATCATTTATCATATTCATTTTTATCATGCATTCTCATGTAGCTTTTTCATAACATATATATCATCACATGAAACTTTCTCATAACATTCGTCACATAAAACTTTCACACAAACATCATCACATAGTCATATTTAACAATCATCCAGAGGCTCATAGGCATGTTATGTTATATCTCATAGTGCTTTAAACTTCGATTATTATGAGTCTTAAACTTGCAAATTATTCTTAACTTCTTTATACGCCTATAGTTTGACAATTAATGAGTTATAAAAATTTTATGCTCAAGAACTAATCCAAATAGCACTAAGTAGAATTTGGACAGCTTTATGTTTATGTGATTACGGAGTTCTAGAAATTACGGTTTAGATCTTTATCTCACATTCTAAGTTATTGATCATCAACACCTAGTCTCTTGGGAACCTATAAGGTTATAACTAAGTATTTCTCACCTTACCCTATGGTCAAGAACATCTCTAAACCTCAAGAGTGCAGAAATCAAAATACTAACTTTACGGGTACCTAGAAGTCACAATAATGACCCTTTCTAAGTCCGGTTTGCTCCTAAGGTTTCAAGATTAAGTCCTAAACCAATTATGAGTCATTCCTACACATATAAACTAATTTAAAGCCATGGTTATTGAATCTAAACCTTGCTGGACAGAATCCAGAAAAATAAATCTTTAAGGGATCTAAAACTCTCAAATTAATTCTTTTCTAGTTCCTAACTTGTCCTATCTTTCACATATGAGTCTTAACATAATTATTACCCAAACATAAGCATATTAACATCATTAACACAGCTCATGCAGTGGCCAAACATAGCAAGGCAGAACAAAACAGAAACTCCATTTAAAGGCATTGAATCATAGTTTCTAAAGCACATAAAATACTAGTTTCTCTTGGAACCTTATTAAAACCTTCAAAACTCTTTTATGAACACTTTTATCATCTAAACTCATGAAAATACTTAATAGGGCAGTGGCTATATTATTTTCATCTCAAGAGGTCCTAAATTCATAACACTTGGTTCTACACATTCCTTATACTCATATAAGTTTAGAAAAAGTATAAAACATAGTTTTCAATACTTGAAGACATTAAGGCCTCATAGGGCGAAATATGGACCATAGGAAATAAATGTTTTAGACCTTTGTTTGAGATATCATTGGGCAAGTCTTTGAGCTCTAGAATCATTAAAGTGATGACATAAAAATAAACATGCTCATGCACTTATTTTAGTTATTGCTAGAAAGTAAAGTGAGAGCATAAAATAAACATGTGGTGCAATATATTATTATCTTTGATATTTAGGTGAGGGCTTGCAATATAAATATGATAATGCAAGGCTTGAAACATAAACATGATAATGCAAGTTTATTCATTATCTTGGGATTTAGTGATAGCAAGGAAATAAACATGATATGCATAGCTTAAAGTAAACATGATGCAAGTTTCATTTTTATGTTTAACTAGAGCTCATATAAGACTTTAACAAGATAATAACCCTATACCATATCTCAAAGATCACAACACAAGAATCGAAAATCATATAAAAGAGAAATAAGGTGAAACTACATCAAGTTCTTTATTAAGTACCCAAAACCCCTATCTAGAGACAAATCTCTAGAACGTGCCGGCCAACTTTAAGGTTGACAAGGGTAGGCTTGGGCTTTTAGAAATCCTTAGATTAATTTTCTTAAGTTGGAAAACCATGTGAGCTAGATAACATATAGATGAAGTTGTAAGAAAAGGAAAACTCAAGCTTTAGAGGTTTCTTTGAGATGAACACAATGTCATCATCTAGAAACTCTCATCATCAAGCTATCATGCTCAAATCAAGGCCTCATGGCCGAAAATGAAAGGAAAGGAAAAACAAAGGGAAGTTCAAAAGAATCCAAGAGAAAACTAGAGAAAAACACTTTCTTGAGCAAAATAAAGTTTGAAAACAAATCCCTACCTTTTGATGAAGATAAAAGCTTGAACTTGAAGATGGAAATGAGATGAGCAACACCTCCTAGGATGGTGATGATGATTCGGCCTTGATGAGAGAAAAAGAAAGAAAATGTGTTTCAAGTGGAGTTGTGTTTGAGGTGTGGTGTTTGAGAGGTTTGATGATGGTTCAAGGTTTTGGGGTGGTGTTTGATGGTTGAGAGGTGATGATGAGATGAAGAGATGAAGAAGATAAAGATGAAAAGAAAGGAAGAACACTCTTGGAACTTTGAGAGAAAAAGGAAAAACTAGCAAGACAACTCTAAAACTCTAAACTTTGCAAATGCTTCAAAGTGTAACAAGGCTAACACAAGCATCCTATTTATAGAAAATCAAAACCATGGAGGAGTGAATGGGGAGGGCTTTGGCCGTAGCTCTTGAGGGAGGAAGGAAGAGAAAATATCTCTTACACAAGGTCATTCAAGCATGGTTTGAAGTATGGAAGCTATGCTACAAAGTATGGCTTGATGTGAGTTAATTTCCTATCACATTTTTATGAATTTAGGCTTCTAGAAATAATGTATGGCTGGAACTTTTCCAGCCACAATTAAATGGGAGAAATGGGTTGTTTTAATTATTTATTCATGTGGAAATTCAAGCTTGATTGAAAGTTATGACAAGGTATAGTGTATGTGACTTGGGTTTCATACCCTAAACTTTCATCTCATGGGGCCGCCCTAAAACTTCTCTAGGTTATGAGCTCATACCTTAACTAGTCGTCACTAGCTCTTACTTATCCTATGATAAGCGTAACATAATCCCGACTTAAAGTACGGGCTAGGGGGCAATTTAAGGATCTCCTTTCTAGGATCATTTCCTCTTTGAAACGCTTTGCTAGCCACGTGGGCCTCGCAATTTGTCCGCTTTGGCAGGCTGCATCTACACATACCCTCACGGATTTGTCTCCTCCTGGGGGTGCTCGGCCGAACCGGTGTCACCCAGGAGAAGCGCGTCTCAGTGTTGTGTCACATTTATATTTTCATAAGTATTACATCACAATTACCTCATCATTTATCATATTCATTTTTATCATGCATTCTCATGTAGCTTTTTCATAACATATATATCATCACATGAAACTTTCTCATAACATTCGTCACATAAAACTTTCACACAAACATCATCACATAGTCATATTTAACAATCATCCAGAGGCTCATAGGCATGTTATGTTATATCTCATAGTGCTTTAAACTTCGATTATTATGAGTCTTAAACTTGCAAATTATTCTTAACTTCTTTATACGCCTATAGTTTGACAATTAATGAGTTATAAAAATTTTATGCTCAAGAACTAATCCAAATAGCACTAAGTAGAATTTGGACAGCTTTATGTTTATGTGATTACGGAGTTCTAGAAATTACGGTTTAGATCTTTATCTCACATTCTAAGTTATTGATCATCAACACCTAGTCTCTTGGGAACCTATAAGGTTATAACTAAGTATTTCTCACCTTACCCTATGGTCAAGAACATCTCTAAACCTCAAGAGTGCAGAAATCAAAATACTAACTTTACGGGTACCTAGAAGTCACAATAATGACCCTTTCTAAGTCCGGTTTGCTCCTAAGGTTTCAAGATTAAGTCCTAAACCAATTATGAGTCATTCCTACACATATAAACTAATTTAAAGCCATGGTTATTGAATCTAAACCTTGCTGGACAGAATCCAGAAAAATAAATCTTTAAGGGATCTAAAACTCTCAAATTAATTCTTTTCTAGTTCCTAACTTGTCCTATCTTTCACATATGAGTCTTAACATAATTATTACCCAAACATAAGCATATTAACATCATTAACACAGCTCATGCAGTGGCCAAACATAGCAAGGCAGAACCGAAACAGAAACTCCATTTAAAGGCATTGAATCATAGTTTCTAAAGCACATAAAATACTAGTTTCTCTTGGAACCTTATTAAAACCTTCAAAACTCTTTTATGAACACTTTTATCATCTAAACTCATGAAAATACTTAATAGGGCAGTGGCTATATTATTTTCATCTCAAGAGGTCCTAAATTCATAACACTTGGTTCTACACATTCCTTATACTCATATAAGTTTAGAAAAAGTATAAAACATAGTTTTCAATACTTGAAGACATTAAGGCCTCATAGGGCCGAAATATGGACCATAGGAAATAAATGTTTTAGACCTTTGTTTGAGATATCATTGGGCAAGTCTTTGAGCTCTAGAATCATTAAAGTGATGACATAAAAATAAACATGCTCATGCACTTATTTTAGTTATTGCTAGAAAGTAAAGTGAGAGCATAAAATAAACATGTGGTGCAATATATTATTATCTTTGATATTTAGGTGAGGGCTTGCAATATAAATATGATAATGCAAGGCTTGAAACATAAACATGATAATGCAAGTTTATTCATTATCTTGGGATTTAGTGATAGCAAGGAAATAAACATGATATGCATAGCTTAAAGTAAACATGATGCAAGTTTCATTTTTATGTTTAACTAGAGCTCATATAAGACTTTAACAAGATAATAACCCTATACCATATCTCAAAGATCACAACACAAGAATCGAAAATCATATAAAAGAGAAATAAGGTGAAACTACATCAAGTTCTTTATTAAGTACCCAAAACCCCTATCTAGAGACAAATCTCTAGAACGTGCCGGCCAACTTTAAGGTTGACAAGGGTAGGCTTGGGCTTTTAGAAATCCTTAGATTAATTTTCTTAAGTTGGAAAACCATGTGAGCTAGATAACATATAGATGAAGTTGTAAGAAAAGGAAAACTCAAGCTTTAGAGGTTTCTTTGAGATGAACACAATGTCATCATCTAGAAACTCTCATCATCAAGCTATCATGCTCAAATCAAGGCCTCATGGCCGAAAATGAAAGGAAAGGAAAAACAAAGGGAAGTTCAAAAGAATCCAAGAGAAAACTAGAGAAAAACACTTTCTTGAGCAAAATAAAGTTTGAAAACAAATCCCTACCTTTTGATGAAGATAAAAGCTTGAACTTGAAGATGGAAATGAGATGAGCAACACCTCCTAGGATGGTGATGATGATTCGGCCTTGATGAGAGAAAAAGAAAGAAAATGTGTTTCAAGTGGAGTTGTGTTTGAGGTGTGGTGTTTGAGAGGTTTGATGATGGTTCAAGGTTTTGGGGTGGTGTTTGATGGTTGAGAGGTGATGATGAGATGAAGAGATGAAGAAGATAAAGATGAAAAGAAAGGAAGAACACTCTTGGAACTTTGAGAGAAAAAGGAAAAACTAGCAAGACAACTCTAAAACTCTAAACTTTGCAAATGCTTCAAAGTGTAACAAGGCTAACACAAGCATCCTATTTATAGAAAATCAAAACCATGGAGGAGTGAATGGGGAGGGCTTTGGCCGTAGCTCTTGAGGGAGGAAGGAAGAGAAAATATCTCTTACACAAGGTCATTCAAGCATGGTTTGAAGTATGGAAGCTATGCTACAAAGTATGGCTTGATGTGAGTTAATTTCCTATCACATTTTTATGAATTTAGGCTTCTAGAAATAATGTATGGCTGGAACTTTTCCAGCCACAATTAAATGGGAGAAATGGGTTGTTTTAATTATTTATTCATGTGGAAATTCAAGCTTGATTGAAAGTTATGACAAGGTATAGTGTATGTGACTTGAGGTATGGCCTTGGAGTGTTGAAAAATTGAACATGTGATGCATAATGGGGAGTGAGGCTTGACCAGCTTGGGGCAGCAGAATGGGAGGATGGTTTGACCATTTAATTGTGTGTTAATGGTAGGTTTAGATGTGTATTAGCTTAGGTACAAGGTTAGGAATGATTAAGCTTAAGTTTAGGTAACTAAGAATGTGATTTAGGAGTTTATGACAAGTTTAGGAGTGCTCATACATCATTAAAGAATTTAAAACTCATTTATGAATAAACAATGTGTAACACAATTCCATGATTTAAGGAATTGGAAAGAGAAAACACTATTCAAGATTCTATGACTAGGTGTCATAAAATTAAAATATGATTTTAGGTTGTAATTAAGTACTTTTTGGTTCTAATCAACTTTAATAAATTATTTTGACTCTAGATTAATTAAGGAAATTAATTAACCTTCGATTAGAGCCTAATATTGCTTAGGTTTGCTTAATCGTGTGATTAAGCGTAAAAATACGAAACTAGGGGCAAAACCGTAATTTTGCACTAATTTTGCCCGGGACTTCAAAAATTAAAACTGAGGTCATAGAATACATAAAAACGCCTTTTAAAACCATCTGGAGAAGTTTCGGGTTCATCCGGCACTTGCAAACGGGTAAAACACCACAGGGGCGTATTGGTCATTTTGACTAAAACTTCAAAACGAGATTTTCGATCCCGGGAAGGTACATAAGTTTTCTAATCCCCTTCCAACATTGAGTTTGCCCTTCGAGTACTGCCGCACTGGCTTTCCTCGAATTCCGGGCTGAAAATGACCTCAGGGGCATTTTGGTCATTTTCACTCTAACAGAAAATCGGGGCGTTACATTCGGGACTAAAACAGAAGTCACAGAATACATAAAAATGTCTTTTAAAATGATCGGGAGAAGTTTTGGGTTCATCCGGCACTTGCAAACGGGTAAAACACCGCAGGGGCGGTTTGGTCATTTTGACCCGAAAACTCGAAAAACGAGATTCTCGATCCCGGAAAGGTACACAAGTCAACTAATCCCCTTCCAACATTGAGTTTACCCCTTGAGGATTGCCAGGTCGGCTATCCTCGAGTTTCGGGCTGAAATTGACCTCAGGGGCATTTTGGTCATTTTCATTCTAGCAGAAAAATCGGGGCGTTACAGCTGGGACGATGGTGATGACATGATGATTGTGTATTTGGGGAAACACCCTACTGAGAATTTTAGAATTCTCACCCCCTATTTGTTTGTTTCTATTCGTCTCTAGGTTGATTCCAGAGATAGGGATGCCGCTATAAGAAGAACTAAATTGAAATTTCTGTACTTTAGTAGTGGATACTCGTAGCTATTGTTCTTAGTTATATATATGTGTCTGTAAACATAGTAAAGAACATATGTGTACTAAAGCTCACAGAAGAGCTTCCTTTTGTACTTGACTTATATTAAATAAATACTTTGTTTCTTTGCAATATATTTTGATAGAACCACAACTTAGTTACTACATGATTTGACCGATTCTTGCTAGATATTTAAGGAAGGTCTGCTAAATGATAAGTAACAACTCTTGAGTATAATGTCATGACTTAAGGATAACGTTGTACTTGGGAGGATGTTACAATGCGTCGTTATCAAATTCATACTTTAGAGATCTACTTTCTGAAACAACTAACCACAATTCCGTTGCACTTCAAGCTTAATGCTTGATAGTATTTTTGTTAAATGGTTTGGAATTCAAAAAGGAGAAAAGCACAATTCAACCCTTACTTCTTGTGCGCTCTCTTACCAACATGTTTAACTTGATCAAATATAGTTGTCAATAGTTTCTGAGAACCTTCAAAAACTTGTGTTCATATGTTTTCAATACAACTAAGAATAACTTGTAAGCCTTAGAACCTTGCTAGTGTGTTGCACTTATATGACAAACAATGTGTTATTTTTTTATTCATAAGTGCATCAGTGAGCAAAATTGCCTAAAGAGCATAAACATTTGTTTGTTTTAGAGAAAAACTTTTAAAAGTATTTTATGCTCTGATACTCATGAAAATAGTTTCTCAAGCTCATAAAAATAAGCTCGCTTGTGCTTTACTTTGATAAAATTGGGTTTGATCCCCAATAAGCTTCAGAATCCTTGAATTGTAAAATGCTGATATCATTTATGTCAAGGTTTTTTTTTAGCATCAGAAACTACATTTGTATCAGGAGTGTTTTCTCATGATAGGCTTTGTTTTTATTTTCGTACATATTTGAGCATCAGTTTTAAAATGGGCTTAGGAAAAGAATGTGCTGAATAGGAATATTAATCAAGAAGAAATATCACAAGTATTACTTGTTTTTTATTCAAGCACATTAAATTTTAGAAAGTCTCTTTATAATGAAAAGTTTGGCTGTAGGTGCAAAAGGACTTAAATGATAACATCTGCTTTAGTATCTTTATGATACATCTCAAGAAGCACTCTGACTTAATTTTGAAAGTATCATAAAAACCAAACAGCTCTGATTTGAGTTACTTAAGGCTTTAAAACGTCTTTGAACATATCCAATCATGCATTAAGAAAAGGACTTCCTAAAATTTAAAGTCTGTGATGTTTTGAAAGAACATGTGCTTATCAAGATATATTCTGTTATATTTCTTTCAACATCTCTTCAAAAGATTTTCTTCAAATTGGTCAATTATAATAAAAAGGAGGGAGATTGTAAGCTCCATAACCTTTTAGAAAGTATAAAGTGTAACACCCTAAAATTTATATAAAAATTAATTTGAGCTTTTCTAGTCATAATTTCAAAAATCCGACAGACATAGAAATGATGAGGACGAACCAACAGATCTATAAAAAAAAATGTGAATAGTAACTTGCGGGCTCTGTAGGTCCGTCGGGATAGCCGAAACCTTAGAATTAAGGCTCGGAGATGCCCGAAAGTGAGAAATTATAGGATTAAGGTTATGAATGGTTAGGAATAAATATTTTATACCTATAATTAATTTTCAGGCAATAGTTGATTACCTAGGTACATTGTTTTACCTGTTTGATAGAATTTCGATGTGCGATTTTTAACACTGTAAAAGCTACTTGGTGGCCAAGTTAAAGTGAGCCAATTATCTTGAGCCAAATAGATGGCCAATATTCATTCTTTGACTAAGAAACCAAATCCTAGCCATCCATTTTTCTTTCTTAGGTCAAAGATAATTTAATTAGGGTTAAATGCATTTTACCGCCCTGAACCTTAGGTGATGTGCAATTTACCCCCTGACTTTTCAAAATGCGCAACGCGACCCCTTGAACTTTTCAAATTGTGCAAAAAACCCCCTATTGTTCAAAATGTACAAAAAACCCCCCTGAACTTTTCAAATTGTGCAAAAAACCCCGGTGTCAGGTTGAACACACTAAAAAAGTCAGGGGGTTAATTGCACTATTATTTACGAACAAGGTGTCGGGTTGCATAAATTAGAAACGTCAGGGGGGCTAAGTGCACATAATCTTATCTTTATAGTTGGCAAACTTATACTAAGGGATGTTTTGCACAGTTTTGAAAGTTCAGGGGGTCACGATGCACATTTTGAAAAGTCAGGGGGTAAATTGCACATGACCTAATGTTCAGGGGGGTAAAATGCATTCACCCATTTAATTATACAATATAATACTCATTCTTTTATATATGAGATAAACACAAGTCAAGCTTCCTCAAGAAGGCTAAAAATTCGTCCAGGTACAAGGAGAACCAGGTTCCTCCATGTCCAAGAGCTCAAACCCTCATTCTTGCTTTCAAATCCCCAAAACCTAAGCTCAAAGTCACTAAAACGCTAAGATTGCTTCACAAACCTTGTTCTACTCTCCATAATCTACAAAACCAATCGATTAGAATTTTGAATCATCTCTATTCTCAACTTTGAGATATCATACCCCACTAATAAGGAGGGGATTAGGTGCTGTTTGGAAGGCTTGAAGTGAGGAAAAACCATTCTTAGAAGTACTTTTGGAGTTAGAAGTCTCAAGCATCACAAGTAGGGCTTTATTCATCCACTTTTCTTTCAAATTTTGGTCTGAGATTTTCTGAATGATTGAGTCTGAAATTTTTGGATTTATTTGATGATTATACATGAATATTAATGTATTAATTTTGGTAGCGTTTGGATGATGTTAGGAAACCCATTTTGCCAAAACAAGTTTTGAATCATGTGCTGGAATTCTTGGATTTGTATTGATAGGTTGTGGTTCATGAATTTTATGATGTATTTGTAGATGTTTTTATGAGCTAGAAAAATTATATGTTGAAGCTAACACCTAAGCCAACTTCATGATTTTTCTTGGATCTCAAAAATGACTTTTACTATTTTCTAAAAATGTGAAACTGAGACTGTTGCTGAGTTCTCTAGACAGCCAATTCTGAAACATTGAGCTTTGGTAATTTTGTTACCATATTAAATGATTTATTTTCCTTTAAAATTTTTACAGGAGGTTGAATACATATTGAAGTTGAACCTTAAATTTTTGTATGAAGTTTTGAGCTCATACAATAGGGTGGAAAATTTGATATTTCTGGCTATTGACTGAAATTAAGTAATTCTGACCTCCAAATTTGTGAAATTTTATAAATATAGTTAGGGAACTTGTTTTGCTTTGAAACTTTTATAGGATATTGGGGATACATTGAGGTGTCATGGAGAATTTTTGTGGACATGAAATTGATGGTTTCATATGAGAAATAATTTTTGTTACTTGAGTGAGAAATCTATCAATGTGCTGGAATTAAGCTAAATTCTTGATTTGGAAGTAAAATGTCCTTTAATGCAACTATGATGAATATAAATGCATGCTATGTACTTTAAAGTTTGGTTTATGAGAAATGAATGAGAATCACATGTGATTGATTTTTATATGTGATTAAAGCATGCACTAGTAAAGAGAAAGGTGATAAATGAATAATATATATGTTTGAAGCATTATGAAATTCAAAAATTTATGCTAATGCATGTCTGTATATGTGAGCTTGAAGATGATATATATGCTATGTAAAGAAGGAAAAGTCCCCTTTAGTGTGTAAAGTTCCCCTTTAGATTATAAAGGGCACGAGAAAATCCCCTTTAATGTGTAAAGGGCACGGGCAAGTCCCCTCTAGTGAGTAAACGGCACAGAAAAGTCCCCTTTATTAGGTCAAGGGCATGAAAAGACAGGGATAATATTTCTAAGATTCTTTTTGATGTACTGAGAGTACGTAAAGTTGTAAATAAAGCACTATAATGTTAAGTAGTAGGCTATGTGTATATCAAGTGATTGAATAATAAAAGAGACCCACTTCGAAAGTATGATTTAGAACTTTAAAAATGAACCATTGATCTAGGTTGTATGCTCACAGTTTCTTAATAAATCGAAGTGGCTGGGACGATAATGATGACATTAATTTCAGTGCATGTTTTGGGGAATGCCCTACTGAGAATTATGTAATCCTCACCCCTATTTGTTTTTGTGTTCCCGTGTCGTCTCCAGGTTGAACCAAAGAACTATGGGATGCTACACCAAAAGAGGTCAGATTGGCAGTAGTCGGGTGTTTGAGATTGTATTAGATGTATATGTAGATGTGTAAACTTAACAGAGAACATATGTGTATTAGAGCTCATAGAAGAGCTTCCCTATATAATCAACTTTATATTAAATAAATGTTTTGTATCTTACTATATATGTTGATCAAATTACGCTAGTTAGTACACGAACCCATCGAATTTGCTATAGTTATTTAAGAAAGGTCCGCTAATTAAAAAGTAACAACTCTCGAGTACAATGTCATGACTTAAGGATAATGTTGTACTTGGGAGGGTGTTACATAAAGAGCTATATGGTTTTGAATGACAACAAAGCAAATTTAAAGAAAATATTTTAAAGAACGACTAATGTCTACCTTGAGTTTCTTGAATAAGCTTAGTAGGTATTTTCGAAATGCATCAAGGAAGGAAGCAAATTAATTCAAGAACAAGAAACTAAGGCAAAGGCCTTTAGAAAGTGGCACGAGACATCAGAAAGTTCGCTGAGAATGAAAAAGTCATACAAAATCTAAAAGCAATGTGTTACTCAATCTTCAATCATCATATTTGTAAATCATTCATCATCATAAAGCCAAGACTGAAGATCAGAAGACCAAATAATCATCAAAGAACTGATAGCGAATGTTAGGAAACTCACTTCAATGTGGAGCATTGAATGCTATAGGAAAAGGAGGGAAATTTGAATTTCAAATTTTAAATCTCAAGTCAAACCCAATTTCAAAACTGGTATGTCATCTCTTTTGCCTATTTGGTCAACTATCCTAGCTTCTAGAAGGAGGCGTTTAGAAACCATGATCAAAAAGTGAAAAAGAAGTTTTTGAAGGACATCATAAACCTTTATTATATAACAACTTTTGCAACCGATATGACAGATTGTCAGCCTACTCTTCTAGAATAACTTTCCAAGACACAAACGAATGATCTACATGTGTAACTTGGAGATCTGATCAAAGGTTGAAGGAAGACCACTATAAATGGAGATGTTGTGCTCAAAAGTTGATGAGAAGATTAAAGACGTAAGGGTGGAAACTCTAGAAAAATCCTTTTACACTTCTTGTAAGATTTAACTTATCATGTAAATCAGTTTCCTTAAAGTGTAAAAATCTTATTCCTAGTTCTTTAACATTTGCATACTCTTTTCTAGAAAAGATGCTTGGAAGGAGTCACTCAAGTGTCCTAAGTCTATTTAATTAAATATTTGTAAGGAGACTTGAGTATAGATTAGTTTGAGTGGCAACCCAAACACATAACCTTTGTACCCTTGATCCAATAGTGACAAGTGAGACATAGCTTTGAAAGGCCAAGGTAAAACTACTTGCAACATGATAGTAGAAGCATTCTACTCATCATGATTCAGCTTGGGGAAGCTGGGAAAAACTGCTTACAACATGGTGGTAGAGGCATTCTACTCATCATGGTTTAGCTTGGAGAGGCTGGGCTAGCAACGTGGCTGTAGGGGTTGTCTACTAGTCACGGTTTAGCTTGGAGAGTCTGGGAAAAACTACTCAACTTGTGCCAGTAGCAGTTGTCTATTGTTCACTGGGAAGAGCTTGGGAAGGCTACTATAAAGACTATCCAGTTTTCTTTCTCAGGTTGAGAGAGATGTTTAGTGGAATCTCAACATGTGTTGAGTACTGGATGTAGGCAAGTTTGGCCGAACCAGTATAAAAATACTTGTGTCATATTTTCTTCTCCCTAATCTCTTTTATTTTTACTGCTTCGTTTTATTATTTCTCATATGCTGGAAACATATTTAATTTGGTAATTTATAATGTTATTCTTCAGAAATCTACTTTCTGAAACAACTAACAATAGTTCCACTACACGTCAAGCTTAATGCTTGATAGTATTTTCATTAAACATTTCAGATTGAAGAAAGACTCAAAGCATGATTCAACCCCCTTTCTCATGCACTTTCATACTTATAGAGAATAGAGATGATTCAAAATTCTAATCGGTTGGTTTTATAGATTATGGAGAATAGAACAAGTTTTGTGAAACAATCTTGGTGTTTTTATGAATTTGAGTTTAGGTTTTGGGGATTTGAAAGCAAGAATGAGGGTTTGAGAGCAAGAACAATGAAGGATGAGTTTTTGGATAGTTCTGACTGAAAATGATGATGATGGAGTGATTAGGTTGGCTGTGTTGTATTTATCTTGAGTTAGTTGTCATAATGGTGTAGCCAAAAGTGTTTTTCTTTCATTATAAAAAGAAATAATGAGATGTATGGTTAGGATTTGGTTCTTAGTCAAAGAATGAATCTTGGCTATCCACTTGGCTCGAGATAAGTGTTTCATTTTAACTTGGGTAGTAAGTACCTTTTTCATTGTTAAAATCATGCACCAAAATTCCACCTAATTGATGAGATATTGGCACCCGTATAAAATAATAATAAATGAAAGGTCAAGATTAAAACTTTCTTTTCAAGTTTCAATCCTTTCCATCCACTTAGCAAGATGTGATTGGTAGAAGTTATTTAGCCACTAAATAACTTTTACGATGTTAAAAATCACACATTGAAACTCTACCAACGAATAAAACACCATACCGGGGTAATTAAACATTGCCTGAAATTAAATTTCATGTATAAAATTATCATTTCTAATCATTTCTAACCTTAATCTTACCATTTCTTAGTTTTCGGCATCTCCGGCCTTTAATTCTAGGATTTCGGTTGTCCTGACGGGCTCGTGGGGCCTACCCAGAAATATATATATTTTTTCAACCCATGCATTGAATCGTCTTCATTATTGCTATGTCTATCAAAGTTTTAAAATTATGACAAATAAAGCTCAAATAAATTTTTAAATAATTTTTAGGGTGTTACATTATCACCCATCTTAAAAATAATTTGCCCTCAAAATTCATTTGAAAATGATTTCAAAAGACAATTTCATAAATCCAAGAAGGAATTTACACATAGTTCAAAGAATTCAACCAAATCCTAAATGTTCCTCCTACCTTGGATCGGATCATCGAGTGGTGGTGTCCCCTCAACTCTTGGTATTCTTGTGAGGTGACTTCCTATCAAGTTTTGTACATCTTTTTGGACACTCCCAAATTTTATGCCCTGGTTTTCCACAGTGGTAGCATACGTTCTGCCGAGCCAAGCAAAGTCTGTCCCCATGGTTCTTCCCACATTTTGGGCAATCTTGTCGTGTGGTTGATTATTGTTGTTGTTTAACCTTATGTAGATTAGGTTGAAATTGCTTCTTTTGGGGCGGGGTATCCTCATAATCTTGGTCTTCAGGTGCCAACCTCTTCTTAGAATAGTCCCTAGCAGATTTGGCAATTGCTCGCTTTCTATTGGATTCCTCTGCAAGCCGACACTCGTTCACCAAAGTAGTATCTTTTATCTCTAAGAGGCTCACGACTGCTTCAATGTCCTTCCATAGCCCTCTTCATAATTTATGCACTTCCAAGCTTCTTTTGGATTCTATTGATATAGAGTAGAAGATTTGCATAGCTCATAAAACCTTACTGTGTACTCTGCTATACTCATGCATCCTTGTTTGAGTGCCATGAACTCCAGCTCCTTTGCATTCTGATTTAATCTTTCCATTATCTAGTTGGCCATTGTGGCTTGTGCTCTCATATCGATAGCCATCTCATGGAAAGTACTCACCATGTTGTCCGATTTAGCCTTCCTGTTCCTAGTATGTCTATGGTCTACCATGAGTTCTTGAACACCAAATAGATATTGAGTTGATTAGGCTCAACACTATACTAAGTGTGATGGCAACCAACTACAACACCACTAGACTGTCATCCATATCTAAACCTTATATCCTATCATATAGGTAAGATTCAAGGCAACACTTATCTACGCTTGGAAGCATAGTCAATCCATTCCTAAAGGTCCTACAAGGATAAACAACTCTTATACCATAATGTAACACCCTTTGAAGTACAACCTCATCCTTAAATCATTACATCGTACTTGAGAGTTGTTACTTATTAATTAATGGACCTTTTCTTTTTAATATCTACAACAAGTTCAATTAATTCGTGTAATAACTAAGTCATAATTCTATTAAAATATCTAACAAAGAAACCAAAACATTTATTTAATACCAATTCAAGTACAAAAGGGAAGCTCTTTTATGAGCCATAATACATATCTATTCTCTATAATATATACATATTCTAACAAATAAGTCAATCGATACAGTTTTAGACATTAAACTACTGTAGTTCCTATTCTTATTTCTCTTGTGTAGTTGCCCCATAGTCCTTTGGATCAACCTGGAGACAACACGAGAATTCAAAAATATAGGGATGAGAATATTATATAATTCTCAGTAAGGCACTCCCTCAAACATAATCATAAATTAATTATTCAATTTCACTCATACAAGTAATTTTATGCAAAAACATATGCCGGGACAATAATTAGTTATGTATTCACTCTTATAACCATAGAACTCAATTCCATGCATTTTTTTTTTTTCATCAACATAGGAAAGACTTAGTTTATATCGAATGGTATCTGCCATGGATAACTCTGCAAATGGGAAATAGACGGCTTATAAGGACCGAGCTCATTCCTATACATAATTATCAGACTTCATTTTTTCCTCTTTCAAATCACACACAGTTCTATTCCTAGCCGATATGTCTACCGACTCATAATATCTTTAGGGAAATTCCTCTTTTTCCCTTCCCCTTCACCCAACCTAAGTCTTGTTTCTGTTTTGCCCATATACTAGAACATACACAATTGAAGTTCTTACATTCTCTTTTGTCACATATACTCCTTTATCACCTTTCGTCTTTACCAATGCATGCTCCAATCACATATAAATATTCATTCACAATGTAATTCTCATTCATTCTCTTTAAAGTACATGGCATGCATTTATACTTATCATACTTGAATCAAAAGCCGTTACATTACCAATTCAAGGTTTGGGTTCATTTCCAGCAATTGGGTAGATTTCACACTATCGTAGCACAAATTTATTTGCACATCAAACAATCAATTCAGAGGCTATAAAATTATATAAGACACTCCAATGTGTTCACCCTCTAAAAATTTCAAAGCAAGAATCATTCTCTAACTATGCTAACAAAATTCTACAAATTTGGAGGTTAGAAACTGCTTATTTATAGCCAACAGCCATAGTCCCCAATTTTATAACCCTATCAAATGGACATATCAAATCATAAAAAAAAATTCAAGGTTGGACCTGAATATATTGTCAACACCCTGCAAAAAGTTTAAGCAAAAATCAATCATTTGCCATGGTAACAAAATTAGACAAACTCAGAGCTTCAGAATTGACTGTCCAGATAACTCAACAATAGTCTTGGTTCTTGATTTTTAGAAAATGGTAAAAGTTATTTTTAAGACCCAAGCCAAATTATCAAGTTGCCTTAGAATGTTTGTTTTAACATATAATTTTTTTAGCTCATAAAAACATCTACAAATACATCAAAAAAATCATGAACCATAACATGTCAGTACAAATCGAAGAATCCCAGTAACATGAATCAAAACTTGTTTTGCCAAAAATGCATTTTCTAATATCATCCAAACACTCCACAAAAATTAATACATGAATATTTGTATATTATCTGTAATACCCTAATTTGTCCTACTTAGCAAAAATGATCAAAATACCCCTGGGTCATTTTTTGTATGAGAATCGAGGCCGGTCAGTCCCGGCCATCCCCAAAAGGGTATTTTAACATTAGAATAAGATTATATGAGGATTAGGTAGCAATCTGTGCAAAAATTGCAATCCACGATTTTCTCGGGTCCAAATGACCAAAATGCCCTTGAACTCATTTTTTCCCAAAATTCGAGAATGGCCAACCTAGGCTATCGTCAAAGGGTTAGTTTAATGTTTGAAAGGGATTATGTGTGTTAGAGGCAATGATAGAAGTGAAAATCTCAACTCTGACCTTCCTCATGTGCAAAATGACCAAAATACCCCTGCGGTGATTTAATGCTGGATTAAGTGCTGACTGAACCCGGTCATTACCTGGTGGTTAGAAATGTCAACTATAAGGGATGATCCATACTTGGAAAAGTTCAAGGGGTCCCGGGAAGTTTTCATGTAAAATTCTCATTTTGCCCTTGGTTAGTGCAAAATGAGCTTAATTGAGTAATTAAGGAAAAATAGATAAGATTAGGCTCTAATCAAAGATAATTTAACTTTAATTGTTAATCTTGAGTCAAAATAATTAATTGAGGTTAATTTATGACTAAGATTACTTAGAAAAAAAAATTCAAAATCCATTCTTAATCAAATGACTCATAAGACATAAAGAAAGTCAAAAAGTGAATAGTATTTTCTCTCTCCATTTCCCTAAAGTTAGGAAACTTGTTGGCTTTTGAATTTCAAATTTAATGATGCTTATCTTAACTAAAGGTGTAAGACTACTCTTTAATCTTGTCTTGAAAATCTTAATCACCACATTACAACTCCTAACACTTAATTACCAATCCCTAAACATTTGCCTAATTAAATCTACCTCTAATACGCATCCTAACCTAAATGGAAATGAAAAAACTCTCCCTCCCAAGACAGGCCAAGGTCATGGACTCCCTTCCATCCATTTCTCTCATATTTTAATTTTTACTTACAACACAAATACACTCATACACAAAGAGAACTCTCACTTTTACTATTTGCTTTTTTGTTGAAAGCTTTGTTACCAGAAAAGCTCTATTTTCCTCTCAACTCAAGAAGTTTCGGGTTCATCCGGCACTTGCAATCGGGTCAAACACCCCAGGGGTATTTTGGTCATTCTGACCCGAAAACTCAGAAAACGAGATTTTTGATCCCGAAAAAGTACACGAGTCAACTAATCCCCTTCAAACATTGAGTTTGCCCCTTGAGGATTGCTAAGCCGGCTTCTCTCGAGTTCCGGGCTGAAAATGACCTCAGGGACATTTTAGTCATTTTCTCTCTAATAGAAAATCGGGGCGTTACATGTTGAAATGGAAAGGTTATGTGTCTTGGAGGTGGTTTATGGTGGTGGTATGGTGATTTGAGGTTGAAAGGAGGTTGAGAATGAGGGTTTCTTGAAGATAGAGAATGAGAAAATGGTTTTAAAAGTGGTTTTTATGTATTTTGTGACCTCAGTTTTAGTCCCAGTGGTCTTGGGCGAAATTTGTGCGAAATTACGATTTTGCCCCTAGTTTTGTGTTTTTAAGCTTAATCGTGTGATTAAGCAAACCTAAGCAATATTAGGCTCTAATCGAAGATTAATTAATTTTCATAATTAATCTAGAGTCAAAATAATTTATTAAAGTTGATTAGAACCTAAGAATGCTTAATTTAAACTCAAATCTTATTTTAAATTCAAGATTCCTAGTCATGGAATCTTGAATAATGTTTTCTTTTTCCAATTCCTTAAATCATGGAAATTTGTCTACCTTGTTTACTCATAAAATGAATTTTAAACTCTCTAAATGTGTATGAGCACTCCTTAACCTTGTCATAAAATCCCTAAACCTCATTCTTAGTGACCTAAACTTGTGCTTAATGATTCCTAACCTTGTACCTAAACTAATACACATCTAAACCTATCATTAACATAACTACATGGATAATTTTCCTTTCCAAACCCATGCCCCCAAATTATCCATCACATGCTCAAATTTTTACACTCCAAAGACCATGCTTTCACCTTACATACACCATACTTTGTCATACTAACACCATGCTTTCATCCATACTTCATATGACAACTTCTAGAAGACTTTTTCTCTCATTTTTGTGGCTCAAAAACTGCCAGCCCTCCTTGCCTTCTAGAAGGATTATTTTATTTCAAATTTGAAGGAAAATCACCTCAAAACACCATGCTTTGAACTATGTCTTAGCCTATGCTTCCCATACCTTCAACCATGCTTGAATGACAAGTTGTAAGAGTACTTTTCTCTCCCCCTTGCCTCCAAAAGCTACGGCCAAGGCTCTCCTTGGATGAGCCTTCATTGTTTCATTTTCTATAAATAGGTGCCTTGGAAGAACTGGTGATACTTTTGTTCATTTGGTAAGTTTGAGCCTTTTAGCTTTTCTTGTGAGTTCTTCATTTCCTCTCAAGTTCTAAGAGCTTTTCCTTTCATCTTCATCTTCACCATCCTCTCTTTACATCATCATCTCATAACCTCAATCCACCACCCACAACCTTGAATCACCTCCTAAGCACCTAAACACTTAACCTCAAACACTAAACCACCAAGAGCACATCTCTTTTCCTTCCTCTCCCTCAAGGCCAAAGCCATCTCACCATCCTAGGAAGAGTAGCTCTTCTCATTTTCCTTTCCAAGTTCAAGCTTTTCATCTTCACTCTTGGTAGGAGTTGCTTTCAAACTTTGTTTTTACTCAAAAATGTGTTTTCTCTTGGTTTCTTTTTGAGCTTTCCTTGGTTTTCCTCTTCTTTTTCATTTCGGCCTCTTGGCCTTGTTTATGTGAACATGATAGCTTGATGATGAGAGCTCCTAAATGATGACCTTGTGTTCATCTCAAAGGAACCTCTAAAGCTTGAGTTTTGTTCTTGATCTAGTAAAGTTTTGGTTTTTTCTTTCCTTTTCTTTTCCTCCATAGTTTTGGACTCCATAGTCTTCACCTCAAAGATTTTGTCTAAGTTTTTAAAGTACCTCTATGTTCACTTTTTGCCAAGAAATAATGTTGTTTTGGTTCTTACTTCCTTGAGGTTTTGTTTCCTTTTAAAGCTTACTTCTTTTTGAGCTTGATGATGATGTTCAAGAACCATGTAGTTCTTTTGAGAACTTGGTTCAAGAACTCTAAAGCTTAATTTGTTGATGAGATAAGTGTTGGGTAGAGATTTTTAGTTCTCTTTAAAAGTCTCGCATGAGCTCCAAGTTAAGATAAAAAGATTTGCATCCATATTTACTTTCATGTTATCACTAAATGCTCAAGATTAAAGAATGGACTTGCATCTTCATATTTATGTTTATGCTCTCACTAAATCTCTAAGACAATAATGAGTTTGCATAGCATATTTATTTTATGTTCTCACCTCTAAATAAAGACTAAAACAAAATGCATTGCATATTTATTTTTATGTTATAACTTAAGAGATTTAGAGCTCATAGACTTACCCATTATTATCTCAAACAAAGACTTGCAAATATATGCTTCCTAGCTTCTTTGATTTTGGCCCTATGAGATTTGAGTAGTTACAAATACTAAAACTTATGTTCTATAATTTTCTAAGTTTAGATAAGCTTAAGAGATGTTTTGGTCAAAGTTTTATGATTTTAAATCCTCTTGAGATTTATTTGATATGGCTACTGCCCTCTTTGGTTTTATGATGGTTTTAAAGAAATAAATTGTTTTAAGTGTGTTTTGAAAGTTTTAAAAATGTTCCAAGAGAAACTAGCAATTTATGTGTCTTAAAAATCAAGTTTTATGCTTTGTTTGATGGAGATAATTTTGGTTCTGCCTTGCTTGCTATGCTCACTGTTTTATGCTGTTTTGATGATGATAATATGAATGTGTTCATGTATAGTTAATGCAAAAATTAATATGTGAAAGCTAAGAGAAGTTAGTAACTAGAAAAGAATTAATTCGAGACTTTCTGGATCCCTTAGTATTGGATTTTTCTGGATTCTGTTCAGCAAGGTTTAGAATTGAAAATCATGGTTTATAATTAGTTTAAATATGTAGGAATTACTCATAATTGGTTTAGGACTTGATCTTGATGCCTTAGGAGCAAACCAAACTTAGAAAGGGTCAATGTTGTGACTCCTAGGTACCCGTAAAGTATGAATTATAGATTCTGCACTCTTAAGATTTATAAATAGTTATGATCATAATTTTGAGTGGGGAATACTTAGATATGAGCCTATAGGTACCCAAGAGCTTAAGTTGTGATGATATACAACTGAGATTTCAAGTTAAAGGACCTTAAGGGTCAAGGCATGAAACATTAAGAGATCTTTTGTGCTATGAGTTGTTTTATGCAAGTATGATGTTTGAATGATACATGAGCTATGATGAAATGATTTATTGAGTTAATAAGTTTATCATGAGCATGAGAGTTGAATGAGAAATATGTATATGATGTAAACTTGTGGCATAAAGTCAGTTTGAAGGAAACTCGGTTTACAGCCGTTATGCTGCCAATTTTTCATCAAACCTAAAGGACTTGAGAATGTTTTTGAAGTATGATATGATATTTAAAACCCTGGGTGACATCTATTTGGCCGAGCACCCCCAAGAGATTTTTATGTGACAAAGCACTGAGACACGCTTTCCTAAGTGACACCGGTTCGGCCGAGCACCCCTAGGGGAGACAAATTCGTAAGGGTATGAGTAGATCCAGCCTACCAAAGCGGACAAATTGCTGTGGCTTGATGCCTGCAAAGCATTTCAAAGAGGGTATATCCTAAGAGAGATGATCCCTAGCCCCTTAGCCCGTACTCAAGGAGTCGGGATTATTTTTATCATGTTTCGCTTATTTAGATAATAAGCAAGAGCTAGTGATGACTAGCTAAGGTATGAGCTCATAGCCTAGATATTTTTAGGGTGGCCTTATTATGCTAAAAGTACCATGATTGATGTCACAAAGTTGAGGAAAGTTCCACTTGAAAGTTTTATGCCCTTTATGCCACTTGTATGCTTCTTGATGTTGTGATTTGTTGAGTTATTTGCTTGAAGCATTGCCATGCATTCATGACATCAAGATGCATACTAAAAGGAACGAACCTTGGATAACCTAGTTTTATAAACCCTAATAATGAATCTTATATGCATGCACACCTTTTACAAAGAAACCCAAGGTTCCTGAGGATGTGAACGATGCAACCCTAGATAGGATATCCCTACTGAGATTCTTTAGTAAGATGCGACGTTCGTGGTCTTTATCGACACTTCGACGTGGGAGGTGCATTTTGATCCAGACCACGGATCTTATCATTTTAAAGGACAGTGCACGGTTCGAGTTTTCATGTTTGTTGGACGTCCCTTCGCTCACCCTGTACAGAGTTATCGCTTCTCCCCGATGTCCCCCTACGACAACGTGATGGTTTTTGAGCGTGCCAGGACGCATGATGAGAGGATTCTTCAGACCTATACCGGAGGATCGATGCCCCGTGACTTCCAGGACTACGTGCCCCGGTCTCTCGGTCTGGAGGATGACCCTTCAGAGGATCCACCGACGCACATATATAGCGAGAGCTCTGTCCCCACTCCTCAGTTCATAAGAAAAGGGACCGAGGAGACGGTTATGCAGCCGAGGCTGGCTAGGCGAGCTGAGAGACGCCCCCACTGAGGAACAGACATTCAGCCACTGCGCGTACCTACTTCTACTGCCTTATGTCCGTGGATCAGCTATACTCCACCATATCCCGGGTTCCAGTAGTAGACGTCTTAGGGGAGGTCTAGTGCACACACTCACTCATAGTTAGGATAAACCTTCTTTTGTCTTGAGGTTATCCACCTTAAGTGCATTAAGGTAGTTATGGTTTATTTATGTTGCATTTATATTTCCGTTGTATTTCCTTTTCTGTGTATTGCAAGTTCAGCCCGATTCTGTAAGGGCGTGACTATATATCTATCCTAAATATGATATTAATGAAGTGTATCCTTGTTGTGTTAATCATTGTTCCATTGTTATATGCTTTACTTACTGTGTTCTTTATGTTTGTTACTTTTGCCTTACAATTCTGTCTCACGATAAACGCGGCTCTCACTTTGGTTTTGTGTTTCAAAAAAAATTTACCTGTAATTTCCACTAAGTACTTTTTTAAAAGAATGAATCTAAGGGGTAATAACCTAATGTGTTCTACAGTATTGGGTTAAAAATTAAGGCGTTACACAACAGACAAGAATAAGCTTCCTCTTTTCCAATAAGAAAACAACTTTGGTAGGGATTTTATGTTGAGATCTTTCTCTTTTTCTCTTCTTTATTTTCGATTTTGACAATAGATGAATGGTTGTGTTCTTGCTTTTTTCCTTTCTCTCCATTCGGTTTTGATGTGAGAAAAATGGTTGAAGTTGTCCTCTTGTCTTCTTTATTTTCAGTTTTGGAGTTGTTGGATAGTTAAAAACCAAAGCTTGAGGATAATGGTTCTTGATGATAGTTGTGAAACCACCATATATTAGACCTCTAGAGCTTAAGGTTTGGTTTTGGTTCCAAGAGAACATAAGAAATAAAATGCTTGTTGGTTTCTATGATGGTTTTCTTTTGAGCTTGATGGTGAGTCCAAGGAAATGAGGTCCTTGGAACCATGGTGATTAGGGACTCTAAAGCTCACTATGTTTAAGATTGGTTAGGGACAAGAGTTCCATCTTGTAAAGTCTTGAGCTTTGAGTTCAATAAGATGTAAAAATGGATTTGCATTTATGTTTATTTTTTAGCGATCACCTTAAATCTTGAAGATAAAAATGGACTTGCATTCATGTTTATTTTTGAGCCATTTCCTTAAACCTTGAAGATAAAAAATGAACTTGCATAGCATGTCTATTTTCAAGTCATTATCATAAATCTTTGAAGATAAAAAATGAACTTGCATAACATGTTTATTTTCAAGTCATCACCTTAAATCTTGGAGATAAAAATGGACTTGCATTCATGTTTACTTTGAGCCATCACCTTAAATCTTGAAGATAAAATGGACTTGCATAGCATGTTTATGATTTAAATCATCACCTAAATCTCTAAAGCTCAAGACTTGCCCTTAGATCTTAAATAAAATTTTGATCATGGCTATGTTTTTATGCACATATTTGGCCATGCCATGGAGTTGGACTTGTAGTGGATTTTTTTTTTTTTAAGGTTCAAAGCCTTGTGCCTTGTTTATGTAAGGAATTTTTGAAAGTATTAGAGACTCAAAAGATGTGATTTTTATGAATAAAACCTCATTAATGAAGTTATAATTTTAGCTATTGTTTGGACATTAAAATTTCTATAAGGTGCTGTTTGGAATTATTTGAGTGTGAAAGAAAAAACGTTATTAATTGATGTAATAGTTATTTTTAGCATTCTAGGAAAATCTAGTAATTAGAATGGATCAAAGACGTAATTTTCTAATGCTTTTAGGAAATAAAATTTTGGCTATTACCTTGGAATTATAAATTCTGTAAAGTATTGTTTGGAAGTGTTTAAATGTGTAAAAATCATTATTAATTAATGTAGAAACTATTTCTAACATCTTAAGGAAAACTAGTGACTAGAAAGGATACAAAATGCGACTTCTAATGCTTCTAGAAATTAAAATTGTAGCCACTGTATGGACATTAATAATTCTGTATGATGCTGTTTGGGAGTGTTTTAATGTGCAAATTTATATTAATTGAGGTAAAAAAATTATTTCTAGCATTATAGGAAAAACTAGTAACTAAAAAGGATCAAAAGTGTGATTTTAAGGCCTCTAGGAATTAAAATTTCGAGCTACTGGCTTGACACGATTAATTCTGTAAAAATTCTTTTTAGTGATAATTATAAGTGTAAAAATTATAAGGCATCTAATCCCATTCAAACATCAAACGCACCACTCGAGGATGGTCTGGGTCAGCTATCCTCGAATTCCGGGTAAAAATGACCTTAGGGGTATTTTGGTCACTTTTACACGGAAAAAATCACCGATTGTAATTTTCGCATGGATTGTTATCTAATCCTTATGTAACCTACTCCTAATATTAAAATACCCTTTTGGGGGTGGTCAGGTTGGGTCGGCCTTGATTCTCTCACAAAAATGACCTATTTTGGTCAATTTTGCTAAGCAGGAAAAATTGGGGCGTTACACATGAAAATTACATTTCTAATGCATATAAGTTACTAGTTTCTCTTGGAATCATTTTGGAACTTCTAAAACTCTTTGAAAACCATTTTATTTCATTAAAATCATAAAAATATGATGCTAAGGAAGTAGCTATTTTAAAACATTCTCAAGTGAGTTTTAAATCATAAAATCATACTCATAGCATTCTTAGAGCTTTCCTATGCTTAAGAAAATCATAAGACATAGTTTGTTGGCTTTTGTGACTAGATGAAACTTATACTAAGTCCATTATCATCACAAGGCTGAAATCATGCATTCATTGAATGCTTCCATTGTCCAAACTTTACTTAAGATAAAAGGGCAAGCTTTTGAACTCTAGAATCTTTAGGAGATGGCAAAAAATTAAACATGATATGCAATTCATTTTATCCTTCATTATAAAAGTAAAGTGAGAGCTTTAAAGTAAATATGAGATGCAAGTTCATTCTTATCTTTAAAGTTTAGGTGATGACTTGAAATGTAAACATGAAATACAAAGCTTGAAATTTAGACATGAGAATGCAAGTTCATTTCTTTATTCTTGAGAGGTTAGTGATGACATTGGAAAGTAAACATGCTATGCAAAGCATAAACTTAAACATGGATGCAAGTTCATTTTATTCTTTACTAGAGCTCATTCAAGACTTTAAAGGAACATGTACCTCAACCCCAAACTTATCTTAGCAAGACAAAGTGAGCTTTAGAGTTCTTTGTACCAAGGTTTCAAGGAAACCTTATAGTGTGAACATCATCATCAAGCTCAAGGAAATGGATTAAGAGAACAAATCAAATAACAACATTTCTTGAAAACCGAAATCTAACAAGGAAAAAGGAAAAAGGAAAACCGAAATCAAAACAAAGGAAAAAGGAAAAGAAAATACCGAAATCACAACATAAAAGAAAAAGGAAACTAAAATGCTTTTAGACCCAAAAATCAAGTTTTTCAAGCTTTAGAGGTTACACAAAAATGGTGATCTCATGACCACTATCACAAACACTCATCATCAAGCCAATATTTTCTTTTAACACAAAGTTCCATGGCCAAAAATAAAAAGAGAGGAAAAGAGCTTAAACTAAGAGAAACTAGAACTTTTTCATATCAAAACATCAAGTAAAAGATAAAGCTTTTAAAAAAATAAAAACTCTTACCAAAGATCTTGTCTTGAAGGAAAGGAAAGAGCTTGGTTCTTGGAGCTAAAATAAGAAGACAAATCTTCTCTTGGTGGATGATTTTTGGCCAAGGGAAAAGAAAGGAAAGGATGAGTTTTCTTGGGAGGCTAAGCTTAGGAGTGGAAGGATTATGTCTTTGAGAGGTGGTGGTGTGGTGGTTTGTGGTGGTGGTTTTCTCTTGAGAGTGGAGGAAGAAAAGAACTCAAGATGAGAGAAAAGTATGAGAGCTTTTTGGTCACAAGACTCTAACAAAAAAAAAGCTAGTGGTAAAGTGTGTGTTTTCTTTGCATTTTAGTATATATCATGTGTTGAAAAAATAAAATATGGAGGTGCATTTTGGGGGGAAAAGGCCATGAATAATGCAGCCAAGGGGAGGTGAAAATATCTCCTCCAAATTGTCATTCAAAGGTAAGGTTGGAAGTATGGCTAGATATAGTTCAAAGCATGGTTCTTTGTGTATAAAATAAATCAACATGTGATGAATTTGAGGGAGGAATGGCTGGTCATGATGTGCAGCCATAGGGAGGAAATGTTTCTCCTAAATATGGATTAGAAGTGTGTTTAAGTGTGTCTTTGATTAGGCTTTTGATTAGGAGTTTGTAAGTAAGTGTTTAGGTAAGGTAATGGGTAATTAGGGCTGTCAAGACATGATTAAGGAGTGTTCTTGCTTCATTAGTGAAATTAAAATTCATTTTATAAGGTAATCAATCATAGACATAATTCCTTAATTTAAGGAATTAGAGAGAGAAAACACTATTCAAGATTCCATGACATGGAATCTTGACTTTAAGAAAGAAATTAAAGTGTATCTAAGCAATCTTAGGTTCTAATCAACCTTAATAAATTATTTGACTAGAGATTAATCATCGAAATAATTTATCTTCGATTAGATCCTAATTTTGCATAGGTTTCCTTAATTACGTCATTAGGCCCGTAATACACTATTTCAGGGGCAAAACAGTAATTTTGTACAAAAATTGCAAGGGACTACTCGAACTTAAACAATCATCATTAATCACATATAATTAGCATTCCGAACTCCCAGGAAAGATTCCGGGCTCAAACAGCACTCATACCTGCGTAAAACACTATAGGGGTATTTTGGTCATTTTGAGCTAAAAGTTCAGAAAATGATATTTTCATCTTTGTTATTGATCACAACATGTTTAATCCTCTTCAAACATTAACCCTTCGAGGACCGTCGGGTTGGTCATCCTCGAATTCCGGGTAAAAATGACCTCAGGGGTAATTTGGTCATTTTCGATCAAACAGAAAAAATGGGGCGTTACAATTTTTATCTTCATCTTTAAGGTGATGGCTCAAAATATAAATATATGCAAACTCATTTTTATCTTTAGATTTAGTTGATAGCATAAAGTAAATGTGAATGCAATCTTATTTTACATCTTGTTCACTTAAAGCTCAAAAACCTTACAAGATTAGTTTCTTGCTCCTAGTAGATCTTAAACATTAGTGAGCTTTAAAGTCCATCCACACCATGGCTTTAAGAACCTTATTTCTTGGACTCACCATCAAGCTCAAAACAAAGAACAAAGAGAAGAAAATAACCAACAACATTTCTTTTCTATGTTTTTCTTTGAAACCGAAAATGAAAAGGAAATGAGAGATGAAAGCTGAAAAAGCAAGAACCAAGAAGATCAAGATCTTATGCTTTAGTGATCTTAAGGTTGGTGATGCCAAACCACCATCAAAGATACTCATCATCAAGTTATGATCTAAACTCATATTAACAACAAAAACCAAAATCTAAGAGGAAAAATAGATGAAGCCGAAAATGAAGTAAAACTAAGGAACCAAGCCTTTGGTTTTAGAGGCCTCAAACATGATGATGTCAAGATCACCACCAAGAGCTCTCTCATCAAACCATGGTTCCAATATTTTATTTATAACCAAGAACCCAAAACATAGAGACAAGAGTACCAAAAACCAAAAATATACATCAAGAGGAGAAGATCCAAACCAAAACATAAAGAAAGGAAAATCAAAAGAACCTGTCCAACCAATCATCAATAAAATTGAAAATAAAGCAAAGGAAAGTAAGGAAACTTGTAACGCCTCGATTTTCTGTTAGAGTGAAAATGACCAAAATGCCCCTGAGGTCATTTTCAGCCCGGAATTCGAGGAAAGCCGGTCCGGCAGTACTCGAAGGGCAAACTCAATGTTGGAAGGGGATTAGATCACTTATATATCTTTTCGGGATTGAAAATCTCGTTTTTCGAGTTTTCGGGTCAAAATGACCAAAATGCCCCTGCGGTGTTTTAGCCGTTTGCAAGTGCTGGATGAACCCGAAACTTCTCCAGATGGTTTTAAAAAGCGTTTTTATGTATCTTATGACTTTATTTTTGGTCCGGGAGGTCCCGGGCGAAATTAGTGCAAAATTACGATTTTGCCCCTAGTTTCGTGTTTTTACACTTAATCGCGTGATTAAGCAAACCTAAGCAATATTAGACTCTAATCGAAGGTTAATTAATTTTCTTAATTAATCTTGAGTCAAAATAATTTATTAAAGTTGATTAGAACCTAAAAGTGCTTAATTACAACTTGAAATCCTATTTTAAATTCAAGACTCCTAGTCATGGAATCTTGAATAGTGTTTTCTCTTTCCAATTCCTTAAATCATGGAATTGTGTTACACATTGTTTATTCACAAATGAGTTTTTACTTCTCTAATGATGTATGAGCACTCCTAATCTTGTCATAAAATCCTTAAATCACATTCTTAGTTACCTAAACTTAAGCTTAATCATTCCAACCTTGTACCTAAACTAATACACACTTAAACCTACCATTAGCACCCAATTAGATGATCAAACCTCACCTCCTCTCTCCTGTCCCTGGTCTGGCCGAACCTCCATGCCCTCCATATGCATCACATGTTCAAATTTTCAACACTCCAAGGCCATACCTCAAGTCATATACACCATACCTTGTCATATTTTCAATCAAGCTTGACTTTCCAAATGAATAACTAATTAAAATAACCCATTTTCCTCATTTATTTGTGGCTAAAAAACAACCAGCCATGTGTAACGTCCCGATTTTCTACTAGAGTGAAAATGACCAAAATGCCCTTAGGGTCATTTTCGGCCCGAAATTCGAGGAGAGCCAGTTCGGCAGTACTCGAAGGGCAAACTCAATGTTGGAAGGGGATTAGATGACTTGTGTATCTTTCCGGGATCGAAAATCTCGTTTTTCGAGTTTTCGAGTCAAAATGACCAAAACGCCCCTGCGGTGTTTTACCCGTTTGCAAGTGCCGGATGAACCCAAAACTTCTCTAGATGGTTTTAAAAGGCGTTTTTATGTAGACTGTGACTTTAGTTTGGTCCCGAAGGTCCCAAGCGAAATTAGTGTGAAATTACGGTTTTGCCCCTAGTTTCGTGTTTTTACGCTTAATCGCACAATTAAGCAAACCTAAGCAATATTAGGCTCTAATCGAAGGTTAATTAAGTCAAAATAATTTATTAAAGTTGATTAGAACCTAAAAGTGCTTAATTACAACTTGAAAATCTTATTTTAAATTCCAGACTCCGAGTCATGAAATCTTGAATAGTGTTTTCTCTTTCCAATTCCTTAAATCATGGAATTGTGTTACACATTGTTTATTCACAAATGAGTTTTTAATTCTCTAATGATGTATGAGCACTCCTAATCTTGTCATAAAATCCTTAGAATCACATTCTTAGTCACCTAAACTTAAACTTAATTATTCCTAACCTTGTACCGAAACTAATACACACTTAATCCTATCATTAGCACCCAATTACATGAGAGATTTTTCTTCTCTCCTTGCTGTCCCAATCTGGCCAAAAATCCATGCCTCCATATCCATCACATGTGTGAATTTTTCTCACTCAAAGAACCATGCTTTGACCTTACACAAACCATACTTTGAGTCATATAAACCATGCTCTCATCCATGCTTCCAAGGACAACATCTAGAAGCCTTTTCTTCCCCATTTTTCTGGTCAGTTTCACGCCAGCCTTCTCCCCCATTTTCATGAATTATTTCATTTCAAAACTTGAAGGAAAATTACCTCAAATCACCATACTTGTCATACCTTGTCACAATTTCAATCAAGCTTGCTTTTCCTAATGAATAACCAAGTGAAATAAATTAATTCCTCCATTTATTTGTGGCTAAAAAACTTCCAGCCATGTCTAGGTTCTAGAAGATTTATTTCATTCAAAATTTGAAAGAAAACTCACTCAAAAACCCATGCTTGAAACCATGCTTTGAGTCATTAGCTCCATACCTCCAATCATGCTTGTATGACACAATCCAAGAGATATTTTTCTTCCTTTTCCCTCCCATAGCTACGGTTCCTTTCCCTCTCCAATGAGACTTCAATTGTTTTCATTTTCTATAAATACCTAAGCTTTAGGACTTGTGAGAACCTTTAGATTTTCTAAGCTTTCTCTAAGTTCTTCCTTTTTCTCTCTAAAGTTTCAAGAGAGTTTCCTCTTGTTCTTCATCTTCATCTTCATCCTCTCTTCATCTCATAACCATCACATAACCTTGAAACACCATCTCACCACCTTAGATCATCATACAAACACCTAAACTTCCATTATGAAACACAAGAACACATTTCCTTTCTTTTTCTCTCCACAAGGCCGAAACCATCAAGCCCCAAGGAGGAGCTCATCATCTTGTTTTCCTTTTTAAAAGTTCAAGCTTTGTGTCTTCACTCTAGGTAGGAGTGTTTTCTAAACTTTGTTTCCTGAAAATGAGTTCTTTCTAGCTTTCTCTTGGGTTTTCTTTTTGAAACTTTCTTTGCTTTTCTTTCTTGAAGCTTTCGGCCATGAGGCCTTGATGAGCACATGATGGCTCAATGATGAGGACTTCTAGATGATGACTATGTGTTCATCTCAAAGGAACCTCCAGAGCTTGAGTTTTCATTATCTCTAAGTTTCATCTTGACTTACTAACTCAAAATGATTTTTACTCAAGAACACCTTTACTTTCCTTGCTATTTTGGTTTAGGTTTTCTTGCTCCCTTTCCTTTAATATTTTGGTTTGATTCTTTGATCTTGGAGGTTTTGTTTGTTTAGAAAGCTTTGTTTTCTTTGAGCTTGATGATGATGTTCAAGAACCTCATAGTTCCTTTGAGAACTTGGCTCAAGAACTCTAAAGCTCTCTTTGTGATGAGATAAGTGTTGGGTTGTGTCTCTAAAGTCTTGTAAGAGCTCTAGATGAGACTAAAATAAATATTTCATCCATGTTTACTTTTACGCTTTGCACATCATATTTACTTTCCTTGCTATCACTAAGTATCAAGATAATGAATGAACTTGCATTATCATATTTATATTTCAAGCTATGCATTATCATGTTTATATTTCGAGTTCTCACTTAATATCAAGATAATAATGAGTTGCATCTCATGTTTATTTTATGCTATCACTTTACTTTCTAATGGAACCTAAAATGAGTGCATGAGCATGTTTATTTTCATGTCATCACTTAAATGAACCTAGAGCTCAAAGACTTGCCCATTGTGGTCTCAAACAAAGGCTTGAAAATGTGTATTTTCCTTAGTTTATGTTTCGGCCTCTTTGAGTTTATTTGTTTCCAAGTATTAAAAACTATGTTTCATAATTTTTCTAAGCTTATATGAGTTAAAGAAATGCATAGAACTAAGTTTTATGAATTTAGAACCTCTTGAGACAAATTTGATTTAGCTGCTGCCCTCTTAAAATATTTTTATGATTTTAGATGATAAAAATGTTTATAAATGAGTTTTGAAAGTTTAAAAAGGTTCCAAGAGAAACTAGTATTTTATGTGCTTTAGAAATTGTATTTTATGCCTTTAAATGGAGATGTTGATTTCGATTCTGCCTTGCTTGGGATGATCACTGTATGAGCTGTTTTAATGATGGGAATATGCCTATGTTTAAGTATAATTTATGGTAAAACTCATATGTGAAAGATAAGAGAAGTTAGGAACTAGAAAAGAATTAATTTGAGAGTTTTAGATCCCTTAATGTTTGAATTTTCTGGATTCTGTCCAGCAAGGTTTAGTAATGATAATCATGGTTTTAAATTAGTTTAAATGTGTAGGAATGACACATAAATGGTTTAGGACTTAATCTTGATGCCTTAGGAATAAACTGGACTTAGAAAGGGTCATTGTTATGACTCCTAGGTACCCGTAAAGTTAGGTTTATGAATTCTGCATCCTTGAGGTTTAGAGATGTTCTTGACCATAGTGTGAGGTGAGAAATACTTAGTTATAACCTCATAGGTTCCCAAGAGATTAGGTTTCAATGATTCATAACTTAGAATGTGAGTTAAGGACCTTAAGGGTCAACGCATAAAACATAATGAGAAGTGTTAATGCTATGATGTTGATATGATGCCATGAAATGATGAGATGTGTCTGATGCATGAAGATAATGATTGATGAATCTATTATGAGCATGAGATTTTAAGAGAACCTGGTTTTGTAAATTAGCTTGTGGCAGTTTGAAAGAAATTCGGTTTAACAGTTGTTATGCTGATTTCCATCAAACCTATAAGGATGGTCTTTGGGAAAAAGGAATTCATTGACATATTGGGGACGTCAATACGTAACGCCCAGATATGATCAAAGTTATTATTGGCACACTGGGGACGGTGATACGTAATGCCCAGATGTGACCAGAGTTATTGAGATATCTCAGAGATTTATTACCATGCTGGGGACGGCGATATGTAACGCCCAGACATGAGTGGACATTTGTATATCGAGATTCAATACCTTATGCCACAAGATTTATGTTTATATGAATTGATGTGTTGAATTATATGCTCAAGTATTGTCATACATCCATGATATAACCTGTTGCATTCATAGCATCAAGATGCATGCTAAAAGGAATGAACCTTGGCTAAGTAGTTTTGAAAACCCTAAATAGAACCTTATATGCATGCTCACTATTTTATAAATAAACCCAAGGTTCCTGAGGATGTGTACGATGTAACCCTAGGATAGGAGACTTGTAACACCCTAAATCTTAACCTAATACTACTAGTATGTATTTAGGTTAATCCTTAGAATATTAGCTCTTGGTCTCATTCTTTACTTTGAAAATACTTAGCGGAAATATGGGTAAAATTTTTCTTTTTGGAATTAACACCAAAGTGAGAGCCACACTTGATTCTTTGAATGGGAATTCATACAAGTCATATGAGCAAATCATAATAAAACACATAAATAACATGGATACATCAACTGAATATATATAGATAATGTGCCTACCAAAAGGCAGGACTATTCGGTACATAGAAGAACGAAATACAACTAAAAATCAAATACAAGGAAATCATAAAAGCAACACCCATACCCATGTGCACCTAGGGTCGACAACCTCATATACAAAAGAAGGTTTGTCCTCAACTGTGTAGCTTGTGTGCACTAGCTGCTACCCATCCTATGCACCTACTCCTGCTGGTCCAAGTACTGAGGGGTGGAATCGATCCACTGGCGAATCTCGGCGGGAGTGGTCGTGCGGATCATCGGAGCATGTCCACCGCAGCGAGGGCGCATGGATGGCCTACGAGCCAACCTCGGCTGAACCACCGTCTCCTCACTCCCGACTCTCATCGGTGGGGGAGCGGGGCTGGAGCTCCAACTGTACATGTGCGAGGGTGGGTCCTCTGATGGATCCGTCTCCGAATACTGAGTCCGAGGCACGCACTTCGGGTAGTCACGTACGGCTGATGCCTCGGGCTGCATGCGGAGGATCTGCTCATCGCGTGGTCTAGCTCGCTCGAAAATCATGTTATGATGGTAGGGGGCAGTCGGGGTGAAGCGGTAGCTCCGTACTGGGTGTGCGAAGGGTTGTCCCATAAACATGAATACTCTGACTGTGCAGCGACCCTCAAAATGGTATGACCCGAGTACTGGGTCATGGTGCAGCTCCCATGTCGGGGTGTCGATGAAGAGTACGAAAGTCATCATCTGAAGATATGACGGAAAAAAAGAGAGAGCGAATGAGAATCTTCTAAAAGAATTCTCAGTAGGGCTAACTAAGTGACGTCATCACATCCTCAGGAACCTTGGGTTTTATTTCTAAAAAGGTGTGTATGCATATAAACTCCTTTTAAGTTAGTTTTCTAAGGCATTGGTTATCCAAGGTCCGTCATATTTTACAATGCGTCTCATGACTAAGCATGGAATATACTAAGACATGAATGCGTCATAAGGATAAACTAATCAACAAAATCACAAAAACATTATAATAGTGGCATAAGTTGACAAGTATAAATCTCATAATAACTTTCTTGGTTTTTCATAGCATATGTGACATTTCAACTTTAACTTTATCTCATGGGGCCACCTTAAAACATCTCTAGGTTATGAGCTCATACCTTAACTAGTCGTCACTAGCTCTTACTTATCCTATGATAAGCGTAACATACATAATCCCGACTTAAAGTACGGGCTAGGGGGCAAATTAAGGATCACCTCTTAGGGTCATTTCCTCTTTGAAACGCTCTACTAGCAACTAGTGCATAGTAGTATTGTCCGCTTTGGCAAGCTCTGTGTCAATACCCTCACGGATTTGTTTTCTTGGGGGTGCTTGGTGTAACATCCCCAAATTTATAACTACGATAAATATTAATTAGCGATAGCAAAACCAAGAGAATCGGGACAAATGTTATGAAACACAACAAATAGTCTACTTAAGTATGTCTAGAGAAAAATGCAAAGAATTACGAAAATGCCATCACTTGGTGGAAATTACGAAAATGCCCTTGCTATGTAAAGGAAATTACCAAACTACCCTTGCCTTATTAAATGACAAAGATACCCTTACTCTATGAATGGAATTACAAGAATACCACTATCATTGTCTAATTACAAAAATATCCACTAACATCTTTGCACAAAACATGGAAACATGTTTGCATAAAACATGGAGCATTTTCATCCAACATGTTTGCACAAAACATGGAAATGTGTTTGTACAAAACATGGAAACGTGTTTGCACAAAACATGGAAACATGTTTGCACAAAATATGGAAACGTGTTTGCACAAAACATGGAAACATGTTTGCACAAAACAAGGAGCATTTTCATCCCAAAATTCAGCCAACATGTTAACATAAATCATGCTCCAAGTGCTTTCCTTCTTCTGTTTTTTCTCTAATCTTTCCACTATAAATACTCCTCAAACTCTCTTCAATTCAAAAACTCCCTAAGTGTTCTTTCTTTCTTATTCTATCATTCTTCTTATGTTCTTCAAAGACTTCTCTTGATCCTCTAAACTTCATCCAAACACTTAAATCCTAAGTCCAAACTTTCACTAGCCCTCACAAGAGTTACAATCTTTAACTCTAGTGAGAAATATTTTCTTAAGCATTCAAGTTCTAGAGCCAAGATTCAAGGAGGGTCATCCACTCCAAAGACTCTTGTTCAAAGCTTAAGGAAGAAGAGAAGGACCCTTTTTAGACCCTACACAAGAGGTAGGAGCTTCATCTTTAATTGTTCAAGTATTGTTGGCTTCTAACCTTGATAGAATGCCTCAAGTTTGAGTTATTGTCAAAAGTTTTAAATGATTATTTGAAAAATATATTCTATTTTGTTATGAGTACCCTTATGATGTTATCAAACTCAAATATAACTTGAAAAGATTGTATGTGAAACCTGATTTAATAAAGGTAACTTAAGACATGAAAATGGTAGGTGCTGGAATTTCTAGTTGTTTCTGGCAGCAGGTACTTCGAAAGCTACTGTTCATAAAATATCAAGTATCTTGAAATTAAAATAATTTTTCTATAAACTAGACTCATTATAGAACACTCTCCAAAAATAATCACCCAAAACGGAGTCTTCTAGCTCAAGATATAAATTTTTAAAGTAGAGCCTAAGACTGAAACTTTAAATCTGACCTTGTAGTAGTAAAATAGGTGTAACTCACTCTAGAAAAATGCAAATGGACTGATTTCAACTTTGTTGGAGAGCTAACACATATAGGAATACACCCATGTATGTTATGTATAAAGCTTTGTACCACATAAATACAGAATGAGAAATAAATTTCGGGATAGTGTACTATGAAAGTGCAGTTTGGAAAGGTTCTGGCTAAGGAAAGGCTTGGTATTTAAGCATGTCCATTGTGACCCACCTCTCTTTCCTGGGAACCCTCCTATGCATGGTTTACAATGGATTTACACTATTCCAAAGATGTAAATGCTAAAATTTGATGAGTTAGGAATTTGGAACTACCTTTACTAAGCTGAGATAACAAGTATACAGAGAATTATAAACTTTCTTCTAAAAGATGTCAAAAATATAAATAAAAGAATCAAGTCCTGTAAAAAGAGAATTTTAAGAATTTAAGTAGAATAATAATCTTCAAGAGTTATACGAAAACCATAATAAGAATATATAAAGAACCTATAATAATATTTTGAAATGCATTAATGTATTAATGGAATTCTAAGAGTACAAAGAACACTAAGAGAAAAAGATAATACTAAGACATCCATTACCTCTTAGGAACACTAGGAACTCAACTTGATAACTTTGGTTGCTTAAAATGAATCATTTATGAAAATGTTTACTATGAGATTTACATGATATTATCCATGTTTCATGAAGTGAATTATAGTAAAGTGAATGTATGGTGATGAGTTATGAAATGATGAAGATGAATGATTGATTGCCCATGATTTATTGTGATTACATGATGATATGCATACATTCATTTTCAAAGGAAATAATAAAAGTAAAGTTTGAAAAAGTAGCAATGAAAGTGCGGAAAAGTGGACTTGAGCTAAACTCACGGCTTAACCCCCTAAACCGTTGAGATCACGGCAACGGAATGAAAACTAAAAAGGTTATGGCGACGGCCATGGTATGAGCTCATTACCCTTTTAGGGTGGTCTAAGGCATTGATGCATTCATCCCGTGAGTAATTAAGAAATATGTTGATGAAATAAATGAAAGATGATGATCACTAAACAAGTGAATGTTGAGGATGAGTAATCATGAAATGCATGCAGCTCCTAAATGATTATTGCTTATTAGTGGTTTTACATGATATGCTTATATGTATGCTTGATGAAATCTTGAATGAATATTTACGCTAATGTTCAAGATTAGTTTAAAAGTAATCGCACTTCAGCTAATCACGTTTGTGAAAGTTTGATAATTGAATCCTTACTGTTCACCTTTTTATAATAAACCCGAAGTGATTGGGACGACAACGATGACACTTTTAGTACAAGTAGGAACTCCTACTGAGAAATCATGTATTTCTCACTCCTATGTTTATTTTCCGTTGTCGTTACCAGAGACAGACATGTCCACCTAAAGCAACGAGGCCGTAGCTGAGGAAGCAGGTAGCACGTGAAGATTTCAAACCGTTCAAGTAGGAGCATTCCGAGCTTTAGTTACATTATAGTTTGTGAGAAACAATTAGTAATAGTAGAACTTATATTGTTATTTGTAATAACTTATCAGTATGATATATGCCCTGTTGTGACTTATGTATTAAGTGATTATATTCCAGTTTATGTGATAATTGTTCTACACTTAGTCTTTTATTCCGCTTATTTAATTAAGTGCGCAATGTAACTTGATTATTATCTATAAAAGCGCTATGTATTTCACTTCTCATTCTGAGCTTAAGTTTTCAAAAAAATTAATTTATTTAAAGAAAAAAAAAACTTCCATTATTTTTCTAAGTTAATTTCAAAAGAAAATTAATACAAGGCATAAGTGACAACTAATAGAATCCAAATGTGAACTTAAGCACAGTGGGGTTCTATTAGGATGTTACACTCGGCTAAACCGGTGTCACCCAAGAAGGCGTCTCAGTGTTGTGTCACATTTAAGTTCTCATGATTTTCAAAAAGATTTTTTTCCAAGTTCCTCAAATTTGATGGAAATTAAAGATGACTACTGTAGACCGAATTTCCTCAAATTTGCTTATGCCATGAAAACATATAGGACATACACAAGCATTCTTCATAAGGTGTTGAAATTATATAAAACTTCTTCATAACATATACATCATCACATAACCATTTATCATATAAAAATTCTTTATAGCATATCATCACATAATCATGTTTAAACAAAACATTCACACAACTCATAAAGCTTATTATGTTATAAACCTATAGTGTCTTATGCCTCGATCCTTACGAGTCCTTGGACTTGTAAACTAATTGTTCTAGTATTCCTCCTTAACCTCTCACACACCTATAGGTTCACAACTAATAAGTTTTACTAATTTTATGCTTAAGAACCCATCCAAACAGCACTACGCAAATTTGGACAGTTTTATATTCATGTGATTACGGGGTTCTAGAAATTACGTTTTAGGCCATTAAAGTCCTTAACTCACAACCTAGGTTATAAATCATCATAACTTAAGCTCTCGGGTATCTATAGGTTCATATCTAAGTATTCCTCACCTCACACTATGGTCAAGAACATCTCAAAAACTCAAGGATGCAGAATTTATAATTCTAATTTTACGGGTACCTAGGAGTCACAACAATGACCCTTTCTAAGTCTAGTTTGCTCCTAAGGCATCAAGATCAAGTCCTAAACCAATTATGAGCCATTCCTACACCTTTAAACTAATTTAGAGCCATGATTATCAAGTCTAAACCTTGCTGGACAGAATACAGAATAATTAAGGGATCTAGAACTCTCAAATTAATTCCTTTCTAGTCTCTAACTTATCTTATCTTTCACATATGAGCCTTAACATTATTTTTACTCAAACATAAGCATATTATCATCATTAAAATAGCACATACAGTGGCAAATAAATAGCAAGGCAGAACCGAAATGTGCATCTCCATAAAAGGCATAGAACACAATTTCTAAGGCACATAGAACACTAGTTTCTCTTGGAACCTTTTTAAAACTTTCAAAACTCATTTATAAACACCTTTATCCTTTAAAATCACAAAAATACTTAAGAGGGCAGTGGCTAAATCATTTTCATCTCAAGAGGTCCTAAATTCATAAAACTTAGTTCTACATATTTCTTATACTCATAAGCTTAGGAAAATTTATGAAACATATTTTTAACACTTGGAAAACTTAAAAATCCCTTAGGGCCGAAATCTCAACTATGGAAAATAATTATTTTAGACCTTTGTTTGAGACAACAATGGGCAAGTCTTTGAGCTCTAGGTTCATTAAAGTGATGGCATAAAGATAAACATGCTTATGCACTTGTTTTAGCTTTTATTAGAAAGTAAAGTGAGAGCATAAAATAAATATGAGATGCATCATATTGTTATCTTTGATATTTAGGTGAGAACTTGAAATGTAAACATGATAATGCATAGCGTGAAATATAAACATGATAATGCAAGTTCCTTTATTATCTTGGTACTTAGTGATAGTAAGGAAAATAAACATGATGTGCAAGGCATGAAAGTAAACATGATACAAGGTTCATTTTATGGTTAGCTAGAGCTCATTCAAGACTTTAACAAGATAACAACCCAACACATATCTCATTACAAAGAGAGCTTTAGAGTTCTTGAACCAAGTTCTCAAGGAACTATGAGGTTCTTGAACATCATCATCAAGCTCAAAAATAAATAAACTTCCAAAACCAAACAAAACCTCAATGATTAAGGAACCAAAACCGAAACTTGGTAAATAGGAAAAGAGAATGAAACTAAGTCAAGTTCTTTATTAAGTACCCAAAACCCCTATCTAGAGAAAATCTCTAGAACGTACCGGCCAACTTTATGGTTGACAAGGGTAGGCTTGGGCTTTTGGAAATCCTTAGATTAATTTTCTTAAGTTGAAAAACCATATGAGCTAGATATCATATAGATGAAGTTTTAAGAAAAGGAATACTCAAGCTTTAGAGGCTTCTTTGAGATGAACACAAGGTCATCATCTAGAAACTCTCATCATCAAGCTATCATGCTCATAAACAAGGCCAAGAGGCCAAAATGAAAAAGAAAAGGAAAACAAAGGAAAGTTCCAAAAAGAATCCAAGAGGAAACTAGAGAAAAACACATTCTTGAGCAAAACAAGTTTGAAAAGAAAATCCCTACCAAGTGATGAAGATGAAAGCTTGAACTTGAAAAGGAAAATGAGAAGAGCAACTCCTCCTAAGGTGGTGTGATGGCTTCGGCCAAAGAGAAAGAAAAGGAAAGGAGATGTGTTTTGAGGAAGCTTGTGTTTGAGGTTTAGTGTTTAAGAGATTTGATGATGATCTAAGGTTATGATATGGTGGATTGAAGTGGTGAGGTGATAATGTGAAGAGAGGATGAAGATGAAGAGAAAGAACTCTTGGAACTTTGAGAGAAAAGAAAAGAACTAGCAAGATAACGCTAGGATTCTAAACTTAGCAAATGCTTCAAGGTGCAACTAAGCTATCACAAGCATCCTATTTATAGAAAAACAAAACCATGGGCTCACCAGGGGGGAGTGGCCGTAACATTGGAGGAAAAAGGGAGAGGAAAATATCTCTTTGATTGTGTCATAGAAGCATGGTTTGAAGTATGGAGTTCATGACACAAAGTAAGGCTTGAAGCATGGGTTTTTGAGTGAGCTTTTATTTTAATTTTGCAAGAAATTAGTCTTCTAGAAACTCAACATGGCTGGAACATTTTCAGCCACAAATAAATGTGGGAAATGATTTATTTCAATTGGTTATTTACTTAGAAAATCAAGTGTGATGGAAAATATGACAAGGTATGGTGTATGTGACTTGAGGTATGGCTTTGGAGTGTTAGAAAATTGAACATGTGATGCATATGGAGGGAGGAGGGTACACGGCCAGACCTGGGCAGCATGGAGGGAGGGAGATTTGATCATCTAATTGTGTGTTAATGATAGGTTTAAGTGTGTATTAGCTTAGGTATAAGGTTAGGAATAATTAAGCTTAAGTTTAGGTAACTAAGAATGTGTTTTAAGGATTTTATGACAAGATTAGGAGTGCTCATACATCATTAGAGAATTAAAAACTCATTTATGAATAAACAATGTGTAACACAATTCCATGATTTAAGGAATTGGAAAGAGAAAACACTATTCAAGATTCCATCACTAGGAGTCTTGAAATTAAAATATGATTTTAAGTTGTAATTAAGCACTTTTAGGTTCTAATCAACTTTAATAAATTATTTTGACTCAAGATTAATTAAGGAAATTAATTGACCTTCGATTAGAGCCTAATATTGCTTAGGTTTACTTAATCACACGATTAAGCGTAAAAACACGAAACTAGGGGCAAAATCGTAATTTTGTACTAATTTCGCCCGGGACCTCCGGGACCAAAACTAAAGTCATAGTCTACATAAAAACGCCTTTTAAAACCATCTGGAGAAGTTTCGGGTTCATCCGGCACTTGCAAACGGGTAAAACACTGCAGGGGCGTTTTGGTCATTTTGACATGAAAACTCGAAAAACGCGATTTTCGATCCCAGAAAGGTACACAGGTCATCTAATCCCCTTTCAACATTGAGTTTGCCCTTCGAGTACTATCGGATCGGCTTTCCTCGAATTTCGGGCTGAAAATGACCTCAGGGGCATTTTGGTCATTTTCACTCTTAACAGAAAAATCGGGGCGTTACCATTGTGGTTTCTAAACTCCTCATTCTAGAAGCTAGGATTGTTGATCAATCAGGCAGAAGAGATGACATACCAGTTATGAAACTAGGTTTGATTCTATATTTGAAATTTGAATTTTGAATTTCCCTCAATTTCCTCTAGCATTTTGTGCTCCACAGTTAATGAGCTTTTTGACAGTGTAATCAATCTCTTTATCATTCTTCGATCTTTCAGTCTTCTATCTTGGCTATTTGATGTTGATTTATTTGTGATTGTGATGATTGTTGATTGAGTAACATGTTACTTTTAGAGTTGGCATGATTTCCTCATTCTTAAGTGTACTTTCTGAAGTCTCGTGTTACTTTATGAAGATCGTTGCCTTGGGCTTCTTGCTCTTGCATTTATTTGCTTCATTCCTTAATGCATATGAACATTATTTACATGATATAATGTTCACTTCATTTAAGCTCATTCTTTTCCACGAGATAAAACAAGTTTGCACATGCAAAGTGAAATTACTTTTGCTTAAGTCCATGTAATGCACTTCAGAATTCTACCTGTTAAGCTTAGTTAAGAAACTCAAGGTAGCCATTAGTTATTCTTCAAAATATTTTCTTTAAATTGGCTTTGTTTTTATTCAAAACAATAAAGCTCATACTTTCTGAAGGGTTCTAGAGTTTACAATCCCCTCCGTTTTGATGATGACAAACCAATTTGAAGAAAATCTTTTGAAGAGATGTTGAAAGTACATAATACTATATGATAAGTACATTTTCTCTCAAGACATCGTGATTCTTAAATCTTAGTAAGTCATTTTCTTAAGGCATGATTAGATATGTTCAAGAAAATTTTGAAGCCTTAAGTTGACTCAAATTAGAGCTGTTTGGTTCATGATGATATTTTCTAATTTAAATCAGAATGCTTCTTTAATTTGTATAAGATACTAAAGCAGATGTTATCGTTTTAGTTCAATTTTACCAATCATCTTGATTCTTGTCATAAAACAACTTCCTAATATTTAAGTGTGCTTGAATAAATAAATAAGTGATACTTGTGATATTTTTCTTGATTGAAAATCTTATTTAGCACATTCTTTTCCTATGCCCCTTTTTAACAAAGAAATTTGATGCCCAAAGATATATATATATATGTATGAAAAAAACTTTTTGAGCATGTCCTGAAAAAATCTAAAGTGATACATATGTAGTTTTTGATGCTCAAAGAAACCTTGATATAAATGATATCAACATATTACAAGGTGAGGTTTCTAAAGCTCAATCAGGGATCCAACCCAGCTTTATCAAGGCATTAAGTACTAATGAGCTTTTTTTTATAAGCTAGGAAACTTTTCAACATAAGTATCAGATGATGAAACAATTTTTGAAAACTTTATCTTAAAATTGATATGTGTTTATGTAAACTGAGATTTTATTCACTGATATATATTGAATTAGAATATAATACATTGTTAGTCATTTAAGCTCAGCACACTCAAGATGATTTTTACATCAACTTTCTGATCATAGTTGAATTAGAGACATTTAAACGTGGTTTCTGAAAGCCCTCATAAATAATTTGCAACTATGTTTGATCAGATTCAACAAAGCATCTTATATATGCACAGATGATAATGTGTTTTTTTATAATGATAAGCATTTCAAGTAGTCTTATACATATCCATGCACATCAATAGAGTTCCAGTATCCAGATACTAGTAGAAAGTATTTGAACTTCTTAAGGATACTTGCTAAAGCTAATCATGAATATAAGTGTGTGCTTATTTCTCTAGCATGTTAATGATTAACTAGTTCAGAGTGAGATCAGAACCATACATATGCAAGTCATAATATATGATTAGCTAAGCATGATGGGCTAGGCATTGATATGTATTAGAGCTTAAAGATCACCATCTATGTATCAGAGTATAAAAATTTTAAAGTAAAAACATAAACCAAGCACAAACATGATAGATATGACATTTTGTCAAATGATAATATTCAGAATATAAAGATGAATTGTCAAAATATAACCAAGTTCTAGAAAAGCAAGAATATATGCAGCATAATAAATAAAAATTTTGGGCTCTCTCTCAGCGTGGTCTCCCATTGAATTCCACACTCCTTCCCCTGAGTTTCCTGGCATAGATTTTCTTCAACTTTTCTCTTTTCCCCCTTTTGTCATCATCAAAAGGAGGTGTGTCTAGAGCCATGAATCACACCATTAGCCTTGACGCTTTACTTCTTAGAGAATCTCTATCATAAGAGCTTTGTGTCTTCTTGATTGAGCCTTCAATTGATCCAGTCATTCGAGGACATACAGAGTGACAATTGATCCAGTCCTTTTAGCTTTCTATGCTGCTAACTGGTGTTGAATCTGTATAGAATTAACATCTAGAGTGACAAACAAATTGGAGGTAGCTACGGTTGGAGTTGAGAGTTTTGGTGGCTATGAACTTAATCCAGGTTTGTCACTTATTGGATTATTTCTTAGAAGTGTCTTCTCCTTAGATGCAGATCTAGAAGTGAAGGAGTTTGAGCTTGTTTCTTCTTCAAAGTCAGAATTCATGCTTGTTTTACAAGGGGATCCCACATATCTAATAATGACCTTAGGATTTTTACTCTCATCAGAGCTATCTTCAAGCATGATGATTCTTCTTTTTCTTTCCCTACCTTCATCTAACTAAGCTGCCTTTTCCATTACATCTTCTCTTATTTTCAGGCTTCTGCTTGTAGCTCTTGATGTAGCAGCGCTAGTTGTAACATCCTAATTTTTAACCCAATACTCTAGAACATATTTAGGTTAATTATTAGGTTATTACCTCTTAGTCTCATTCCTTGTTAAAATACTTAGCAGAAAATACAGGCAATTTTTTTTTTGAAATATAAAATCAAAGTGAGAGCTGTGTACGACATAATCGTGAACTAAACATACATTGCAATTCATAAGGAATAAACACAAGTAAATGGACATGTAATAATGAGCAATCAATGACATATCAAAGGAAATACTTCATTAATATTACCATATGCCCACTAAATAGTGGGACTTAGTTTAGTACAAGAGAAAGTAATACATAAGGAAAACAAATACAACGGAAATGGAAAGTACAAGGAAAACATACTAAATGACACCCATACCCTAGTGCACCTAAGGTGGATAACCTTAGACAAAAGAAGGTTTATCTTATTTTACGGATGAGTGTGTGCACTAGACCTCCCTTAAAACACCTACTACTGGAACCCGGGGTATGGCATAATGAAACCGATCCACAGACGTAGAACGGCAGGAGTAGGCACACGTAGTGGCTAATCATGTGCTCCTCGGCGGGGGCGCATCTCGGCTCGCTTAGCCAACCTCGGCTGCATAACTGTCTCCTTGCTCTTGCCTCTCATGAACTGAGGAGTGGGGGTGGAGCTCTCGCTATACATGTGAGTTGGCGGATCCTTCGAGGGGTCATCCTCCGAGCCAGGAGACCAGGGCACGTAGTCTTGCAAGTCACAGGCAGCCAACCCACAGGAGTACGTCAGAAGAATCCTTTCATCAAGCATCCGTGCTCGCTCAAAAACCATAGCATCATCATAGGAAGACATAAGGGAGAAGCGGTAGCTATGTACAGGGTGTGCGAAGGGATGTCCCACAAACATGAAGACACGAACAGCACAACGTCCCTCAAAATGATACGACCCGTGCTCCGGATCAAAGTGCACCTCCCACGTCGGAGTATCGATAAAGACCATGAACATCGCCATCGTGTTCTGAAGATGTGACAAGAAGGGAGAGAGAAAGAAAAGGGAGTGAGAATCTTACTAAAGAAACTCAGTAGGGGCCTCCTATCTAAGGTTACATCGTTCACATCCTCAGGAACCTTGGGTTTCTTATTAAAAGGTGGGCATGCATATAGATTCCTTCTTTAGGTTTATAAAACTAAGTTATCCAAGGTTCATTCCTTTTAGAATGCATCTTGATGTCATGAATGCAATATATCAAAGTATGAATGCATGGTAATACTTTAACAGACAACTCAACAAATCATAACATCAAGAAGCATACAAGTGGCATAAAGTGGCACATAACTTTCAAGTGGAACTTTCCTCAACATTGTGACTTAGAACATCATGCCTTAGCATTATAGGGCCACCCTAAAACATCATCTAGGTTATGAGCTCATACCTTAACTAGTCGTCACTAGTTCTTACTTATCATTTGGATAAGCGAAAAATAAATATAATCTCGACTACTAGAGTATGGGCTAGGGGGCTTAAGGATCACCTCTCTTAGGATTATTCCCTTCTTTGAAACACTTTACTGGCATCTAGTGCACAGCGAATTGTCCGCTTTGGTAGGCTACATCCACTCATACCCTCATGGATTTGCCTCATCCTCACCGGAGGGGGAGAAGTACATCTCAGTGCTATGTCACATAAAAATTTCCTGGGGGTGCTCGGCCGAAACGGTGTCACCCAGGGTTTTGATATCATTTGTTTCTTCAAAAACATTCTCAAGTCCTTTTAGTTTTGATGGAAATTTGGCAGCATAACAGTTGTTCATCGAATTTCCTTCAAACTAACTTTATGCCATGAATCTCATAACACATATGCATTTATCATCCAACTTTCATGAACATGATAGACATAACATCTCAATGAAACACTCATCATATCATATAGCATTACATCATACTTGCATAAATAAACTCATTTTATTAAGAAACCTAAGGTGTCTTATGCTTGACCCTTAAGGTCTTAAACTTTGAAACTTAAGTTCTCTAAACATCCAATCTCCATATCTTATGCACCTATAGGCTCAAAAATAATTATTCTTGCTAATTATTATGATCATAGCTTATTCTAAAGTCCATTAGTGCAGAATCCATAATTTATACTTTACGGGTACCTAGGAATCACAACTTTGACCCTTTCTAAGTTCGGTTTGCTCTTATAGCACCAAGATCAATTCCTAAACCAATTATGAGTAGTTCCTACACATTTAAAATAATTATAAACCATCATTTACTAATTTTACCCTCACTGGACAGAATCCAGAAAATTCATTTTCTAGGGGATCTAAAAATCTCATTTTAATTCCCTTCTAGTTATTAACTTGTCTTAACTTTCTCAAATTAATTCTAACATCAAATATACATGAACATACTCATTTTATCATCATAGAAACAGCATCATACAGTGAGTAACCAAGCATGGAAGAACCGAAAACATCTCCATCAAATAATGCATAGAACTTCATTTCTAAAACACATAAATTGCTAGTTTCTCTTGGAACCTTTTTAAAACTTATAGAACTCCTTAGGAAACATTTTATTTCATTAAAACCATAATAAAACACCTAAGGGCAGTAGCTATATAAAATTAATCTCAAAAGGAATTTAAATCATAAAACTTTGCTCAAAACATTTCTTGAGATCATCTAAACTTAGTAAAAATCATGAGACATAGGTTTTAGCACTTGTGACTAGACGAATCTTACTCTAAGTTCATCATCATCACATGGCTGAATTCATGTGAATAAAACACACACATTTCCCAACTTTATTTGAGATAATAATGGGCAAGTCCATGAGCTCTAAATCTCTTAAGTGATTGGCACAAACATAAATATGCAATGCACTTTGTTTTAGTCTTTATTAGGAGGTGAGAGCATAAAATAAATATGCTATGCAAGTCCTTTATTATCTTAGAAATTTAATGAGAACATAATCATAAATATGAAGATGGAAGTTCATTCTTTTCTCTTGAGAGTTTAGTGATGACATAAAGATAAATATGAATGCAAGTTCTTTTTATCTTAACTTAGAGCTCATGCAAGACTTTTAGAGAAATATCAACTCAACCCCACATTTATCTCAACCAACAAAGTAAGCTTTAGAGTTCTTGAACCGAGTTTTCAAAGAAACTATATGGTTCTTGAACAACATCATCAAGCTTCAAGGAAATAAACTTAAAAGACAATAAAACCATAAGGAAAAAAAAAAGGAAACCTGTAACGCCCCGATTTTCTATTAGAGTGAAAATGGCCAAAATGCCCCTATGGTGTTTTACCCATTTGCAAGTGCCGGATGGACCCAAAACTTCTCCAGATGGTTTTAAAAGGCGTTTTTATGTAGTCTTTGACTTTAGTTTTGGTCCCGGAGGTCCCGGGCGAAATTAGTGCAAAATTACGATTTTGCCCCTAGTTTCGTGTTTTTACGCTTAATTGCGTGATTAAGCAAACATAAGCAATATTAGGCTCTAATCGAAGGTTAATTAATTTTCATAATTAATCTTGAGTCAAAATAATTTATTAAAGTTGATTAGAACCTAAAAGTACTTAATTACAACTTGAAATCTTATTTTAAATTCAAGATTCCTAGTCATGGAATCTTGAATAGTGTTTTTTCTCTCCAATTCCTTAAATCATGGAATTGTGTTTCCATTTGTTTATTCACAAATGAGTTTTTAATTCTCTAATGATGTATGAGCACTCCTAATCTAGTCATTACATGGCCCTAATTACCTACTTACTCACCTAAATACTCACTTACAAACTCCTAATCCAAAGCCTAACCAAAGACACCCTTAATCACACTTCTAAACCACATTAAAGGAGATGATTTCTTCTCTCCCTTGGCTGCAGAAATCAGCGCCAATTCCCCGTCCATTTTATCACATATCAATTTTATTTCACACTCCAAGATCATGCTTGAAGCCATACTCACCACCATACTTCACCATGCCATCAAAATGCAATTCTCTTACCTCATGTTCCATGAGGATTCATTCTCCTCCACACATGCATTACCTCATGTTCCATTCTCCTCCACACACTCACCCTTATTCTTCTCTATAAATACCATGCCTATATGAACTTTGCTACACTTTTGTTCATTTGCTAAGTTTAGTTTTCTAGCTTTTCTTTAAGTTCTTCCTTTTTCTCTCAAGCATTCCAAGAGCTCTTCTTCTTCATCTTCATCTTCTTCATCCTTCCCTCACATAATCACCTCATAGTCTCACTTCACCACCTCATAACCTTAGATCATCCTCTAAGCTCTCAAACACTCAACCTCAAACACAACTTCACCCAAAACACATTTTTCTCTCCTTTTTCCTTCACAAGGCCGAATCATCATCAACATCCTAGGAGGTGTTGCTCATCTCATTTTCATCTTTAAGTTCAAGCTTTTTGTCTTCACACTTGATAGGGAGTTGCTTTCAAACTTTGTTTTTACTCAAAAATGTGTTTTCTCTAGTTTTCTCTTGGTTTCTTTTTTAGCTTTCCTTTGCTTTCCTTTTCTTCTTTTTTCATTTCGGCCTCTTGGCCTTGTTTATGTAAACATGATAGCTTGATGATGAGAGCTCCTAGATGATGACCTTGTGTTCATCCAAAAGGAACCTCTAAAACTTGAGTTTTGTTCTTGATCTAGTAAAGTTTTGGTTTTTCTTTCCTTTTCTTGTTCTCTATGATTTCGGCCTCCATAGTTTTTCTTCAAAGGTTTTGTTAAAATTTTTAAAGTATCTCTATTTCTATTTTATGTCATGAAAGAATGTTGTTTTGGTTCATACTCTCTTAAAGTTTTACTTTCCTTTAAAAGCTTGTTTCTTTGAGCTTGATGATGATGTTTAAGAACCACATAGTTCCTTTGAGAACTTGGTTCAAGGACTCTAAAGCTCTCTTTGTGATGAGATGAGAGTTGGGTTGTTAATCTCTAAAGTCTTGTAAGAGCTCTAGATAATCTTAAAATGAACCTTGCATTCATGTTGCACATCATATTTACTTTGCTTGCTATCACTAAGTATCAAGATAATGAATGAACTTGCATTGTCATATTTATATTTCAAGCTATGCATTATCATGTTTATGTTTCAAGTTCTCACTTATTATCAAGATAATAATGAGTTGCATCTCATGTTTATTTTATGTTCTCACTTTACTTTCTAATGGAACCTAAAATAAGTGCATGAGCATGTTTATTTTTATGTGATCACTTAAATGAATGTAGAGCTCAAAGACTTGCCCATTGTTGTCTCAAACAAAGGCTTGAAAACCTATGTTATTTGTCTCCTTGTTTTCGGCCTCTAAGGGTTTTTAGTGGTTACAAGTGTTGAAAACTATGTTTCATAAATTTTCTTAGCTTTTATGAGTTCAAGGAATGCATAGAACTAAGTTTTATGAATTTAGGACCTCTTGAGACAAATTTGATTTAGCTACTGCCCTCATAAATATTTTGATGATTTTAGATGTTAAATGTAACACCCTAAATCTTAACCCAAGATTACTAGTATATACTTAGGTTAATCTTTAGAATATTACCTCTCGGTCTCATCTTTTACTTAGAAAATACTTAGCGAAAATATGGGTAAAATTTTTCTTTTTGGAATTTAAAATCAAAGTGAGAGCCACGCACGAATCTTTAAGAGGAAGCTTAGCGAAACATATAAGCAAAGCATAAAGAAGCATATCATATCATGGAGACATCAACTGAAACATAGATATATATATATATATATACTGTGCCTACCCAAAGGGGCAGGACTATTCAATACATCGGGAAGCGGAATACAACTGAAATGCAATACAAGGAAATCACAAAAAGTAAACACAAGAGAAACAACACCCATACCCATGTGCACCTAAGGTGGACAACCTCATATACAAAAGAAGGTTTGCCCTCAACTATGTGGCGTGTGTGCACTAACTACTACCCCTCCTATGTCTACTCATGCGGGTCTGAGTACTGTGGGGTCGAGTCGATCCACTGACGAATCTAGGCGGGAGTGGTCGAGCGCATCATCGGGGCGTGTCCACCGCGGCAAGGGTGCATTGATGGCCGACGAGCCAACCTCGGCTGGACCACCGTCTCCTCACTCCCAGCCCTCATCGGTGGGGGAGCGGGACAGGAGCTCCAACTGTACATGTGGGATGGCGGGTCCTCGGATGGATCCGTCTCCGAGTACTGGGTGTGAGGCACATACTCTGGGTAGTCGCGTACCACTGATGTCTCAGGCTCCATGCGGAGAATCTGCTCATCGCGTGGTCTAGCTTGCTCAAAAATCCCGTTATGACGGTAAGGAGCAGTCGGGGTAAAATGGTAACTCGGGACTGGATGCGCGAAGGGTCGTCCCATAAACATGAACACTCTAATCGTGCAGCGACCCTCAAATTGGTATGACCCGAGTGCCGGGTCATGGTGCAGCTCCCATACCGGGGTGTCGATGAAGAGTACGAATGTCGCCATCTGAATGAGAATCTTTCTAAAAGAATTCTCAGTAGGATTATCCCTACCTAGGTGTCATCATCATATCCTCAGGAACCTTGGGTTTATTTCTAAAAAGGTGTGCATGCATATGAAACTCCTTTTAAGTTAGTTTTCTAAGGTATTATTTATCCAAGGTCCGTCATATTTTATAATGCGTCTTATGACTAAGCATGGAATATACTAATGACATGAGTGCATCATAAAGGTAAGCCAATCAATAGAATAACTAAGAAACATTATAACATTGGCACAAGGTAATAGGCATAGCATGTGTGACATTTTAACTTTAACTTTCATCTCATGGGGCCACCCTAAAACATCTCTAGGTTATGAGCTCATACCTTAACTAGTCGTCACTAGTTCTTACTTATCCTATGATAAGCGTAACATATACATAATCCCGACTTAACAGTGCGGGCTAGGGGGCAATTAAGGATCACCTCTCTTAGGGTCATTTCCTCTTTGAAATGCTCTACTAGCAACTAGTGCATCGTAGTTTTGTCTGCTTTGGCAAGCTCTATGTCAATACCCTCACGGATTTGTTTTCTTGGGGGTGCTCGGCTAAACCGGTGTCACCCAAGAAGGCGTCTCAATGTTGTGTCACATTTAAATTCTCATAAAGTGTTAATTCATAGATACATCATTATTCGTTACATACATCTTTTTCATAGCATATACATCATCACATGAAACTTCTTCATAGTGTATACATAAAACCATAGCATATACATTATCACATAATCACACCTTCATACAAACTCCCAAGCTTATTATGTTATGAACCTATAGTATGTTATGCTTTGGTTCTTTTGAGTCTTAAGCTTGTAACTAATTGTTCTAATATTATTCTTAACCTCTCACACACCTATAGGTTCACAACTAATAAGTTTTACTAATTTTTATGCTCGAGGACCTATCCAAACAGCACTATGCAGATTTGGACAGCTTTGTATTTGTGTGATTACGGGGTTCTAGAAATTACGGTTTAGACCCTTAAAGCCTTTAACTCACATTCTAAGTTATTGATCATCAAAACCTAGTCTCTTGGGAACCTATGAGGTTATAACTAAGTATTTATCACCTCACACTATGGTCAAGAACATCTCTAAACCTCTAGGATGCAGAATTTGAAATCCTAACTTTACGGGTACCTAGAAGTCACAACAATGACCTTTTCTAAGTTTAGTTTGCTCCTAAGGCTTCAAGATTAAGTCCTAAACCAATTGTGAGTCATTCCTACACATTTAAACTAATTTAAAACCATGATTATTAAATCTAAATCTTGCTGGACAGAATCCAGAAAATTACATAATTAAAGGATCTAGAATTCTCAAATTAATTTTTTCTAGTTCCTAACTTATCCTATCTTTCACATGTGAGTCTTAACATTATTTTTACTCAAACATAGGAACATTATCATCATCAAAACAGCACATACAGTGGCAGCAAAGAGCAAGGAAGAACCGAAAATATACTTCTCCATAAAAGGCATAAAACATAATTTCTAAAGCACATAGAATACTAGTTTCTCTTGGAACTCTCTTTAAATTTTCAAAGCTCATTTATAAACAATTTTAACATCTAAAATCATAAGAGTATTTAAGAGGGCAGTGACCAATTCATCTTTGTCCCAAAAGGTTCTAAATCCTCAAAACTTGGTTCTATGCATTCCTTAAACTCACTTAAGCTTGGAAAAATTATAAGACATAGTCTCAAATACTTGGAGACCTCAAGACCCCTTAGGGTTGAAATATGAACCCAAGAAAAACACATATTGTTAGACCTTTGTTGAGACAACAATGGGCAAGTCTTTGAGCTCTAGATTCATTTAGGTGATGACATAAAAATAAACATGCCCATGCACTTATTTTAGGTTCCATTAGAAAGTAAAGTGATAGCACAAAATAAACATGAATGCAACTTATTATTATCTTGGTATTAAGTGAGGACTTGAAATATAAACATGATAATGCATAGCTTGAAATATAAACATGATAATGCAAGTTCATTCATTATCTTGGTATTTAGTGATAGCAAGGAAATAAACATGATATGCAAAGCATAAAGTAAACATGATGCAAGGTTCATTTTATGATTAACTAGAGCTCATTCAAGACTTTAACAAGATAACAACCCAATACAATATCTCAAAGATCTCAACACAAAAACCGAAAGTCATATAAAAGAGAAGAAAATGAAACTACATCAAGTTCTTTATTAAACACCCAAAACCCCTATCTAGAGAAAAATCTCTAGAACGTGCCGGCCAACTTTTAGAAATCCTTAGATTAATTTTCTTAAGTTGAAAAACCATGTGAGTTAGATATCATATAGATGAAATCATAAGAAAAGGAAAACTCAAGCTTTAGAGGTTTCTTTGAGATGAACACAATGTCATCATCTAGAAACTCTCATCATCAAGCTATCATGCCCAAAATCAAGGCCTCATGGCCGAAAATGAAAAGAAAGGAAAGACAAAGGAAAGTTCAAAAAGAATCCAAGAGGAAACTAGAGAAAAACATTTTCTTGAGCAAAACAAGGTTTGAAAACAAATCCCTACCTAGTGATGAAGGTAAAATCTTGGACTTGAAGATGGAAATGAGATGAGCAACACCTCCTAGGATGGTGATGATAATTCGGCCTTGATGAAAGAAAAAGAAGGAAATGTGTTTCAAGTGAAGTTGTGTTTGAGGTGTGGTGTTTGAGATGTTTGAAGATGGTTCAAGGCTTTGGGGTAGTGTTTGATGGTTAAGAGATGATGATGAGATGAAGAGATGAAGAAGACAAAGATGAAAAGAAAGGAAGAACACTCTTGAAATTTTGAGAGAAAAAGAAAGAACTAGTAAGATAACTCTAAAACTCTAAACTTAACAAATGCTTCAAGGTGCAACAAGGCTATCACAAGCATCCTATTTATAGAAAAACAAAACCATGGAGGAGTGAGGGGAGGGTGCTGGCCGTGTGGTTTGAGAGAGGAAGGAAGAGAAAATATCTCTTACACAAGGTCATTCAAGCATGGTTTGAAGTATGGAAGCTATGCTACAAAGTATGGCTTGATGTGAGTTAATTTCCTATCAAATTTTTATGAAATTAGGCTTCTAGAAACTTGACATCGCTGGAACTTTTCCAGCCACAAATAAATGGGGAAAATGGGTTGTTTTAATTATTTATTCATGTGGAAATTCAAGCTTGATTGAAAGTTATGACAAGGTATAGTGTATGTGACTTGAGGTATGGCATTGGAGTGTTGAAAAATTGAACATGTGATGCATAATGGGGATGGGCAGCTTCGGCCAGACCTGGCAGCTGAGTGGGGAGGATGATTTGATCATGTAATTGGGTGTTAATGGTAAGTTTAAGTGTATATTAGTTTAGGTACAAGGCTAGGAATAATTAAGCTTAAGTTTAGGTAACTAAGAATGTGATTTAGGGAGTTTATGACAAGTTTAGGAGTGCTCATACATCATTAGAGAATTTTAAACTCATTTATGAATAAACAATGTGTAACACAATTCCATGATTTAAGGAATTGGAAAGAGAAAACACTATTCAAGATTCTATGACTAGGTGTCTTGAAATTAAAATATGATTTTAGGTTGTAATTAAGTACTTTTTGGTTCTAATAAACTTTAATAAATTATTTTGACTCAATATTAATTAAGGAAATTAATTAACCTTCGATTAGAGCCTAATATTGCTTAGGTTTGCTTAATCACGCGATTAAGCGTAAAAATACGAAACTAGGGGCAAAACCGTAATTTTGCACGAGACTTATAAAATTAAAACTGAGGTCATAGAGTACATAAAAATGCCTTTTAAAACCATCTGGAGAAGTTTCGGGTTCATCCGGCACTTGGAAATGGGTAAAACACCGCAGGGGCGTTTTGGTCATTTTGACCCGAAAACTCAAAAAAACGAGATTTTCAATCCCGGGAAGGTACACAAGTTATCTAATCCCCTTCCAACATTGAGTTTGCCCTTCAAGTACTGCCGAACCGGCTTTCCTCGAATTCTGGGCTGAAAATGACCTCAGGGGCATTTTGGTCATTTTCACTCTAACAAAAAAATCGGGGCGTTACATTAAAAATGTTTATAAATGAGTTTTGAAAGTTTGAAAAAGATTCCAAGATAAACTAGTATTTTATATGCTTTAGAAATTGTGTTTGATGCCTTTAAATGGAGATGTTTGTTTTGGTTCTGCCTTGCTATTTTATGGCCACTATATGTGCTGTTTGATGATGATAATATGATTAAGTTTGAGTATAATTAATGTTAGAACTCATATATGAAAGATTAGAGAAGTTAGTAACTAGAAAATAATTAATTTGAAAGTTCTAGATCCCTTGGTAATTAATTTTTCTGGATTCTGTCCAGCATGGTTTACGAGTGGTAATCATGGATTTAAATTAGTTTAAATATGTAGGAATGACTCATAAATGGTTTAGGACTTGATCTTGATGCCTTAGGAGCAAACTGGACTTAGAAAGGGTCATTGTTGTGACTCCTAGGTACCCGTAAAGTTAGAATTTTAGATTATGCATTCTTGAGGTTTAGAATTGTTTATGATCATAGAATTGAGTGAGGAATACTTAGATATGAGCCTATAGGTACCCGAGAGCTTAAGTTGTGATGATTTATAACTTAGATTGTGAGTTAAGGACTTTAAGGGTAAAAGCATAAGACATTAAGAGATCTTTTATTGCTTTGTGTTTGATAATGCAAGTATGATATGTTGATATGCATGATGTGATGATATATGAGTTATGATGACATAATCTTTTTATGTTTATGATATGATGATGTGTGAATGCATGTGCTAGGATGAAACCGTTTATATGACTTTAGAAACTAATTATGAAATGTGAAATTGAATATGTAAATACATGCATTATGAGTTGATGTGGCATACTATGATGAAGTGCATAAATTTGTGAGCATGATATACGTATTGCATGAGGTTCCATGATGATAGTTGAGGGCATGTGTTTATGATGCATTCTTGTATAACACACCAAGACGCATTTCTCCTACCTCGCTAAGGAGATAACAAAACCGTGAGGGTATGGTAGATGCTGTAACACCCTAATTTTTAACCTAACTTTCTAGAACACATTAGGTTAAACATTAGGCTATTACTTCATAGTCTCATTCTTTCATTAAAATACTTAGCAGAAATTACGGGAAAATTTTTCTTTTTGAAAACATAAAACAAAGTAAGAGCCGCGAGCTTAACTAATCAAATGACAGAAACGTAAAGCACACGTAACGATCATAAACAACCATGCAAAATAAATCATACATCAGAAGAACATAGATCATGAAGATGATAGAAACATTTCATTAATAATAAAGTAGCTAAAGTACATAACTAGTCATACCCTTATAGAAACGGGCAGAGCTTGGAATACAACGGAAAAAGGAAATACAACAGATAGCAAAGTACATGATACAATGTAAGGATAAAAACCCAAAATACTATCCTCCTACTATGCTACGAGCACTGAACTATATCCCCTCCCAAAAGGTACGACCGAAGGAAAGATCCCTGCGAAGCTCGTGTACTCAAAAGCTCTCCAATGGAGTCTAGTGGCGACGGGAATCCACGGGTGATGGAGGCAGGTAGCAGGGGAAACGCTCTAACTCCTCCTGAGTGGCCCAATGCAACGTGAAAGGCACACGAGGTGGCTGAATGTGGGCTCCTTGATGCGGACGCATCTCGACTCTCCTCGCCAGGCACGGCTGCACCACAGTCTCCTCACTCCCCATACTTCGGGATCGGGGAAAAGGGGCTGAACCCTTCGAAGGAACATGCATCGGCCAATCCTCGGATGGGTCGGTCTCGGATCTCCTCGAACAAGGTACGTACTCCGGGAAATCTCGGATGGCAGAGGCAGAGGTACAGGCACGTCGCAACTGCTCCTCACGCGGGCGGGTGCACTCGAAGATCATGTCGTCACTACCGAAGGGCACAGTAGGAGTGAACTGGTAGCTCGAAACTGGATAAGCGAAAGGTCGTCCCATGTACACAAAAACACGAACGGCACATCGACCCTCAAAGTGATATGAACGGTGGTCCGGGTCGAAGTGTATCTCCCATACTGGCATGTCAATGAAAAGCACGAATGTCGCCATCGCTCTCTGAAGATGTGACGGAAGGAAAGAGAGAGAGGAGTGAGAAATCTTGCTAAAGAAATCTCAGTAGGAGTCTCCTATTCTAGGGTTACATCGTACACATCCTCAGGAACCTTGGGCTTATTTATAAAATAATGATCATGCATATAAGGTTTAATTAAGGTTTTCCAAAACTAATTATCCAAGGTCCATTCCTTTTAGCATGCATCTTGATGTTATGAATGCAACATGTTATATCATGGATGCATGACAATACTTGAGCATATAAGACAACACCTCAAAGCACATAAACATAATCCACATGGCATAAGGGCATATAACTTCCAAGTGAATCATTCCTCAACTTCGTGACATCAATCATGGTACTTTAGCATATAAGCCACCCTAAAAATAATAACTAGGTTATGAGCTCATACCTTAGCTAGTCATCACTAGCTCTTGCTTATTATCTTGAATAAGCGAAACATAAATAATAATCCCGACTCGCAAGTACGGGTAGGGGGCAGGGATCATCTCTCTCTGGGATTACCCTCTTTGAAACGCTTTGCTAGCCACGCATGGCCTCGCAATTTGTCCGCTTTGGTAGGCTGCATCTACTCATACCCTCACGGATTTGTCTCCTCCCGGGGGTACTCGGCCGAACCGGCAACTCCTCTGGGGAAACGCGTCTCAGTGCTTTGTCACATAAAAATCTCCTGGGGGTGCTCGGCCGAACTGGTGTCACCCAGGGTTTTCAACTCATATGGTACTCATAAATCATTTCTTTCAACCCTTTAAGGTTTGACGGAAATTCGGCAGCATAACAGCTGTTAAACCGAATTTCCTTCAAACTGCCACAAGCTAATCCACACATCATGTTCTTATGAAATCTCATGCTATGATAAACTTTAACATTTCATCAATCATTTTCTCATGCATCAAGCACATCTCATCATATCATTGCATCAAACAACACATCATAGCATTAACAACTTTTTAGTGTCTTATGCATTGACCCTTAAGGTCCCTAACTCACATTCTAAGTTATAAATCATCAAACCTAATCTCTCGAAAGCTTATAAGGTCTTAACTAAGTATTTCTCACCTCACACTATGATCAAGAACATCTCTAAACCTCAAGAGTGCAGAATTCATATTCCTAACTTTACGGGTACCTAGGAGTCACAACAATGACCCTTTCTAAGTCCGGTTTGCTCCTAAGGCATCAAGATCAAGTCCTAAACCATTTATGAGTCATTCCTACACATTTAAACTAATTTAAATCCATGATTAGCATTACTAAACCTTGCTGGACAGAATCCAGAAAATTCAAACATTAAAGGATCTAGAACTCTCAAATTAATTCTTTTCTAGTTTCTAACTTCTCTTATCTTTCACATATGAGTCTTAACATTAATTATACTTAAACATAAGCATATTATCATCATTAACACAGCTCATACAGTGGCTAAACATGACAAGGCAGAACCGAAACAAACATCTCCATTTAAAGGCATCAAACACATTTTCTAAAGCACATAAAATACTAGTTTCTCTTGGAACCTTTTTAAAACTTTCAAAACTCATTTATAAATATTTTTGACATCTAAAATCATCAAAATCTTTATGAGGGCAGTAGCTAGATCAAACTTGTCTCAAGAGGTCCTAAATTCATAAAACTTAGTTCTATGCATTCCTTAAACTCATAAAAGCTTGAAAAAATTATAAAACATAGTTTTCAATACTTAGAAACACCAAGACCCCTTAGGGCCGAAATATGAACCAAAGGAAATAAATATTTTTAGACCTTTGTTTGAGACAACAATGGGCAAGTCTTTGAGCTCTAGGTTCATTTAGGTGATGACATAAAAATAAACATGCTCATGCACTTATTTTAGGTTCCATTAGAAAGTAAAGTGATAGCACAAAGTAAATATGAATGCAACTCATTATTATCTTGGTATTAAGTGAGAACTTGAAATATAAAAATGATAATGCATAGCTTGAAATATAAACATGATAATGCAAGGTTCACTTATTATCTTGATATTTAGTGATAGCAAGGAAGTAAACATGATATGCAAAGCATAAAGTAAACATGATGCAAGGTTCATTTTATGGTTGACTAGAGCTTATTCAAGACTTTAACAAGATAACAACCCAATACAATATCTCAAAGATCAAAATACCAAAACTGAAAGTCTTACAAAAGAAAAAGAAAATGAAACTAAGTCAAGTTCTTTATTAAATACCCAAAACCCCTATCTAGAGAAAAATCTCTAGAACGTGCCGGCCAACTTTAAGGTTGACAAGGGTAGGCTTGGCCTTTTAGAAATCCTTAGATTAATTTTCTTAAGTTGAAAAACCATGTGAGCTAGATATCATATAGATAAAGTTATAAGAAAAGGAAAACTCAAGCTTTAGAGGTTTCTTTGAGATGAACACAAGGTCATCATCTAGAAACTCTCATCATCAAGCTATCATGCTCATAATCAAGGCCTCATGGCCGAAATGAAAGAAAAACAAAGAACCAAGGAAAAGTTTCAAAAGAAACCCAAGAGAAAGCTAGAGAAACTCATTTTTCAAGAAACAAAGTTTAGAAAAACACTCCTACCTAGAGTGAAGACACAAAGCTTGAACTTTTGAAAAGAAAAACAAGATGATGAGCTCCTCCTTGGGGCTTGAAGATTTCGGCCAAGAGGAAACAAAAAGGTTGGAGTTATGTTTCAAGTGAGGTTGTGTTTGAGGTGTGGTGTTTGAGAGGTTTGATTATGGTTCAAGGCTTTGGGGTGGTGTTTGAAGGTTGAGAGATGATGATTCAAAAGGAAAAAGAAGAAGATGAAGAAGAATAATGCTCTTGAAACTTGAGAGAAAATGAGAGAACTAACAAGAATGCTTAGAAATCAAAACTTAGCAAATGAACAAAAGTGTAGCAAAGTTTATCTTGGCATGGTATTTATAGAGAAGGATAAGGGTGAGTGTGTGGAGGAGAATGAATCCTCATGGAACATGAGGTAATGCATGTGTGGAGGAGAATGAATCCTCATGGAACATGAGGTGAGAGAATTGCATTATGATGAAATGGTGAAGTATGGTGGTGAGTATGGCTTCAAGTATAGTCTTTGGAGTGTGGAATAAAATTAAATTGTAATAAAATGAAGTGTGAATTTCAGCCAGGTCTGATGCAGTAAGGGAGGAGGGAGTTTTGGTCATGTAACTGTGTGTTAGTGATGTGTTTAGGGGTGTATTAGCTTAGGTGCAAGGTTAGGAGTCATTAAGCATAAGTTTAGATGACTAAGAATGTGATTAGGGACCTTTATGACATGATTAAGGAGTACTCATACATCATTAAATAATTTTAAACTCATTTATGAATAAACAATGTGTAACACAATTCCATGATTTAAGGAATTGGAAAGAGAAAACACTATTCAAGATTCCATGACTAGGAGTCTTGAAATTAAAATATGATTTTAAGTTGTAATTAAGCACTTTTAGGTTCTAATCAACTTTAATAAATTATTTTGACTCAAGATTAATTATGGAAATTAATTAACCTTCGATTAGAGCCTAATATTGCTTAGGTTTGCTTAATCACGCGATTAAGCGTAAAAACACGAAACTAAGGGCAAAACCGTAATTTTGCACTAATTTCGCCCGGGATCTCCGGGATCAAAAATAAAGTCACAGTCTACATAAAAACGCCTTTTAAAATCATCTAGAGAAGTTTCGGGTTCATCCGGCACTTGCAAATGGGTAAAACACCGCAGGGGCATTTTGGTCATTTTGACCCGAAAACTCGAAAAACGAGATTTTCGATCCCGGGAAGGTATACAAGCCATCTAATCCCCTTCCAACATTGAGTTTGCCCTTCGAGTACTGCCGGATCGGCTTTCCTCGAATTCCGGGCTGAAAATGACCTCAGGGGCATTTTGGTCATTTTCACTCTAGCAGAAAAATCGGAGCGTTACAGATGCAGCCTGCCAGAGCGGACAAATTTACTGTGCACTAGATGCCGTAGATGCGTTTCGAAGAAGGAAATAACCCTAACCCGCACTTTGGGAGTTGGTGTATTAGGTGATCCTTAAGTCCCAAACCCGCACTCAAGGAGTCGGTGTATTAGGTGACCCTTATGCCCCTAACCCGTACTCTAGTAGTCGGGATTCTATCTCATGGTTCGTTTATTTCAGATAATGAGATGGAAACTAGTGATGTGTTACCCCCTTTATTATTCCCCATGTTAAATCTAATGACGACTAGTTAGGATTGAGCTCATTCCTAGGCGATTAGGTGAGACGGAGTTTGGGGACCATGATAAAAATCGCCAGGGCGGTATGTCGGTTGGATTTAGGTGACCATGTTTAAGAGTGTGGTCTTTGAGAAAAAGAACTTAAGAGTTCAAGCATGAGAAAGAGATATGATGTTTTTAAAGTCACATAGTTATGAGAAAAAAAAAAGAGTTTCATATGCCGCTTATATGTTAATGTTTATCTTGACGTTGTGTTCTATTGACTGTTTGCATAAAGTATTGTCATGCATTCATCCAATATCTGTAGCATTCATATCATTAAGATCCATACTAAAAGACAACCACTTCGGATAAATAGATTTGAGAAGTTTAAAAGTTAAACCTTATGCATGACCACCTTTTTATAATTAAAACCGAAGTGGCTGGGGACGATGACGATGACACGTGTGTTAGAGTCGGAAATCCCTACTGAGAATCTTGAATAAGTTTCTCATCCCTCTCTCTCTTTTCTTCCGTGTCGTCTCCAGACGAAGATGATGGTGTATCTTGTGACCTCTACTAAAGTGTGGGTGTAGGGCATGCGCTACGAGTTGGATCAGTGGGATGGAACGGAAGCGCGGAGATGCCATTTTAGATTTATATACCTATAGATGTGAATTTATTTTGATGTGATGATAGGACTATGATAGTCATAAATTATGTATCTATGATAATACAATTATGATGTGATGTGATGAACAATGTTTGTGTTTTGTGACCATGAATGATATGATATCCCTTTTTTTTTTTATGTTAGTCTTCGTTACGTCATACGCAGCTCTCACTTTGATTTTATGTTTCAAAAAAAAATTTACCTGTATTTCTGCTAAGTATTTTCATAAAAGAATGAGACTAAGAAGTAATAACCTAATGATTAACCTAATGTGTTCTAGAGTATTGGGTTAAAAATTAGGATGTTACAAAACCAAAATCGAAACATAAGGGAAAGGAAAGCAAGGAACCGAAAACACAAGAGAAGGAAATATACACCAAGTTCTTTATTATATACTCAAGACCCCTATCTAGAGCATAACTCTAGAACGTGCCAGCCAATTTTAAGGTTAACAAGGGTAAGCCTTGAGTTTATTGGAATCCTTATGATTAATTTTTCTTAAGATAAAGTTCAAGGAAAGGAAAAACTCAAGCTTTAGAGGTTTCTTTGAGATGAGCACAAAGTCATCATCTATAAACACTCATCATCAAGCTATCGTGATCAAAATGAGGCCTTGAAGCCGAAATGAAAAGAAAAGCAAAAGCAAGGGAAAACTTAAAAAGAATCCAAAAGAAACTTCAAGGAAGTAACATTTTTTAGCAAAACAAAAACTAGAGAGCAATTCCTTACCAAGTTTGAAGATGAAAGGCTTGATCTTGAAAGGAAATGAGAAGAACAATCCTCCTCAAAGAGATGATGATGCTTTCGGCCAAGAGGAGAGCAAGGAAAGGAGATGTGTTTTAAGTGAGCTTGTATTTGAGAATGAGTGTTTAGGGGCTTTGATGATAATCTAAGGTGGTGGGATGGTATTTTGTGGTGGTGCTATGGTGGCTCAAGGTGGAGGATGAAGAAGATGAAGAAGAAAAAGAGAGCTTCTTAGAAACTTAGAGAGAAAAGGAAAGAACTCACAAGAATGCTAAAATCCTCAAACTTGCCAAATGAACAAAAGTGACACAAATTCATCTAAGGTACCTATTTATAGAAAACAAAACAATGAAGGCTCACAAAGGGGAGAGCTTGGCCGTAGCTTTTGGGGCATGGGAGGAGGGAAAATATCTCTTACAACTTGTCATTCAAAGCATGGTTGAAGGTATGACATGCATGGTGCAAAACATGGTCTAAGCATGGCTTGGTGTGGACTCGAAAATGCATTTGAATTTCAAATAATTGAGGCATGGAGGAGGGAAGTGGCCGTGGACTTCTAGAAGGGAAGGGATAGGTTTCTTTTGTTTAATTGTGTGCTAATCATTTGTTTAGGTGTGTATTAGGTTAGGTTTGGGGTTAGGAGTCACTAAGCAAGTGTTTAGGTAACTAGGAATATAATTAGGAATTTTATGACATGGTTAAGGAGTGCTCATACACAATTAGAGGAATTTAAACTCATTTTATGAATAAGCAATTGTGAACACAATTCCATAATCTAAGGAATTGGAGAGAGAAAACACTATTCAAGATTCCATGACTAGGAATCTTGAATTTAAAATAAGATTTGAGTTTAAATTAAGCAATCTTAGGTTCTAATTTACTCTAATAAATTATTTTGACTCCAGATTAATTAAGAAAATTAATTAATCTTCGATTAGAGCCTAATATTGGTTAGGTTTGCTTAATCATACGATTAAGCTTAAAAACATAATGCTTAGGCGCAAAATTGTAATTTTGCACAAAAACTGTCTGAGACCACCTAGACCTAAACTGAGATCACAGAATACATAAAAACACCTTTTAAAACCATCTGGAGAAGTTTTGGGCCCATTCGGTACTCGTGCCTGTGCCAAAACACAACAGGGGTATTTTAGTCATTTTGACCTGAAATCTCAGAAAATGAGCTTTTCGCTCCCGGAAGGATTCACAAGTCAGCTAATCTCCTTCAAACATTGAGTTAGCCCCTCGAGGACTGCCAAGTCAGCTATCCTCGAGTTCCGGGCTGAAATGACCTCAAGGGCTTTTCGGTCATTTTTACTCTAACAGAAAATCTGGGCGTTACACTAGTTGATCTTCTTAGGGTTTGAAATGAGTTGAGGGAATATAAGGTACCTTCCATGTATTCATACCACTCATTTACTAGAGGGCATTTCATATATTCAAATATTTTTGTAAGAAGAATGTTGTAGGGAATAGAGGAGTTTTTTCCTTCTTCTAGAGAGATAGCTTGGAGCATGTAATAAAAAATTAGTTTAGGTAAAGTTACTTTTCTTTTTGCTAGCAGACAGCATAGGAGCATGCAATCCATTCCTACTAGCTGGTAAGTGCCATCAAGTATAGGTAGTAGAGTGGACTAGATGAGTGTAAGGATTTAGTGAGCTTTTAACTTTAGCACTACAGTTATTATCTCATTAGGATGGTGTTTGGGAGAATCCATCAGACATCTTGACACGTTTTCTGCTAGAACCCCAAGAGTCACGGACTAGTTTTTCTTAGATGAGCATCTAAGTCCCTCATCAGGGGCTTGCGCAACATTTGAGAGGTTGCTATTTTGAGTTCTAAGTTCGCATTTCTAATGTAGGAGATTAGCATGAAATCAGACATCTGTGCTAGTTGAGAGTAGAAGGCAGTCACCATCCTAGTGAAAACCCTATCAGTGAGATTTACAAAACCTTCCCATCCCTGAAATGAGATGACTTCCCATAGGATGAAGACAAACATCATCACTTCCTTTGGTAAGGTTTTTCCAGTAGATACTGGACACTAAGAGAAGTTTTTAGCATAATATTATTGATGAATAGGTTCATTGAACATGTGGAGTGCTCCCATGAGATTGGAATGATATTTTCCTCCAACCATTTCCGATATTTTAGAGGAGGTGTTTGTGAAAAGCGTGGTTGAAGCTTGAGAACAAGTTCAATGGTAAAAGCTAGAGGAAAGTAGGATGATTTTGGTTTCGAAAAAAGGAGTTTGAAAGGGTAGAGAGCTGAAACGATTTAGGAAGTCTAACACCCTCCCAAGTACAACATTATCCTTAAGTCATGACATCGTACTCGAGAGTTGTTACTTTTTAATTAGCGGACCTTTCTTAAATAACTATAGCAAATTCAATGGGTTCGTGTACTAACTAGCGTAATTCGATCAACATATATAACAAGATACAAAACATTTATTTAATATAAAGTCGATTACATAGGGAAGCTCTTCTATGAGCTCCAATACACATATGTTCTCTGTTAAGTTTACACATCTATATATACATCTAAGTACATCTAATACAATCTCAAACACCCAACTACTGCCAATCCGACCTCTTTCGGTGTAGCATCCCATAGTTCTCTGGTTCAACCTGGAGATGACACGGAAACACACAAAAAACATAGGGGGTGAGAATTACACAATTCTCAGTAGGGCATTCCCCAAAACATGCACTGAAATTAATGTCATCGTCATCGTCCCAGCCACTTCGGTTTATTAAGAAACTGTGAGCATACAACCTAGGTCAATGGTTTATTGTTAAAGTTCTAAATCATACTTCCGAAGTGGGTCACTTTTATTATTCAATCACTTGATATACACATAGCATACTACTTAACATTATAATGCTTTATTTACAACTTTACGTACTCTCGGTACATCAAAAAGAATCTTAGAAATATTATCCCTGTCTTTCCGTGCCCTTGACCAAATCAAGGGGACTTTTCTATGCCCTTTACCCACTAAAAGGGACTTGCTCGTGCCCTTTACACATTAAAGGGGACTTTCCCTCGCCCTTTACACTCTAAAGGGGACTTTCTCGTGCCCTTTACACGCTAAAGGGGACTTTTCCTTCTTTACATAGTATATATATCATCCTCAAGCTCACATATACAGGCATACATTAGCATAAATTTTTGAGTTTCATAATGCTTCAAACATATATATATATATAGCATTCATTTATCACATTTCTCTTTACCAATGCATGCATTTATAATCATATAAACAATCAATCACATGTGATTCTCATTCATTCCTCATAAACCAAGCTTTAAAGTACATATCATGCATCTAAGTTCATTATAGTGGCATCAAAGGACATTTTACTTCCAAATCAAGAATTTAGCTCATTTCCAGCATATTGACAGATTTCTCATTCCAATAACAACAACTAATTTCTTAATCAAACGGCCAATTCAAGGATCATAAAAATTCCTCATGACATCTCAATGTGTCTAAGAGACCCTGTAAAATTTTCATAGCAATCAGAGTTCTCTAACCATGCTAAATAAATTATACAAATTTAGTAGTTAGAGGCCACTTTTTTCACAGCTCAGAATAGGGTTCTCATAATTTTTAGACCAAAAAAATGATTGAACTACTTCAAAATAAAAATCATAGTTGTACTTCAATATGTTATTACCTCTCTGTAAAAATTTTCAAAGGATAATTCCATCATTTGCTATGGTCACAAAATTATAAAAATTTACAGCTTCAGTACTAAGATTTCAGGCAGCATAGTTAGACTCTCAGTTTATGATTTTTCTCAGGTAGCATGAACCACGAAAATTATCAGAGTTTCCTTATGATGTTAGCTTCAACATATAATTTTTATAGCTAATAAAAATGACTAGAAATGAGCTAGAAAATTCGTGAACAAATTCTGTCCTGTTGAAATCCGAAAATCCAGCAGTATGTGTCAAATTCTCTTTTGACAAAAATCATTTTTCACAACATCCAAACACTCCACCAAAATTAATACATCAATATCAACATAATATCAACCAATAAAAATCAGAATTTCAGAATTATTCAGTCATAATATTCCAGAGCAAAATCAGAAAGAAAATAGGATGAAACAAGCCCTACTTGGTGGTTTTAGTGATCTTGGCTCCAAGGATGATTCCCTTTACTTCGAAGCCTTCAAACCCACACCAAACCCTTCCTTACACAGCTGATAATGAGCTCTCAAAGTAGGAAAAGTTGATGGATTCAAATTCTAATCGGTTAGATTGGAAGATCTTGATGAGTGGAATAAGTTTAGTGAAGAAAGTTTGGTGTTTTGGTGATTTAAAACTAAGGTTTTGGGCATTTGAAGTTAATTTTTGTGGAAAGACACCATGGAACTATAGCTTTCTGGTTCATGGCCGAGAATGGAAGCAAATGGAGTGATAAGGAAGCTTTTGTTTTGTATTTATCATGTAATTATAATTTAGATAGTATATAATATAAATATATAATTCTTTAAAGAAAAGAAAAATAAATGGATGGCTAGGATTTGTTTTGAAGTCAAGGGATGAATCTTGGCCATCCAATTGGCTCAAGATAATTGGTTGTCCATAACTTGGTGAACAAGTAGCATTTTTTGGTGTAAAAATCGCACACCGAAATTTTACCGAACGGGTAAAACAGTGTACTCGGGTAATCAAACATTGCCCGAAAAATAGTTCTAAGTATAAATTTTTTTTCTAACTATTTCTAACCTTATCCTTATATTTTCTCAATTTCGGGTATCTCCAGGCCCGAATTTTAGGGTTTTGGCTGTTCCGGCGGGTGTGCGGGACTCGCAAGTTACTATTCACATTTTTTTTTTTTTTTTTACAGATTCGTTGGATTGTCCTGATCAATTTTATGTTCATCGGATTTTTGAAATTATGGCCAGAAAAGCTCAAATTAATTTTTGCATAATTTTTAGGGTGTTACAGGAAGCATATAGAGGAAGATAGAGGTGAGAAGAATAACGTGTGAGTAGTGGTCGGTTATTAAGTGATAGGACGTGGTTGTCTAAAGTTGAGGTGATGTGGGAGAGAGAGAGAGAGAAAATGAAGAATTTGAGGGAATTTTTCTGCTCTTGTGTCTTTCCTCAGAATAAGTGATTTCTGGCTCCTAAATAACTTTCTGAACGGTTTACTTTCTGAGTTCCTCTCAACGCTTTCTATTCCCTTGGAGTGTTGTAAAGTTTTCCACTTAATTGGTCATCTTTTACATCCTAAAGTCTATGACATCGACAATTATTAATCTTTTTGAGCTTTATCTTTTCCTTACATTTGTAACATCGCCATATTTCATCTAGGCTAATTGACTTAATAAACCCGAGCAATTAATCTACCAACAAGATAGTTGATCTTGGCCCCATAGCGGGAAAGGTCAACATTGATGATTTATTATTGATTAATGTCATAGTTAGAAGACACAAAAAAATGATCAACAATAATTAGCATTAAGACAAAAACTCTAAATTAAACATACTAGAGAAGGACAATTTCATTGTGAGATTAAATTCCCCGATCAATATTTTAATTACTAAATTACGTCAATCAAGGAGATAGTATAAAATTTATGACAAATAAAAAGTCAAATAAATAATAAAGAGTTAATAAGAAGGGTTAGTTAATCTTAATTAATGATTAGGATGAAAAAAATGAATAGAACTAATAGAAATTGGACAAGTGTCATGAAATGTAACAAGTAATATTAGAATAATCAAGTGTGTTTAGAGAAAGATGCAAAGAATTACAAAATTGCCATTAATTAGTAGAAATTACGAGAATACCTTACTATGTAAAAGAAATGACAAGTATACCCTTGACTTATAGTAAATGACAAGGATACCCTTACTTTATAAATAAAATTACAAGAATGCCACTAACCTTGTCTAATTACTAAAATACCCTTGTCTTGGATTAGGAAATTACCACATGCCACTACTTTAATAATTACAACAATGCCATTGCACAAATCGCTAAACTTGGCTTTAAGCAAGAATGAATATAAGCCATTGAATTAATACTAAGAATGGTTAAAAGCTAAACTAACATAAAATAGCAAATCTCTATCATAGAATATTAATTTATCAGTGTAAGTTTCTACAAACAACTTATTTAATAGTATGAGTGAAATACTGCCAAAGTAAATGATTTAAATGTTATGACAAGACAAGAAAATACATCACATGCATCATATCACATGCATATTTTCACCCATACACACATGGATTTATCCACACATAAGCTTGGAAATTAAATCTCATAAATATATGATACGTGCATGCATGAAAGAATGAAAAATCATCCCATGATGCCCATAATACCCTATGGTTGCATCATCATTGTGGGAAGGAAAAATTGTGATTTGATCTTAGCTTGCACATCTTAATGAAATAGGTGTGAGCTAAGCTACATTAGGCATATTATTTGGCATAAAAATCAACTAGTAACCTTAACTAAATCCTAACTAGTACTTACTCCAACTAAATGAGTTTTTGGAGACAAAAATCATCCCCAAATGCAACCATAGGGCAGCGGCCTTGAGGTCTATCAAAGGGACCAAGTTATGTTTCGTTGTATTCCTTTACTCATTTACTAAGTTCCCAAGACTTCTGGCATTCTCTCTTATTCTTGTTCTTTCTTTTCTAGTTCTTCTTCCACTCCTCACTTCAAAGAAAGCTCCTCCACCATCAAACCTCACATAAACACTTGAATCTTAACCCAAATACTTCACAAGCCTTGCAAGAGTTACACTTTTTAACTCTTGTGAAAAATATTGTCTCAAAGACACTTGTTTTCAAGCAAAGATTCAAGAAGGATCACCCTATATCAAGCTCCTTGTTCGAGTTCTAGGAGTGAAGAGAAGGACTCATTTAAGCCTCTACACCAAGAGGTAGGAGCCCTCTCTTTGGTTGTGTAAGCCTTGGATGGCATATAACCTTGCTCATGGTTAGAATGTCATCAAGCTTATGTTTGTTGACAAAAATATTTGAAGGGGATATTGTATAAATATTTTGTTAAACCCCATGTTCTTTTCTGTTTCCTAAGTGATTTTATGGTGTTTTTATGCTCAAATGTTGCTTGAAATATGTTGTGTAATCCTTGTGTTGAAAGAAGTGACATAAAACATGAAAATGATAGGTGCTGGATTTTTGACTGTTTCTGGCAGTTGATGTTCCTAAATTTAATACTCATAAAATATGAAGTATCTTGGAATAAAAATATTTTTACCATAAACTAGACACATCATAAAAAACTCTCCAAAATAATCACTCAAAAATGAGTTTTCTAGCTCAAGATATAAATTTTTAAATTCAGCCTTTTTTACTAGAAATGCTATCTAACCTCTGAGTATTAAACTGAACTTATCTTTTTCTATAAAAATAAAAAATATATAAAATTGGTGTTTTTGGAAAGCTAAGATCTTAAGGAATAGAGAGATATAAATACATTCATTGAAAATGTGCACGTGATTCCAGAACTATGAAAAAAGCCACGGTTTGAGCTTCTGGACACTGCTGGAAGATAGTAACTGTGTAAGGGCATAAAAGTAATTTCACTTAGTATATTTTTGTATAAACACATTCTGAGAAATAGGATTGAGTCAGGATTCTGAATATATCTTTATTTTCTTGAAAGAGTAAGTATAGTGAGAGAAATTAATTTTTTGTGTAGACATGCTAGAATTGAAAATAAGTTGTAAAACTCTAACAAGCAAAAATGGCACTTTTTAATGGCTCGTGAGGGCTAAAAGTTATTTACTAATACTTACCAGATTAATATAATAATAATAATTATAGATAATCAATGATTACACAAAATTAAGGATTTTCACTCATAAATGACTAAGACTTAGTTCTTGACCTATAAGCTTATGCTTTAATTAAACAAGACTTAGTGACCTTGAGTCACATATGAAATATAGTGAAAGATTAAGATATTTTAATTGGTCATAATCCTCAAGATGAAAAGTACATATTTAAAGAGATTACAGGAACTTCAAAAACATAAGGAAGCTCAAAATACCCAAGAATAACGTTTAAATGCATAAAAGGTATTTAAGGAATGTTTAATGTTCAAAGAGATTTGTAAGAATAAGGAGAAAGACATTCATAATGTATAAATACAAAGACCTCTATAACCCCTTTAGAAGCACTAGGGGCTTGACTTAATGACTTGAGATACTTAATATGAGATTGTCTATGAGAATCTATATGAGATTTTACATGAGATTTGTTTGACATTCTTATTGTATGACTATGAGATCTTTCATGAGATTATCTACTGATGGTTATGAGATTAGTATGACATGTTTACTGCATAAATATGAGACTTTATGAAACATGATATATGACACTGATGAAATTAGCAATGAAAGTCAAGAAAAGTGGACTTAAGCTAAGCTCACGGCTTAACCATTGAGATCATGGCAACCGAAAGAAAATAAAAGTAAAGTCTAGAAAAGTAGTAATGAAAGTCTGGAAAAATGGACTTGAGCTAAAGCTCACTACTTAACTCCTCAACTGTTGAGATCATGGCAATGGAAAGAAAACTGAAAGGTTGTGGCGATGACTACGGTATGAGCTCATTACCCATGGAGGTAGTTTAAGACATAGGTGTTGGTGCACTCAGTGAGAGTTAAATAATCAATGGGAGAAGCTCACTATTTAATGCTCAAGAGGGCGCTAAGACTTTGGTGTTAGTGCACTCAGTGAGTGAAGAACCGAATCAAGTTAAAGATGTATAAAATGTTAAGTGCATGCATACAATTATGGTGAACTTATCTTGCTTTGATACTTTCTTTGCTTGAGTAACTGAAAGAACTGTTAATGAAAGAAAGATGATCATCACAACTCACGTAAATGTTGAGGGTGGGTAATCATAAAATGCATGCATCTCCTAACCTATTATTACTTATTAGTTATGTTATATGGTATGCCTGGATGCATGTTTTGATGAAGCACTGAATGGATATTTTTGTTATTGTTATAAGAGTAGTTTAAAAGCAACTGCACTTCAGCTAATTACGTTTGGGAAAATATAGTAATTGAACCATTGGTATGTCTACTTTTTTTAAAATAAATCCGAAGTGATTGGGATGGCAACGATGACATGTGTAGTGCTAAGTTGGGACTCCTACTGAGAAATCATGTATTTCCCATTCCTCTGTCTATTTTCATGTCATTCCCAGAAAAGTATGGATCGAAAGGTGACCAGTACCTAGAAGTCAAGCTCCACCATCTATGAACTCAAAGATGATTGGACCGTAGTGATTAGGACCACCACCACAGTAGAACACCGTATGTATCTGAGTCCTCATGGAAACCTTTCTCTTATCCCGATTAAATTGCTTACAATAGAGCGCCCTCTTGTACCTTTTATCACTCCTGTTATGAGAGCAATGAATGGATCAGGCATAGTATTGCGAAGTTGTGAACCTGATTATGAGGTTAATCCAAGCACTTTGGCAAGAGGAACATTGCCAGAATACCATCCTTTATAGTAGAAAGACCAGCTTAAGGTCCCTTTCGAAGGTCCCTCTTCTAATGGCAACCTAATGCATATGAACCTCGATGTAGAGAGACGTCCTATTTCATGGAGTGATCTTTACATCTCTAATGATAAGGATGAACATGTTGGTCAGAAAATGCATGAAAAAAAGGGGTTGAATTGTGTTTTCTTTCTCAAACTTTCAAATTGAAACTTTACAGCAAAAATCTATCAGGTTTTGAACTTGAAGTACATCAGAAGATAGGTTAGATTATTCAGAAAGTAACTTTATGAATTAAGCAGTTCAGGTAAATAGATTGACAGTAAGAGATAAAGATCAATATATTTATGAAAAATTAAATATTGAAAATAAAGAAGTGAAGGATGAGAGAATACTGAATTAGAAGTTCTATACTGGTTCGGTCAACACCTGGCTACATTCAGTTCTCAATAACCAATGAGTTTCACTAGTCTTCCTCAACCTGAGGAGATAAAAATACATGATAGTCTTTACCATATCCTTCCTAAGATCTTACTAGTGTCAGTAGACAACACTTACCAACACAACAACAATGAGTAGTTTTACAGTAGCCTCTTCAAGTTATACAATTTCCAATCGCTACTGGATCGATGATACAATAGATTCAATATTGATGTTTAGATTAAACAATCTTGCACTCAAGCTTCTTTTCTAATGAATATGAAGTGACTAATCTGAAACGACTTGAGTGACTTCTTTCTACTGATTCTTCCTCGGAAGAATGTTTGAACAATCTAATATTTAGAAAGAAGATTTTAATATACAAAGGAATTTAGCAGATGTTTTTATAGAAGGATTTGGAAAGATTCTTTTAGCGTTTTTGCTCTATTTGTTTGTATTCCTTTTTTTTTTTTTTGAAAGCTCAGTCATATCTATTTATAGATGTTTTGCCTTTGTTACCATTGTTTCTGATCTTCTATCCAATGAGCACGTGTTGTGCAACATCCTCCTAAGTACAACACCATCCTTAAGTCATGACATTATACTTAAGAGTTGTTACTTCTAAATTAGCGGATCTTTCTTAATTATCTATGACAATGCTTGATTAACGCATGTAATGACTAAGCATAATTCTATTAAAATATACAACAATGAAACTCAACATTTATTGAATACATAGTTAAATACAAAAGGAAGCTCTTCCATGAGCTTTAATACACATTTGTTCTTTATTAAGTTTATACACCTATACATACAACCAAGTACATTCAATACGGTCTTAGACACTAAACTACTACCAATCCAATTTTTTTGGGTGTAGTAGCCCCAAAGTCCTCTGGATCGACCTGGAGATGACACGGGAACCCAAAAACATAGAGATGAGAATTATACAATTCTTAGCAGGGCAACTCTCTAAATACACAATCATAATCTCATCATCATCGCCCCAGCCCCTTCGTTTTATCAAGAAAATGTGATCATGCAAAACATATTAAAGATTCATTTTAAAGTTCTAAAATTGTCCTTCCGAAGTAGGTAGCTTTTAACAATCAATCACTTAAAACCCGTATATCATAAGACTCGTAATCCTAGTACATAAAGCTAAACAAAATTATTCAATATGGTATGAATAAGCATATGCAAAAGTAGTAAAATTATCTTACATGGCCTTATTTCATCATAGTAATTTTTCTCTTTTCATCGAAATAGGAAAGACTTAGTTTTATACCCAATGGTATCTACTGTGGACAACTCCACAAAGGGGTAATTGATACCAAACGGTATCTGTTATGGACAACTCCACAAAGGTGTAATTCATACCAAATGGTATCTGCTGTGGATAACTCCACAAAGGGTAATACACATTTTCACTTCCCCTTTTACCCTTCCTCTTTACCCAATCTAAGTATTGTTTCTATTTTTTCCATATGTCAGAACATGCATAATTGAAGTCCTTACTTGATCTTTTGTCACATATATTCATTTATCACCTTTTGTTTTTCCAATGCATGATCCAATCACACATATAAACATTTATTCACAATGTAATTCTCATAAATCACTTTTTAAAGTATATGGCCTATATTTATACTCATCATACTTGAATCAAAAGTCATTTTATTTCCAAATCAAGAATTTAGTTCATTTCCCGTACATTGATAGATTTCACACCATTGTAGCACCAATTACCTTGCATATCAAACAAACAATTTAGAGGCTATAAAAATTATCCAAGACACTTCAATGTATCCAAAAGATTCCATAAAAATTTCAAAGTAAAAAGATTTCTCTAGCTATATTAACAAAATTAGACAAATTTGGAGGTCAAAAAGCTCTTATTTAAAGCCGATAGCCAAAATTCCATAATTTTTAACCCTAGAAAATGATTGAATCAACTCAAAATGAAACTCATAGTTGAACATCAAGATGTTTCCAACACTCTGTAAAAATTTCAAAGGAAAAATCAATCATTTGCTATGGTAAAAATTAGCAAAATTCAGTGTTCCAGAATTGACTGTCCAAACAACTCAATAATAGTCTCAGTTTTATATTTTTAGAAAATAGTTAAAGTCATTTTTAAGACCCAAGAACAATCATGAAGTTGCCTTAGGATGTTAGCTTCAACATATAATTTTTCTAGCTCACAAAATATCTACAAATACATCAGAAAATTCGAGAACCATAACCTGTCAGTACAAATCCGAGAATTCCAGCACATGATTCAAAACTTGTTTTGCTAAAATGGTTTTTCTAACATCATCTAAATACTCCACCAAAATTAATACATCAATATCAATATATTATCAACCAATAAAATAAAAAATATCAAATTAAATCAGTAGCTAAAATAGTAAAAATGAAATTCATGCAAAAGAGGTTCAAAAACCTATTTTGGTGGCTTTAAGGATCTTGGCTCCAAAAGATGATCCAATAATGATTTTTGCTCACTTCAAGACCTCCCAAATAGCACCTCTAAAATAGTGGAGTATGAGATATCAAGGTTAGAAATGGTGATGAATTGAAATTATAATTAGCTAGTTTTGTAGGTGGTGATAAGTAGAGTAAGTTTTGTAAAGGGAGTTTGTGATTTTAGCAACTTTTGGCAAGTGTTTTTGAGGTTGGAACTCAAGTTTTCATGGTTTCTTGTGAAGAACAATGGAGGTAGCTGCTGTTTTTCTCATATCTGAGAATGTCTTTGGCTTCTTGGAGAAGAATGAAGCTTGTATTTATCTTGTAATTAATATAGGAATATTATAATATATCATTAGATAATTCTTAAACAAAGAAAGTAAGATGGATGGCTAGGATTTGATCTTATAATCTAGGATTAAATCTTATCCATTCATTTAATTTTAAATAGGTAAGCTTCTTCATTTTGTAGAGATTAAACTAGTTTTCGGTGTTAGAAATTACATACCGAAATTTCACTGAATGGCTATATAGTGTACCCTGATAATCAAACATTGCCTGAAAAATAATTTCATGTATAAAACCTTTATTTCTAACCATTTCTAATCTTAATCGTATAATTTCTTAATTTCAGGCATCTTCGGGCCCAATTCTAAGGTTTCGTGTAACGCCCCGATTTTCTATTAGAGTGAAAATGACCAAAATGCCCCTGAGGTCATTTTCGGCCCGGAATTCGAGGAAAGCCGGTTCGGTAGTACTCGAAGGGCAAACTCAATGTTGGAAGGGGAATAGATGACTCGTGTACCTTCCCGGGATCGAAAATCTCGTTTTTTGAGTTTTCGGGTCAAAATGACCAAAACGCCCCTGCGATGTTTTTCCCATTTGCAAGTGCCGGATGAACCCGAAACTTCTCCAGATGATTTTAAAAGGCGTTTTTATGTAGACTGTGACTTTAGTTTTGGTCCCGGAGGTCCCGAGCGAAATTAGTGCAAAATTACGGTTTTGCCCCTAGTTTTGTATTTTTACGCTTAATCGCGTGATTAAGCAAACCTAAGCAATATTAGGCTCTAATCAAAGGTTAATTAATTTCCTTAATTAATCTTGAGTCAAAATAATTTATTAAAGTTGATTAGAACCTAAAAGTGCTTAATTACGACTTAAAATCATATTTTAATTTCAAGACTCCTAGTCATGGAATCTTGAATAGTGTTTTCTCTTTCCAATTCCTTAAATCATGGAATTGTGTTACATATTGTTTATTCATAAATGAGTTTAAAATTCTTTAATGATGTATGAGCACTCCTAATCTTGTCATAAAATCCTTAAAACACATTCTTAGTTACCTAAACTTAAGCTTAATTGTTCCTAACCTTGTACCTAAGCTAATACACATTTAAACCTACCATTAACACCCAATTAAATGGTCAAAACTCACCCCCTCTCTGCTGCCCAAGGCCTGGCCGAAGCTGTCCCTCCCCATTATGCATCACATGTTCAATTTTTCAACACTCTAAGGCCATACCTCAAGTCACACACACTATACCTTGTCATAACTTTCAATCAAGCTTGATTTTCCAAGTAAATAACTAATTAAAATAGCCCATTTTCTCCATGTATTTGTGGCTGGAAAAGTTCCAGCCATGCATTGTTTCTAGAAGCCTTATTTTATCAAAAATTGATAGGAAATTAACTCACATCAAGCCATACTTTGTAGCATAGCTTCCATACTTCAAACCATGCTTGAATGACCTTGTGTAAGAGATATTTTCCTCTCCCTTTTCCCTCCAATACCACACGGCCACTCCTCCCCTTGGTGATCCCCATGGTTTTGTTTTTCTATAAATAGGATGCTTGTGATAGCTTAGTTGCACTTTGAAGCATTTGCTAAGTTTAGAATTCTAGAGTTGTCTTGCTAGTTCTTTTCTTTTCTCTCAAAATTCCAAGAGAGTTCTTCCTTTCTTTTCATCTTCATCTTCATCCTCTCTTCATCTCTTCATCATCTCTCAACCTTGAAACACCACCCCATAGCCTTGAACCATCATCAAACCTCTCAAACATCACACCTCAAACACAACCTCACTTGAAACACAACTCCAACCTTCTTGCTTCCTCTTGGCCGAAACCATCAAGCACCAAGGAGGAGCTCATCATCTTGTTTTTCTTTCCAAAAGTTCAAGCTTTGTGTCTTCACTCTAGGTAGGGAGTTTCTTTTCAAACTTTGTTTTACTCAAAAGATGTGTTTCCTCTAGTTTTCTCTTGGTTTCTTTTTGAGCATTCCTTTATATTCCTTTTCTTTTTCCATTTCGACCTCTTGGCCTTTTCTTCTCAAACATGATAGCTTGATGATGAGAGTTTCTAGATGACCTTGTGTTCATCTCAAAGAAACCTCTAAAGCTTGAGTTTTCCTTTCCTTATGACTTCATCTATATGATATCTAGCTCACATGGTTTTTCAACTTAAGAAAATTAATCTAAGGATTTCTAAAAGCCCAAGCCTACCTTTGTCAACCTTAAAGTTGGCCAGCACGTTCTAGAGATTTTCTCTAGATAGGAGTTTTGGGTATTTAATAAAGAACTTGACTTAAGTTTCACTTTCTTTTTCTTTTGTAAGACTTTCGGTTTTGGTGTTTTGATCTTTGAGATATTGTATTGGGTTGTTATCTTATTAAAGTCTTGAATGAGCTCTAGTTAACCATAAAATGAACCTTGCATCATGTTTACTTTATGCTTTGCATATCATGTTTACTTCCTTGCTATCACTAAATTTCAAGATAATAAGTGAACCCTGCATTATCATGTTTATATTTCAAGCTATGCATTATCATGTTTATATTTCTAGTTCTCACTTAATACCAAGATAATAATGAGTTGCATTCATATTTACTTTGTGCTATCACTTTACTTTCTAATGGAAACTAAAATAAGTGCATGAGCATGTTTATTTTTATGTCATCACCTAAATGAACCTAGAGCTCAAAGACTTGCCCATTGTTGTCTCAAACAAAGGTCTAAAAATATTTATTTCTTTTGGTTCATATTTCGGCCCTAAGGGGTCTTGATGTTTCTAAGTATTGAAGACTATGTTTTATAATTTTTCCAAGCTTTTATGAGTTTAAGGAATACATAGAACTAAGTTCTAAGAATATAGGACCTCTTGAGACAAAGATGAATTGGTCACTGCCCTCTTAAATATTCTTATGATTTTAGATGTTAAAATTGTTTATAAATGAGTTTTGAAAGTTTAAAAAGAGTTCCAAGAGAAACTAGTATTTTATGTGCTTTAAAAATTGTGTTTTATGCCTTTATGGAGAGTTTTGTTTCGGTTCTACCTTGCCAATTAATTGCCACTGTATGTGCTGTTTTAATGATGATAATATGCTTATGTTTGAGTAAAAATAATGTCAAGACTCATATGTGAAAGATAGGAGAAGTTAAAAACTAGAAAAGAATTAACTTGGGAGTTCTAGATCCTTTAATGTTTGAATTTTCTGGATTCTGTCCAGCAAGGTTTAGTAATGCTAATCATGGATTTAAATTAGTTTAAATGTGTAGGAATGACTCATAATTGGTTTAGGACTTGATCTTGAAGCCTTAGGAACAAACCGGACTTAGAAAGGGTCATTGTTGTGACTCCTAGGTACCCGTAAAGTTAGGATTATAAATTCTGCATCCTTGAGGTTTTAGAGATGTTCTTCATCATAGTGTGAGGTGAGAAATACTTAGTTATAACCTCATAAGTGCTCGAGAGATTAGGTTTGATGATTAATAACTTAGAACGTGAGTTAAGGACCTTAATGGTCAATGCATAAGACATTAAAACATCTTGAGTTTTTATGATGCTTAAATTATGATGTATGATACATGAGTTCTGTCTATTGTAAGTTGATATGTGCTATAAAGAAGTTTTACATGATGATGTGCTTGTGTATGACCTATGTGTTTTCATGGCATAAGCAAATTTGAGGAAATTCGGTTTATAGTCGTCGTGCTGCCGAATTTCCATCAAATTTGAGGAACTTAGAAAATGGTCTCTTTGAAAATCATGAGAACTTAAATGTGACACAACACTGAGACGCCTTCTTAGGTGACACCAATTTAGCCGAGCACCCCCAAGAAAACAAATCCGTGAGGGTATTGACATAGAGCTTGCCAAAGTGGACAATGCTACGATGCACTAGTTGCTAGTAGAGCGTTTCAAAGAGGAAATGACCCTAAGAGGTGATCCTTAAATTTCCCCCTAGCCCGTACTTTATGTCGGGATTATGTTACGCTTATCATAGGATAAGTAAGAGCTAGTGACGACTAGTTAAGGTATGAGCTCATAACCTAGAGATGTTTTAGGGCGGCCCCATGAGATGAAAGTTAAAGTTTAAAATGTCACATGTGCTATAACTATCACCTTATGCCAATGTTATAATGTCTTTTAGTTATTCTATTGATTGGCTTACTTTTATGATGCATTCATGTCATTAGTATGTTCCATGCTTAGTCATAAGACACATTGTAAAATATAACGGACCTTGGATAATTAATACTTTAGAAAATTAAAAGAAGCTTAAATGCATGCACATTTTTTAGAAATAAAACCCAAGGTTCCTGAGGATGTGATGATGTCACTTAGTTAGGGATTGCCCAACTGAGAATTCTTTTAGAAAATTCTCATTCCCTCTCTCTTTTCTTCTGTCACATCTTCAGATGGCGACTTTCGTACTCTTCATCGACACCCCGACATGGGAGCTGCACCATGACCCAGCACTTGGGTCATACCATTTTGAGGGTCGCTGCACTGTTAGAGTATTCATGTTCATGGGACGACCCTTCGCGCACCCCGTCCCATGCTACCGCTTCACCTCGACTGCTCCTTACCGCCATAACGGGATTTTTGAGCGAGCTAGACCACGCGATGAGCAGATTCTCTGTATGCAGCCCGAGACGTTAGCCATACGCGACTACCCGGAGCACTTGCCCTGGACCCAGTATTCGAAGACGGATCCATCAGAGGACCCGCCCTCGCATATGTATAGTTGGAGCTCCAGCGCTGCTCCCCCACCGATGAGAGCTGGGAGCAAGGAGACGGTGGTTCAGCCGAGGTTGGCTCATAGACCATCCATGCGCCCTCACCGCGGTGGACACGCTCCGATGATCCGCATGACCACTCCCGCCGAGATCCGCCAGTGGATCGATTCCACCCCTTAGTACTCGGACCAGCAGAAGTAGGAGCATTGGATGGGTAGTAGCTAGTGCACACACGCCACATAGTTGAGGACAAACCTTCTTTTGTATATGAGGTTATCCACTCTAGGTGCACATGGGTATGGGTGTTGTTTTTATGATTTACTTGTATTCGCATTTCAGTTGTATTTCGTTTTACTATGTACCAAATAGTCCTGCCCCTTTTGGTAGGCACATTATCTATATATATAATCAGTTGATGTGTCCATGTTATTTATGTGTTTTGTTATGAATGCTCATATGACTTATATGAATTTCCGTTCAAAAATCATACGCGGCTCTCACTTCGTTTTAATTCCAAAAAGAAAAATTTTACCCATATTTCCGCTAAGTATTTTCAAATAAAGAATGAGACCAAGAGGTAATATTCTAAAGATTAACCTAAATACATACTAGTAGTATTAGGTTAAGATTTAGGTTGTTACATTTCGACTCTCCTGACGAGCCTGCGGAGCCTATAAGTTACTATTTACATTTTTTTTAACGGATCCATTGGATCATTCTCATCATTGCTATGTCTATTGGATTTTTAAAATTATGACTAGTAAAGCTCAAATTAATTTTTAAATAATTTTTAGGGTACTACATGTCGAGCATCTGATTAAGTCTTGGAAACATAATCTAGAGGTGTATCTCATCTGGTGTCAAAGGTACTTTTTAGCAGTCATTGATGAGTTGAGGTTTCTAAAGTCTATCAGAAACTGCTTTTTTGAACATGGTTTCTAAACTCTTTAATAAGCCTTTCTCTGTTGATCGATGGTGTTGAAGAGATGATGTTCTAACTAAGAAAGATTGGTTTGACTTGATTTTAAATTTCAAATTTAACCGCTTTCCTTCCTTTTTTTATGATGCGAACTTTTTGAAGAACGTTGCTAGTTCCTTGTTGATTGATTTGCTTTCTGGTCTTCAATCTTGACTTTCTGATAATGAATAATCCACAATTATGATGATTGAAGATTGAGTAACATGTTACTTCCAACTTTTGTAGGTTATCTTCATTTGTAGCCATTCTTTCTAAAGCTCAGTGTTACTTTGTGACAACCATATCCTTGGTTTCTTGATTATATTTTGATGAGCTTGCTTCCTTGATGCATACGATTACATTTTGCTTGACATAATTTTCACTTTATCTAAATCTATCCTCTTTCCTAGAGGAAAAAACATATTTGTACATGCAAAGTGAAATTATTCCCTCATAATTCCAATAGTGCATCTTGAAAACACCTGTTAGGCTTAGTCAAACAAACTCAAGGTGGCCATTAGTCATTCTTCAAAGTAGTTTCTTTAAATTGGCTTTGTTGTCATTCAAAATAGTAAGACTCATACTTTCTGAAGGGCTCTAGAGTTTACAGAATATTGTTCTGAAGCTGAGTCATCGAGTTCCCAACATAGCTTAGTCTCTGGTCCACTTAGGAGCCCAAGTTCTAGGTGTTGATCAATGGGCAGATGATGGCGTAGCAAGCAAGAAGGAAGGTCGTCGTCTAGGGGTTAAGTCTCCATTTCTTATGCTTTAGGAGTTGATATTATTCATGTGTTGATCTGTAATCCAAGTTAGATTTATGCTTTAGATTGTTAGTTGTAGATTGGTTGAGAACTATGTGTCACACTCTTAGTTAGACTTATGTAATGTATTCCCTTAACTATTTACAACTATCTATGACTAAAGTAATGTGTATTATGCTAAGTATTATAGAATTATTTACGCTAGTTCCTTCCGCATAACTATTTGTGACTTAAAGTTCTTAGATTATTAAATGCTATGGTAACATTATATCTTCAAGTCTCATTGCAGGCTTAAGCTTTCAAAGAATAATTTGCACAAAAAAATTTGTCCATTGTTTTTCTAATTTAATTTCAAAAGAAAATAAATGCAAGGCATAAATGATAACTAATAGAATCCAAATGCAAACTTTAGCGTAGTTGGGTTTTACTAGGGTGTTACAATGTTTGTGATTAATTCTTCTGGAATCCAAGAGATAGAATTGTCTTTCATACTAACACTTCTAGATGATATTCAAGTCAGATTCATGGAAAGAAGAGTTGTAACATCCTCCCAAGTGCAACACCATCCTTAAGTCATGAAATCGTACTCGAGAGTTGTTACTTATTAATTAGCGGACCTTTCTTGAATAACTATAGCAAATATTAGTTGAATCATGTAGTAACTAATTCATGGTTCTATCAAGTATATATATAAAATAAAGTAGTTATTGAAATACAAAGTCAAATATAAAAGGAAGCTCTTCTAAGAGCTTTACAGTACATCTGTTGTCTCTTAAAGGTACATGCATATATATTTACCTAAAAAACTAACTATAACAAATACAAGTCTTCCCTACTAAACTACTGCAGAGTAGATTTCTTTCGTGCAATAGCCTCTTTGTTCTCCGGATCAACCTGGAGATGACACGGGAACACACAAACATAGGGGTGAGAATTATGAAATTCTCAGTAGGGCAACTCCCCAATTACAAAATCATAATGTCTTCGTCATCGTCCCAGCCACTTCGGTTTATTAAGAAAGAGTGATCATGCATTTCATAACAATGGTTCAATTTTAGAATTCCAAATCATACTTTCGAAGTGGGTAGCTTTTAATGATCAATCACTTAATGCATATATATAATAAAGGTCGCACACATAGTAAATCATTGTAGTCAAACTTTTAACTATAACATGATCAGGCATATGCTAAATGTAGTGAACTTAGTTATAATTGCCCTTAATAAATCGAAGAGAACCTCATATCTCTTTATTTGCCCTTGAGAAGTCAAAAGGATCATATCTCTTTATTTGCCCTTGACATAGTCAAAAGGATCGTATCTCACTCTATTTGCCTTTGACACAGTCAAAAAGATCACATCTCACTTGTAACACCCTAATTCTTAACCCAATACTCTAGAACATACTAGGCTAATCATTAGGTTATTACTTCTTAGTCTCATCATTTTATTAAAATACTTAGCAAAAATTATGGGTAAATTTTTTTTTGAAAACATAAAACAAAGTGAGAGCCGCATTCTTAGTCTAATCGTAAGACAGAAATATAAAACACGATTAGCAAGCAGAGAGTAACACGGAAATTAAGAACAAGTAACAACAAAGCAATGACCACCATAATAACAGAAACATTTCATTAATAACATAATTAGAAATACATATGTAGTCATACCCTCATAAGGACGGGCAGAGCTTGTAATACAGCGGAAAAGGAAATACAGCAGAAACAGGGAAGCATAAAGTAACATAAAGTAAACCATCACTACCCGAGTGCATCTATAATGGATAACCTCAAAACAAAAGCAGGTTTATCCAGTCTATGTGTGAGTGTGTGCACTGAGCCTCCCCTAAGACGTCTGCTACTGGAACCCGGGGAAGGGTGGAGTGTAACCGATCCATGGTCGCAAGGAGGCAGGAGTGGGTACTCGTGAAGACTGAGCATGAGCTCCTCGATAGGGGTGCCTCTCAGCTCGCCTAGCCAGTCTCAGCTGTGTGACAGTCTCCTCGCTCATGATTCGCACGTACTGAGGTGTAGGAGCAGAGGTCTCGCTATACATATGCGCCGGCGGGTCCTCGGAAGGGTCGTCCTCTGAACTGGGAGACCGAGGCACGTAGTCTTGGAAGTCTCGAGGCATCGAACCACCAGTGTACGTCCACAAAATCCTCTCATCTCGCGTCCGGGCACGCTCAAAAACCATCGCATCGTCGTAGGGTGACATCGGCGAGAAATGGTAGCTCTGCACAGGGTGTGGAAAGGGGCGTCCGATAAACATGAAGACTCGCACGGTGCACTGCCCCTCAAAATGGTATGATCCGTGATCCGGATCAAAGTGGACCTCCTAGGTCGGCGTGTCGACAAAAACCACGAACGTCGTCATCACTCTCTGAAGATGTGACAAAAGAAAGAGAAAGGAGAAAGAGGAGTGAGAATTCTTACTAAAGAATCTCAATAGGAGTCTCCTACCCTAGGGTTACATCGTTCACATCCTCAGGAACCTTGGGTTTGATTATAAAAGGTGTGCATACATAAAAGGTTCATTATTAGGGTTTATAAAACCAATTAGCCAAGGTTCATTCCTTTTAGCATGCATCTAGATTTTATGAATGCAACATATTAAAACATGAATGCATGACAATGCCTCAATCAAATAACTCAATGAATCATAACATCAAGAAGCACACAAGTGGCATAAAGGGCATATAACTATCAAGTGGATCTTTCCTCAACTTCGTGACATTAATCATGGTACTTTAGCATAATAAGGCCACCCTAAAATAACTAGGTTATGAGCTCATACCTCAGCTAGTCGTCACTAGCTCTTGCTTATTATCTGAATAAGCGAAACATAATAAATAATCCCGACTACGCAAGTACGGGTAGGGGGCAGGGATCACCTCTCTTAGGATATACCCTCTTTGAAACGCTTTGCGGGCATTAAGCCACAGCAATTTGTTCACTTTGGTAGGCTGCATCTACTCATACCCTCACGGATTTGTCTCCCCCAGGGGTGCTCGGCCGAACCGGTGTCACCCAGGAAAGCACGTCTCAGTGCTTTGTCACATAAAAATCTCCTGGGGGTGCTCGGCGGAACTGGTGTCACCCAGGGTTTTCAACTCATGTGGTACTTTAAAACATTTATTTAGCCCTTTAAGGTTTGACGGAAATTTGGCAGCATAACAGCTATTAAACCGAACTTCCTTCAAACCGAAACTTATGCCACAAGCTAATCACACAACATATTCCTCATTTAAATCTCATGCTATGATAAACTTCATATCTCAACAATCGTTTCCTCATGCATCATGAACATCTCAACATAGCATTGCATCATATACACATCATAGCATTAACAAATTCTTAATGTCTTATGCATTGACCCTTAAGGTCCTTAACTCACAATCTAAGTTATAAATTATCACAACTTAATCTCTCGGGTATCTATAGGCTCATATCTAAGTATTCCTCACTCAATACTATGATTACAAACATCTCTAAACCTCAAGAATGCAGAATCTAAAATTCTAACTTTACGGGTACCTAGGAGTCACAACAATGACCCTTTCTAAGTCCGGTTTGCTCCTAAGGCATCAAGATCAAGTCCTAAACCAATTATGAGTCATTCATACACATTTAAACTAATTTAAAACTATGATTAGCATTACTAAACCTTGCTGGAAAGAATCCAAAAAATTCAAACATTAAGGGATCTAAAACTCTCAAATTAATTCTTTTCTAGTTTCTAACTTCTCTTATCTTTCACATATGAGTTTTAACATTAATTATACTCAAACTTAATCATATTATCATCATCAAACAGCACACACAGTGGCCATAAAAATAGCAAGGCAGAACCGAAACCAAGTTTCCACACAAAGGCATCAAACACAATTTCTAAAGCACATAAAATACTAGTTTCTCTTGGAACCTTTTTCAAACTTTCAAAACTCATTTATAAACATTTTTAACATCTAAAATCATCAAAATATTTATGAGGGCAGTAGCTAAATCAAATTTGTCTCAAGAGGTCCTAAACTCATAAAACTTAGTCTTATGCATTCCTTAAACTCATAAAAGCCTAGAAAAATTATAAAATATAGTTTTCAATACTTGTACACAATAAATCTCTTAGGGGCCGAAAACATAAGCTGAGGAAATACATATTTCAACCCTTTGTTTGAGACAACAATGGGCAAGTCCTTGAGCTCTAGGTTTACTTAAGTGATGATATAAAAATAAACATGCTCATTGTAACATCCTAAAAATTATGCAAAAATTAATTTAAGCTTTTATGGCCATAATTTCAAAAATCCGATGCATATAGAAATGATCAGGACAATCCAACGAATCTGTAAAAAAAAAAAAAAAAATTGTGAATAGTAACTTATGGGTCCCGCAAGCCCGCAAGGACAGCCGAAACCCTAGAATTAGGGCCCGAAGATACCCGAAAATAAGAAATTATAGGATTGAGATTAAAAATATGTAGGAATAAATATTTCATAGTTAGAATTATTTTTCGGGCAATATTTGATTTCCCGGGTACACTGTTTTACTCGTTCAATAGAATTTTAGTGTGCGGTTTTTAGCACCGTAAAACCTACTTGGTGGCCAAGTAAAGGACAAACAATTATCTTGAGCCAATTGGATGGCCAAGATTCATCCCTTGAATTCCAAAACTAATCCTAGCCATTCATCATATTTTCTTTTTGAGGAATTAGACTTTTATTACATCATAATTACACAACCTAATTTAATTTCATTAAAAGGCCACAAATCTTCTCCATCAAGATTGCATTTCTTGGCCAGCAAAGGGGTTAGACCAAAAACCTCCATTTTCATTTCCTTGAGAGCTCAAGCTTGCCTTCAAAGCCCATAAACACTAGCCTAGAGTTGTTGAAACTTCAAAATTCCTTCACAAAACTTGTTCTACACCTCAAACTCTACAAATCTAACCGATTGAAATTTCAATTCCTCACCTTGATACCTCATAGCTCACTGATTAGGGAAGGCTTTAGAGCTCTTTTGGTGGCCTCAAAGTGAGCAAGATCACTCTTGAAACATCCTTGAAGCCAAGACCTTTAAAGCCACTCAAGTAGGGTTTTCTTTGGCCTTTTTCCTTCAAAATTATTTCTGATAATTACTGATGGGTATTGGTCCTAAATTTCTGGTTTTATTTGATGATAATATGTTGATATTGATGTGTTAATTTTGGTGGAGTGTTTGGATGAGGTTAAATAATGATTTTTGTCAAAATAAGTTTTGGCTAGGCTGCTAGATTTTCGGATTTCAGCAGGACAGGATTTATTCATGAATTTTCTGGTCCAATTCTACTCATTTTTATGAGCTATAAAAATTATATGTTCAAGCTAATATCCTAAGGAAACTCTGAGAATTTTCGTGGTGCATAACAAAGAACTGTGCTACTTGAGAAAAATCATGGATCGAAGTTGTAACTATGCTGCCTGAAATCTTGGTACTGAAGCTGTAAATTTGTATAATTTTGTGACCATAGCAAATGATGGAATTATCCTTTGAAATTTTTATAGGGACTTGACAACATATTGAAGTATAACATTGATTTTTATTGAGTTGATTCCATAATTTTTTGAATTTAAAAATTATGGGAACCCTGTTTTGAGCTGTGAAAAAGTGGTCCCTGACTACTAAACTTTTATAATTTAGTTAACATGGTTAGAGAACTCATTTCACTTTGAAATTTTTACAGAAGCTTGGGGACACATTGAGGTATCATAGGGAATTTTTATAGCCTCTGAACTGGTTGTGTGATGTGCAAATTAATTTTGCTATCATGTTGTGAAATCTGCCTATGAACTGTTTTGGTGCTGATGCATGATATAGGTGACATAATGACCTTTTGTTCAAGTTTATTGTATATGAAAGCATGCTAGTGACTTTAAGGATTAGGTTAAGGCATAATTGAATTCATATTGTGAATGAATGCCTATATGTGTTTTACGCATGCAATTTGAAAAAGACAAGTGAAGGATACATTGACCTAGTTCAATCGCAATAAGTAGTAATAGATGAGATCTTTTTGACTAATCGAGGGCAAATAAGGTGATGAATGATCCTTTTGGTTTGTCGAGGACAAATTAAATGATCCTTTCGACTTTGTCGAAGGCAAATAGAGTGAGATGTGATCCTTTTGACTGTGTCAAGGGAAAATAGAGTGAGATGTGATCCTTTTGACTGTGTCAAGGGCTAATAGAGTGAGATGTGATCCTTTTGACTTGTCAAGGGCAAATAAAGAGATATGAGGTTCTTTTCGATTTATTAAGGGCAATTACAACTAAGTTCACTACATTTAGCATATGCCTGATCATGTTATATTTAAAAGTTTGACTAGAATGATTTACTATGTGTGCAAGCTTTATTATATATATGCATTAAGTGATTGATCATTAAAAGCTACCCACTTCGGAAGTATGATTTAGCAATTTAAAAATGAACTTTGAAATATGTTGCATGCTCACATTTTCTTAATAAACCGAAATGGCTGGGACGATGACGATGACATTATGATTGTGTAATTGGGGAGTTGCCCTCCTGAGAATTTCATAATTCTCACCCCTACTTGTTTGTGTTCCTGTGTCGTCTCCAGGGTGATCCAGAGGACAAGGAGGCTGCTGCATGAAAGGAATCAACTTTGTAGTAGTGTAGTAGTGGATATTTTAACTCCCTGTATGTAGTTGTAATAATATATATGTAAACGTAACAAAGATTGTATATGTATGTAAGCTCATATCCGAGCTTCCTTTTGTTCTTGGCGTTATATTAAATAAATGGTTTGTATCTTTACTATATATTTTAATTGAATTACGCTAGTTATTACACGAACCCCTTGAGCTTGCTATAGATAATTAAGAAAGGTCCGCTAATTAGTAAGTAACAACCCTCAAGTACGATATTATGACTTAAGGATGAGGTTGTACTTGGGAGGGTGTTACACTCATGCACTAATTTTAGGTTCCTTTAGAAAGTAAAGTGATAGCATAAAATAAACATGAATGCAACTTGTTATTATCTTTGGTATTTAAGTGAGGACTTGAAATATAGACATGATAATGCATTGCTTGAAATATAAACATGATTATGCAAGTTCCTTTGTTATCTTGGTACTTAGTGATGACAAGGAAAGATAAATATGATGTGCAAAGCATAAAAGTAAACATGAATGCAAAGTTCATTTTAAGGTTATCTAGAGCTCTTACAAGACTTTAGAAAATAATAACCCAACACTTATCTCATCACAAAGAGAGCTTTAGAGTTCTTGAACCAAGTTCTCAAAGGAACTATGAGGTTCTTGAACATCATCACCAAGCTCAAAAGAAATAAACTTTCAAGGAAACACAAGACCTTAAAGAAAAGGAAATAAAACCGAAATACTAGAGGAAAGAAAACAAGGAAACTGAAATGAAAAACAAGAAAAAGTGAAGGTATTCTTGAGCTAGAAATCATTTTGAGTTAGTAAATCAAGATGAAACTTAGAGAAAATAAAAACTCAAGCTCTAGAGGTTCCTTTGGGATGAACACATAGTCATCATCTAGGAGCTCTCATCATTGAGCTATCATATACTCATCAAGACCAAGAGGCCGAAACATCAAGGAAGGAAAAAAATAAAGAAAGTTTCAAAAACAAAATCCAAGAGAAAGCTAGATAAAACTCATTTTCAAGAAAACAAGGTTTAGAAAAACAGTCCTACCTAGAGTGAAGTTAAAAGCTTTGATCTTTGAAAAGGAAAACAAGATGAAGAACTCCTCCTTAGGGCAAGATGGCTTCGGCCTTGTGAAGAACAAGGAAGAGAAAAATGTGTTTGGGTGAGGTTGTGTTTGAGGTGAGGTGTTTGAGAGATTAGGAGGTGATTCAAGACTTTGGGGTGGTGTTTGAAGGTTATGAGATAATGATAAGATGAAGAGATGAAGAAGATGAAGAAGATGAAGAAGATGAAGATGAAGAACAAGAGAGAACTCTCTTGAGACTTTGAGAGAAAAGGAAAAGAACTTAGAGAAAGCTAGAGAACTTGAAACTATGCAATTGATCTAAAGGTTCTCACAAGTTCTTAAGCATAGGTATTTATAGAAAATAAAAACAATGAAGGAGTGAGGGGAGGAAGGCTGGCCGTAGCATTGAAGGGGGAAAGGAAGAGAAAAATATCTCTTTCAAGGTGTCATACAAGCATGGTTTGAGGTATGGAGTTTATGATATAAAGTATGGCTTCAAGCATGGGATTTTGAGTGAGTTTTCTTTCAAATTTTGAATGAAATAAGTCTTCTAGAAACTTGACATGGCTGGAAGTTTTTCAGCCACAAATAAATGAAGGAATTGGTTTATTTCATTTAGTTATTCATTTGGAAAATCAAGCTTGATTGAAGGTATGACAAGGTATGACAAGGTATGATGATTTGAGGTGATTTTCCTTCAAATTTGAAATAAAATAATTCATCAAATAGGGGAGGAAGGCTGGCGAAATTCAGACCAAAAAAATGGGGAAGAGAAGTCTTCTAGAAGTTGTCCTTGGAAGCATGGACAAAAGCATGGTTTGTATGACTCAAAGTATGGTTCATGTAAGGTCAAAACATGGTTCTTTGAGTGAGAAAAATTTGAGCATGTGATGCATATGGAGGGGGAGAGTTTTGGCCAGATTGGGGCAGTAAGGAGAGAGGAAAAATCTCTCATGTAATTGGGTGTTAATGATAGGATTAAGTGTAGGTTAGCTTAGGTACAAAGTTAGGAATAGTTAAGCTTAAGTTTAGGTGACTAAGAATAAGGTTTAGGGGTTTTATGACAAGATTAGGAGTGCTCATACATCATTAGAGAATTTAAAACTCATTTGTGAATAAACAATATGAAACACAATTCCATGATTTAAGGAATTGGAGAAAGAAAACACTATTCAAGATTCCTTGACTAGGAATCTTGAATTTAAAATAAGATTTCAAGTTGTAATCAAGCATTATTAGGTTTTAATCAACTTTAATAAATTATTTTGACTCAAGATTAATTATGGAAATTAATTAACTTTCGATTAGAGCCTAATATTGCTTAGGTTTGCTTAATCATGCGATTAAGCGTAAAAAACACGAAACTAGGGGCAAAATCGTAATTTGCACTAATTTCGCCCGGGACCTCCGGCACCAAAACTAAAGTCATAGACTACATAAAAATGCCTTTTAAAACCATCTGGAGAAGTTTCGGGTTCATCCGGCACTTGCAAACGGGAAAAACACCACAGGGGCGTTTTGGTCATTTTGACTCGAAAACTCGAAAAACAAGATTTTCGATCCCGGGAAGGTATACAAGCCAACTAATCCCCTTCCAACATTGAGTTTGCCCTTCGAGTACTGTCGGATCGGCTTTCCTCAAATTTCGGGCCGAAAATGACCTTAGGGGCATTTTGGTCATTTTTACTCTAACAGAAAATCAAGGCGTTACATCGCTCTATTTGCCTTCGACAAAGTCGAAAGGATCATATATCACTCTATTTGCCCTCGACAAAGTCAAAAGGATCATTTAATTTGTCCTCGACAAGTCGAAAGAATCATTCATCACCTTATTTGCCCTCGATTAGTAGAAAGGATCTCATCTATTTCTACTTATTGCTATTGAACTTAGGTCAATGTATCATTTACTCCTTTTTTTCAAATTGCTGTGTAAAACATATATAGGCATTCATTCACAATATGAATTCAATTATGCCTCAAACCAATCCTTAAAGTCACTAGCATGCTTTCATATACAATAGACTTGAACAAAATGTCATTATGTCACCTATATCTTGCATCAGCACCACATAGGCAGATTTCATAACTTGGTAGTACAAATTAATTTGCACATCAAAAAAACTATTCTAGGGCTATAAAAATTCCCTATGATACGTCAATTGTCCCTAAGCTCTTGTAAAATTTTCAGAGCAAAAAGAGTTCCCTAACCATGTTAAATAAATTTTACAAGTTTGGTGGTCAGAGACCACTTTTTCACAGCTCAAAACTGGAGTCTCATAAGTTTTAACCCTAGAAAATAATGGAATCAGTTCATAATAAAAATCATGGTCACATTTCTAGATGTTATCAACTCCCTCTAAAAATTTCAAAGGAAAAATCCATCATTTGCTCTGATAACAAAATTATAGAAATTCACAGCTTCAAATTCAACATTTCAGGCAGCATAGTTACAACTTCAGTCCTTGATTTTTATCAAGCAGTAAAAGTCTTTATTATGCACCACAAAAATTCTCAGAGTTTCCTTAGGATATTAGCTTGAACATATAATTTTTATAGCTCATAAAAATGACTAGAATTGGACCAGAAAATTCATGAACAAATCCTATCCTGTTGAAATCCGAAAATCTAGCAACCTAGCCAAAACTTCTTTTGACAAAAATCATTATTTAACCTCATCCAAACACTCCACCAAAATTAACGCATCAATATCAACATATTATCATCAAATATAACCAGAAATTTCGGATTAAATAAATCAATAATATTAAGAGTAAATTTTGAAAGAAAAAGGCCAAAGAAAACCCTACTTGAGTGGCTTTAAGGGTCTTGGCTTCAAGGATGTTTCAAGAGTGATTTTGCTCACTTTGAGGCCACCAAAACAGCTCTAAAACCTTACCTAATCAGTGACCAATGAGATGTCAAGGTGAGGAATTGAAATTTCAATCGGTTAGATTTGTAGAGTTTGAGGTGCAAAACAAGTTTTGTGAAGGAAGATTTTGGTTTTGACTAGTTTAGGCTTATGATTATGAGGTTGGAAATCAAGTTCTTAAGGTTTTTGTGAAGAAGACAATGGAGGTTCTGCACTCATACATGATGACCATGAATGCATTTTTGGCTTCTTGGACAAGCTTATGTTTGTATTTATCTTGTAACATTAGTGCATGCACTTGTAACATTGGACAAGCTTATATATTATACTTAAATGATCTTTAATGTAGTAAAGCAAAATGGATGGCTAGAATTAAATCTTGTAATTCAAGATTGCATCTTAGCCATTCATTTCATATGGATGGATAAACTCAATTGATTTATAGAAATTAAATTAGTTTTCAGTGTGAAAAATTGCATACCGAAATTTTACCGAACGGGTAAAATAGTGTACCCGGGAAATCAAATATTGCCCAAAAATTAATTCAAGGTATAAAATCTTTACTCCTACCTATTTCTAACCTTAATCCTATAATTTCTCAATTTCAGGCATCTCCGGCCCTAATTCTAGGGTTTTGGCAATCCTGGTGGGCCTGCGGGACCCGCAAGTTACTATTCACTTTTTTTTTTTTACAGATCCGTTGGATCGTTGTCATCATTTTTACGTCTATCAGATTTTTGAATTTCTGACTAGAAAAACTCAAATTAATTTTTATATAATTTTTAGGGTGTTATAAGAGTGCTAAGAAATATTTGTGTATAATGCTTATGTAGATTTTTAAGAAACATGTAAAAACAATTTTTGAATGTGATTTTAATCAAGTTTGTCAATATTATAGGAATCTTAGGAATACCTCAATATTTGATCTTTTGGCTGGTTCTTTATCTGTAGCATCTGGGTGTGTTAGATTGCATCAACTCTTCATTTTCACTTTAGGCATCAGAAGTATGTTCTTTTTTTGCATAGTCGGATGTCTCTAAGTCTCTCAAGAGAGTGAAAGCATTCTAGAATTTCCTAGTTCCATATGACTTGTCATAACAACTTCATTTTTCTTCAAGTATTCAAGTTTTGCATATTCTTAGTCTGGTTCTACTCTTGTAGCAAAGTATCCACCTAGCTTTGACTGCTCAAAACGTTTTCCACATATTTGGCCACAGCTGTGGAGATGGAAGCACATTTTTACATATTTCATTAGGAATGACATGTTTCCCAGAACTTTTAGATTGCTTTTCTTTTTGCTCAAAAATGTTTTCTAATTTTCTTTAGAGCTCTAAGCATACATTCTAAAGTATCTAATTTATGGGGTTTATTTTCTGAAGATCTAGCTTCTATCTATTTGCTAATAGGAATTTTCTTAAAACACTTTTCCTCAAGACTTTCTTCTAGTCCTAAATGATAGTTAGCAAAATCATTTTTGAATACTTTTCATCAGCAAATTCAAGTCATTTGCAAATCTAGAGTATCCTGCTTCCAATTTTCTTTCTTGAGCCATGGAAGGTGTCTGAGATAGTACCTGAAAGAAGATAATTCCGGTACTCAACTTTCTTGAGTCCACCTAGGTTAGTTGTTTAAGAGGGAGATTTCCCATCCTTTTTTAACAGATTTTTTTTTTTAGGAGCAATTTGTGAGATGGTATTCCTTCTTATGAAAAATAGCAAAAGTGACTATGATAATGATTTTAGATGAGGCTGCATTTCTTTTTCCTTCCTATTTCCTCTTCATTTCTCAAGCTTATTTTCTGAAATAATGGCCTTTAATCATTAAGCACAAGTTTGAGGTTCTAGAATCTTTTGCTATTTGACCAGTTCAGATGTTTAGAAGCTACAAAAGAAGGTTCTCAAATTCATAAATAACTTTATGAGATTTTTCTAGTTTAATTCTGAGACTTTAGCTTCTAAGGCTTAGGGTTTAAAAACGTAATTGATATTATTTTATGAGTTTCTTTATCAAACTTAGGCTTATTCTAACTGAGATGTTTTGAAAAGGAAGTATGCATATTATATGGCAACTCGTTATATTATTATAGATAAGATAAAGGAGTGAGTTTGAGTATATTTACCTTGTATTTTTCTATAAAATTGTATTCATGTCATAAGATATAGATTTTTGTCACTTTCAACCTTGTCATGGCTTACTGACTCATTCCCTTCATCTTTAGAGTTGCTCTTTTCAGGATTTTTCGTGGCTCTTTTTGTCTTCCTCTTGAGATTGATGTTTCTACCATTCATGGCTTAGCCTTTATAAGGCTATTGACATTTTCTCCATGAGCAAAGAGATCTTATCCCCATTTTCAATCTCAGATTTTTCATCAGATTCTTCCTCTTCACCAAAGGTATCAACAAGTTCTATTGCTTTAGTGTTTTGTTGCTTCTGATCTGAAGACTTTTAGGATTGCCGGCTTTCTCTTTTCTATAAGATAGTCATTAATTTTGGAAAGTATGACTTCTTCAGTTTATTCGGTTTATTCTATCTTCCTTTCACAGTGGTTCAAGAGTTAATTTTTCATGTTGTGCTTAGCTTGGTATGTCACCGTTGAGATAGCCTTGTCAAATCCTAGAAGCTCATTAGGAATGGATAGTCAGTTTAATGAGTGAACTCCTGCTTCATCTTGTTCATTTGATCTTTGTCCTCTATAATTGTTAGATTGCTCAACCCCTTAGAGGCCAGGCTTTGATACCACTTGTTAGTAAAAGAGTGCATGAGAAGGGGGGTTTGAATCATGCGTTTAAGATTTTTTTTGAATCTAAAACTTTTAACAAAAAGATACTATTAAGCTTAAAGCTTAAAGTGTAATGGAATAGTGGTTAGTAGTTTCAGAAACTAGAACTCTGAAGCATGATAATAATAATAATAATGCAACTTAATGATGCTTAAGCAGTAATTAACATAAAGTAAATAATATAAAGATAAGAGATCAGGGAAGAGAGAAGTGACACAAGTACTTTTATACTGGTTCAGCCAACCTACCTACATCTAGCACTCAACACATGTTGAGATTTCATTAACAACAACTTTCTTAACCTGAGAAAGTAAAATAGATAGTCGTTATATTAGCGTTCCCAAGCTCTCACAGTGAATAATGGACAACCCTAACTATCACAATCGAATAGTTCTGAACCAGCGTCTCCAAGCTGAGCCATGATGAATAGAATGCCTCCATCATCAAGTTGCAAGTACTTTACTCATAGCTTCTCCAAGCTAAATCATGATGAGCAGATGCCTCTATCATCGTGTTGCAAGTAGTTTTACCTTAGCCTCTCCAGACTATGTTTCACTTTGATCACTAACGGATCAAGATTACAAAGGTTATGTGTTTGGATTGCCACTCAAACTAACCTCACCCATATTTCCTTACAAATATTCAATAATAAAAACCTAGGTAGCATGAGTAACTTCTTTTTCACATCTTTTCCTATGAAGAGTATACAAATCATTACAAAACATGGAAAAAAGATTTTCTACACTTCAAGAAGATTGTTTACATATTATGATGAATAACATAGGAAGTGTGGAGAGATTTTTCCAGAGTTTTCACTTTATATCTTCAACTCTCTTATCAGCATTCAAGTGTAGGATCTCTGTTTATATAGGTCTTTCTTCATGACTGTTGCCCTTGATCAGATCTCCAAGTGACATGTGTAGATCATCTGTTGTGTCTTGGAATGTTAGTTTAGAGAGGTAGGCTGACAGACTTGTCACATCAGTTGCAAAAGGCGTTGTATTATAGAAGTTCCTGATCTTCTCTTTCTTTTACTTTCTGATCATGTTTTTTGAGTTGTCAGGCAAAATAGATGGCATACTAGTTATGAAATTGGGTTTGATTCGAGATTTGAAATTTCAATTTTAAATTTCGCTCCATTTCCTGTAGTGTTTTGTGCTCCACAGTTAAATGAGATTTCTAACGGTGTAATCAATCTCTTGATCATTCTTTAATCTTCTAGTCTTCAATCTTGGCTCTTTGATGTTGATTTATTTGCGATTGTGATGATTATTGACTGAGTAACACGTTACTTTCAGATTTGGGATGATTTCCTCGTATTCAGTGTACTTTCTGAAGTCCTATGTTACTTTCTGAAGATTGTTTCTTTGGGCTTCTTGCTCTTGTATTGATCTGCTTCATTCCTTAATGTATATAAACAGTTTTTACATGTTATAATGTTCACTGTGTTTAAGCTCATTCTCCTCCATGAGGTAAAGCATGTTTGCACATGTAATGTGAAATTAATTTCACTTAAGTCCCTGTAATGCACTTCCGAATTCTACCTGTTAAGCTTAGTCAAGAAACTCAAGATAGCCATTACTCGTTCTTTAAAATATTTTCTTTAAATTGGCTTTATTGTCATTCAAAACAATAAAACTCATACTTTTTAAAGGGTGTTGGAGTTTACAGTAAGACTCTGATATGTCAGAAAGTGAAAAGTGGAGCTCAGAAAGTAACATCATCAAAAAGTGATCCAAAGATTCAGAAACCATTCTTTTTGAATGAGGATGAAAAAGGCAGGATAATTCCCACTTTTTTTAAGTCACTCTCTCCCACGATTAGTTCATCTTCAGTCATGCCATGTCCTGTCTCTTAAATAACCACCCATCTTCACACATCACACTTTTACCTATCATCTTTTACCACACGCTCCATCAACTGTTTTGTGATTCCTCACTCTCAAATCTTCTTTGAAACCGATCCTCATATTCTCAAATCCTCATTCTGCAACCTAAACCACTTCCCATCTCACACAATTGCTTTCCATTACTCACTTCTTAACCTCTTTCAAGACGAAGATTGTAATGTAATGCCCCGATTTTCTGTCTGAGTGAAAATAACCAAAATGCCCCTGAGGTCATTTTCTGTCCGGAATTCAAGGATAGCCGACCCGGTAGTCCTCGAAAGGCTAACTCAATGTTTGAAGGGGATTAAATGGCTTTTGAATGGTTTCAGGTACAAAAACCTAGTTTTATGAGGTTTTGGGGTTAAAATGATCAAAATACCCCTACAGCGTTTTCATGCAAGTATGAGTGCCGATTGAGCCCGAAACTTCTCCAGATGGTTTTAAATGATGTTTTTATGTATTTCATGACATCTATTTAAGTTCCAGTGGTCCCAGGCAGTTTTTGAGCAAAATTATGATTTTGCCCCTAGCATAGTATTTTTGAGCTTAATGATGTAATTAAGCAAACCTAAGAAATATTAGGCTCTAATTGAAGATTAATTAATTTTCATAATTAATCTAGAGTAAAAATAATTTATTAAAGTTAATTAGAACCGAAAATTGTTTAGATTAAACCTAAATCTCCTTTTAAATTCAAGATTCCTAGTCATGAAATCTTGAATAGTATTTTCTCTCTCCAATTCCTTAAATTAAGGAATTGTGTCTACACTGTTTATGCATAAAATGAATTTAAATCTCTCTAATAATATATGAGCACTCCTTAATAATGTCTTGAGATTCCTAATTACTTTCTTAGTTACCTAAACACTTAGCAATTCCTAAGCTTAAACCTAATCTAATACACACCTAAACACATAACTAAACCACAATTAAACAAAAGAAATCTCTCCCCCCATGGCTTAAAGGACCGCCGGCGACTCCCCTAAAAATATCTATTACATGTTTGAATTCTCACACTCAAAGAACCATACCTCACCATGCTTGAAGCTTTACCTTGAACCATACTCACCATACTTCAAACCATGCCTCAAAAATCACAACATCTAACCTCATGTTCCATGAGGCATAGCACACGGCTACCTCCCCCTCCATGAGCCCTCATTGTTTTGATTTTCTATAAATAGCTAACTTGGATGAACTTGAATCACTTTTGTTCATTTTCTAAGTTCAAAGTTTCAAGCATTCTAGCAAGTTCTTCCTTTTTCTCTCAAGTTTTCAAGAGCTTTCCTTCATCTTCATCTTCTTCATCTCCAAGCTAAATCATGATGAGCAAATGCCTCTGCCATCGCATTGCAAGTAATTTTACCTTAGCCTCTCCAGACTATGTTTCACTTTGATCACTAACAAATCAAGATTACAAAGGTTATTCTTTTCGGTTGCCACTCAAACTAACCTACACCCATATTTCCTTACAAATATTCAATAATATAAACCTAGGAAACATGAGTAACTTCTTTTTCACATCTCTTCCTATGAAGAGTATACAAATCATTACAAAACATGGAAAAAAGATTTTCTACACTTCAAGAAGATTGTTTACATATTATGATGAACAACACATGAAGTATGGAGAGATTTTTCTAGAGTTTTCACTTTTATATCTTCAACTCTCTCATCAGCATTCAAGTGTAGGATCTCTATTTATATAAGTCTTTCTTCATGACTATTGCCTTTGATAAGATCTCCAAGTGACACTTGTAGATCATCTGTTGTGTCTTGGTATGTTAGTTTAGAGAGATAGGCTGACAGACTTGTCACATCGGTTGGAAAAGGCGTTGTATTGTAGAGGTTTCTGATCTTCTCTTTCTTTTACTTTTTGATCATGTTTTCTGAGCTATTAGGCAAAATAGATGGCATACCAGTTATGAAATTGAGTTTGATTCGAGATTTGAAATTTCAATTTTAAATTTCCCTCTATTTCCTGTAGCATTTTGTGCTCCATAGTTAAGTGAGATTTCTAATGGTGTAATCAATCTCTTCATCATTCTTCAATTTTCCAGTCTCCAATCTTGGCTCTTTGATGTTGATTTATTTGTGACTGTGATGATTGTTGATTGAGTAACACGTCACTTTTAGATTTGGCATGATTTCCTCATTCTTCAGTGTACTTTCTGAAGTCTTGTGTTACTTTCTGAAGATTGTTTCTTTAGGCTTATTGCTCTTGTATTGATCTGCTTCATTCCTTAATGCATATAAATAGTTTTTACACGTTATAATGTTTGTCACAATGTACCCGGAGGTTATTGTGACGAGGATGACAATCGATTTAAAAATAAATGTGGGAGTCGCCACCAATTTTAATTCTGGAAAAATTGGAAAACCTTTTGATTTGTAAAATTGGTCTTGTAAGAGTTTTGAGGTTCGGGAGTCTGATTATGATTAAGGAAGGGTGGAAACTTAATCCCACTGCACCCCTAATACGTTAAATACGGTTACCTTAGAGTTTATTATGCAAATTAATTATAATTTTAATATATTTATTTTTCCCCAAAAATGTAATTATATATTTACAAAAATGAAACTAAAATTAGTAATTATATATCTACAAAAATAAAGATGAAATTGATAATTACATATTTATAAAAACAAAGATAAAATTAATAATTATATATTTATAAAAATAAAGCTAAGATTAATAATTATATATTTATAAAAATAAAGCTAAGATTAGTAGTCATATATTTATAAAAATAAAGCTAAAATTAAAAATGATATATTTACAGAAATAATGCTAAACTTAAAACAGAAATTAAGGAACTAATTTTATGAAAAAGAGATTTTGGCTTGATAGTATGACTATGCCGACGTATCCTCTGGTGCAATGAGGAACTCAAAGCCACGTCGTTCTATAAAAAATGTTTGTGTGTTGATGGATTTTAATTAAAATAAATAAATAAACATGTTGATTGGTTTTATTTATAAAAATACTCTTGTGAAGGAGATTAAATTCTACTCTTGTATTCTAGTAAAACTTGCAAATAATAATTCAAATATTAACATCATTAATTGTTGCATGAATTTAAAAAAAAAAAATTGTTGACAAAGTGAAACTATAAAAATAAAACAATGCATTAAAAACTCTAATTCAAAACATCATACACACTACAAACAAAGTTCTAAACTTATCCAATTTAAATAGATCCAAGTGAAAATAAATAACAAGCCTAGCTCCTAAAAGGAAATAAAGTTTTAAATCATCAAATTATTAATAAATCCAAACACAACCTATTAAATACTATATTTAAAAAAAAACGGCCCATTAAATAGAGTGGCAAATAAAAATCCAATACATGTTTTTTAGAAAGACACCAAAGTTTTGGAATAAAAATAAAACCCAAACATTAACTCAAATAAAATAAAATGAAACAAAACCTATACCCAAGCCCAATACTATATCTGTCAATTTAATTGAACCAATGAACATAAACTCAAAATAATGCACCCAAAGCCCACGTACATATCAGATCAAACAGAATTAGAGGACAAAACAATACATGTGAAAAGATATTCTTCTAAATGGAGTGATAAGAGAGAGAAAGAAAAAAAAAACTTTACCTGTGAGAAAGAAAAGGGGCTGATGGCGCAAAGAAGAGAGAAGGGAAAGAAATAACCAAGAAGAGAGAGAGAGCAGCGAGCAGGGGAAAAGAGGAGGGAGTCGCGCGCGGCCTGGTCAGCTCACGATCTGGTCTAGCAGAAGGGTAATCTCCATGGTACTGGATTCTATTGCTGTGCGGAAGTTGTTTCACGTGATGAAAGGCAGGGAACAACACAAGGATTCTGTCTTGGTGGAGAGCTTCAGATCTAGCACTGCAGTGGAGACAAACTGGGACACCTCCATGGGAAGAAGGTTGTACGGAGAGCTGTGCGTGGATTTGAGCAGTGGCTGGCTTCTCTGCGCGCGGCTTTGGGTCACTGCTGAAAGATAGAGGCGCGGCTAACGCTCTGGCCGAGGAGGCTTTGCGATGTTGCCCGGCTGAAGGGGAGATCTAGGCGGCGGAGGTGCAGCGGTTCTGCTGGTTCGGGATCGCACGGTTGCTGCTGATGCAGGAGGATGCTGATCCTGTTCGCGAAATAAGGGGTAGCTTTGCCACGGAGCTTGCTGGCGCAAGTGTGAACAGGGTTTTGTCTAGTCTTCGTGGTGGAGAGGCGGAGTTCGTGGGGTTTCCAGCGGCTATTCGCGATAGACGTTGGTGATGGTGATGAACCCCGCTTTATCTCCTTTTATTCCAACTTTTCCTCTTTGTTTTTGAAGGTTCTGGATCTATGTTTAGTCATGATCTTGTTAAAGTTTTGTTGAAATGATGATGATAAGGAGTAGAGTTTGCAAATGGGGTTCTGTTTTTACTTTCTTACAGGTTTGGTTTTGTGATGGTAATGGTGACTTAGTAATGATAATGAGTGATGATAATGCTGTAATGGTTTTGGCTATTATTGTTAGTGATGTTGTCAATGATGATGGGGATGGTGTTATTAGCGGGTGGCTGTTAATATATGGGTGGCAATAAGGTAATGGCGATGGGTTGTAATGATGGGGTGATGATGAGCTTGCTGTAATTTGTGAGAGATATGATGATGGAGTTAATAGCAATAATTCTTTGTCTCTGGCAAAAATTAGCTCTCTGTCTGTGTGTGACTCTTGCTAAAATTTGCCCGTCTCAGTTCTCTCTCTGCTTGCCAAAACCCCCTTTCTCTTCTCTCTTTTTATGCCTTGCCGTTCTTGATCTTGACAAATGATGAATCCCTGTCTTAATTTTCAGTTCCTGAATTCCTGGGATCCTTAGCAATTTGATCTGACACAAATGTTAGATGCTTTAATTTCCTTCACTGTTGGATCTTTGAACAAAACAATCAGTATTAAATACACCGATCCAAGGTCAAGGTTTCAGGCTGTATTATTTGTCTTCTTACTGCTGAAATGCTGAAATGAGATTTAGTGTGATGCAATTGTCAAAACGTGCTGCTTGATCATTTAATGCAGTCCTGTGCACTTTTTTATATTTTTTGTTTATTCACTCCTTTCCTTTGATTTGATTGGACACGGAGAAAGATACTGAATAACCAAATGGTTTGCTGCATATGTTCATAATCTGGAAAAGACTACAAAAACAAAGACTAAATTTTTTTAATGGGCTAACCGAGTTTGGGTTTCAAAAGAAACTAGAATGGGTTAAACTAAAGACTTATATTAACTAGAACAGGATTGGGCTGACACAGAGAAAGAAAAAAAAATGATGAAATGAAATGAAATAAATTATTAAATGAACATGTTTGGACAAAATGTGGTGTTCACAATGTTCACTGCGTTTAAGCTTATTCTCTTCCTTTTTCTCTCAAGTTTTCAAGAGCTTTCTTTCATCTTCATCTTCTTCATCTCCTCTTTGAATCACAACCTCAAACCACCACACCACCACCTTGAATCATCATCTAAACATATAAGCTCTCACCCTCAAACACTAGCTGACACAAAAACTCATCCTTTCCTTTTCTTCCTCTGTTGGCCGAAACCTCCTCTTAACCTTGGAGGAAGCTTTTCTTCTCACTCTCAGTCAAAGACCAAGCTTTCATCTTCAACACTTGGTCGGGAGTTGTTCTAAAGTTTTTATTTTACTCAAATATGTTTTATTCTTGAAGAAAAGTGTTGATTTTATTATGCTTTCTTGAGTTTTCTTTTCGGTATCCTCTTGGATTTTCCTTTTGATTTTCGGTCTCAAGGCCTTGATTTCTCCTCATGATAGCTTGATGATGAGTGTCTCTAGATGATGACCTTGTGTTCATCTCAATAAGGCCTCTAAAGCTTGAGCTTTTCTTCCTTTCCTTAAGTTTTACATATGTTACTTAGCTCACTAATGATTTCAACTTAAGAAAATAATTATAAGGATTTCAATAAGCCCAAGGCCTACCCTTGTCAACCTTAAAGTTAGTCGGCATGTTTTGGACTTTTACTCTAGATAGGGGTTTTGGATACATAATAAAGAACTTGGTGCATTTTCCTTCCTTTTCTCTTGATTTCAGTTCTTTCCTTTTCTTTCCCTTTGGAGTTTTGTTTTAAATCCATTTCCTTAAGTTTGATGATGATGTTCAAAGAATCATGAGGTTTCTTTGTAACCTTGGTACTTAGAACTCTAAAGCTTACTTTATGATGATGAGATTATGATTGGGATTGTGATATTGATTCTTTAAAGTCTTGTATGAGCTCTAATGATATATAATAATGGATAGCATTCATATTTAAATTTATGCCTTGCATAGCATATTTATTTCTTATGTCATCACTAAACCCTCAAGAATAAATAAATGAACTTGCATTATCATGTTTAAATTTAAGCTTTACATTTCATGTTTACTTTTCAAGTCATCACCTAATCTTAAGATAAGAATGAGTTGCATCTCATATTTATTTTGAGCCCTCACTTTACTTTCTAATAAAGATAAAATGAAGTGCATATAATGTTTATATTCTTATTATCACTTAAAATATTAAAGCTCAAAAACTTGTCCTTTGGTATCTCAAGTAAAGATTGGGAATGGAAAATGTTTTTAGAAATGCATATCGGCCATGTGATGATGATGAGCTTGATATAAGTTTCATCTAGTCATAAGTGCCAAGACCTATGTTTTATAATTTTCTTAAGCTTAGATGATCTCAAGGAATATTTTGAGCATGATTTTATGATTTAATCCCTCTTGAGCTTATTTTGAAATAGCTACTGCCCTCAATGGTTTTATGATGATTTTATTGAAATAAAATATTTTCTAATGAGTTTTAGAAGCTTTAAAAGGATTCCAAGAGAAACTAGCAAGTCTATGTGTGTTAGAAATGAAATTCTATGCTTAGTATGATGATTATGTGTTCGGTTCTGCCATGATTATTTGCTCACTATATGATGATGATTTTGCCATGTTAGAATGTGTTTATTCATGCATTTTTTATGTTAGAATTAACTTGAGAAAGCTAAGACAAGTTAGTAACCAAGAAAGAATTAGAAAGAGATTTCTAGAACCCTTAGAAATGAAAATTCTGGATTCTATTCCAGCAAGGTTAACATTAGTTATAATGGTTTATAATTAGTATAAATGCGTAGAAATCACTCATAATTGGTTTAGGAATTGATCTTAGTACTTTAGGAGAAGACCGAACTTAGAAAGGGTCAAAGTTGTGACTCCTAGGTACCCGTAATTGTAAAAACATAGATTCTGCACAAATAGGTTTTAGAATAGGTTATGAACATGATGATTAGTGAGAATAATGAGTTGTGAACCTATAGGTGCATAAGGGATTAAGATCGGATGACTAGAGAACTTAGAATTCAAGCTTAAGGCCCTAAAGGTCAAAGCATAAGACACTGTAGGTTCTTTGATGCTATGCGTTGATTATTTTAAGTATGATATGATGATGCATGTGCTATGATGAGTATGATTATGTGAAACTAAGTTTACTATGATTATAGAGGTTGAATGAGAAATGTGCATGCAGTATGAGTTAGTGTGCCATAAAGGAAATTTGAAAGAAATTCGGTATACAGCTGTTATGCTGTTGAATTTTTGCCAAATTAAGGACTTGAGAATGTTTTTGAAAATCATATGAGAAAAGCCCTGGGTGACATCGGTTTAGCCGAGCACCCCCAGGAGATAAGTTTTTATGTGATAAAGTACTGAGACGTACTTCTCCCACTCCGGTGGGGAGGAGGCAAATCCGTGAGGGTATGAGTGGATGCAGCCTACCAAAGCAGACAATTCACTATGCACTAGATGCTAGTAGAGCGTTTCAAAGAAGGAAATATTCCTATGGACTCCCCGAATTAAAGGTTATGATAGGTGATCCTTAAGCCCCCTAACCCGTACTCTAGAAGTCGGGAACTTTATGTTTACGCTTAGGATAAGTAAGAACTAGTGACAACTAGTTAAGGTATGAGCTCATAACCTAGATGATGTTTTAGGGTGGCCCCATGATGCTAGAATATGAAGTTCTTAAGTCACAAGGCTGAGAAATGATTCACTTGAAAGTTTATATGCCACATATGTGTTTTCTTGATGTTATGTTTCATTGAATTGCTTGCATAATGTATTGACATGCATCCATGCTTTTACTATTTTGCATTTGTAACATTAAGATGCATTCTAAAAGGAACAAACCTTGGATAATTATGTTTATAAACCTAATAATGAATTTTATATGCATACTCACCTTTTATAATAAATCCAAGGTTCTGAAGGATGTTGACGATGTAACCCTAGATAGGAGGTACCCTACTGAGATTCATTAGCAAGATTCTCACTCCTTTTCTTTCTCTCTCTCGTTCTCTCCCGTCACATCTTCAAATCATGGCAACGTTCGTGGTGTTCATCGACACTCCCATATAGGAGGTGCACTTTGATCCGGAGCACGGATCGTATCATTTTGAGGGACGATTCGCCGTTTAAGCCTTCATGTATATAGGACGTCCCTTCACGCACCCTGTACATAGCTATCGTTTCTCCTTCACATCTCCCTATGGTGACAACATGGTCTTCGAGCGCGCCCAAATGCACAATGAGCGAGTTATGTGTACCTACCCGTCTACATCAGTTGTTCGTGACTTCCCGGATTATGTACCTTGCTCGTAGCATTCAGAGGACAACCCCTCGGAGGATCCCCCGACTCATATATATAGCGAGAGCTCAGCCCCCACTCCCTGGTTCATGCGAGGGGGGAGTGAGGAGATAGTGACGCAGTCGAGGTTAGCGAGGAGAGTCGAGATGCGCCCCCGTCATGGAGCACATGTGCAGCCGCCATGCGTCCGTACCCCATTCCGATTGTTTATGTCTGTGGAGCTGGAGCAGTTTCTTGGGTATATACCCCCGTCACCCGAGGATCGGTGCCACCAGTAGTAGGGTCTCTTGGGAAAAGCTAGTGTACACACACCACATAGTTTAGGATAAACCTTGTAACATCCTAATTTTTAACCCAATACTCTAGAACATATGTAGGTTAATCACTGGGTTATTACTTCTTAGTCTCATTCCTTGTTAAAATACTTAGCGGAAAATACGGGTAAATTTTTTTTTTTGAAACATAAAATCAAAGTGAAAGCCGCGTTCGACATAATCATGAACTAAACATACATTGCAATTCATGAGGAATAAACACAAGATAGAAGAACACATAACAAATGAACAGTTAATAACACACCAAGGATATACTTCATTAATATCATAGTTAAAGATACATATCGTCACACCCTTATAGAATCGGGCTGAACTTTTTAATACAAGGAAATAATAGGGAAATACAAAGGCAGTAAAATACATGGTACGTCGAAGAGCAAAAACCAACTACACTACTCTCCTACTAAAGCTATGAGTGCTAAACTAGAATAACCCTACCAAAAGATACTACAAAAGGGAAAAATCCTTGTGGCGGCTTGAGCACTCGAATAGCCCTTCAACAAGGTCTACTGGCGGCGAGAACCCTCAGGCAATACAAGTATGTACCCAGGAAACTGTGCCAGCTCCTCGGAGGTGAACAAACTGAACGGGGGTTGGGCCTCCACGGCGTGAACTCATCTCCGGTCACCAGACTCGACAAGGCTGAGTCACCGTATCCTCGCTACGACCACCAAAGTCCATTGGGACTGTAGGAGCAAAGCCTTTTGAAAAGATGTGTGTTGGGGAATCCTCGGATGAATCAGTCTCTGATTGCTGCGAGCGGGGGACATACTCAAGGTAATCACGTACAACTAAGGTAGATGATTGAGCACAATGAGTCTGCTCATCACGAGGGCAGGTGCACTCGAAGATCAGATCATCATCGCCATAGGGAGCAATAGGAGTGAAGCGGTAGCTGGACACAAGATAAACAAAAGGTCGTCCCATATATACAAAAACACATATGGTGCATCGACCCTTGAAATGATAGGAGCGGTGATCCGGGTCGTAATGCACCTCCCAGACCGATGTGTCAATCAACAGGATGAAGGTCACTATCGAGCTCTGAAGATGTGACGGAAGAGATAGAGAGAAAGAAAAGGGAGTGAGAATCTTGCTAAAGAAACTCAGTAGGGACCTCCTATCTAGGGTTACATCGTTCACATCCTCAGGAACCTTAGGTTTATTATTAAAAGGTGAGCATGCATATAAATTCCTTCTTTAGGTTTATAAAACTAGGTTATCCAAGGTTCGTTCCTTTTAGAATGCATCTTAATGTCATGAATGCAATATATCAAAACGTGAATGCATAGTAATGCCTTAAACAAACAACTCAACAAATCATAACATCAAGAAGCATACAAGTGGCATAAAGTGGTACATAACTTTCAAGTCGAACTTTCCTTAACTTGTGACTTAGAACATCATGCTTTAGCATTAAAGGGCCACCCTAAAACATCATCTAGGTTATGAGCTCATACCTTAACTAATGGTCACTAGTTCTTACTTATCATCTGGATAAGCGAAAAATAAATATAATCCCGACTACTAGAACATGGGCTAGGGGGCTTAAGGATCACCTCTCTTAAGATTATTTCCTTCTTTGAAATGCTCTACTAGCATCTAGTGCACAGTGAATTATCCGCTTTGGTAGGCTGCATCCACTCATACCCTCACGGATTTGCCTCCTCCCCACCGGAGCGGGAAAAGTACGTCTCAGTGCTACGTCACATAAAAATCTCCTAGAGGTGCTCGGCTGAACCGGTGTCACCCAGGGTTTTAATCTCATTTGTTTCTTCAAAAACATTCTCAAGTCCTTTTACTTTTGACGAAAATTTGGCAGCATAACAGCTGTACACCGAATTTCCTTCAACTAACTTTATGCCACGATTCTCATAACACTTATGCATTTCTCATTCAACTTTCATGAACATGATAGACATAACATCTCAATGAAACACTCCTCATATCATATATCATCACATCATACTTGCATAAATAAACTCATTTTATTAAGGAACCTAAGGTGTCTTATGCTTGACCCTTGAGGTCTTAAACTTGAAACTTAAGTCACTACAAGAAATTAGCTCAAAGGCAATGTTTCAAAACGTTGCCTAAACATGAAAAAAACATTGTGTTTCTTAAAGGCAACACTTTTCGAGCAAAGGCAACGTTTTTCCGGGGGGTTGCTTATACTAGCGTTACCTTTAATGAAGCAAAGGCAATGCTTTTGTTGCCAATCAAAGGCAACGATTTTTTAAACTTTTGTGCGTTTCATTTTATCCGACTTAAGGCAATGTTTTATAAGCGTTGCCTTTTCTCTAGTTAAAGGCAACAATTTCACCTCGTTACTTTTTCTAACTGTTTAGGCAACGCTTTATAAGTGTTGCCTTTTCTCTGGTTAAAGAGAACTTAAAAAAGCGTTGCCTTTTCTGTAGTTAAAGGCAACTTATGAAAAACGTTGCCTTTTCAAATATTTTAGGCAACTAGTTGAAAGCGTTGCCTTTTATCAATTCTAATTGTTCATTTCCAAAAATTTTTTTCTTTCTCAAATTCAAAATTCTTAAAACCAACCCTTTTTTAACATCAAATTAAACTATATATATAACCTTTTTTATATAAATTAGAAACCATATTAATTTTAAACAAAAAAATAACTAATTGATTGGAATTCATAAATAAAATAAACCATTATTAAACAATCAGCTAAGTAAAGAACTAAGTAAACTAAGCCATCTTAAGAATATATGGTAGTTCATAATGTTAGTTGAAAGCAAAATAGGATTGATCCCAAGTAGTTGAGATCAGTCTCAAATCAACTTACTGCTCTAATAGTGTAAGAGGAGTCCCAATTCTGATTTATAGGACCACAGAACCAATAGAACTCTACTTTAAAATCACTACAGTTGCTCTTAAAAATCACATATATAATGGATTAAATACAATGTATTAAAATTACACTATGTATATTATCAATAAAATCTAAAATTACCGTATCCAAAACCACCAATATAACCCTTATCCTTTTTTTGGGGGTCGGTAAACCTTGTCCTTTTTGAGTTGTTCCTTATGATATGCAAGATGGCACTGATAAATACAAAGAGCCTGTTTTCATAACCAAAGGGGTTAGCCCATCAATTCTCACGACATATATATTTATTTATTTTAGGCAATACTATACAATAAGAATTTGTCAGGCTATATAATAGTCATTTTGTTTGTTACGTTTTTGTATATGGTGCTTCTAGATCCCATATATACAAATTGAATTTAAAATGTATTTATAATAAGATTAGAAATATATGTAAATACAATTTATCATTTAAATTTTAAATTGATAATAATTATAATATAGGTAAAAAAATACCTTATAATGTATATGCTTAATGTAATCATCCAATGCATATATTTGGCATCACCAGTTTGAGGTACCATTATTAATTAGCATTTTTTTCTATTTAGTTTTATATGTCATGAGAGCATATTTATGTTAACATACAATTTCATTGTGAACTTATAGTAGAAAAAACCTTATAAAATTCTATATCCCTTCTTTATTTGTTCTATTAAATTCATAATACCTTTATATAAAAAATCCTAACAAATGAAGATACAATCCAATCTCCCTAAGGCTTTGTTTGGGTTTCCAATGATCTCATTTTCAGGGACAAAGCTGCCAACAGTGGTCAAGAAGCAGTAGGTAACTATGGAAAAGAAAAAACTAATTGCAGAGGAAGGGAAGAAATTGAAACATGGACAATTTCTCCCTATCTTCTGAACCTTGAACACTTCTTCAGGTTTTCAAGGTTCTCATTGGCATGGTCATAACCGTTAACAATGGTTTAAGTAGTAGGGAATTATGGAAAATAAAAAAATTAAGTGCAGAAGAAAAGTGGAAAAAAAAATTTAAACATGGGAATCAATAAACAAGATTCCACAAAGCTTATCATCAATGGTAACTAGGCAGATATGATATGAAAGAACTAACATAATGTGAGTAGTCCACCATCCTAACATTGACCATCATTTTGTTACCTTTCCTATTGTTGTGCTATTCTTTAAGTTAAATGTAGTTGAATCTATTTACCGCTTGTCATGTCATGCTACTTCATTTCAATGGTTCACATTTGAGTAAGCACACTTGAGTTTCTTTTCAATGTATGATCTCACAAACCATTACAATTTTGTTAAAAGGTACATTATCGGCAGTAAATTCAGAGTTCATTTCATTTGGATAAAAAGTACAATTCAGATGATTAAGCATTCATTGCACTGCAAAAACAACAAATGAAAAAATGAAAGAAGAATATGTATTATTGATGGAATTCCTGAACAATGTGTTATAATTCTAATAACACTGGATACACTCAGGAATTTTGAGAGGTCCTCTATCTCTCCAAGACTCATTCACTGTCCGAACAACCCCTTCTTACTCCTCTCTTTCTTTTATTCATCAACTAACTTCCTAGCCATCTAACAAAAATTCCCTCTGCCTGTCCTCCCTTTTTGATTCACTTAACTACTACTACAATTGGGCTGGTTATGATTTGGCCTAGGGTCCCTTCTCCTTTTCTTGACATACACTTGTTTGATAAGTGACCCTAACATATTAGTTGGCTTTATAGTTTTCTTGAAGCGTAAATACCAATTTGATGCAGAAACAATGCAGAATAAGTCTCAAAAAATTAAAGCATTTACACTACCAAAATCCACAACATAACACCATAGCTACCCAAGAGAAACAGAAATGCAGAAACCCAATAATTTCTATGCATATGGAATAAGCGATTCTTACCTGACGCCAATCAACAACTGCTACAACAACTTGCATTGTCACTCATTCCAACAATTTGTGGACCTTATGCTGGATCAACCTAATATTGCTGCTTCGACCTGAAAGTTGTCCGACAATCAATTTTGAAATACCTTCCCTTGCTGCATAACAAAGCTTTGTCATCATTAGTCTTAGAAGATAACCATGCTACTACACTACTTGTTATTCATCTTTCATAATCTAACATAAAAATGTGGGGAGGGATAGCTAGTAATAGATTTCCTATGTAATGCCCCGATTTTCACTAAACTTTTAAATGACCAAAATGCCCCTGAGATCATTTTGCCTGAAACACGAGGATGGCCAACCTCGGCCATCCCCATAGGGTTTATATGATATATGAAGGGGACTGTATGTATATGAATGCTTAATAGAGCAGAAAAATCTCATTTATGAGATTTCTGCATACAAATGACCAAAATACCCCTATAACAGATTTAAGGCAGTTTTAAGTTCCGTTTTAACCCGGACTTGTCCCGGAGATCTAAACCAGTGCTTTCAAGGCATGACCTATTTTTGTTTAAGTCCCGGTGGTCCCGGCCAGTTTTTGAGAAAAATTATGATTTTGCCCCTGCCTAGGTGCATCAAGGGCCGAATTACGTTTAAAAATAAAACCTAAGCAACAATAGGTTCTAATTAAAGGATAATTAATTTCTATACTTAATTTAGAGCAAAAAATTTATTTGAGGATGATGTGAGTTTAAAATTTCCTAAAACCTATTTCTAGCTCTTTTCTTTAAAAAGGAGAATCCATGAATAGTTATTTCACTATTCACCTTTTTCTCAAACCAAGAAAAGTTGTCATTCCCTAGAAACTCTTATCACAAAAGTGACCCCGTCAATCCAACAATGTTACTCCTAAATCTAAGAGAATCATGGCCTAATTTCCTAAGTTGTTCACCTAAAACCCTTACTTAGCAACCCCTAATCCTAAGCTTAATCAATATGACACCTAAGCACCCTTGATTATGGGAGATATTTTCCCTCCCCATGGCTGCCTAAAAAGTGGCGCCACTTTCCCCCAAAGAATTCAAAATAATTCAAAAAGAATGTTTTCTTTATGTTGTCAATCAAGCTTTCTTTACAAGCCACCCTATGACAAGTTTTCAATCACCCAATGAATGACAACTCAAAGAGATTTTTCTTCTCTCCTCCTTGAGATGAGAATTCAGCCAGCCTTCCCCTCCACTCATCCTTGATTCATTTGTCTATATAAAGCTTGCCTTGATGAACATTTGGACACTTTACAACACTTGCAAAGTTTGTGCTTCAAGAGTTCTCTCAAAAGTTCTATTTTTCTCTCCTTGTTCAAGCCAAGACCACCACTCCTCCACCTTCAATCCTCATCTTCCTTCTCATCTAAACACATCCCTAAGTTCAAACCAAAGCAAACACATCTCCTTCCTCCTTTTCTTCTTTTGGCCGAATCCACCCCCACGGATTTAAGCAAATTTCTTTTCTTTCCTCTCCAAGAACCAACCTTTCCTCCATCTCTAGAACATCAACACCTGGTAGGGAACTTGTTTGAAAATGTGCTCTTTACTTTTTATGTCTTGATCTTGTTGGAAAAGCTTGGTTGGATTGAGTTTCTTGATGATGTTTGTTGTTTCTTTCTTTGTTCTTTTCCTTTGGTTTTGGCCTCATGGCCAATAAAATAAAAGCTTGATGATGAGAATGTCATGTTGATATTTGTCATATGAGCAAACTCTAAAGTTTGAGTTTTTTTAGAAAAGTTTCATCTTTTCAAGTTTTAGCTAAATAGAAGATATATTTCTTTTGAATCTCTTGGAACTTCTCTTTCTTTTGTTTTTTAGTTTCGGCCATGGAGGCCTTAGAGATGTGGAAAAATGATAGCTTGATGATGAGAGCTTCATGTTGACATTTGTTACATGAACAATCTCTAAAGCTTGAGTCTTTGAAGGAAAAATTTCATTTTTTAAGTTTTAGTCAAGAATGAGTTAGGTTTCTCTTAGATCTACTTGAAATTTCTTTTTCTTTCTTTCAAGTTTTGGCCATGAGGGCCTTGATGATGGGAAAAATAAAAGCTTGATGATGAGGGTTTCATGTTGATGTTTGTCACATGAGTGAACTCTAAAGCTTGAACCACCAAATTAAGGGTGGGGATGAGGTGATTCTATGCCATCTAGACCCGTACTTTAAGTCGGGACCTTTAACTTATCCGAAAGGATAAGTCTAGATGCTAGTGACGACTAGCTTGGTATGAGCTCATAACCTAGTGATATCTCCCAAGGGAGACTAGTTAGGGTGGCCCCAGGAAGAATGTAATAATGTTTTAATGTCACCTAAGTAACCAAGTTAAGCTACCATGCACCATGATTCCATGTTATATATAAACTATGATTCTATGTAAACGATGATTCACGTTTTATGATTTATAGACTATGTAAACGAGAAGTTTTAGAATTAAAAGGAATAGGTCTCGGAGATTAACATTTTCGAACTTCATAATTGAACCTTTATATGTCCATGATTTCCCTTAAGAAACCGAGGTCCCTGGAGACTTAGAAGACAACACCTAGGTAGAAGGAAAAACCCTACTGAGTTTCTTTAGTAAGAAATCTCATTCCCCCTATCTCTTTCTTTCCTTTACGTCTTCAGATTTGGATGGCGACGTTCATACTCTTCGTTGATACACCCACTTGGGAGGTGCACCACGACCCCGAGCATGGGTCGTTTCATTTTGAGGGCCGCTGCACAGTCCATATTTTTATGTTCCTTGGACTGCCGTTCGCACACCCTGTAGATAGCTACCTCTTTTCCCCAACTTCACCATATAGAGATGACATGGTTTTTGAGTGTGCTCGCACACGCAACGAGAGGATTCTACGGACCTTCTCTGCTGGCTCGGGCACTGTACCCGACTACGTACCCCGTTCCTAACATTCAGAGGAGGACCCCTCGGAGGATCCACCTGCCCACATGTATGGAGAGGACTCTGCCCCCATTCCCCCACAGATGCCCATGGGTAGTGAGGAGACAGTTACCTAGCCACGGAGGGCTAGAGCGCCCGGTCCATGACCTCGATATGCTAACATGCCTGCCCTTGCCGAGCTCTGCCCTTGGATTGGCTACGTTCCCCCGTACCCATGATCTTCACCGTGTAGCTTGGAGGGTAGTCCCTAGTGCCACATGACACATAATTAGGATAACCTTCTTTTGTGTTGAGGTTGTCCACCTTAGATTGCACTTGGGTAGAGGTGTTTCCTTCAAGTCTTTTCCATGTATTTTGTATTTCTGTTGTATTCGTATTTCCTATGTACTTGAAGAGCCCCGCCCCTTAGGGAGGGCATATTATATGCATGAGTTATTTCAGATATGATGATGTCATGGTTGTTTGGAGCCACTTCTATGTTTATATGTCCGCACTTTATTATACCGTTTATGTACATGCTATGCGTGGCTCATATTTTAAAAGAGTTTTCAACAAAAAAAAAAAATTGGCTCGTATTTTCCTTAAGTTAATTTCAGAGTAATAGAATTATGACAAGAGGTAATGACTAATATTTGGCCTAAATACATACTAGTAGTGTTGGGTTGAATATTAGGGTGTTACATCCTACACAAATAACTACAAAAATAATTTCTGATGATATCAGATGCAATTCATCTACCATAACAATAATCCTCATTTCTAGTAAATGGTAAATGGCCACCTTCCAATATTCATCAATTCTCTTCCTTTATCAATTCTCTTTCTAATGTAAGCTTGTTCCCATTTCTCTTCCAATGGTTGGAATTGCAAATAATAGCTGCAAAAACCATTAAATTTATAAATTAATATTTTCCATATAAAAAAAATCCCGTTTCACATGAAAAAAGAAATACATTAGGTATCTAATTAATGCAACTGCAACATATAATAAATGCACTCTATTTGTTCTACATAAGGCCTTTTATGGCATTTCAGTATTGCCTCTGTTCGTACAATAAACCCAGCTTTTAGAACCCCAAAAATAAAAGAGTAATTTCCACTATAAATTATTCAAGACCAAATTTGCATCAAGGCCTATCCAAATTCCATACATTATTGTATTGATGTATATATTATCCAGATAAAAACAAATAACACAAGATGAACATGAAGAAAAAGCAATCAGAGTTTAGAAAGAAAGGGTTTAGACCCCACAACTATTAAAATCAGATATTGATGATTTGCATCATCATCTAGACCAAAAACAGCCAACAGATTTCATTCATTCATTCATCTCCATTGCCTCTCATCATCAAACAAACAAAAACACGAACAACATTAAAAATAAAATTAAACGCAAAAACAGAGTCAGCGAAGCAGGGGGCAATTCTTTAATTCCGCCCTCCTAAAATAACCATATTTCCGCCTTTCTCTCTAAAAGACCAGTTAAGGCTTTGAAACTAGAAAAGCCTTGGATCTGATGGCAATGTATGAGGCATACACACATAATAATTAAAACAAAATAAAAAATAAAACCAAAGGCAGTCAACACAAAAAATGCACGATGAAATCCTCAACAATGAATGAGAATGAGTTCAATGGGATTCAGTCAAACCTTGACAATGACACGTGGCTTGTAGCTCTTCCTAGCACCCCAAATGATCAAAGAAAAGACAGTGAAAAGAACGGCCAAAAATAAGGAATTCAAAAACCCCAATTCCCCTAAACTCCGAAATTAGAATGGCCAAAAATAAGTTCATTAATACCCAAGTTCTATATCCTAAGGAAATACTATAACTTTAAAACTCTTATCTCAGAGCATATAGGAAAATTGAAATCATGCTACCCATTTACTGAGAAAGGAATTCAATTTTCTTAAGGGTATTATATTTAAGACCATTTCTAAGTTATTTGTTTCTGTTTGAACAAGTACAGGCATGAAGGAAAAGAAAAGACAAAGTAGTGCAGACGATTGTCTAATTAATTGAAAATTTTCAAGATCCTATTAAAAAGAATTGTGTTACAAAAAATCTTAAACTATATACAGCTAATAATAATTATACTTCGTATTATCATTTCTTTTTGGTGGATAACAACTCAACAGAAACATGACACCGAAAGGATATTCTATAGCAGATAGAAAAATAAATGATTAAATCAACTACCTTTGGAGCAGCCATTGGATATTCTTCTAGCAAAAATAGTTCTAACTTGGAAACTCCCCCAAGTAATAAATACAACAAACTTCATATTAGTAAGTCAAAGATGTTAGATTGTTATGAAGAAGTAAGCTCATTGAACAATCCTACAGAAACTGATTAACTAAATTAATAACATGAAAGGTACTGCTTATACATATGGATAACATCGAATTTTGTCCGTTTATCAAAAGGAGCATAAAGAAGTTTCTTTTTACCAGATAACAGCAACCTAGTGTTGGGCCCAAGTCCAGAACCTTCACAATTTCACTCAAACACTCAAGACCCTTCTCCAGTTTTCACATCCACTGCTTATATATACACAATTCCCACATATATGAACATATGTGAATATCCCTTTTTGCAGTCTCAGGAAATTAGAAATAGAAAAATTGACCTTCTCAGGTGAAGATCCCATACGACCTCATCATATGTTTACCATGGGCTGAGAAAGGGTAAAAAAATTAAACAAAGAAAACAGAAAGATTTGTAGGGATTACATTTAGGTATCTAAGAATAAGGCAGAAGGAAGAAAGGGGAAGCTACGGCGGCATGTAATCGGAGGATCCAGCGGAAGCCGCGGCGTGTTCGAACTTCAGAGGAACGAGATGGTGTCCATGGCGTGTTTGTGGTGGCTGAGACAAAAGTTGAATGGTGGCCACGAAGGCACCTCTTCATGGTGGCAATGAAGGCTGAGGTCAGCATTTGAAGGAATGAATGGTGGTGAGGGTGCCCTTTTCTTTGAACGCCTCTGAGAATGGTGGTGAAGGGGAATGTCTGCCTTGTACCCGTGGTGGCTCACGCACTCTACCTGGTGGCTGACGCATTTGTCATCGAAGGTGTGGTGGCTGTGAAGTTGGGTATATGGGCATGTGTTAAGGTGTGGTGGCTGTGTGAAGTCAGGAACTGGTGAGGAAACTAGGGATTTGATCGAGATGGAAGGCTTAGAAGAAGGAATTGCAATTAGTTTTTTCATTTGTCAATTTTAGAAAGAGGATATGTATTTAGTGGGAAATGAATTTTTAGGGCAAAAGCAATTTGGGTAGCGTTAATTAATTTAGCCAACGGTTTAGTTGTGGTGCCTACTAAAAACAAAAAGGCAATGGTTAGAAAGTGTAACGCCCTGATTTTTACTGCTATGTAAAATTACCAAAATGCCCCTAGGTAAATTTTTGCATGAGAATTGAAGGTGAACAATCCTTAATAAGGAATTTAACATTAGAACAACATTATATGAGGCCTGAGTAGCAATCGGTGCAAACATTACAAATCCCGATTTTTCTGAGCACAAATGACCAAATTGCCCCTGAGGTCACTTTTGCCTGAAAATCAAAGATAACCAATCCCGGCTATCATCAAGGGGATAATCTTATGTTTGAAGGGGATTATTTGTGTTATGTTGATGTCATGGTAAAAATCTCAACTCCCAATTTTTACTGTACATAAAAAAGTACCAAATTACCCCTGTGGTAACTTAGTGCAAAATTGAGTAATCCGTGAACCCAGTTACCACCCGAAAAGTTTAAAAATGTTTATTACAAGTATAAATTGATATTTAGAAGTGTCCAGATAATTCTGGAAAGTATTTACATGAAATTACCTTTTTATCCCTACTTGAGCTAAATAAGATTTCTTCTGTAATTGAAGATATGTTAAAGCCCAAATTGGACTCAAATTGATTTCATTCATTAACCTTAAGTTAAAAATTAATTACCTAAGGTTAAAAATAATTGCTAGAGGTAATTAAACCTAAGATTACCTATGGTCAAAAAAATAAATCACCTTTTCCCTTAATTACAAGAACTCATAGAATTAGCGAAATGTTAAGATCAAAAGTTAAGAATTACGGTTTGGGTAACATCTAGCTTAGAGATTTATGTTAATAATTTATTTTTACTCATTTGAAATTAAATTCAATTACTAGTATATGATTATTCTTTTACCTTGCTTTGATTAGTCCTAAATGCTTAACCTTTTACCATTTTCACTAATCTATCAATTTCTAATCTTTTACCTAAGTAATTATACATCTAATACATGTTTTACCACTTATTAAAGAACACAAATCTAATCCTATAATGACCAGAAACCAGCGGCCACATGCTTCCTTGTGCATCATGATTTATTGATTTTCCAACATAAAAACATATCCAACAATGACACCACACCTTTAGCTTTCTTTTGCATTATTTATGGTTATGTTTAATCAAAAGAAAACCCACCCATTTCAGCCATAATGAAAGCAGCCAAGATGTCTCCCACCTGCATCACATTTTAGCATTTCCATCCATTATACATGTGTAAAATCATTACAATACCATAAGCTTCCTTTTTCTAAAGTTTTCTTTAACCAAAAAATGAAATAAATCCTCCATTTTTCCAGCCTGTAGGCCACGACCAAACAGCCCTCATGGAGCTATAAATACATGCTCTTCCATTGCTAAAATGTTCACACAAACACTCTTGGCCTTAGCATTTTCTTACTTGATAGTTTTCTTACTCAAAGTGTGCTCAAAGTTCTCTAATTCTCTCAAGAATTCAAGCTTTCTTTTCCTTCCTTATTCTTACTCAAGAGACTCCATTTCCAACCTTTAACCAAGCTATAAACCTCAAGCATACATATTCCAACCATAAACCAACTCATAAACACCTAAACTTTCCATTTCTAAGCACTAGAACACAAGAAAAATACATCCTCCACTCCAACCTTCTTGGCTGAAATATCACAAGCATTAGGACCATGATTTTGGTTCTTGATTTACCATAGAAGATCAAGCTTTCTTTATTTAACAAGAAACAACTTGGTAGGGACTTTATTTCATATTTTTTCTCATGTTCTTCTTCTTTAATTCTTTGAATTTTTATGATGACCATGGCTTGATAATAAATTTAAGAAATAAGGTTCTTGGAACCTTGGTAATAAAGGACACTAATGCTTACTAATGTTTAAGATCTATTAGGGACAAGAATTTAATCTTGTGAAGTTTTTGAGCTTTAAGTGAGCAAGATATAAAATGGACTTGCACTCATGTTTAAATTTCAAGCTCTTGCATCTCATGTTTATGTTTCAATGCCTTGCATATCATATTTATTTTTCAAGCCATCACCTTAAATCTAGAAGATTAAAGAAATGGATTTGCATTATCATGTTTAATTTTCAAGTCTTGCATATCATATTTATTTCAAGTCATCACTAAATTTTAAAGACTTAATAATGAATGTGCATCACATGTTTATAATTCAAGCCTTGCACATTATATTTATATTTTCAAGTCATCACCTTATAATGTTAAAGATTAAAAAATAAGGTTGCATAGCATATTTACTTTTGGTTATCACCTAAGATCTTAAAGCTCAAAAATTGTCCTTGGATCTTAAATAAAAATTTTATTTCTTGGCTATGCTAATGGATATGTATTTTCGGCCATGATATGATGGTGAGGTTGAGATAACTTTTATTTCATTTTATAGTTCAAATCTTGTGTTTTGGAATTTTAGTAAAATGTGCTTTAGAAGTTTTACAAGTCTTGAAACTTAAAAGATAGTAAAAATAGCATTTTCATGAGCAAAAGGAATTATTATTAAACCTTGTGATTTGCTGTCTATTTGGTATCAATATTTGGTCATGCTAAGTGGTAAAAATAAATTTTAAGTGTTTCCTAAGTCTTAAATCAAGTAACAAGGAAAAATAGTATCTAGAAAGGATCAAAATTGTAATTTTAGAAAGATTTAGAAAAATAATTTTTTGGTACTATTCATTACTGTCTCGAACTGTTCATCACTATAGGGTACTGTTCATAGGCATAATAATCATTAATAATTGTTGTAAAAATTATTTTTGGTATCTTAGATGTATAAAAGAATAATTACAAGTTTTAGTTTGGGCCATTTTGCAAAATATAGAAAGTTGTGTTTTGAACTATCAATTATGTGATTTCAGCCAAATGACTTTAATTTGAGTTATTAATGATGTTAAATGTATCCATGTATTCAAAATACCATTTACGATGTTTAGAAAAAGTTTTAGAAGTTTCGGTAATTTTTAAGGGTAAAAAAATATGTGATTTTGCACTTTGACCCCTAAAGTATAGCAAAATTTGGTTTATGATCATAGATGGTTTTTACGATGAACTGAAATGAGTTCTAGTTGTTATGGATCTTTTAAAAGTATAGAGAAATTTTGAGGATCATTGGTTTGAGGAAATATGTTAAAAATAAAAAATTACATTTTGACCGCAATCTTTGAGAAATTGCAGTTTAGACCCTCTTTTGGGCTTAAGTGTAAATATTGATAACTTGAGGAGGTTAGCATAAATCAATATCTTATAGAAGCCATATTCACGTGTTTTAGTCGAAATTTATGTGACTTATGATATTTGTGCTTTGTTACTAATTAAGGATTATGCATGCTGTAACGCCCCGATTTTTCTGTTAGAGTAAAAATGACCAAAATGCCCCTGAGGTCATTTTCAGCCCGGAATTCGAGGAAAGCCGGTTCGGCAGTACTCAAAGGGCAAACTCAATGTTGGAAGGGGATTAGATAACTTGTGTACCTTCCCGGGATCGAAAATCTCGATTTTCGAGTTTTCGGGTCAAAATGACCAAAATGCCCCTACAGTGTTTTACCCGTTTGCAAGTACCGGATGAACCCGAAACTTCTCCAGATAGTTTTAAAAGGCGTTTTTATGTATTCTATGACCTCAGTTTTAATTTTAGAAGTCCCGGGCAAAATTAGTACAAAATTACGGTTCTGCCCCTAGTTTCGTATTTTTACGCTTGATCACGTGATTAAGCAAACCTAAGCAATATTAGGCTCTAATCGAAGGTTAATTAATTTCCTTAATTAATCTTGAGTTAAAATAATTTATTAAAGTTGATTAGAACCAAAAAGTACTTAATTACAACCTAAAATCATATTTTAATTTCAAGACACCTAGTCATAGAATCTTGAATAGTGTTTTCTCTTTCCAATTCCTTAAATCATGGAATTGTGTTACACATTGTTTATCCAAAAATGAGTTTTAAAATTCTCTAATGATGTATGAGCACTCCTAAACTTGTCATAAACTCCCTAAATCACATTCTTAGTTACCTAAACGTAAGCTTAATCATTCCTAACCTTGTACCTAAGCTAATACACATCTAAACCTACCATTAACACACAATTAAATGGTCAAAACTCACCTCCTCCTTGCTGTACCAGACCTGGCCGTGAGCTTCCTTCCCCATTATGCATCACATGTTCCATTTTTCAACACTCCAAGGCCATACCTCAAGTCACATACACTATACTTTGTCATAACTTTCAATCAAACTTGATTTTCCAAGTAAATAACTAATTAAAATAGCTCATTTTCTCCATTTATTTGTGGCTGGAAAAGTTCCAGCCATGCATTATTTCTAGAAGCCTAATTTCATAAAAATTTGATAGGAAATTAACTCACATCAAGCCATACTTTGTAGCATAGCTTCCATACTTCAACCATGCTTGAATGACCTTGTGTAAGAGATATTTTCCTCTCCCTTTTCCCTCCAATACCACACGGCTACTCCCTCCCCTTGATGAGCCCATGGCTTTGTTTTTCTATAAATAGGATGCTTGTGATAGCCTTGTTGCACCTTGAAGCATTTGCTAAGTTTAGAGTTTTAGAGTTGTCTTGCTAGTTCTTTCTTTTCCTCTCAAAGTTTCAAGAGTGTTCTTCCTTTCTTTTCATCTTCATCTTCTTCATCTCTTTATCTCATCATCATCTCTCAACCATCAAACACCACCCCAAAGCCTTGAACCATCATCAAACCTTTCAAACACCACACCTCAAACACAACTTCACCCAAAACACATTTCCTTTCTTTTCTTTCCTCTTTGGCCGAATCATCACCACCATCCTAGGAGGAGTTGCTCATCTCATTTCCATCTTCAAGTCCAAGCTTTTACCTTCATCACTAGGTAGGGATTTGTTTTCAAACTTTGTTTTGCTCAAGAAAGTGTTTTTCTCTAGTTTCCTCTTGGATTCTTTTTGAACTTTCCTTTGTTTTTCCTTTTCTTTTCATTTCGGCCTCTAGGCCCTATTATGAGCATGATAGCTTGATGATGAGAGTTTCTAGATGATGACATTGTGTTCATCTCAAAGAAACCTCTAAAGCTTGAGTTTTCCTTCTCTTGTAACTTCATCTATATGATATCTAGCTCACATGGTTTTCCAACTTAAGAAAATTAATCTAAGGATTTCTAAAAGCCCAAGCCTACCCTTGTCAACCTTAAAGTTGGCTGGCACGTTCTAGATATTTTTCTCTAGATAGGGGTTTTGGGTATTTAATAAAGAACTTGACATAGTTTCACTTTCTTTCTCTTTTATATGACTTTCGATTTTTGTGTTGTGATCCTTGAGATATTGTATTGGGTTGTTATCTTGTTAAAGTCTTGAATGAGCTCTAGTTAACCATAAAACGAACCTTGCATCATGTTTACTTTATGCTTTGCATATCATGTCTACTTCCTTGCTATCACTAAGTTTCAAGATAATAAGTGAACCTTGCATTGTCGTATTTATATTTCAAGCTATGCATTATCATGTTTATATTTCAAGTTCTCACTTAACACCAAGATAATAATGAGTTGCATTCATATTTACTTTGTGCTATCACCTTACTTTCTAATGGAACCTAAAATAAGTGCATAAGCATGTTTATTTTTATGTCATCACCTAAATGAACCTAGAGCTCAAAGACTTGCCCATTGTTGTCTCAACAAAGGTCTAACAATATGTATTCTCCTTGGTTCATATTCGGCCCCAAGAGGTCTTGAAGTTTCTAAGTATTTGAGACTATGTTTTATAATTTTTCCAAGCTTACATGAGTTTAAGGAATGCATAAGAACTAAGTTTTATGAATTTAGGACCTCTTGAGATAAAGATAAATTGGTCACTGCCCTCTTAAATACTCTTATGATTTTAGATGTTAAAATTGTTTATAAATGAATTTCGAAAGTTTAAAAAGAGTTCCAAGAGAAACTAGTATTTTATGTGCTTTAGAAATTATGTTTTATGCCTTTTATGGAGAAGTATATTTTTGGTTCTTCCTTGCTCTTTACTGCCACTGTATGTGCTGTTTTAATGATGATAATGTGCCTATGTTTGAGTAAAAATAATGTTAAGACTCATATGTGAAAGATAGGATAAGTTAGGAACTAGAAAAGAATTAATTTGAGAATTCTAGATCCTTTAATTATGTAATTTTCTGGATTCTGTCCAGCAAGGTTTAGATTTAATAATCATGGTTTTAAATTAGTTTAAATATGTAGGAATGACTCATAATTGGTTTAGAACTTAAGCTTGAAGCCTTAGGAGCAAACTAAACTTAGAAAGGGTCATTGTTGTGACTTCAAGGTACCCATAAAGTTAGGATTTCAAATTCTGCATCCTTGAGGTTTAGAGATGTTCTGTGAGGTGAGAAATACTTAGTTATAACCTCATAGGTTCCCAAGAGACTAAGAATGTGAGTTAAGGACTTTAAGGGTCTAAACCGAAATCTCTAGAACCCCGTAATCACACAAATATAAGCTGTCCAAATCTGCATAGTGCGGTTTGGATAAGTCCTTGAGCATAAAAATTAGTAACACTTATTAGTTGTGAACCTATAGGTGTGTAAGAGGTTAAGAATAATACTAGAACGATTAGTTTACAAGTTTAAGACTCAAAGGAACCAAAGCATAACATACTATAAGTTTATAACTTAATAAGCTTGGGAGTTTGTATGAATGATTGTCTAAGGTGTGATTATGTGATGCTGTATATGCTATAGTTTTATGTATACACTATGAAGAAGTTTCATGTGATGAGGAATATGCTAGGAAAAAGATGTATGTAATAAATAATGATGTATCTATGAATTAACACTTTATGAGAACTTAAATGTGATACAACACTGAGACGCCTTCTTGGGTGACACCGGTTTAGCCGAGCACCCCCAAGAAAACAAATCCATGAGGGTATTGACATAGAGCTTACCAAAGCGGACAAAACTACGATGCACTAGTTGCTAGTAGAGCGTTTCAAAGAGGAAATGACCCTAAGAGAGGTGATCCTTAATTGCCCCCTAGCCCGCACTATTAAGTCGGGATTATGTATATGTTACGCTTATCATAGGATAAGTAAGAACTAGTGATGACTAGTTAAGGTATGAGCTCATAACCTAGAGATGTTTTAGGGCGGCCCCATGAGATGAAAGTTAAAGTTAACAATGTCACATATACTATACTTATGCCAATGTTATAATGTTTCTTAGTTATTTTAGTATTTGGTTTACCTTTATGATGCATTCATATCATTAGTATATTTTATGCTTAGTTATAAGACGCATTGTAAAATATGATGGACCTTGGATAAATAACACTTTAGAAAACTAATCTAAAAGGAATTTATATGCATGCACACCTTTTTAGAAATAAACCCAAGGTTCCTGAGGATGTGACGATGTCACCTAGGTAGGGATAACTCTACTGAGAATCCTTTTAGAAAGATTCTCATTCCCTCTCTCTTTTCTTCCGTCATATCTTTAGATGGCGACATTCGTACTTTTCATCGACACCCCGGTATGGGAGCTGCACCATGACCCGGCACTCGGGTCATACCATTTTGAGGGTCGCTGCACAGTTAGAGTGTTCTTGTTTATGGGACGACCTTTCGCGCACCCAGTCCCGAGTTACCGTTTTACCCTGACTGCTCCTTACCGTCATAACGGGATTTTTTAGCGAGCTAGACCACGCGATGAGCAGATTCTCTGCATGGAGCCCGAGACATCAGCGGTACGCGACTACCCAGAGTATGTGCCTGCACTCCAAGATTTCTGGAGACGGACCCATCCGAGGACCCGCCGTCACACATGTACAGTTGGAGCTCCAGTCCCGCTCCCCCACCGATGAGGGCTGGGAGTGAGGAGACAGTGGTCCAGCCGAGGTTGGCTCGTCGGCCATCTATGCGCCCTCACCGCGGTGGACATGCTCCGATGATGCGCTCGACCATTCCCGCCGAGATTCGTCAGTGGATCGACTCGACCCCACAGTACTCGGACCAGCAGGAGTAGACATAGGAGGGGTAGCAGTTAGTGCACACACGCCACATAGTTGAGGACAAACCTTCTTTTGTATATGAGGTTGTCTACTCTAGGTGCACATGGGTATGGGTGTTGTTTCTCTTGTATTTGCTTTTTATGATTTCGTTGTATTTGCATTTCAATTGTATTTCGCTTCTCGATGTATTGAATAGTCCTGCCCTTTTGGGTAGGCACAGTATATATATATCTATGTTTCAGTTGATGTCTACGTGATATGAAGTGTTTCTTTATGCTTTGCTTATATGTTTCGCTATGCTTCCTCTTAAAGATTCGTGCATGGCTCTCACTTTGATCTTAATTCCAAAAAGAAAAATTTTACCCATATTTCCGCTAAGTATTTTATAAGTAAAAGATGAGACCAAGAGGTAATATTCTAAAGATTAACCTAAGTACATACTAGTAGTCTTAGGTTAAGATTTAGGGTGTTACACATGCTTAATTCTTGTTTTATGTAATTGGCGATCATTAATATATGGCATCTATCCTGTTAAGTATGTTCACTTTCATGAGATATTTGATAATAGCATGCTTATATAAATGTATATATGCATACTTATATGATAATTACTTGATGAATTGTAGCATGCTATGTGTATGATTGATTGATTGAGATGCATATTTAAGAGTTCTATAAGCATGATATATTAAAGGATAAGCTATGATTATATGTTCGTGCTTGCATCTATGAATAACATACTAAGATGAAAAGGTGACATAAGACATATGGAAATGATCCTCTAGACTCCCAGAATTAAAGGTTATGAGAAGTGATCCAATGGGGTAATCGTCTAGACTCCCTAAATTAAAGGTTATAAGAGGAGATTCAATAAGGACCCTTTAGACTCCAGGAATTAATGGTTATGAAAGGTGTTCCTAAACCCCTTAACCCGCACTCTGGGAGTCGGGAATTAACTTATCGAGAGGATAAGTGAAAACTAGTGACGACTAGTGAGGTATGAGCTCATAACCTAGAACTCTCAAGAGGAGAGAAATTATAGGGTGGTTTCCCCAAGGAAAAAGATTGAGAAATTTAAGTCACCTAAAAACATATTAAGGAAAAGTTATATCAAAGGAATTTATGTTCTTTATGTCATGATGCATTTATATATGAACTCTTATGTTATAATGTATATGGCATTGACATGCATTCATGATAATAGTATGATGCATACATGACATCAATACTCATGTTAAAAGATACGAGCCTCGGCTGATAGTATTTGGAACTTAATAAATAAACCTTATGTATGCCCACATTTTCATAATGAAACCCGAGGTTCCTGGGGACGATGATGATGACACTCATATTAGGAGGCGGAGGCCCTACTGGGATTCTTTTATAAGATTCTCACTCCCTCTTTATTTCTTTCCATCTCGTCTTCAGAGGTAGATGGCGACGTTCGTGATTTATGTTGATACCCCCTCATGGGAAATGCATTTTGACCCGACTAACCGATCATACTATTTTATGGGTCGCTGTGCCATTCGTTTGTATGTGTTCATGGATCGTCCTTTTGCATACCCTATTTCTAGTATGTGGTTTTCTCCTACCGCCCCTTTTCCGGATAACCTTGCTTTTGAGCATGCATAACCGCGTCCTCGCCAGTTTTCTCGACCTTCTATATTAGCAGTTCGAGATTTTCCTGACTATATACCGAGGTCACCACCTCGCTCTACTGGTTTGTGGTCGGACCCATCTGAGGATACACCTTCTGGTCACTTTTCAGGTGAATTTGCTCCTGCTGCCTCTATGGAACGGGAGTACGATAGCAATGGAGAAGCTATTGTCACGCAACCAGTGAGAAGAGCCACCCGTCCACGTCGAGGTGCTCATGTTCTATCTATGAGACGTCTTGCCTCTCGTGATGAGCTCACTCGTAGAACCTATTCTAGGCGCTCTGAGTAGGAAACGTGGGAGAAAAATCTTATGCTAGTTTGTTAAGTTTTTATTTGCACGATAATTTTTGTTGGACTAATGTATTTGTCTTGATCTATGTCAGTGATGTGCTGCTTTGTTTCCTATAAGTTTTGGGTATTCAGTAAGGAACGATCATTATTTATAATGGTGTCGTTATATTAATTGAGTGAGGTATTTCATATTTATATGTGACTCGATGTTATCTTTTTACTTTTATAGGTATGGTGGTTGATACAAATTAGTTAGTATGCGCGGCTCACGTTTTGTATTTTTTTTAAAAAAAATTTACCATATTTTTGCTAAAGTATTTTCAATGGTTTAAGTTAAAGACTAGACTGGAACAAAAGAGTAATAACTAATAATTAACTTAAATGCGTCCTAGGCGTGTTGAGTTAAATATTAGGGTGTTACATTTTGGTATCAGAGCAGTTCGATCTTCACGGAGCCTGAGGATTTGACTAACTATGCTTCTCAAGCATGATACAATAGTTATGTCATGTGTAGTTGCTTTGTTAATGGAATAAGCTATAAGATAGAAATGCATGACTGTTGTGTGTGTATGTGCCATGGTAGCTAGCCCACCTAACATGAAGTATTGAGCCTGATCACCTCAGTGTTTGCTATTTTGTGTGCTTAGAAACCAATGGCATGACCATGACAAAATAGGACTACAAATGAAAATGAGCAAGGTAACGAAACTACTGAAGCTCTTAGGGACATGGCAAGGGCCCTGGAAAGGTCTTGAGCAAGGTAATGAAAATGAGCATGCTCATTTTGAACGAATGGACCGTCAAGACGAAGCTGGTCGTTTTCCTATTAATGCTGAAGGTCTTGAGCATGCCCGATTTGGGGAATTTCATAGGGCGAACCCGCCATCTTTTAGAGGAGCTCTAAATCCAAACCTAGCTGATGAGTGGATCAAGAGCATGGAGAAAATCTTTTCAGTGATCGTTTGTACCGAAGAACAGAAGGTGATTTTACTGCATACATGCTAGAGGTGGATGCCGAGTTTTGGTGGACTGGTACTCGAAGACTATTGGGGGCATCTAGTACTTTGATAAATTGGGAGGTATTTAAGCATTATTTCTATGAGAAGTATTTTCCTGAATCGGTAAAGAATGCCAAAGACATAGAATTTATGCAGTTGACTCAAGGAGGAATGAGCATTGCACAATACACTGCAAGGTTTAAGGAATTGATCAAGTTTTCGAGGATCTTTCAAGGTAACCCTGATGAGATTTGGAAGTGCGTAAAATATGAGTATGGGCTTAAGGTGGAAATCAATGTTGCTGTTGCACATATGGAAATTAGGGACTTTCCTACCCTAGTCAACAAGTGTCGTATCATTGAAGATGGCCATAAGAAATTGAGTATATCAAGAGTTGAAAATTCCATTAAGAAGCTGGCGCCACAAGCTCCGAGATTTAAGCCGCCATTCAGACCACAATTCAAGCCACAATTCAGACCACAAGGACCTCAAAGGAATTTTCATCAGGGAGGATCAAGTCGTTTCAAAGGCAAGGCACCCCAAAGGGCACCCCAGAGAGCCCCAGTTGCACCCCCCAGGCCTACACCTGCAGCAGTATGCCCTAAATGTGAGAAGTCACATGGAGATCGGCCTTGCCTATTAGGCCAAGGAGTTTGCTTTAAATGTGGAAAACCCGGTCATTATGCTAGGGAATGCACTGAAAGAAAACCGATGGTTCCTGACCCCAAACCACAACGTCAAGGGAGGGTCTTCACTCTTAATGCTGAAGACTCGTCAAAGTCTAGAAACCTCATAGAAGGTAAGTGTGAAATGAATGGTAGAACCTTAATTGTACTATTTGACTCTAGCGCAACTCACTCATTCATATCTCACACTAGTGTCGAGTCATTGCAATTATGTGTGTCAGAACTTCCTTTTGATCTTACTATTTCTACACCCACTGGTAGACCTGTTAGGACTAGTAGATGTTGCTTAAATTGCCATATCATTGTAGAAGGTAGACTATTTATGTTGGACCTAGTTTGCCTGCCTATGCATGGTCTAGACATAATTCTTGGCATGGATTGGCTTTATGCTAACCGTGTAATGTTGAACTGTTATACAAAGTCTGTTATCTTTCTCCCGATCCCTAGTGTGCCTAGTAAACCTCTAAACCTTTACTTAAATGCAATAGAAGTCAACTGTTATGGGGGAGATAGTAAGGGATATGTTCTCCTAGCCGCTAGCGAAGTAGACTCTGAGCAGAAAATTGATGATGTACCGGTAGTAAAAGACTATCCTAAGGTGTTTCCGAACGACATACCTGAGTTCCCTCCGGTAAGAGAAATAGAGTTCTCCATAGAATTGACTCCAGGAATAGGACCAATATCCATAGCACCCTATAGGATGTCACCCCTAGAATTAACCGAGTTGAAGACTCAGTTGGAGGAGCTTTTGGAAAAGAAGTTTGTGAGACCTAGTGCATCACCATGGGGAGCCCCGGTGTTGTTTGTTAAGAAGAATGATGGAAGTATGAGGTTATGTGTAGACTATCGGCAGTTAAATCGAGTGACAATAAAGAACAAGTACCCTTTACCTAGGATAGATGACTTGATGGATCAGTTAAGGGGAGCAGTAGTGTTCTCAAAAATTGATTTGAGGTCGGGATATCATCAGATTAGAGTAAAGGATGAAGACATACCTAAGACTGCTTTTAGGACCCGATATGGTCATTTTGAGTTCACAGTCATGTCATTTGGATTAACTAATGCTCCTGCTGTATTCATGGACTACATGAATAGGATCTTCAGGCCCTATTTGGATCAGTTTGTGGTTGTTTTCATAGATGACATACTCATTTATTCAAAAACCCACAAGGAGCATGAACATCATTTGAGGATAATTTTGGAGATTCTAAAGGAAAAGAAGTTGTATGCAAAGTTGTCTAAATGTGAATTTTGGTTGGAGGAAGTAAAGTTCTTAGGACATGTAGTGTCAAAAGGAGGTATCACAGTAGACCCTAGTAAGATTGAAATTTGTGATGAGTGGGAGAGACCTACTACTGTGAATGTATATATCTGAAGCTTTTTAGGACTTGCTGGCTATTACCGTAGGTTCATTAAAGGATTTTCTCAAATTTCCTTACCCTTGACCAAGCTTACTAGGAAGAATTCCCCTTTTGTTTGGACTCTGGAGTGTGAAAAAAGTTTCCATGAGCTAAAGGTAAAATTGACCACAACCCCAATGTTAGTATTACCTGACCCTAGTATGCCTTTCGAGGTATATTGTGACGCTTCGGGGAAAGGTTTGGGCTATGTGTTGATGCAAAATAGGCAAGTGGTAGCCTATGCATCTAGGCAACTCAAACCACATGAAGCAAATTATCCCACCCATGACCTAGAGTTAGCAGCAGTTGTGTTTGCATTGAAGGTATGGAGACATCATTTGTATGGGGTAAAGTTCGAAGTGTTCTCTGATCACAAGAGTCTCAAGTATCTCTTTGATCAGAAGGAATTAAATAGGAGGCAGAGAAGGTGGATGGAATTTTTGAAGGACTATGACTTTGGGTTGAACTATCATCCTGGCAAGGCTAATATAGTGGTTGACGCCTTGAGCCGAAAGTCATTACACTTGTCTCAGATGATGGTTAAGGAAGTGGAATTGATTGAGAAGTTTAGGGATCTAAATTTAGGAATGACATTGACCACTAAAGGCATGCGAATGTGTCATCTCAGTGTGACAAGTGATTTCAAGGAGAGAATTACTCTATCTCAACAAGAGGATGAGGAATTTAAGGAGACTTTGGAAACCATAGAAGAGGGGAAGTTAAAAGGATTTTCCTTAGGAAATGATAAGTTGTGGAGGTTTGAAGGTAGAATTTGTGTGCCAGCGAGTGGTGATCTACGAAAGGAAATTTTGCAGGAGGCTCATAAGAGCCATTTCACCATTCATCCTGGTGCCACCAAGATGTATCAGGATTTGAAAAAGATGTTTTGGTGGCCCGGTTTGAAGCGAGACGTGGTAACATGGGTGAATAAATGCTTGGTATGTCAAAAGGTGAAGATTGAGCACCAAAGACCTTCACGCCTGTTACAACCCCTGTCAATCCCGGAATGGAAATGGGAAAGTATATCAATGGATTTCGTGACAGGATTGCCAAGGACCCAAGCTGCCATGACGCCATATGGGTGATTGTGGATCGACTAACCAAGTCGGCTCACTTTTTACCTATTAGAGTGACCTACTCTTTGGATAGATTGGCGCAGTTGTACATCCAAGAGATTGTGCGATTACATGGAGTGCCATCAACAATAATCTCGGATTGAGATCCGCGGTTTACGTCACGTTTTTGGGGAGCCTTTCAAAAGGCGTTTGGTTCGAAGTTGTGCTTAAGCACTGCTTACCACCCGCAAACAGATGGCAAATCAGAGAGAACTGTAACGCCCCGATTTTCTCTATTAAGAGTGGAAATGACCAAAATGCCCTGAGGTAATTTTCAGCCCGGAATTCGAGGAAAGCCTGTTCGGCAGTACTCGAAGGGCAAACTCAATGTTGGAAGGGGATTAGATGATTTGTGTACCTTCCCGGGATCGAAAATCTCATTTTTCGAGTTTTCAGGTCAAAATGACCAAAACACCCCTACGGTGTTTTACCCGTTTGCAAGTACCGGATGAACCCAAAACTTCTCCAGATGATTTTAAAAGACGTTTTTATGTAGACTGTGACTTTAGTTTTGGTCCCGGAGGTCCCGGGCGAAATTAGTACAAAATTATGATTTTGCCCCTAGTTTCGTGTTTTTATGCTTAAACGCGTGATTAAGCAAACCTAAGCAATATTAGGCTCTAATCGAAGGTTAATTAATTTCCTTAATTAATCTTGAGTCAAAATAATTTATTAAAGTTGATTAGAACCTAAAAGTGCTTAATTACAACTTAAAATCATATTTTAATTTCAAGACTCCTAGTCATGGAATCTTGAATAGTGTTTCCTCTCTCCAATTCCTTAAATCATGGAATTGTGTCACACATTGTTTATTCATAAATGAGTTTAAAATTCTTTAATGATGTATGAGTACTCCTAACCTTGTCATAAAATTCCTAACACACATGCTTAGTTACCTAAACTTAAGCTTAATTATTCCTAACCTTGTACCTAAGCTAATACACATTTAAACGTACCATTAACGCCCAATTAAATGATCAAAACTCACCTCCCCTATGCTGCCCCTGGTCTGGCCGTGTACCCTCCCTCCCCATATGCATCACATGTTCAATTTTTCAACACTCCAAGGCCATACCTCAAGTCACATACACTATACCTTGTCATAACTTTCAATCAAGCTTGATTTTCCAAGTAAATAACTAATTAAAATAGCCCATTTTCTCCATTTATTTGTGGCTGGAAAAGTTCTAGCCATGCATTGTTTCTAAAAGCCTAATTTCATCAAAAATTGATAGGAAATTAACTGACATCAAGCCATACTTTGTAGCATAGCTTCCATACTTCAAACCATGCTTCTTTGACACAATCAAAGAGATATTTTCCTCTCCCTTTTCCCCTCAATGCTACGGCCAAAGGCCTCCCTTGGTGAGCCTCATTGTTTTGTTTTTCTATAAATAGGATGCTTGTGATAGCTTAGTTGCACTTTGAAGCATTTGCTAAGTTTAGAATTCTAGAGTTGTCTTGCTAGTTCTTTCTTTTTCTCTCAAGTTTCAAGAGAGTTCTTCCTTTCTTTTCATCTTCATCTTCATCCTCTCTTCCTCTCATCATCATCTCTCAACCTTGAAACACCACCCCATAACCTTGAACCATCATCAAACCTCTCAAACACAACACCTTAAACACAACCTCACTTGAAACACAACTTCAACCTTCTTGCTTCCTCTTGGCCGAAACCATCAAGCACCAAGGAGGAGCTCATCATCTTGTTTTTCTTTTCAAAAGTTCAAGCTTTGTGTCTTCACTCTAGGTAGGGGTGTTTGCTAAACTTTGTTTTTCTTGAAAATGAGTTCTTTATAGCTTTCTCTTGGATTTTCTTTTGAAACTTTCTTGTTTTTCTTTCCTTGTGATTTCGGCCATGAGGCCTTGAGGAGCACATGATAGCTCAATGATGAGGACTCCTAGAGAACGACTATGTGTTCATCTCAAAGGAACCTCTAGAGCTTGAGTTTTTCTTTTTCTTTAACTTCATCTATACTATACTTAGCTCACATGGTTTTTCAACTTAAGAAATTAATCTAAGGATTTCTAAAAGCCCAAGCCTACCCTTGTCAACCTTAAAGTTGGCCGGCACGTTCTAGAGATTTTTCTCTAGATAGGGGCTTTGGGTATTTAATAAAGAACTTGGCTTAGTTTCACTCTCCTGTTCTTTTGTAAGGTTTTCGGTTGTGGTATTTTGATCCTCGAGATTTTGTTTGGTTTTGTTTAGAAAGTTTGTTTTCTTTGAGCTTGATGATGATGTTCAAGAACCTCATAGTTCCTATGAGAACTTGGTTCAAGAACTCTAGAGCTCTCTTTGTAATGAGATATATGTTGGGTTGTTACTTTATTAAAGTCTTGAATGAGCTCTAGCTAACCATAAAATGAACCTTGCATCATGTTTACTTTTATGCTATGCACATCATGTCTACTTTCCTTGCTATCACTAAATATCAAGATAATAAGTGAACCTTGCATTATCATGTTTATATTTCAAGCTATGCATTATCATGTTTATATTTCAAGTTCTCACTTAATACCAAGATAATAATGAGTTGCATTCATATTTACTTTGTGCTATCACTTTACTTTCTAATGGAACCTAAAATAAGTGCATAAGCATGTTTATTTTTATGTCATCACCTAAATGAACCTAGAGCTCAAAGACTTGCCCATTGTTGTCTCAAACAAAGGTCTAAAAATATTTATTTCCTTTGGTTCATATTTTGGCCCTAAGGGGGTCTTGATGTTTCTAAGTATTGAAGACTATGTTTTATAATTTTTCCAAGCTTTTATAAGTTTAAGGAATGCATAGAACTATGTTTTAAGAATTTAGGACCCCTTGAGACAAAGATGAATTGGTCACTGCCCTCTTAAATATTCTTGTGATTTTAGATGTTAAAATTGTTTATAAATGGGTTTTGAAAGTATTGAAAAGGTTCCAAGAGAAACTAGTATTTTTCGTGCTTTAGAAATTGTGTTTTTATGCCTTTATGGAGATGCACATTTCGGTTCTGCCTTGCTATTTATTTGCCATTGTATGTGTTGTTTTAATGATGATAATATGCTTATGTTTGAGTAAAAATAATGTTAAGACTCATATGTGAAAGATAAGATAAGTTAGAAACTAGAAAAGAATTAATTTGAGAGTTCTAGATCCTTTAATGTTTGAATTTTCTGGATTCTGTCCAGCAAGGTTTAGTAATGCTAATCATGGATTTAAATTAGTTTAAATGTGTAGGAATGACTCATAATTGGTTTAGGACTTGATCTTGAAGCCTTAGGAACAAACCAGACTTAGAAAGGGTAACTGTTGTGACTCCTAGGCACCCGTAAAGTTAGGATTATAAATTCTTCATCCTTGAGGTTTAGAGATGTTCTTGGTCATAGTGTGAGGTGAGAAATAGTTAGTTATAACCGCATAGGTACCCAAGAGATTAGGTTTCATGATTAATAACTTATAACGTGAGTTAAGGACCTTAAAGGTCAATGCATAAGACATTAAAACGTCTTGAGTTTTTCTTGATGCTTAATTTATGATATATGATGCATGAGTTTTGTCTATGATAAGTTGAGATGTGCTATAAAGAAGTTTTACATGATGATATGCTATACCCCATAAGAAATGTTTGTGTATGTCCTATATGTTTTCATGGCATAATCAAATTTGAGGAAATTCGGTCTACAGTCGTCATGCTGCCAAATTTCCATCAAATTTGAGGAACTTAAAAAATGGTCTTTTTTGAAAATCGTGAGAACTTAAATGTGACACAACACTGAGATGCTTTCTTGGGTGACACCGGTTTAGCCGAGCACCTCCAAGAAAACAAATCCGTGAGGGTATTGACATAGAGCTTGCCAAAGCGAACAATACTACGATGCACTAGTTGCTAGTAGAGCGTTTCAAAGAGGAAATGACCCTAAGTGGTGATCCTTAATTTGCCCCCTAGCCCGTACTTTAAGTCGGGATTATGTTACGCTTATCATAGGATAAGTAAGAGCTAGTGACGACTAGTTAAGGTATGAGCTCATAACCTAGAGATGTTTTAGGGTGGCCCCATGAGATGAAAGTTAAAGTTTAAAATGTCACATGTGCTATACCTATCACCTTATGCCAATGTTATAATGTTTCTTAGTTATTCCATTGATTGGCTTACCTTTATGGTGCATTCATGTCATTAGTATATTCTATGCTTAGTCATAAGACACATTATAAAATATGACGGACCTTGGATAATTAATACTTTAGAAAACTAACTTAAAAGGAGTTTATATGCATGCACACCTTTTTAGAAATAAAACCCAAGGTTCCTGAGGATGTGATGATGTCACTTAGGTAGGGATTACCCTACTGAGAATTCTTTTAGAAGATTCTCATTCCCTCTCTCTTTTCTTCCGTCACATCTTCAGATGGCAACCTTCGTACTCTTCATCGACACCCCGATGTGGGAGTTGCACCATGACCCAGCACTCGGGTCATACCATTTTGAGGGTCGCTGTACTGTCAGAGTATTTATGTTTATGGGATGACCCTTCGCGCACCCAGTACGAAGCTACCGCTTCACCCCGACTGCCCTCTACCATCATAACACGATTTCCGAGCGAGCTAGACCACGCGACGAGCAGATCCTACGCATGCAGCCCGAGGCATCAGCCGTACATGACTACCCGGAGTACGTGCCCCGGACTCAATATTCGGAGACGGATCCATCAGAGGACCCGCCCTCGCACATGTACAGTTGGAGCTCTAGCCCCGCTCCCCTACCGATGAGAGCCGGGAGTGAGGAGACAGTGGTTCAGCCGAGGTTGGCTCGTAGGCCATCCATGCGCCCTAGCCACGGTGGACATGCTCCGATGATTCGCACGACTACTCCCGCCGAGATCCGCTAGTGGATCGATTCCACCCCTCAGTACTCGGACCAGCAGGAGTAGGAGCATAGGATGGGTAGTGGCAAGTGCACACACGCCACATAGTTGAGGACAAACCTTCTTTTGTATATGAGGTTGTCTACTCTAGGTGCACACGGGCATGGGTGTTGCTTTCATGGTTTCCTTGTACTTGCTTTTATGATTTCTTTGTATTTGCATTTCAGTTATATTTCGCTTTCTTATGTACCGAATAGCCCTGCCTTTTGGTAGGTACATTATCTATATATGTAATCAGTTGATGTGCCCATGATATTTATGTATTTTATTATGATTTGCTCATATGACTTGTATGAATTCCCGTTCAAAGAATCACGCGTGGCTCTCACTTTGGTTTTAATTTCAAAAAGAAAAATTTTACCCATATTTCCGCTAAGTATTTTCAAGTAAAGAATGAGACCAAGAGGTAATATTCTAAAGATTAACCTAAATACATAATAGTAGTATTAGGTTAAGATTTAGGGTGTTACAAGAACGATTCAAACCCTAGAAGATATGTTGAGGGCATGTGCGTTAGACCAGAAAGGAAGTTGGGATAAGTACCTACCATTAGTCGAGTTTGCATATAACAATAGTTATCATGCAAGTATTGATATGGCACCATATGAGGCCCTTTATGGAAGGAAGTGTCAATCCCCTTTGTGTTGGTATGAACCCGGTGAGCAAAGCATGTTAGGACCTGAGGTCATTAGGGAAACCACTGAACAAATCAAAAGAATTAGGGATAGGATTCGAACTGCTCAAAGTTGACAGAAGAGCTATGCAGATAAGCGGCGAAAGCCACTGGAATTCCAAGAGGGAGAACATGTTTTCCTTAGGATCACCCCCACAACAGGCATAGGGCGAGCCATGAGAGTCAAAAAGTTGAGTCCCAGATTTTTTGGTCCCTTTGAAATTCTTAATAAAGTCGGGTCAGTAGCATACCGAATAGCCCTACCACCGAACTTATCCAACCTTCATGATGTCTTCCATGTCTCACAGTTAAGAAAGTATCAAACCGACCCTAGTCATGTATTAGAGCCAGAGCAAGTACAATTAAGGGAGGACCTGACCTTCAATCTACCGCCTATAAGGATTATGGACAGGAAAGTCAAACAGTTGAGGAGCAAAGACGTACCTTTGGTCAAGGTAGCGTGGGGACAAGGTAAAACAGAGAATTTTACATGGGAATTAGAATCGGAAATGAAGACTCAGTACCCCGAGCTATTCACAGGTAACGAATTTCGAGGGCGAAATTCTTTTTAAGGAGGGGAGAAATGTAACACCCTGATTTTTACTGCTATGTAAAATTACCAAAATGCCCCTAGGTAAATTTTTGCATGAGAATTGAAGGTGAACAATCCTTAATAAGGAATTTAACATTAGAACAACATTATATGAGGCCTGAGTAGCATTCGGTGCAAAAATTACAAATCCCGATTTTTCTGAGCACAAATGACCAAATTGCCCCTGAGGTCACTTTTGCCTGAAAATCAAAGATAACCAATCTCGGCTATCATCAAGGGAATAATCTTATGTTTGAAGGGGATTATTTGTGTTATGTTGATGTCATGGTAAAAATCTCAACTACCAATTTTTACTGTACGTAAAAAATTACCAAATTACCCCTGTGGTAACTTAGTGCAAAATTGAGTAATCTGTGGAAAATTGAGTAATCCGTGAACCCAGTTACCACCCGAAAAGTTTAAAAATGTTTATTACAAGTATAACTTGATATTTAGAAGTGTCCAGATAATTCTGGAAAGTATTTACTTGAAATTACCTTTTTACCCCTACTTGAGCTACATAAGATTTCTTGTGTAATTGAAGATATGTTAAAGCCCAAATTGGACTCAAATTGATTTCATTCATTAACCTTAAGTTAAAAATTAATTAGCTAAGGTTAAAAATAATTACTAGAGGTAATTAAACCTAAGATTACCTATGGTCAAAAAAATAAATCACCTTTTCCCTTAATTACAATAACTCATAGAACTAGCAAAATGTTAAGATCAAAAGTTAAGAATTACGGTTTGGGTAACATCTAGCTTAGATATTTATGTTACTAATTTATTTTTACTCATTTGAAATTAAAATCAATTACTAGTATATGATTATTCTTTTACCTTGCTTTGATTAGTCCTAAATGCTTAACCTTTTACCATTTTCACTAATCTATCAATTTCTAATCTTTTACCTAAGTAATTATACATCTAATACATGTTTTACCACTTATTAAAGAACACAAATCTGATCCTATAATGACCAGAAACCAGTGGCCACATGCTTCCTTGTGCATCATGATTTATTGATTTTCCAACATAAAAACATATCCAACAATGACACCACACCTTTAGCTTTCTTTTGCATTATTTATGGTTATGTTTAATCAAAAGAAAACCCACCCATTTCAGCCATAATGTAAGCAGCCAAGATGTCTCCCACCTGCATCATATTTTAGCATTTCCATCCATTATACATGTGCAAAATCATTACAATACCATAAGCTTTCTTTTTCTAAAGTTTTCTTTAACCAAAAAATGAAATAAATCCTCCATTTTTCCAGCCTTTAGGCCACAGCCAAACAGCCCTCATGGAGCTATAAATACATGCTCTTCCATTGCTAAAATGTTCACACAAACACTCTTGGCCTTAGCATTTTCTTACTTGATAGTTTTCTTACTCAAAGTGTGCTCAAAGTTCTCTAATTCTCTCAAGAATTCAAGCTTTCTTTTCCTTCCTTATTCTTACTCAAGAGACTCCATTTCCAACCTTTAACCAAGCTATAAACCTCAAGCATACATATTCCAACCATAAACTAACTCATAAACACCTAAACTTTCCGTTTCTAAGCACTAGAACACAAGAAAAATCCATCCTCCACTCCAACCTTCTTGGCTGAAATATCACAAGCATTAGGACCATGATTTTGGTTCTTGATTTACCATAGAAGATCAAGCTTCTTTATTTAACAAGAAACAACTTGGTAGGGACTTTATTTCATATTTTTTCTCATGTTCTTCTTCTTTAATTCTTTGAATTTTTATGATGAGCATGGCTTGATAATAAATTTAAGAAATAAGGTTCTTGGAACCTTGGTAATAAAGGACACTAATGCTTACTAATGTTTAAGATCTATTAGGGACAAGAATTTAATCTTGTGAAGTTTTTGAGCTTTAAGTGAGCAAGATATAAAATGGACTTGTACTCATGTTTAAATTTCAAGCTCTTGCATCTCATGTTTATGTTTCAATGCCTTGCATATCATATTTATTTTTCAAGCCATCACCTTAAATCTAGAAGATTAAAGAAATGGATTTGCATTATCATGTTTAATTTTCAAGTCTTGCATATCATATTTATTTCAAGTCATCACTAAATTTTAAAGACTTAATAATGAATGTGCATCTCATGTTTATAATTCAAGCCTTGCACATTATATTTATATTTTCAAGTCATCACCTTATAATGTTAAAGATTAAAAAATGAGGTTGCATAGCATATTTAGTTTTTGTTACCACCTAAGATCTTAAAGCTCAAAAATTGTCCTTGGATCTTAAATAAAAATTTTATTTCTTGGCTATGCTAATGGATATGTATTTTCGGCCATGATATGATGGTGAAGTTGAGATAACTTTTATTTCATTTTATAGTTCAAATCTTGTGTTTTGGAATTTTAGTAAGATGTGCTTTAGAAGTTTTACAAGTCTTAAAACTTAAAAGATAGTAAAAATAGCATTTTCATGAGCAAAAGGATTTATTATTAAACCTTGTGATTTGCTGTCTATTTGGTATTAATATTTTGTCATGCTAAGTGGTAAAAATAATTTTTAAGTGTTTCCTAAGTCTTAAATCAAGTAACAAGGAAAAATAGTATCTAGAAAGGATCAAAATTGTAATTTTAGGAAGATTAGAAAAATAATTTTTTGGTACTATTCATTACTGTCTCTCGACTGTTCATCACTGTAGGGTACTGTTCATAGGCATAATAATCATTAATAATTGTTGTAAAAATTATTTTTGGTATCTTAGATGTATAAAAGAATAATTACAAGTTCTAGTTTGGGCCATTTTGCAAAATATAGAAAGTTGTGTTTTGAACTATCAATTATGTGATTTCAGCCAAATGACTTTAATTCGAGTTATTAATGATGTTAAATGTATCCATGTATTCAAAATACCATTTATGATGTTTAGAAAAAGTTTTAGAAGTTTTGGTAATTGTTAAGGGTAAAAAAATAAGTGATTTTGCACTTTGACCCCTAAAGTATAGCAAAATTTGGTTTATGACCATAGATGGTTTTTACGATGAACTGAAATGAGTTCTAGTTGTTATGGATCTTTTAAAAGTATAGAGAAATTTTAAGGATCATTGGTTTGAGGAAATATGTTAAAAAGAAAAAATTACGTTTTGACCGCAATCTTTGAGAAATTGCAGTTTAGACCCTCTTTTGGGCTTAAGTGTAAATATTGATAACTTGAGGAGGTTAGCATAAATCGATATCTTATGGAAGCCATATTCACGTGTTTTAGTCGAAATTTATATGACTTATGATATTTCTGCTTTGTTACTAATTAAGGATTATGCATGCTTAATTCTTGTTTTATGCAATTGGCGATCGTTAATATATGGCATCTATCCTGTTAAGTATGTTCACTTTCATGAGATATTTGATAATAGCATGCTTATATAAATGTATATATGCATACTTATATGATAATTACTTGATGAATTGTAGCATGCTATGTGTATGATTGATTAATTGAGATGCATATTTAAGAGTTCTATAAGCATGATATATTAAAGGATAAGCTATGATTATATGTTCATGCTTGCATCTATGAATAACATACTAAGATGAAAAGGTGACATAAGACATCTGGAAATGATCCTCTAGACTCCCTGAATTAAAGGTTATGAGAGGTGATCCAATGGGGTAATCCTCTAGACTCCCTGAATTAAAGGTTATAAGAAGAGATTCAATAAGGACCCTTTAGACTCCAGGAATTAATGGTTCTGAAAGGTGTTCCTAAACCCCCTAACCCGCACTCTGGGAGTCGGGAATTAACTTATTGAGAGGATAAGTGAATACTAGTGACGACTAGTGACGTATGAGCTCATAACCTAGAACTCTCAAGAGGAGAGAAATTATAGGGTGGTTTCCCCAAGGAAAAAGATTGAGAAATTTAAGTCACCTAAAAACATATTAAGGAAAAGTTATATCAAAGGAATTTATGTTCTTTATGTCATGATGCATTTATATATGAACTCTTATGTTATAATGTATATGGCATTGACATGCATTCATGATAATAGTATGATGCATACATGACATCAAGACTCATGTTAAAAGATACGGGCCTCGGCTGATGGTATTTGGAACTTAATAAATAAACCTTATGTATGCCCACATTTTCATAATGAAACCCGAGGTTCCTGGGGACGATGATGATGACACTCATATTAGGAGGCGGAGGCCCTACTGGGATTCTTTTATAAGATTCTCACTCCCTCTTTATTTCTTTCCATCTCGTCTTCAGAGGTAGATGGCGACGTTCGTGATTTATGTTGATACCCCCTCATGGGAAATGCATTTCGACCCGACTAACCGATCATACTATTTTATGGGTCGCTGTGCCGTTCGTTTGTATGTGTTCATGGATCGTCCTTTTGCATACCCTGTTTCTAGTATGTGGTTTTCTCCTACCGCCTTTTTTCTAGATGACCTTGCTTTCGAGCATGCACAACCGCATCCTCGCCAGTTTTCTCGACCTTCTGTATCAGCAGTTCGAGATTTTCCTGACTATATACCAAGGTCACCACCTTGCTCTACTGGTTCGTGGTCGGACCTATCCAAGGATACACCTTCTGGTCACTTTTCAGGTGAATTTGCTCCTGCTGCCTCTATGGAACGGGAGTACAATAGCAATGGGAAGCTACTGTCACGCAACCAGTGAGAGGAGCCACCCTTCCACGTCGAGGTGCTCATGTTCTACCTATGAGACGTCTTGCCTCTCGTGATGAGCCGACTCATAGAACCCATTCTAGGCGCTCCGAGAAGGAAACGTGGGAGAAAAATCTTATGCTAGTTTGTTAAGTTTTTATTTGCATGATAATTTTTGTTGGACTAATGTATTTGTCTTGATCTAGTCAGTGATGTGTTGCTTTGTTTCCTGTAAGTTTTGGGTATTCAGTAAGGAACGATCATTATTTATAATGGTGTCGTTATATTAATTGAGTGAGGTATTTCATATTTATATGTGACTCGATGTTATCTTTTTACTTTTATAGGTAAGGTGGTTGATACAAATTAGTTAGTATGCGCGGCTCACGTTTTGTATTTTAAAAAAAAAAATTTACCATATTTTTGCTAAAGTATTTTCAATGGTTTAAGTTAAAGACTGGAACAAAAGAGTAATAACTAATAATTAACTTAAATGCGTCCTAGGCGTGTTGAGTTAAATATTAGGGTGTTACAGAAAGTGTTAACAATTGATTAAAAAAACTATTTCTATTTTGTAGAAGATGTAGCAACGATTAGAACATGTGGTCTTTTTCATCTAAGGCAACATTTTAAAAACGTTGCTTTAAAATCCATTGCCAAAACTCTAGGCATAGAAAAGCGTTGCTGATACTGACCAAAGGCAACAATTTTGAAGCGTTGCCTTAAAAAAGTGTTGCCTTAGGTCTAAAATGTTGTAGTGAGTTCTCTAATCATCCAATCTCAATATGTTATGCACCTATAGGCTCAAAACTAATTATTCTTGCTAATTATTATGGTCATAGCTTATTCTAAAGTCCATTAGTGCAGAATCCATAATTTATACTTTACGGTTACCTAGGAGTCATAACCATGAACTTTCCTAAGTTCGGTTTGTTCCTAAAGCATCAAGATCAATTCCTAAACCAATTATGAGTAGTTCCTACACATTTAAACTAATTATAAACCATCATTTACTAATTTTACCCTTGCTGGACAGAATCCAGAAAATTCATTTTCTAAGGGATCTAAAAGTCTCATTTTAATTCCTTTCTAGTTATTAACTTGTCTTAACTTTCTCAAATTAATTCTAACATCAAAGATACATGAACATACTCATTTTATCATCATAGAAACAGCATCATACAGTGAGCAACCAAGCATGGCAAAACCGAAAACATCTCCGTCAAATAATGCATAGAACTTCATTTCGAAAACACATAAATTGCTAGTTTCTCTTGGAACCTTTTTAAAACTTATAGAACTCCTTAAGAAACATTTTATTTCATTAAAACCATAATAAAACACCTAAGGGCAGTAGCTATATCAAATTAATCTCAAAAGGAATTTAAATCATAAAACTTTGCTAAAAACATTTCTTGAGATCATCTAAGCTTAGTAAAAATCATGAGACATAGATTTTAGCACTTGTGACTAGATGAATCTTACTCTAAGTTCATCATCATCACATAGCCGAATTCATGTGAATAAAACACACACATTTCCAAACTTTATGTAAGATAATATTGGGCAAGTCCATGAGCTCTAAATCTCTTAAGTGATTGATATAAACATAAACATGCAATGCACTTTGTTTTAGTCTTTATTAGGAGGTGAGAGCATAAAATAAATATGCTATGCAAGTCCTTTATTATCTTAGAAATTTAGTGAGAACATAATCATAAATATGAAGATGCAAGCTCATTCTTTTATCTTGAGAGTTTAGTGATGACATAAAGATAAATATGAACGCAAGTTCTTTTTATCTTAACTCAGAGCTCATGCAAGACTTTTAGAGAAATATAAACTCAACCCAAACTTTATCTCAACTAACAAAGTAAGCTTTAGAGTTCTTGAACCAGGTTTTCAAAGGAACTGTATGGTTCTTGAACAACATCATCAAGCTTCAAGGAAATAAACTTAAAAGACAATAAAACCACAAGGAAACAAGAACCAAAAACCAAAACCATAAAGGAAAGGAAAGCAAGGGATCGAAATCACAAGAGAAGGAAATATACACCAAGTTCTTTATTATGAACAAACTATGTACTCAAGTTTAGGGTTTTCCCCTTTAGGTGCACTAGGGTAGGGGTGTTTTATTTGCGCTTTCCTTGTACTTCTCTATTTCCCTTGTATTTGCTTCAGTTGTATTTTTGTTCTATTGTATCAAACTAAGCCCCACCCCTAGGTGGGCATATTATGAGATTAATGAAGTATTATCTTTGATGTGCTATGGTTTACTGTTGTGAAGTTGTTTGATGTTCATGTTTGTGCTTTCTTTTATATTTGAGTTATGCTTTATCATCAACGCTTGTTCAAGTTCCACTCTTACTTTGCTTTTATATTTCAAAAAAAAAATTTTACCCGTATTTTCTGCTAAGTATTTTAAAGAAAGATTTTAAAAAATGAGACTGAGAGGTAATAATCTAATTATTAACGTAAATATGTTCTAGGAGTATTGGGTTAAAATGAGGATGTTACATGTAACATCCTCAATTTTATTCAGAAATTAATTGAGACTTTGTTAATGAGAATTTCAAAATTTTGACAGACACGAAAATGATGAGAACAACTCAACGGAGCTATAAAAAAAAATAAAAAATGAAGTGTATAGTAACCTAGTAGGCCCCACGGGCCCACCAAGACAGTCGAAACCCTAGATTCAGGACCCGGAGATTCCCAAAATTAGGAGAACAAGGGATTAGGATTAGAAATGGTTAGGAATACAGGTTTTATACTTAGATTTAATTTTCGAGCAATGCTTGATTACCCGGGTATGGTGTTTCACCCGTTCGATGAAATTTTGGTGTGCGATTTCTAACACCGAAAGCTATTATAATCTTTACAAACTAAAGAACCTGATCACTTTATATTAAAGGAATTCAATCTTGTAATTCAAGATTGATCCTAACCATCCAATTTCTTTGTTAGGTTAAGAAATATCTAGTTTTAATATATAAAATTCATGCATTTATTACAAGATAAACTTAAAACTAAGCTTCTCCATGAAGCTAGCATTTCAGCCAGCCAAGAGAAAAGGAGACTGCTTCATTTCCTCCATAGCCAAGAGCTCCATCTTGATTTCAAACTCCATATACACTAGCCTAGAGTTGCCAAAATCAAAACCTTCCTTTACTAAAGTTGTTCTACAGCTCAATACCTACAGATATAACCGATCAGAATATCAATCCATCACCAAATCTCAACCTTGATATCTTATATCTCACTGTTTTGAGAAGGATTTAGGTGTGTCTTGAGAGCTTTGGAGTGAAGAGCTCAATCTTGAAACATCCTAGCGATAAAGACACCATTAGCTTTAAAGAGTAGGGTTTCATTGGGTCCTTTCTTGCAAAATTTATATTTCTCATTTCTGATTTCATTCTATCCGAAATTTTGATTGAGTGGGTTGATAATATATGATTATTGATGTATGAATTTTCATGATGCGTTTGGATGATGATAAAAATCCTTTTTATCAAAAAAGATTTAGGGTTATGCTACTGGAATTTCAGTTTGGCTACAGACAGTGAAATCTCATGAATTTTTAGACATATTTGTGGTCATGGTCAGGAGCTGAGAAAATTATATGTTAGGGCTAACATCTTGAACTATACACACATTCTTGAGCACTAGTTTTAAGTTTTAATGCCTTAGAAAAATCAAGGACTAAAATAGCAATCATGCTGTTTGGATTATTGAAACTGAGGTTATGAAAGTGTCTGATTTTATTGCCATCGCAATGATGGATTTTAAGTTTGAAATTTTTACAGGGAGGTAGCTGTGATTTTTCTCTTGAGTTTATTTCATTGTTTGCTAGGGTTAAAAATTATAAACATTTTGGTCTAAGCTGTGAATAAGTGGTCTTTGACCACCAAACTTGTAGAATTTAGTTAACATGGTTATAGGGCTCTATTTGCTATAAAATTTTTACAGGGACTATTAGACACATTGAAGTGTCATAGAGAATTTTTGTGGCCCTCAAATTTTCCATTTGAGATGGAAATTAAATATTGTCACCAGAGTAGTAAATCTGCCAAGGTGCTGGAATGGAGAGAAAATCTTAAATTAATGACAGAATGGTATTTGTTCCAAATATATGGTATATGAATGCATGCTTGTTTTTTTAAGGATGTGCTTATAAAGTATGAATGAGGGTCCAAGGTAACTGAATCCCAACATGTGATATAAGTATGCCTTTGAGAAAGAGAAATACATGATGTGGTTATGTGACAAAAGAGAATATGTGAAGTTTCACGGTGCATGTTTTAACATATAGGAAAAATAGAGACAAGGCTTATGTGGGTTAGAGAGGGAAAGCAAAAATAAAGACTTCCTAAGAAATTTTATAAGTCAGTAGATGTATTGACTTGGAATAGAACTAAGTGTGATTCGAAAATGGAAAAAAATGAAGTATGATGATCACGAATAGGAATGAGCTCATGTCCTAGCAATTTATGGTCCTCTGTGGAGTTATCCACTATAGATATTACTTGATGTGAAATTAATCCTTCCTTATCTTAATGAAAAGAAACAACTGCACTAAGTTGAATTCATGAGATATAAGAGAAACACATATGATTACTACTATTTGGTATTTAATTTTCTTTGAGTTACGTATGTAACACCCTAAATCTTAACCTAAGACTACTAGTATGTACTTATGTTAATCTTTAGAATATTACCTCTTGGTCTCATCTTTTACTTAGAAAATACTTAGCGGAAATATGGGTAAAATTTTTATTTTTGGGATTAAAATCAAAGTGAGAGCCACGCACGAATCTTTAAAAGGACGCATAACGAAACATATAAGCAAAGCATAAAGAAACACATCATATCATGGAAACATCAACTGAATCATAGATATATATATATAACGTGCCTACCCAAAGGGGCAGGACTATTTGATACATCGGGAAACAGAATACACCTGAAGAACAAATACAAGGAAATCATAAAAGTAAATACAAGAAAAACAGCACCCATACCCATGTGCACCTAGAGTAGACAACCTCATATACAAAAGAAGGTTTGTCCTCAACTATGTGGCGTGTGTGCACTAACTGCTACCCCTCCTATGTCTACTCCTGCTGGTCCGAGTACTGTGGGGTCGAGTCGATCCACTGACGAATCTCGGCGGGAGTAGTCGAGCGCATCATCAGGGCATGTCCACCGCGGCGAGGGCGCATAGATGGCCGACGAGCCAACCTTGGCTGGACCACCGTCTCCTCACTCCCAGCCCTCATCGGTGGGGGAGCGGGACTGGAGCTCCAATTGTACATGTGTGATGGCGGGTCCTCGGAAGGGTCCGTCTCCGAGTACTGGGTACGAGGCACATACTCTGGGTAGTCGCGTACCGCGGATCCCTCAAGCTGCATGCAGAGAATCTGCTCATCACGTGGTCTAGCTCGCTCAAAAATCCCGTTATGACGATAAGGAGCAGTCGGGGTAAAACGGTAACTCGGGACTGGATGCGCGAAGGGTCGTCCCATAAACATGAACACTCTAACTGTGCAGCGACCCTCAAAATGGTATGACCCGAGCGCCGGGTCATGGTGCAGCTCCCATACCGGGGTGTCGATGAAGAGTACGAATGTCGCCATCTGAAGATATGACGGAAGAAAAGAGAGAGGGAATGAGAATCTTTCTAAAAGAATTCTCAGTAGGGTTATCCCTACCTAGGTGACATCGTCACATCCTCAGGAACCTTGGGTTTTATTTCTAAAAAGGTGTGCATGCATATAAACTTCTTTTGAGTTAGTTTTCTAAAGTATTTATTTATCCAAGGTCCGTCATATTTTACAATGCGTCTTATAACTAAGCATAAAATATACTAATGATATGAATGCATCATAAAGGTAAACCAAACACTAAAATAACTAAGAAACATTATAACATTGGCATAAGTATAGGTTAAGTTCTCATAAAGTGTTAATTCATAGATACATCATTATTCATTATATAAACCTTTTTCATAGCGTATACATCATCACATGAAACTTCTTCATAGTGTATACATAAAACTATAGCATATATATTATCACATAATCACACCTTAGACAATCATACATACAAACTCCCAAGCTTATTATGTTATAAACCTATAGTATGTTATGCTTTGGTTCTTTTGAGTCTTAAACTTGTAAACTAATTGTTCTAGTATTATTCTTAACCTCTCACACACCTATAGGTTCACAACTAATACGTTTTACTAATTTTTATGCTCAAGGACCTATCCAAACAGCACTATGCAGATTTAGACAGCTTTATATTTGTGTGATTATGGGGTTCTAGAAATTACGGTTTAGACCCTTAAAGTCTTTAACTCACATTCTAAGTTATTGATCATCAAAACCTAGTCTCTTGGGAACCTATGAGGTTATAACTAAGTATTTCTCACCTCACACTATGGTCAAGAACATCTCTAAACCTCAAGGATGCAGAATTTGAAATCCTAACTTTACGGGTACCTAGAAGTCACAACAATGACCCTTTCTAAGTTTAGTTTGCTCCTAAGGCTTCAAGATTAAGTCCTAAACCAATTATGAGTCATTCCTACACATTTAAACTAATTTAAAACCATGATTATTAAATCTAAACCTTGCTGGACAGAATCCAGAAAATTACATAATTAAAGGATCTAGAACTCTCAAATTAATTCTTTTCTAGTTCCTAACTTATCCTATATTTCACATGTGAGTCTTAACATTATTTTTACTCAAACATAGGCACATTATCATCATTAAAACAGCACATACAGTGGCAGTAAAGAGCAAGGAAGAACCGAAAATTTACTTCTCCATAAAAGGCATAAAACATAATTCCTAAAGCTCATAAAATACTAGTTTCTCTTGGAACTCTTTTTAAACTTTCGAAACTCATTTATAAACATTTTTAACATCTAAAATCATAAGAGTATTTAAGAGGGCAGTGACCAATTTATCTTTATCTCAAGAGGTCCTAAATTCATAAAACTTAGTTCTATGCATTCCTTAAACTCATGTAAGCTTGGAAAAATTATAACACATAGTCTCAAATACAAAGAAACTTCAAGACCTCTTAGGGCCGAAGTATGAACCAAGGAAAATAAAAATTGTTAGACCTTTGTTGAGACAACAATGGGCAAGTCTTTGAGCTCCAGGTTCATTTAGGTGATGACATAAAAATAAACATGCTTATGCACTTATTTTAGGTTCTATTAGAAAGTAAAGTGATAGCACAAAGTAAATATGAATGCAACTCATTATTATCTTGGTATTAAGTGAGAACTTAAAATATAAACATGATAATGCATAGCTTGAAATATAAACATGACAATGCAAGGTTCACTTATTATCTTGAAACTTAGTGATAGGAAGGAAGTAAACATGATATGCAAAGCATAAAGTAAACATGATATGCAAAGCATAAAGTAAACATGATGCAAGGTTCATTTTATGATTAACTAGAGCTCATCCAAGACTTTAACAAGATAGCAACCCAATACAATATCTCAAAGATCACAACACAAAAACCGAAAGTCATACAAAAGAGAAAGAAAGTGAAACTACGTCAAGTTCTTTATTAAATACCCAAAACCCCTATCTAGAGAAAAATCTCTAGAACGTGCCGGCCAACTTTAAGGTTGACAAGGGTAGGCTTGGGCTTTTAGAAATCCTTAGATTAATTTTCTTAAGTTGGAAAACTATGTGAGCTAGATAACATATAGATGAAGTTACAAGAAAAGGAAAACTCAAGCTTTAGAGGTTTCTTTGAGATGAACACAATGTCATCATCTAGAAACTCTCATCATCAAGCTATCATGCTCATAACATGGCCTAGAGGCCGAAATGAAAAGAAAAGGAAAAACAAAGGAAGGTTAAAAAAGAATCCAAGAGGAAACTAGAGAAAAACACTTTCTTGAGCAAAACAAAGTTTGAAAACAAATCCCTACCTTGTGATGAAGGTAAAAGCTTGGACTTGAAGATGGAAATGAGATGAGCAACTCCTCCTAGGATGGTGGTGATGATTCGGCCAAAGAGGAAAGAAAAGAAAGGAAATGTGTTTTGGGTGAAGTTGTGTTTGAGGTGTGGTGTTTGGAAGGTTTGATGATGGTTCAAGGCTTTGGGGTGATGTTTGATGGTTAAGAGATGATGATGAGATGAAGAGATGAAGATGAAAAGAAAGGAAGAACTCTCTTGAAACTTGAGAGAAAAAGAAAGAACTAGCAAGACAACTCTAAAACTCTAAACTTAGCAAATGCTTCAAGGTGCAACAAGGCTATCACAAGCATCCTATTTATAGAAAAACAAAGCCATGGAGCTCACCAAGGGGAGGGAATGGCCGTCGAAAATGGAGGGAAAAGGGAGAGGAAAATATCTCCTTGATTGTGTCATAGAAGCATGGTTTGAAGTATGGAAGCTATGCTACAAAGTATGGCTTGATGTGAGTTAATTTCCTATCAAATTTTTATGAAATTAGGCTTCTAGAAATAATGCATGGCTGGAACTTTTCCAGCCACAATTAAATGGAGAAAATGAGCTATTTTAATTAGTTATTTACTTGGAAAATCAAGCTTGATTGAAAGTTATGACAAGGTATAGTGTATGTGACTTGAGGTATGGCCTTGGAGTGTTGAAAAATTGAACATGTGATGCATAATGGGGAGGGAAGCACACGGCCAGGTCTAGGTAGCAGAGTGGGGGTGAGTTTTGACCATTTAATTGGGTGTTAATGGTAGGTTTAGATGTGTATTAGCTTAGGTACAAGGTTAGGAATGATTAAGCTTAAGTTTAGGTAACTAAGAATGTGATTTAGGGAGTTTATGACAAGTTTAGGAGTGCTCATACATCATTAGACAATTTTAAACTCATTTATGAATAAACAATATGTAACACAATTCCATGATTTAAGGAATTGGAAAGAGAAAATACTATTCAAGATTCTATGACTAGGTGTCTTGAAATTAAAATATGATTTTAGGTTGTAATTAAGCACTTTTTGGTTCTAATCAACTTTAATAAATTATTTTGACTCAAGATTAATTAAGGAAATTAATTAACCTTCGATTAGAGCCTAATATTGCTTAGGTTTGCTTAATCACGTGATTAAGTGTAAAAACACGAAACTAGGGGCAAAACCGTAATTTTGCACTAATTTTGCCCGGGACTTCAAAAATTAAAACTGAGGTGATAGAATACATAAAAACGCCTTTTAAAACCATCTGGAGAAGTTTCGGGTTCATCCGGCACTTGCAAACGGGTAAAACACCGTAGGGGCGTTTTGGTCATTTTGACCCGAAAACTCAAAAAACGAGATTTTCGATCCCGGGAAGGTACACAGGTCATCTAATCCCCTTTCAACATCGAGTTTGCCCTTCGAGTACTACTGCATCGCTTTCCTCGACTCCGGCCGAAATGACCTCAGGGGCATTTTGGTCATTTTCACTTTAATAGAAAAAATCAGGGCGTTACATTACTCCCCTCCTTAAAAAGAATTTCGCCCTCGAAATTTGTACCTTAGAAAAGCTCTGGATATTTGGACTTCATCTCTAATTCTAGTTCCCACGTGTATTCTTTCGACTTGTCTCGTCCCCACGCCACTTTCACCAAAGGAACAGACTTGTTCCTTAACTGCTTGACTCCGTGATCCACTATTCTCGTGGGCGGTACATTGAAAGTGAGGTCTTCCCTCAACTGTACATGCTCTGGTTCTAGGACATGGCTAGGGTCGGACTCATATTTGCGTAACTGGGAGACGTGAAAGACATCATGAAGGTTTGACAGATTGGGTGGTAAGGCTATTTTGTATGCTACAGATCCAATTCTCTGAAGAATTTCAAAAGGACCGAGAAATCGGGGATTCAACTTTTTAACTTTCATGGCTCTTCCTATTCCTGTAGTGGGGGTGATTCTTAGAAATACGTGTTCTCCTTCTTGGAACTCCAAGGGCTTACGCCTTTTGTCCGCGTAGCTTTTTTGCCGACTTTGAGCGGTTAAGATTCTATCCTTGATTTTCTTGATCTGCTCCGTCGTTTCCCTCACTACATCAGGTCCTAAGACACTTTGTTCTCCGGGCTCGTACCAACACAAGGGTGATTGGCACTTCCTTCCACATAACGCCTCGTACGGTGCCATACCGATGCTCGCGTGATAACTATTGTTATACGCGAACTCGATCAAAGGCATGTACTTATCCCAACTTCCTTTCTAGTCTAAGACACAGGCTCTCAGCATATCTTCCAGGGTTTGGATTGTCCTCTCGGACTGACTGGTAAGTAGTGCTCAAGCACAACTTGGAACCAAACGCCTTTTGAAAGGCTCCCCAAAAACGTGACGTAAACCGCGGATCTCGATCCGAGATTATCGTCGATGGTACTCCATGCAACCTTACTATTTCTTGGATGTAAAGCTGGGCCAACTTATCCAACGAGTACGTGACTCGAATTGGTAGAAAGTGAGTCGACTTAGTCAGTCGATCTACGATTACCCATACGGCATCGTGGCCAGCTTGGGTCCTTGGCAATCCTGTCACGAAATCCATTGATATACTCTCCCACTTCCACTCGGGGATTGAGAGGGGTTGCAATATGCCAGAAGGTTTTTGGTGTTCGATCTTAACCTTTTGACAGATCAAACACTTACTCACCCAGGCGACCACATCCTTCTTTAATCCGGGCCACCAAAACATCCTCTTCAAGTCCTGATACATCTTCGTAGTACCAGGATGGATGGCAAAATGGCTCTTGTGAGCCTCCTCCAAGATCTTCTCTCGGAGGTCACCATCTTGTGGCACGCAGATTCGCCCCTCAAACCTCCACAACCAGTTAGGGCCTCGTACAAAGCCTTTCAACTTTCCGGCCTTAACTGCCTTGATTGTTTCCATAAAGTCCTCATTTTCTCTTTGGGCAAGCATAATTCTTTGCTTAAACCCACTGGTAACCGTGAGATGACTCATCACGATGCCATTCTCCATTATAGACATCCCAAGATTCATATCCCTAAACTGCTCTATTAACCCAACTTCATTAACCATCATACTTGACAGACATAACGAGTTTCGGCTCAAGGCGTCGGCTACTACATTAGCCTTTCCAGGGTGGTAACTTAAGCCAAAATCGTTGTCCTTGAGGAATTCCATCCATCTTCTTTGCCTCATATTCAACTCCTTTTGATCAAAGAGATGCTTGAGACTCTTATGATCGGAGAAAACTTCAAACCTTACACCATACAAATGGTGTCTCCACATCTTTAGAGCGAACACGATGGCTGCTAGTCTAGGTCATGGGTGGGGTAGGTTACCTCGCGAGGCTTGAGTTGTCTAGACGCATAGGCTACCACTTGCCTGTTTTGCATCAACACACAACCTAAACCCTTGCCAGAAGCATCGCAATATACCTCGAAGGGTACATTAGGGTCAGGTAAAACTAAAACTGGGGTTGAGGTGAGCGTTTTCTTAAGCTCTAGGAAACTCTTTTCACATTCGAGGCTCCACTCAAACGGGGCATTCTTCCTAGTGAGCTTGGTTAAGGGTAGGGCTAATTGGGAAAATCCTTTGATAAACCTATGGTAATATCCAGCTAAACCCAAAAAGCTTCTAATCTCAGTTACAGAAGTTGGTCTATCCCAATTCATTACGGCTTCTATCTTACTCGGGTCGACCGCTATGCCACCCTTTGACACAACATGTCCTAAAAACTTTACCTCCTCTAACCAAAATTCACATTTAGAAAGCTTCGCATACAACTTCTTCTCTTTTAGCACCTCTAAAACCAGCCTCAAATGATGCTCATGCTCCTCATGGGTCTTCGAATAGATGAGAATATCATCTATGAACACAACCACCAATTGATCTAAATAGGGTCTAAAGATCCTATTCATGTAATCCATAAAAACTGCGGGAGCATTCGTCAACCCAAACGACATCACATTGAACTCGAAGTATCCATACCGAGTTCGAAAGGCGGTTTTAGGAATATCCAAATCTCTAACCCTAATCTGATGGTAACTGGACCTTAAATCAATCTTAGAAAATACCACGGCTCCCTTCAATTGGTCCATAAGATCATCAATCCTAGGTAACTGGTACTTGTTCTTTATGGTTACTTGGTTTAACTGCCTATAGTCTATACACATCCTCATATTTCCGTCTTTCTTTTTCACAAATAAGACCAGAGCGCCCCAAGGTGAAGCACTCGGCCTTATAAAACTCTTCTCCAACAGCTCCTCCAACTGGGTTTTTAGCTCTGCTAGCTCCAAAGGTGACATCCTATACGGGGCTATAGAGATTGGTCCTGTTCCAGGAACCAACTCTATGGAGAATTCAACTTCTCTCTCAGGAGGAAACTCGGGTATTTCATCCGGAAATACCTCGGGATAGTCTCTCACCATAAGTATCTCACCTAGGTTCTACTCAAAGTCTACATTGCAGGCGGCTAGGAGAACATATCCCTTAGCTTTCTCCCCACTACAGAAGACCTCTACTGAATTTAGGTACAGCCTAATGGGTTGAGTGGTGTTTTTGGGAGGAGAGGGGAAAACCACGGTTTGGGTTCCACAATCTAACATCACATGGTTGGCATGAAGCCAATTCATGCCTAAGATAATGCCTATGTCTTTTAAGGGTAAACAAATTAAATCTATGATAAAAGGCCTATTTTCTACAACAAGATGACAGTTTAAACAACAACGACAAGTATTAACAGGGTGATTCATAGGAGTAGAAACAATAAGATCAAAAGGAAGTTTAGAGACTCTTAGATTTAAGGACTCGACACTAGCAAGTGAAATAAAAGAATGAGTAGCTCCAGAGTCATATAGTACAGTTAAGGGTTTACCGTTTACTTCGCACATACCTTCAATGAGATCCTTGGACTTCTTGGCGTCTTCCGCGTTAAGGGTAAAGACTCTTCCTTGGTATTGTGGTCAGGGATTCTGGTTTGACGTCCCTTGTCCGGCGCAGCCCTTTGCATAGTGGCCAGGCTTGCCACACTTGAAGCACACATTCTGACCGGCTAAGCATGGGCGATTCCCATGGTTCTTTCCACATTGTGGGCAGACATCAGCAGACGTCGCTCCGGGGTAAGCAGCAGGGGTTTGTGGTGCCGTGTTCTTGGCCCCACTTGGTCCTCCATTGAGGTTCCGGGGTCTGCCCGGTCCACGGGGTTGATTGTTGTTGAAGTTCCTAGGGCCTTGATGTTGAAATGGCGGCCTTTGGTGTTGCTTGGATTGTTGGTGTGCAGGAGCTCTCGGTGGTTGTTGTTGTGGTCGGAACTGGTTGGTCTGGTAGGGATTGTAGTGATTCCTCGAAGGGTATTGCGGTTTGAACTTCGGGGCTTGAGGTCCGAGCTCCTTAGCTCGCTCCGCCCTCGTGATTTGCATCTTTCTCTGTCCTTCTTCAAGGATCCGGCACTTGTTGACCAGAGTCGGGAAGTCTCTGATCTCCATGTGGGCCACGGCATAGTTCATCTCCGCCTTCAAACCGGCCTCATACTTGACGCATTTCCAAACCTCATCGGGGTTTCATTGAAACACCCGAGAGAACTTGATCAGCTCCTCGAATTTAGCAGGTATCGGGCAACAGAGACCCTCCTCAGAACACTCCTAAATCTTAACCTAAGACTACTAGTATGTACTTAGGTTAATCTTTAGAATATTACCTCTTGGTCTCATCTTTTACTTAGAAAATACTTAGCGGAATTATGGGTAAAATTTTTCTTTTTGGAATTTAAAATCAAAGTGAGAGCCACGCACGTATCTTTAAGAGGAAGCATAGCGAAACATATAAGCAAAGCATAAAGAAGCACATCATTTCATGGAGACATCAACTGAAACATAGATATATATATATACTGTGCCTACCCAAAGGGCAGGACTATTCAATACATCGGGAAGCGGAATACAACTGAAATGCGATACAAGAAAATCATAAAAAGTAAATACAAGAGAAACAACACCCATACCCATGTGCACCTAGAGTAGACAACCTCATATACAAAAGAAGGTTTGTCCTCAACTATGTGGCGTGTGTGCACTAGCTACTACCCCTCCTATGTCTACTCCTGCTGGTCCGAGTACTGTGGGGTCGAGTCGATCCACTGATGAATCTCGGCGGGAGTGGTCGAGCGCATCATCGGGGCATGTCCACCACGGCAAGGGTGCATAGATGGCCGACGAGCCAACCTCGGCTGGACCACCGTCTCCTCACTCCCAGCCCTCATCGGTGGGGGAGCGGGACTGGAACTCCAGCTGTACATGTGTGATGGCGGGTCCTCGGATGGGTCCGTCTCCGAGTACTGGGTGGGAGGCACGTACTCCGGATAGTCGCGTACAGCTGACGTCTCGGGCTCCATGCGGAGAATCTGCTCATCACGTGGTCTCGCTCGCTCAAAAATCCCGTTGTGACGGTAAGGAGCAGTCAGGGTAAAATGGTAACTCGGGACTGGATGCGCGAAGGGTCGTCCCATGAACATGAATACTCTGACAGTGCAGCGACCCTCAAAATGGTATGACCCGAGTGTCGGGTCAAGGTGCAGCTCCCATACCGGGGTGTCGATGAAGAGTGCGAATGTCGCCATCTGAAGATATGACGGAAGAAAAGAGAGAGGGAATGTGAATCTTTCTAAAAGAATTCTCAGTAGGGTTATCCCTACCTAGGTGACATCATCACATCCTCAGGAACCTCGGGTTTATTTCTAGAAAGGTGTGCATGCATATAAATTCCCTTTTAAGTTAGTTTTCTAAAGTGGTATTTATCCAAGGTCCGTTATATTTTACAATGCGTCTTATAACTAAGCATAAATTAATCTAATGATATGAATGCATCATAAAGGTAAACCAAACAATAGAATACCTAAGAAACATTATAACATTGGCATAAGTATAGTTTATGTGACATTGTTAACTTTAACTTTCATCTCATGGGGCCGCCTTAAAACATCTCTAGGTTATGAGCTCATACCTTAACTAGTCGTCACTAGCTCTTACTTATCCTATGATAAGCGTAACATAATCCCGACTTAAAGTACGGGCTAGGGGGGCAAATTAAGGATCATCTCTCTTAGGGTCATTTCCTCTTTGAAACGCTCTACTAGCAACTAGTGCATCGTAGTTTTGTCCGCTTTGGCAAGCTCTATGTCAATACCCTCACGGATTTGTTTTCTTGGGGGTGCTCGGCTAAATCGGTGTCACCCAAGAAGGCGTCTCAGTGTTGTGTCATATTTAAGTTCTCATAAAGTGTTAATTTATAGATACATCATTATTCATTACATAAATATTCCTCATAGCATGTACATCATCACAAGAAACTTCTTCATAATGTATACATAAAACCATAGCATTTACATTATCACATAATCACACCTTAGACAATCATTCATACAAACTCCCAAGCTTATTATGTTATGAATCTATAGTATGTTTTGCTTTGGTTCTTTTGAGTCTTAAGCTTGTAAACTAATTGTTCTAATATTATTCTTACCCTCTTACACACCTATATGTTCACAACTAATAAGTGTTACTAATTTTTATGCTCAAGGACTTATCCAAACAGCACTATGTAGATTTGGACAGCTTATATTTGTGTGATTACGGGGTTCTAGAGATTACGGTTTAGACCCTAAAAGTCCTTAACTCATATTCTAAGTTATCGATCATGAACACCTAGTCTCTTGGGAACCTATGAGGTTATAACTAAGTATTTCTCACCTCACACTATGGTCAAGAACATCTCTAAACCTCAAGGATACAGAATTTGAAATTCTAACTTTACGGGTACCTAGAAGTCACAACAATGACCCTTTCTAAGTTTAGTTTGCTCCTAAGGCTTCAAGATTAAGTCCTAGACCAATTATGAGTTATTCCTACACATTTAAACTAATTTAAAACCATGATTATTAAATCTAAACCTTGCTGCACGGAATCCAGAAAATTACATAATTAAAGGATCTAGAATTCTCAAATTAATTCCTCTCTAGTTCCTAACTTATCCTATCTTTCACATATGAGTCTTAACATTATTTTTACTCAAACATAGGCACATTATCCTCATCAAAACAGCACATATAGTGGCAGAAAGAGCAAGGAAGAACCGAATATATACTTCTCCATAAAAGGCATAACACATAATTTCTAAAGCACATAAAATACTAGTTTCTCTTGGAACTCTTTTTAAACTCTCAAAGCTCATTTATAAACCATTTTAACATCTAAAATCATAAGAATATTTAAGAGGGCAGTGACCAATTCATCTTTGTCTCAAGAGGTTCTAAATTCTCAAAACTTGGTTCTATGCATTCCTTAAACTCACTTAAGCTTAAAAAAATTATAAGACATAGTCTCAAATACTTGTAAACCTCAAGACCTCTTAGGGCCGAAATATGAACCCAAGAAAAACACATATTGTTAGACCTTTGTTGAGACCACAATGGGCAAGTCTTTGAGCTCTAGATTCATTTAGGTGATGACATAAAAATAAACATGCTCATGCACTCATTTTTGGTTCCATTAGAAAGTAAAGTGATAGCACAAAGTAAACATGAATTCAACTTATTATTATCTTGGTATTAAGTGAGAACTTGGAATATAAACATGATAATGCATAGCTTGAAATATAAACATGATAGTGCAAGTTCATTCATTATCTTGGTATTTAGTGATAGCAAGGAAATAAACATGATATGCAAAGCATAAAGTAAACATGATGCAAGGTTCATTTTATGATTAACTAGAGCTCATTCAAGACTTTAACAAGATAACAACCCAATACAATATCTCAAAGATCTCAACACAAAAACCGAAAGTCATACAAAAGAGAAGAAAGTGAAACTACATCAAGTTCTTTATTAAATACCCAAAACCCCTATCTAGAGAAAAATTTCTAGAACATGTCGGCCAACTTTAAGGTTGACAAGGGTAGGCTTGGGCTTTTAGAAATCCTTAGATTAATTTTCTTAAGTTGAAAAACCATGTGAGTTAGATATCATATAGATGAAATCATAAGAAAAGGAAAACTCAAGCTTTAGAGGTTTCTTTGAGATGAACACAATGTCATCATCTAGAAACTCTCATCATCAAGCTATCATGCTCAAAATCAAGGCCTCATAGCCGAAAATGAAAAGAAAGGAAAAACAAAGGAAAGTTCAAAAAGAATCCAAGAGGAAACTAGAGAAAAACACTTTCTTGAGCAAACCAAAGTTTGAAAACAAATCCCTACCTAGTGATGAAGGTAAAAGCTTGGACTTGAAGATGGAAATGAGATGAGCAACACCTCCTAGGATGGTGATGATGATTCGGCCTTGATGAAAGAAAAAGGAAGGAAATGTGTTTCAAGTGAAGTTGTGTTTGAGGTGTGGTGTTTGATGGTTTGATGATGGTTCAAGGCTTTGGGGTGGTGTTTGATGATTGAGAGGTGATGATGAGATGAAGAGATGAAAAGAAAGGAAGAACACTCTTGAAATTTTGAGAGACAAAGAAAGAACTAGCAAGACAACTCTAAAACTCTAAACTTAGCAAATGCTTTAAGGTGCAACAAGGCTATCACAAGCATCCTATTTATAGAAAAACAAAGCCATGGGCTTACAAAGGGGAGGGAGTGGCCGTGTGGTTTGAGGGAGGAAGGAAGAGAAAATATCTCTTACACAAGGTCATTCAAGCATAGTTTGAAGTATGGAAGCTATGCTACAAAGTATGGCTTGATGTGAGTTAATTTCCTATCAAATTTTTATGAAATTAGGCTTCTAGAAACTTGCCATGGCTGGAACTTTTCCAGCCACAAATAAATGGGGAAAATGAGTTGTTTTAATTATTTATTCATGTGGAAATTCAAGCTTGATTGAAAGTTATGACAAGGTATAGTGTATGTGATTTGAGGTATGGCCTTGGAGTGTTGAAAAATTGAATATGTGATGCATAATGGGGATCGGCAGCTTCGGCCAAGGCTGGACAGCAGAGTGGGGGTGAGTTTTGACCATTTAATTGGGTGTTAATGGTAGGTTTAGATGTGTATTAGGTTAGGTACAAGGTTAGGAATGATTAATCTTAAGTTTAGGTAACTAAGAATGTGATTTAGGGAGTTTATGACAAGTTTAGGAGTGCTCATACATCATTAGACAATTTTAAACTCATTTATGAATAAACAATGTGTAACACAATTCCATGATTTAAGAAATTGGAAAGAGAAAACACTATTCAAGATTCTATGACTAGGTGTCTTGAAATTAAAATATGATTTTAGGTTGTAATTAAGTACTTTTTGGTTCTAATCAACTTTAATAAATTATTTTGACTCAAGATTAATTAAGGAAATTAATTAACCTTCGATTAGAGCCTAATATTGCTTAGGTTTGCTTCATCACGTGATTAAGCGTAAAAATACGAAACTAGGGGCAAAACCATAATTTTGCACTAATTTTGCCCGGGACTTCTAAAATTAAAACTGAGGTCATAGAATACATAAAAACGCCTTTTAAAACCATCTGGAGAAGTTTCGGGTTCATCCGGCACTTGCAAATGGGTAAAACACCGCAGGGGCGTTTTGGTCATTTTGACCCGAAAACTCGAAAAACGAGATTTTCGATCCCAGGATGGTACACAAGTTATCAAATCCCCTTCCAACATTGAGTTGGGCTTTCCTCGAATTCCGGGCTGAAAATGACCTCAGGGGCATTTTGGTCATTTTCACTCTGATAGGAAAATCGGGGCGTTACATTACTCCCCTCCTTAAAAAGAATTTCACCCTCGAAATTCGTACCTTTAGAAAAGCTTTGGATATTTGGACTTCATCTCTGATTCTAGTTCCCACGTGTATTCTTCCGACTTGTCTCATCCCCACGCCACTTTCACCAAGGGTACAGACTTGTTTCTTAACTGCTTGACTCCGTGATCCACTATTCTCGTAGGCGGTACATTGAAAGTGAGGCCCTCCCTCAATTGTACATGCTCTGGTTCTAGGACATGGCTAGGGTCGGACTCATATTTACGTAACTGGGAGACGTGAAAGACATCATGAAGGTTTGACATATTGGGTGGTAAGGCTATTTTGTAAGCTACGGATCCGACTATCTGAAGAATTTCAAAAGGGTCGAGAAATCGGGGACTTAACTTTTTAACTTTCATGGCTCTCCCTGTTCCTGTAGTGGGGGTGATTCTTAGAAATACATGTTCTCCTTCTTGGAACTCCAAGGGCTTGCGCCTTTTGTCCGCGTAGCTTTTCTACCGACTCTAAGCGGTTAAGATTCCATCCTTGATTTTCTTGATTTGCTCCGTCGTTTCCCTCACTACCTCAGGTCCTAAGACACTTTGTTCTCTGGGCTTGTACCAACACAAGGGTGATTGACACTTCCTTCCATATAACGCCTCGTACGGTGCCATACCGATGCTCGCGTGATAATTGTTGTTATACGCAAACTCGATCAAAGGCATGTACTTATCCCAACTTCCTTTTTGGTCTAAGACACAGGCTTTCAGCATATCTTCCAGGGTTTGGATTGTCCTCTCGGACTGACCATCCGTTTGTGGGTGGTAAGCAGTGCTCAAGCACAACTTGGAACCAAACGCCTTTTGAAAGGCTCCCCAAAACGTGACGTAAACCGTGGATCTCGATCCGAGATTATCGTCAATGGTACTCCATGCAACCTTACTATTTCTTGGATGTAAAGCTGGGCTAACTTATCTAACGAGTACGTGACTCGAATAGGTAAAAAATGAGCTGACTTAGTCAGTCGATCCACGATTACCCATATGGCATCGTGGCCAGCTTGGGTCTTTGGCAATCCTATCGCGAAATCCATTGACATACTCTCCCACTTCCACTTGGGGATTGACAGGGGTTGCAACATGCCAGAAAGTTTTTGGTGTTCGATCTTGACCTTTTGGCAGACCAAACACTTACTCACCCAGGCGACCACATCCTTCTTTAATCCGGGCCACCAAAACATCCTCTTCAAGTCCTGATACATCTTGGTAGTACCAGGATGGATGGCAAAATGGCTCTTGTGAGCCTCCTCCAAGATCTTCTCTCGGAGGTCGCCATCTCGTGGCACACAGATTCACCCCTCGAACCTCCACAACCAGTCGGGGCCTCGTACAAAACCTTTCAACTTTCCGGCCTTAACTGCCTCGATCGTCTCCATAAAGTCCTCAGTTTCTCTTTGGGCAAGCATAATCCTTTGCTTAAACCCACTGGTCACCGTGAGATGACTCATCACGATGCCATTCTCCGTTATAGACATCCCAAGATTCATATCCCTAAACTTCTCTATTAACCCAACTTCATTAACCATCATACTTGATAGACGTAACGAGTTTCGGCTCAAGGCGTCGGCTACTACATTAGCCTTGCCGGGGTGGTAACTTAAGCCAAAATCGTAGTCCTTGAGGAATTCCATCCATCTTCTCTGCCTCATATTCAACTCCTTTTGATCAAAGACATGCTTGAGACTCTTATGATCGGAGAAAACTTCAAATCTTACACCATACAAATGGTGTCTCCACATCTTTAGAGCGAACACGATGGCTGCTAGTTCGAGGTCATGGGTGGGGTAAGTTACCTCGTGAGGCTTGAGTTGTCTGGACGCATAGGCTACCACTTACCTGTTTTACATCAACACACAACCTAAACCCTTGCCAGAAGCATCGCAATATACCTCGAAGGGTACATTGGGGTCAGGTAAAACTAAAACCGGGGTTGAGGTGAGCTTTTCCTTAAACTCTAGGAAACTCTTTTCACACTCGGGGCTCCACTCAAACGGGGCATTCTTCCTAGTGAGCTTGGTTAAGGGTAGGGCTAATTGGGAAAATCCTTTGATAAACCTACGGTAATATCCAGCTAAACCCAAAAAGCTTCTAATCTCAGTTACAGAGGTTGGTCTATTCCAATTCATCACAGCTTCTATCTTACTTGGGTCGACAGCTATGCCACCTTTTGACACAACATGTCCTAAGAACTTTACCTCCTCTAACCAAAATTCACACTTAGACAACTTAGCATATAACTTCTTCTCCTTTAATACCTCTAAAACCAACCTTAAATGACGCTCATGCTCTTCGTGGGTCTTCGAATAGATGAGAATATCATCTATGAACACAACCACGAACTGATCTAAATAGGGTCTAAAGATCCTATTCATGTAATCCATAAAAACTGCGGGAGCATTCGTCAAACCAAACGACATCACATTGAACTCAAAGTGTCCGTACCGAGTTCGAAAGGCGGTTTTAGGAATATCCAAATCTCTCACCCTAATCTGATGGTAACCGGACCTTAAATCAATCTTAAAAAACACTACTGCTCCTCTTAATTGGTCCATAAGATCGTGAATCCTAGGCAATGGGTACTTATTCTTTATGGTTACCTGGTTCAACTGCCTATAGTCTATACACATCCTCATACTCCCGTCTTTCTTTTTCACAAATAAGACCGGAGCGCCCCAAGGTGAAGCACTCGGCCTTATAAAACTCTTTTCTAACAGCTCTTCTAACTGGGTTTTCAACTCTGCCAGCTCGGAGGGTGACATCCTATACGGGGCTATAGAGATTGGTCCTGTCCTAGGAACCAACTCTATGGAGAATTCAACTTCCCTTTCAGGAGGGAACTCGGGTATTTCATCTGGAAATACCTCGGGATAGTCTCTTACCACAAGTATCTCACCTAGGTCTTGCTCAAAGTCTACATCACAGGCGACTAGGAGAACATATCCCTTAGCTTTCTCCCCACTACAGAAGACCTCTACTGAATTTAGGTACAGCTTAATGGGTTGAATGACGTGTTTGGGAGGAGAAGGGAAAACTACAGTTTGGGTTCCACAATCTAACAACACACGGTTGGCATGAAGCCAATTCATGCCTAAGATAATGCTTATGTCTTTCAAGGGTAAACAAATTAAATCTATGATAAAAGACCTATTTTCTACAACAAGATGACAGTTTAGACAACAACGGCAAGTATTAACAGGGCGGTTTGTAGGAGTAGAAACAATGAGATCAAAGGGAAGTTTAGAGACTCTTAGATTTAAGGACTCGACACTAGCAAGTGAAATGAAAGAATGAGTAGCACCAGAGTCATATAGTACAGTTAAGGGTTTACCATTTACTTCGCACATACCTTCAATGAGATCTTTGGACTTCTGGGCGTCTTCCGCATTAAGGGTAAAGACCCTTCCTCGGTATTGTGGTCGGGGGTTTTGGTTCGATGTCCCTTGTCCGGTGCTGTCCTTTGCATAGTGGCCAGGCTTGCCACACTTGAAACATACATTCTGACCGGCTAAGCATAGGCAATTCCCGTGGTTCTTCCCGCATTGTGGGCAGATGTCGCTCCGGGGTAAGCAGCAGGGGTTTGTGGTGCCTTGTTCTTGGCTCCACTTGGTCCTCCATTGTGGTCCCGGGGTCCACCCGGTCCACGGGGTTGATTGTTGAAGTTCCTTGGGCCTTGATGTTGAAATGGCGGCCTTTGGTGTTGCTTGGATTGTTGGTGAGCAGGAGCTCTTGGTGGTTGTTGTTGTTGTTGTCGGAACTGGTTGGTCTGGTACGGGTCGTAGTGATTCCTCGAAGGGAACTGCAGTTTGAACTTCGGGGCTTGAGGTCCGAGCCCCTTAGCTCGCTCCGCCCTCATGATTTGCATCTTTCTCTGTCCTTCTTCAAGGATCCGGCACTTGTTCACCAGAGTCGGGAAGTCTCTAATCTCCATGTGGGCCACGACGTAGTTCATCTCCGCCTTCAAACCGGCCTCATACTTGACGCATTTCCAAACCTCATCGGGGTTTCCTTGAAACACCCGAGAGAACTTGATCAGCTCCTCGAATTTAGCAGTGTACTGGGCAACAGTAGACTCTCCCTGTAACACCCTAAATCTTAACCCAAGACTACTAGTATGTACTTAGGTTAATCTTTAGAATATTACCTCTTGGTCTCATCTTTTACTTAGAAAATACTTAGCGGAATTATGGGTAAAATTTTTCTTTTTGGAATTTAAAATCAAAGTGAGAGCCACGCACGAATCTTTAAGAGGAAGCATAGCGAAACATATAAGCAAAGCATAAAGAAGCACATCATTTCATGGAGACATCAACTGAAACATAGATATATATATATATACTGTGCCTACCCAAAGGGCAGGACTATTCAATACATCGGGAAGCGGAATACAACTGAAATGCGATACAAGAAAATCATAAAAAGTAAATACAAGAGAAACAACACCCATACCCATGTGCACCTAGAGTAGACAACCTCATATACAAAAGAAAGTTTGTCCTCAACTATGTGGCGTGTGTGCACTAGCTACTACCCCTCCTATGTCTACTCCTGCTGGTCCGAGTACTATGGGGTCGAGTCGATCCACTGACGAATCTCGGCGGGAGTGGTCGAGCGCATCATCGGGGCATGTTCACCATGGCAAGGGCGCATAGATGGCCGACGAGCCAACCTCGGCTGGACCACCGTCTCCTCACTCCCAGCCCTCATCGGTGGAGGAGCGGGACTGGAACTCCAGCTGTACATGTGTGATGGCTGGTCCTCGGATGGGTCCGTCTTCGAGTACTGGGCGCGAGGCACGTACTCCGGATAGTCGCGTACAGCTGACGTCTCGGGCTCCATGCGGAGAATCTGCTCATCACGTGGTCTCGTTCGCTCAAAAATCCCGTTGTGACGGTAAGGAGCAGTTGGGGTAAAAAGGTAACTCGGGACTGGATGCGCGAAGGGTCGTCCCATGAACATGAATACTCGGCGGCAGCGACCCTCAAAATGGTATGACCCGAGTGCCGGGTCATGGTGCAGCTCCCATACCGGGGTGTCGATGAAGAGTACGAATGTCGCCATCTGAAGATATGACGGAAGAAAAGAGAGAGGGAATGAGAATCTTTCTAAAAGAATTCTCAGTAGGGTTATCTCTACCTAGGTGACATCGTCACATCCTCAGGAACCTCGGGTTTATTTCTAAAAAGGTGTGCATGCATATAAATTCCCTTTTAAGTTAGTTTACTAAAGTGGTATTTATCCAAGGTCTGTCATATTTTACAATGCATCTTATAACTAAGCATAAAATAATCTAATGATATGACTGCATCATAAAGGTAAACCAAACAATAGAATAACTAAGAAACATTATAACATTGGCATAAGTATAGTTTATGTGACATTGTTAACTTTAACTTTCATCTCATGGGGCCGCCCTAAAACATCTCTAGGTTATGAGCTCATACCTTAACTAGTCGTCACTAGCTCTTACTTATCCTATGATAAGCGTAACATAATCCCGACTTAAAGTACGGGCTAGGAGGCAAATTAAGGATCACCTCTCTTAGGGTCATTTCCTCTTTGAAACGCTCTACTAGCAACTAGTGCATCGTAGTTTTGTCAGCTTTGGCAAGCTCTATGTCAATACCCTCACGGATTTGTTTTCTTGGGGGTGCTCGGCTAAACCGGTGTCACCCAAGAAGGCGTCTCAGTGTTGTGTCACATTTAAGTTCTCATAAAGTGTTAATTTATAGATACATCATTATTCATTACATAAATATTCCTCATAGCATGTACATCATCACAAGAAACTTCTTCATAATGTATACATAAAACCATAGCATTTACATTATCACATAATCACACCTTAGACAATCATTCATACAAACTCCCAAGCTTATTATGTTATGAATCTATAGTATGTTATGCTTTGGTTCTTTTAAGTCTTAAGCTTGTAAACTAATTGTTCTAATATTATTCTTACCCTCTTACACACCTATAGGTTCACAACTAATAAGTGTTACTAATTTTTATGCTCAAGGACTTATCCAAACAGCACTATGCAGATTTGGACAGCTTATATTTGTGTGATTACGGGGTTCTAGAGATTACGGTTTAGACCCTTAAAGTCCTTAACTCATATTCTAAGTTATCGATCATCAACACCTAGTCTCTTGGGAATCTATGAGGTTATAACTAAGCATTTCTCACCTCACACTATGGTCAAGAACATCTCTAAACCTCAAGGATGCAGAATTTGAAATTCTAACTTTACGGGTACCTAGAAGTCACAACAATGACCCTTTCTAAGTTTAGTTTGCTCCTAAGGCTTCAAGATTAAGTCCTAGACCAATTATGAGTTATTCCTACACATTTAAACTAATTTAAAACCATGATTATTAAATCTAAACCTTGCTGGACAGAATCCAGAAAATTACATAATTAAAGGATCTAGAATTCTCAAATTAATTCCTTTCTAGTTCCTAACTTATCCTATCTTTCACATATGAGTCTTAACATTATTTTTACTCAAACATAGGCACATTATCCTCATCAAAACAGCACATACAGTGGCAGCAAGAGCAAGGAAGAACCGAAAATATACTTCTCCATAAAAGGCATAACACATAATTTCTAAAGCACATAAAATACTAGTTTCTCTTGGAACTCTTTTTAAACTCTCAAAGCTCATTTATAAACCATTTTAACATCTAAAATCATAAGAATATTTAAGAGGGCAGTGACCAATTCATCTTTGTCTCAAGAGGTTCTAAATTCTCAAAACTTGGTTCTATGCATTCCTTAAACTCACTTAAGCTTAAAAAAAATTATAAGACATAGTCTCAAATACTTGTAAACCTCAAGACCTCTTAGGGCCGAAATATGAACCCAAGAAAAACACATATTGTTAGACCTTTGTTGAGACCACAATGGGCAAGTCTTTGAGCTCTAGATTCATTTAGGTGATGACATAAAAATAAACATGCTCATGCACTCATTTTTGGTTCCATTAGAAAGTAAAGTGATAGCACAAAGTAAACATGAATGCAACTTATTATTATCTTAGTATTAAGTGAGAACTTGGAATATAAACATGATAATGCATAGCTTGAAATATAAACATGATAGTGCAAGTTCATTCATTATCTTGGTATTTAGTGATAGCAAGGAAATAAACATGATATGCAAAGCATAAAGTAAACATGATGCAAGGTTCATTTTATGATTAACTAGAGCTCATGCAAGACTTTAACAAGATAACAACCCAATACAATATCTCAAAGATCTCAACACAAAAACCGAAAGTCATATAAAAGAGAAGAAAGTGAAACTACATCAAGTTCTTTATTAAATACCCAAAACCCCTATCTAGAGAAAAATCTCTAGAACATGCCGGCCAACTTTAAGGTTGACAAGGGTAGGCTTGGGCTTTTAGAAATCCTTAGATTAATTTTCTTAAGTTGAAAAACCATGTGAGTTAGATATCATATAGATGAAATCATAAGAAAAGGAAAACTCAAGCTTTAGAGGTTTCTTTGAGATGAACACAATGTCATCATCTAGAAACTCTCATCATCAAGCTATCATGCTCAAAATCAAGGCCTCATGGCCGAAAATGAAAAGAAAGGAAAAACAAAGGAAATTTCAAAAAGAATCCAAGAGGAAACTAGAGAAAAACACTTTCTTGAGCAAAACAAAGTTTGAAAACAAATCCCTACCTAGTGATGAAGGTAAAAGCTTGGACTTGAAGATGGAAATGAGATGAGCAACACCTCCTAGGATGGTGATGATGATTCGGCCATGATGAAAGAAAAAGGAAGGAAATGTGTTTCAAGTGAAGTTGTGTTTGAGGTGAGGTCTTTGATGGTTTGATGATGGTTCAAGGCTTTGGCGTGGTGTTTGATGATTGAGAGGTGATGATGAGATGAAGAAATGAAGAAGATAGAGATGAAAAGAAAGGAAGAACACTCTTCAAATTTTGAGAGAAAAAGAAAGAACTAGCAAGACAACTCTAAAACTCTAAACTTAGCAAATGCTTCAAGGTGCAACAAGTCTATCACAAGCATCCTATTTATAGAAAAACAAAGCCATGGGCTCACAAAGGGGAGGGAGTGGCCGTGTGGTTTGAGGGAGGAAGGAAGAGAAAATATCTCTTACACAAGGTCATTCAAGCGTGGTTTGAAGTATGGAAGCTATGCTACAAAGTATGGCTTAATGTGAGTTAATTTCCTATCAAATTTTTATGAAATTAGGCTTCTAGAAACTTGTCATGGCTGGAACTTTTCCAGCCACAAATAAATGGGGAAAATGAGTTGTTTTAATTATTTATTCATGTGGAAATTCAAGCTTGATTGAAAGTTATGACAAGGTATTGTGTATGTGACTTGAGGTATGGCCTTGGAGTGTTGAACAATTGAACATGTGATGCATAATGGGGATGGGCAGCTTCGGCCAAGGCTGGAAAGCAGAGTGGGGGTGAGTTTTGACCATTTAATTGGGTGTTAATGGTAGGTTTAGATGTGTATTAGCTTAGGTACAAGGTTAGGAATGATTAAGCTTAAGTTTAGGTAACTAAGAATGTGATTTAGGGAGTTTATGACAAGTTTAGGAGTGCTGATACATCATTAGACAATTTTAAATTCATTTATGAATAAACAATGTGTAACACAATTCCATGATTTAAGGAATTGGAAGAGAAAATACTATTCAAGATTCTATGACTAGGTGTCTTGAAATTAAAATATGATTTTAGGTTGTAATTAAGTACTTTTTGGTTCTAATCAACTTTAATAAACTATTTTGACTCAAGATTAATTAAGAAAATTAATTAACCTTCGATTAGAGCCTAATATTGCTTAGGTTTGCTTAATCACGTGATTAAGCGTAAAAATACGAAACTAGGGGTAAAATCGTAATTTTGCAATAATTTTTCCCAGGACTTCTAAAATTAAAACTGAGGTCATAGAATACATAAAAACGCCTTTTAAAACCATCTGGAGAAGTTTCGGGTTCATCCGGTACTTGCAAATGGGTAAAACACCGCAGGGACGTTTTGGTCATTTTGACCCGAAAACTCAAAAAACTAGATTTTCGATCCCGGGAAGGTACACAAGTTATCTAATCCCCTTCCAACATTGAGTTTGCCCTTCGAGTACTGCTGAACTGGCTTTCCTCGAATTCCGGGCTGAAAATGACCGCAGGGGCATTTTGGTCATTTTCACTCTGATAGAAAAATCGGGGCGTTACACTCCCTGGGTCAACTGCATGAACTCAATGTCTTTTGCATTCCTCATGGACTCCGGGAAATACTTCTCATAGAAGTAAGTCTTGAACAGCTCCCAGTCAATGGGAGTTCCAGAAGCCTCTAGCAGGTGCCTCGTGCCGTTCCACCAGAACTCGGCGTCGGACTTCAACATGAAAGCAACAAATGTGACCTTCTGCTCCTCTGAGCAGGTAATGATAGAATAGATCTTCTCCATGTCCTTAATCCACTCGTCAGACTTGTCGGGGTCCATTACCCCTCGGAACACTGGCGGGTTCGCCTTGCGGAACTCGCCAAAGCGGGCTTGTTCCATCATCTCAGCAGCAGGGGGAGGAGGGGGAACAGGAGCAGCATTCGCTTGTTGATCCATCCGGTCGAACATCCGTTCCATGGCTTGTGCCATGCGACAGACAGCAGCAGCAGTCGCATTGTCTTGATCAGCATCGGGCGTAGTCCTAGGCTGTCATCGCGGTGCCATTGGTCCCTAAACACATGAAACAATGAACATCAAGTTGATCAGGCTCAATATCCATGCAAAATGAGCTAGTTACCATGGTGGCACTTGCAAGCAACAGAAGTCATGCATCTCTAGTCTTACAGCTTATCTCTATCAAGCACTACACATGACATAACTATCGCATCATGCTTATAAAGCATTGTCAGTCCAATCCTCAGGCTCCATGAGAATCGAACTGCTCTGATACCATAATATAACACCCTAAATCTTAACCTAAGACTACTAGGATATACTTAGGTTAATCTTTAGAATATTACCTCTTGGTCTCATCTTTTACTTAGAAAATACTTAGCGAAAATATGGGTAAAATTTTTCTTTTTGGGATTAAAATCAAAGTGAGAGCCACGCACGAATCTTTAAAAGGAAGCATAACGAAACATATAAGCAAAGCATAAAGAAACACATCATATCATGGAAACATCAACTGAATCATAGATATATATATATATAATGTGCCTACCCAAAGGGGCAGGACTATTTGATACATCGGGAAACAGAATACAACTGAAGAACAAATACAAGGAAATCATAAAAGTAAATACAAGAAAAACAACACCCATACCCATGTGCACCTAGAGTAGACAACCTCATATACAAAAGAAGGTTTGTCCTCAACTATGTGGCGTGTGTGCACTAACTGCTACCCCTCCTATGTCTACTCCTGCTGGTTCGAGTACTGTGGGGTCGAGTCGATCCACTGACAAATCTCGACGGGAGTGGTCGAGCGCATCATCGGGGCATGTCCACCGCGGCGAGGGCGCATAGATGGCCGACAAGCCAACCTTGGTTGGACCATCGTCTCCTCACTCCCAGCCCTCATCGGTGGGGGAGAGGGATTGGAGCTCCAACTGTACATGTGTGATGGCGGGTCCTCGGATGGGTCCGTCTCCGAGTACTGGGTACGAGGCACATATTCTGGGTAGTCGCGTACCGCGGATCCCTCAGGCTACATGCGGAGAATCTGCTCATCACGTGGTCTAGCTCGCTCAAAAATCCCGTTATGACGATAAGGAGCAGTCGGGGTAAAACGGTAACTCAGGACTGGATGCGCGAAGGGTCGTCCCATAAACATGAACACTCTAACTGTGCAGCGACCCTCAAAATGGTATGACCCGAGCGCCTGGTCATGGTGCAGCTCCCATACCGGGGTGTCGATGAAGAGTACGAATGTCGCCATCTGAAGATATGACGGAAGAAAAGAGAGAGGGAATGAGAATCTTTCTAAAAGAATTCTCAGTAGGGTTATCCCTACCTAGGTGACATCGTCACATCCTCAGGAACCTTGGGTTTTATTTCTAAAAAGGTGTGCATGCATATAAACTTCTTTTGAGTTAGTTTTCTAAAGTATTGATTTATCCAAGGTCCGTCATATTTTACAATGCGTCTTATAACTAAGCATGAAATATACTAATGATATGAACGCATCATAAAGGTGTACCAAATAATAGAATAACTAAGAAACATTATAACATTGGCATAGGTATAATATATGTGACATTGTAAACTTTAACTTTCATTTCATGGGGCCACCCTAAAACATCTCTAGGTTATGAGCTCATACCTTAACTAGTCGTCACTAGTTCTTACTTATCCTATGATAAGCGTAACATACATAATTCCCGACTTAAAGTACGGGCTAGGGGGCAAATTAAGGATCACCTCTCTTAGGGTCATTTCCTCTTTGAAATGCTCTACTAGCAACTAGTGCATCGTAGTATTGTCTGCTTTGGCAAGCTCTATGTCAATACCCTCACGGATTTGTTTTCTTGGGGGTGCTCGGCTAAACCGGTGTCACCCAAGAAGGCGTCTCAGTGTTGTGTCACATTTAAGTTCTCATAAAGTGTTAATTCATAGATACATCATTATTCATTACATAAACCTTTTTCATAGCATATACACCATCACATGAAACTTCTTCATAGTGTATACATAAAACTATAGCATATATATTATCACATAATCACACCTTAGACAATCATACATACAAACTCCCAAGCTTATTATGTTATAAACCTATAGTATGTTATGCTTTGGTTCTTTTGAGTCTTAAACTTGTAAACTAATTGTTCTAGTATTATTCTTAACCTCTCACACACCTATAGGTTCACAACTAATACGTTTTACTAATTTTTATGCTCAAGGACCTATCCAAACAGCACTATGCAGATTTAGACAGCTTTATATTTGTGTGATTACGGGGTTCTAGAAATTACGGTTTAGACCCTTAAAGTCTTTAACTCACATTCTAAGTTATTGATCATCAAAACCTAGTCTCTTGGGAACCTATGAGGTTATAACTAAGTATTTCTCACCTCACACTATGGTCAAGAACATCTCTAAACCTCAAGGATGCAGAATTTGAAATTCTAACTTTACGGGTACCTAGAAGTCACAACAATGACCCTTTCTAAGTTTAGTTTGCTCCTAAGGCTTCAAGATTAAGTCCTAAACCAATTATGAGTCATTCCTACACATTTAAACTAATTTAAAACCATGATTATTAAATCTAAACCTTGCTGGACAGAATCCAGAAAATTACATAATTAAAGGATCTAGAACTCTCAAATTAATTCTTTCTAGTTCCTAACTTATCCTATCTTTCACATGTGAGTCTTAACATTATTTTTACTCAAACATAGGCACATTATCATCATTAAAACAGCAAATACAGTGGCAGCAAAGAGCAAGGAAGAACCGAAAATATACTTCTCCATAAAAGGCATAAAACATAATTCCTAAAGCTCATAAAATACTAGTTTCTCTTGGAACTCTTTTTAAACTTTTGAAACTCATTTATAAACATTTTTAACACCTAAAATCATAAGAGTATTTAAGAGGGCAGTGACCAATTTATCTTTATCTCAAGAGGTTCTAAATTCATAAAACTTAGTTCTATGCATTCCTTCAACTCATGTAAGCTTGGAAAAATTATAAAACATATTCTCAAATACTTAGAAACTTCAAGACCTCTTGGGGCCGAAGTATGAACCAAGGAAAATACATATTGTTAGACCTTTGTTGAGACAACAATGGGCAAGTCTTTGAGCTCCAGGTTCATTTAGGTGATGACATAAAAATAAACATGCTTATGCACTTATTTTAGGTTCCATTAGAAAGTAAAGTGATAGCACAAAGTAAATATGAATGCAACTCATTATTATCTTGGTATTAAGTGAGAACTTAAAATATAAACATGATAATGCATAGCTTGAAATATAAATATGATAATGCATAGCTTGAAATATAAACATGACAATGCAAGGTTCACTTATTATCTTGAAACTTAGTGATAGCAAGGAAGTAAACATGATATGCAAAGCATAAAGTAAACATGATGCAAGGTTCATTTTATGATTAACTAGAGCTCATTCAAGACTTTAACAAGATAGCAACCCAATACAATATCTCAAAGATCACAACACAAAAACCGAAAGTCATACAAAAGAGAAAGAAAGTGAAACTACGTCAAGTTCTTTATTAAATACCCAAAACTCCTAGCTAGCGAAAAATCTCTAGAACTTGCCGGCCAACTTTAAGGTTGACAAGGGTAGGCTTGGGCTTTTAGAAATCCTTAGATTAATTTTCTTAAGTTGGAAAACCATGTGAGCTAGATAACATATAGATGAAGTTACAAGAAAAGGAAAACTCAAGCTTTAGAGGTTTCTTTGAGATGAACACAATGTCATCATCTAGTAACTCTCATCATCAAGCTATCATGCTCATAACATGGCCTAGAGGCCGAAATGAAAAGAAAAGGAAAAACAAAGGAAGGTTCAAAAAGAATCCAAGAGGAAACTAGAGAAAAACACTTTCTTAAGCAAAACAAAGTTTGAAAACAAATCCCTACCTTGTGATGAAGGTAAAAGCTTGGACTTGAAGATGGAAATGAGATGAGCAACTCCTCCTAGGATGGTGGTGATGATTCGGCCAAAGAGGAAAGAAAAGAAAGGAAATGTGTTTTGGGTGAAGTTGTGTTTGAGGTGTGGTGTTTGGGAGGTGTGGTGTTTGTTCAAGGCTTTGGGGTGGTGTTTGATGGTTAAGAGATGATGATGAGATGAAGAGATGAAGAAGATGAAGATGAAAAGAAAGGAAGAACTCTCATGAAACTTGAGAGAAAAAGAAAGAACTAGCAAGACAACTCTAAAACTCTAAACTTAGCAAATGCTTCAAGGTGTAACAAGGCTATCACAAGCATCCTATTTATAGAAAAACAAAGCCATGGAGCTCACCAAGGGGAGGGAATGGCCGTAGCAAATGGAGGGAAAAGGGAGAGGAAAATATCTCCTTGATTGTGTCATAGAAGCATGGTTTGAAGTATGGAAGCTGTGCTACAAAGTATGGCTTGATGTGAGTTAATTTCCTATCAAATTTTTATGAAATTAGGCTTCTAGAAATAATGCATGGCTGGAACTTTTCCAGCCACAATTAAATGGAGAAAATGAGCTATTTTAATTAGTTATTTACTTGGAAAATCAAGCTTGATTGAAAGTTATGACAAGGTATAGTGTATGTTACTTGAGGTATGTCCTTGGAGTGTTGAAAAATTGAACATGTGATGCATAATGGGGAGGGAAGCTCACGGCCAGGTCTGGGCAGTAGAGTGGGAGTGAGTTTTGACCATTTAATTGGGTGTTAATGGTAGGTTTAGATGTGTATTAGCTTAGGTACAAGGTTAGGAATGATTAAGCTTAAGTTTAGGTAACTAAGAATGTGATTTAGGGAGTTTATGACAAGTTTAGGAGTGCTCATACATCATTAGACAATTTTAAACTCATTTATGAATAAACAATGTGTAACACAATTCTATGATTTAAGGAATTGGAAAGAGAAAATACTATTCAAGATTCTATGACTAGGTGTTTTGAAATTAAAATATGATTTTAGGTTCTAATTAAGCACTTTTTGGTTCTAATCAACTTTAATAAATTATTTTGACTCAAGATTAATTAAGGAAATTAATTAACCTTCGATTAGAGCCTAATATTGCTTAGGGTTTCTTAATCACGCGATTAAGCGTAAAAACACGAAACTAGGGTCAAAATCGTAATTTTGCACTAATTTTGCCCGGGACTTCAAAAATTAAAACTGAGGTCATAGAATACATAAAAACGCCTTTTAAAACCATCTGGAGAAGTTTCGGGTTCATCCGGCACTTGCAAACGGGTAAAACATCGTTGGGGCGGTTTGGTCATTTTGACTCGAAAACTCGAAAAACGAGATTTTCGATCCCGGGAAGGTACACAGGTCATCTAATCCCCTTTCAACATCGAGTTTGCCCTTCGAGTACTACCAGACCGGCTTTCCTCGAATTCTGGGCTGGAAATGACCTCAGGTGCATTTTGGTTATTTTCACTCTAACAGAAAAAATCAGGGTGTTACAACGTACATAAATATTGATATATGTGATCTAGCATGATGATTTGTATATGAATGAATTTACTGATTATATTCTATTCACATGTGAAGGAGCAGCCTCTTTAGAATTATATAATATTTTCATCCCTATTTGTGTGTATGTTGTATTGTGCTCAGACTCCACAAATGTCATCCGTGATATTCTTCCTTGACTCACCCCAGTGGCATTGGCACTACGATCTAGATTTGGATTCTCTGTATGTAGTAGCGTATTCCCATATACGATCTTATGTATTTTTCAGCCGCTCATTTAGTACCTCTATGTTTGTAGCTTAGTTTGACCTCGGATTTCCCTATGATGGCGTACCCCTTACACATGGCACACCCTGCTGTATTTGTAGCCCCTCCGGCACCACCTGTGCCCTCTCCTAGAGATGGTCCTCTCCTGGAGATGGTCCATCTTTGCCATCATCATCAAACTCCAATCCACCTGCTGGACCTAATGCCCCTGCTGGGGCCAACACCATCCCACTTATGGCAAATGGTTTTCTTTACGAGAGTATGAGAGATTCAGGGACTCGTGTTAAGTATAAAGTTGTAGCTTAGAATTAGGAAACCACTATCCTACTGACTGACTCTATTAAATGTTATATGGGTCCATTTATGTGAAAAAGTGATTTTGTTGGGCCCTGATATTTGAGCAGATTAGACTAGACATAGAAGATGTCTTCTTTTGTACTGCATTCCTGAATAGTTCAGTGGTTGACGGTTTATGTTCTAATGTACTGTACATGAGCTCATTTTATTATTAATTTTTTATTTCTCTCGACTAGTATAAAGTATAAAATAAAAGTAACACTATTCTAATTACTATATAGACACTCAAGTAATATATGGTAGTTAGAAGGGTGTTACAAAGATAATACTCCTAAAGAGTGAAACTAAGAACTCAGAGTAAGAGGAATTAAATCATGTTCTTCGCACCAATAAAAGAAGGATAAAAAGAAAACAGGAGTCTGCACCACAAGAAACTCAAATGGCAACCAAACCGATGAAATTCATCAGTAAAAAAGATGTTGGCTTAAATGCAAAAAGATGCCTATACATGAATTCAGAATCTCTATACTGAAGAAGGAAATCACAAAATATGAAGAGGTTGGCTATCCGATTATTCTTACCTACTCTGAAGATGAAGAGGGAAAAGTAGAAAAAGAATAAGAATTAGCCGGAGCATCCTCATCTGAAAAGGAAGAAAGCTTACTTCGAAGTGAAAAGGCTAGGCTAAATGGGATGATCAGACAAGAGCTCACTATTGAGATACCATCAATGGAGCCTATCATTGACGAGCCAAATGAACAGAACCATGGACCAAAAACTGTTATCATTTTAATGGTGCCTTAACCTCCTCCTTCCATTATCACCTTACTAAAGAAGCTGCTGCTTCTGCCTTGGCTCAAGTGCTTCAAACTATTGTTGCTCCTATCTTTGAGCTTGCTTCCATTCCTACTACCCCTACTATTGACATGCCATCCTCTCTATTTTCTGTTGATGCACATGCTGAAACTCAGGCTGAATCAGCTAAGTCTAGGGACACTGTACCCCTTGACATTCCTGAGCCTTCTCCAAGAGCTGCTCCATCAACATTAGCACCCATCAATTTACCTCTGCCATCCTTAACCTTGTTTCCAACAAGCTCTCAATTAAATCAGATAAACTTGCTGTAACGCCCCGATTTTTCTGTTAGAGTGAAAATGACCAAAATGCCCCTAAGGTCATTTTCACTCTGACTGAGGAAAGCCCGCTCGGCAAAGACAAGGGCAAACTCAATGTTGGAAGGGGATTAGATAACTTGTGTACCTTCCCGGGATCGAAAATCTCGTTTTTCGAGTTTTCGGGTCAAAATGACCAAAACACCCTTGCGGTGTTTTATCCATTTGCAAATGCCGGATGAACCCGAAACTTCTCCAGATGATTTTAAAAGGCATTTTTATGTAGCCTGTGACTTTAGTTTTGGTCCCAGAGGCCCTGGGCGAAATTAGTGCAAAATTACGGTTTTGCCCCTAGTTTCGTGTTTTTACGCTTAATCGCGTGATTAAGCAAACCTAAGCAATATTAGGCTCTAATCGAAGGTTAATTAATTTTCTTAATTAATATTGAGTCAAAATAATTTATTAAAGTTGATTAGAACCTAAAAGTGCTTAATTACAACTTAAAATCATATTTTAATTTCAAGATTCCTAGTCATGGAATCTTAAATAGTGTTTCCTCTCTCCAATTCCTTAAATCATGGAATTGTGTTACACATTGTTTATTCATAAATGAGTTTAAAATTCTTTAATGATGTATGAGCACTCCTAATCTTGTCATAAAATCCTTAAAACACATTTTTAGTTACCTAAACTTAAGCTTAATTACTCCTAACCTTGTGCCTAAGCTAATACACATTTAAACCTACCATTAACACCCAATTACATGATCAAATCATCCTCCCCACTCTGCTGCCAGGTCTGGCCGAAGCCTCACCCCCTCCATATCCATCACATGTTCAATTTTTCAACACTCCAAGGCCATACCTCAAGTCACATATACTATACCTTGTCATAACTTTTCAATCAAGCTTGATTTTCCAAGTAAATAACTAATTAAAATAGCCCACTTTCTCCATTTATTTGTGGCTGGAAAAGTTCCAGCCATGCATTGTTTCTAGAAGCCTAATTTCATAAAAATTGATAGGAAATTAACTCACATCAAGCCATACTTTGTAGCATAGCTTCCATACTTCAAACCATGCTTCTATGACACAATCAAGGAGATATTTTCCTCTCCCTTTTCCCTCCATTTGCTACGGCCACTCCCTCCCCTTGGTGAGCCCCATGGTTTTGTTTTTCTATAAATAGGATGCTTGTGATAGCCTTGTTGCACCTTGAAGCTAAGTTTAGAGTTTTAGAGTTGTCTTGCTAAGTTTTTCTTTTCTCTCAAAGTTTCAAAAGTGTTCTTCCTTTCTTTTCATCTTCATCTTCTTCATCTCTTCATCTCATCATCATCTCTTAACACCACCCCAAAGCCTTGAACCATCATCAAACCTCTCAAACACCACACCTCAAACACAACTTCACCCAAAACACATTTCCTTTCTTTTCCTCCTCTTTGGCCGAATCATCACCACCATCCTAGGAGGTGTTGCTCATCTCATTTCCATCTTCAAGTCCAAGCTTTTACCTTCATCACAATGTAGGGATTTGTTTTCAAACTTTGTTTTGCTCAAGAAAGTGTTTTTTTTTCTCTAGTTTCCTCTTGGATTCTTTTTGAACTTTCCTTTGTTTTTCCTTTTCTTTTCATTTCGGCCTCTAGGCCTTGTTATGAGCATGATAGCTTGATGATGAGAGTTTCTAGATGATGACATTGTGTTCATCTCAAAGAAACCTCTAAAGCTTGAGTTTTCCTTTCCTTATGACTTCATCTATATGATATCTAGCTCACATGGTTTTTCAACTTAAGAAAATTAATCTAAGGATTTCCAAAAGCCCAAGCCTACCCTTGTCAACCTTAAAGTTGGCCGGCACGTTCTAGAGATTTTTCTCTAGATAGGGGTTTTGGGTATTTAATAAAGAACTTGACTTAGTTTCACTTTCTTTTTCTTTTGTAAGACTTTCGGTTTTGGTGTTTTGAACTTTGAGATATTGTATTGGGTTGTTATCTTGTTAAAGTCTTGAATGAGCTCTAGTTAATCATAAAATAAACCTTGCATCATGTTTACTTTATGCTTTGCATATCATGTTTACTTCCTTGCTATCACTAAATACCAAGATAATGAATGAACTTGCATTATCATGTTTATATTTCAAGCTATGCATTATCATGTTTATATTTCAAGTTCTCACTTAACACCAAGATAATAATGAGTTGCATTCATATTTACTTTATGCTATCACTTTACTTTCTAATGGAACCTAAAATAAGTGCATAAGCATTTTATTTTTATGTCATCACCTAAATGAACCTAGAGCTCAAAGACTTGCCCATTGTTGTCTCAACAAAGGTCTAAAAATATGTATTTTCTTTGGTTCATATTTCGGCCCCAAGGGGTCTTGAAGTTTCTAAGTATTTGAGACTATGTTTTATAATTTTTCCAAGCTTATATGAATTTAAGGAATGCATAGAACTAAGTTTTATGAATTTAGGACCTCTTGAGATAAAGATAAATTGGTCACTGCCCTCTTAAATATTCTTACGATTTTAGATGTTAAAATTGTTTATAAATGAGTTTTGAAAGTTTAAAAAGAGTTCCAAGAGAAACTAGTATTTTATGTGCTTTAGAAATTATGTTTTATGCCTTTTATGGAGAAGTATATTTTCGGTTCTTCCTTGCTCTTTGCTGCCACTGTATGTGCTGTTTTGATGATGATAATGTGCCTATGTTTGAGTAAAAATAATGTTAAGACTCATATGTGAAAGATAGGATAAGTTAGGAACTAGAAAAGAATTAATTTGAGAATTCTAGATCCTTTAATTATGTAATTTTCTGGATTCTGTCCAGCAAGGTTTAGATTTAATAATCATGGTTTTTAATTAGTTTGAATGTGTAGGAATGACTCATAATTGGTTTAGGACTTAATCTTGAAGCCTTAGGAGCAAACCGAACTTAGAAAGGGTCATTGTTGTGACTTCTAGGTACCCGTAAAGTTAGGATTTCAAATTCTGCACCCTTGAGGTTTAGAGATATTCTCGACCATAGTGTGAGGTGAGAAATACTTAGTTATAACCTCATAGGTTCCCAAGAGACTAGGTTTTGATGATCGATAACTTAGAATGCGAGTTAAGGACTTTAAGGGTCTAAACCGTAATTTCTAGAACCCCGTAATCACACAAATATAAAGCTGTCCAACTCTGCATAGTGCTGTTTGGATAGGTCCTTGAGCATACAAATTAGTAAAACTTATTAGTTGTGAACCTATAGGTGTGTAAGAGGTTAAGGATAATACTAGAACAATTAGTTTACAAGTTTAAGACTCAAAAGAACCAAAGCATAAAATACTATGGATTTATAACATAATAAGCTTGTAAGTTTGTATGAATAAGATGTGTTTATGTGATGATGCATATGCTATGAAAAAGTTTTATGTGAAAATAGGTCATAGTTTTATATATGATTACATGATGAGATGCATACTATGAGAAAGATTTATAATGATATACCTATGAATTAACACTTTATGAGAACTTAAATGTGACACAACACTGAGACGCTTTCTTGGGTGACACCGGTTTAGCTGAGCACCCCCAAGAAAACAAATCCGTGAGGGTATTGACATAGAGCTTGCCAAAGCGGACAATACTAAGATGCACTAGTTTCTAGTAGAGCGTTTCAAAGAGGAAATGACCCTAAGAGAGGTGATCCTTAATTGCCCCCTAACCCGTACTTTAAGTTGGGATTATGTTACGCTTATCATAGGATAAGTAAGAACTAGTGACGACTAGTTAAGGTATGAGCTCATAACCTAGAGATGTTTTAGGGTGGCCCCATGAGATGAAAGTTAAAGTTTAAAATGTCACATATGCTATGCCTATCACCTTATGCCAATGTTATAATGTTTCTTAAGCTATTTTATTGATTGGTTTACCTTTATGATGCATTCATATCATTAGTATACTCCATGCTTAGTTATAAGACGCATTGTAAAATATGACGGACCTTGGATAAATAACACTTTAGAAAACTAACTTAAAAGGAGTTTATATGCATGCACACCTTTTTAGAAATAAAACCCAAGGTTCCTGAGGATGTGATGATGTCACCTAGGTAGGGATTACTCTACTGAGAATTCTTTAGAAGATTCTCATTCCCTTTCTCTTTTCTTCCATCACATCTTCAGATGGCGACCTTCGTACTCTTCATCGACACCCCGACATGGGAGCTACACCATGACCCGGCACTCGGGTCATACCATTTTGAGGGTCGCTGCACTGTTAGAGTCTTCATGTTTATGGGACGACCCTTCACAAGACCCCATCCCGAAGCCATCGCTTCACCCCGACTGCTCCTTACTGCCATAACGGGATTTTTGAGTGAGCTAGACCACGTGATGAGCAGATTCTTCGCATGCAACCCGAGACGTCAGCCGTACGCGGCTACCCGGAGTACGTGCCCCGGACTCAGTATTCGGAGACGGATCCATCAGAGGACCCGCCCTCGCACATGTACAGTTGGAGTTCCAGTCCCGCTCCCCCACCGATGAGAGCCGGGAGTGAGGAGACAGTAGTTCAGCCGAGGTTGGCTCGTCGGCCATCTATGCGCCCTCGCCGTGGTGGACATGCTCCGATGATCTGCATGACCACTCCCGCCGAGATCCGCCAGTGGATCGATTCCACCCTTCAGTACTCGGACCAGCAGGAGTAGGAGCATTGGATGGGTAGCAGTTAGTGCACACACTCCACATAGTTAAGGACAAACCTTCTTTTGTATATGAGGTTGTCTACTCTAGGTGCACATGGGTATGGGTGTTGTTTTTCTTGTATTACCTTTTATGATTTCCTTGTATTTGCATTTCAGTTGTATTCCTTTTCCCGATGTATCGAATAGTCTTGCCCTTTGGGTAGGCACGTTATATATATATATCTATGTTTCAGTTGATGTTTCCATGATATGATGTGTTTCTTTATGCTTTGCCTATATGTTTCGTTATGCTTCCTTTTAAAGATCCATGCGTGGCTCTCACTTTGATTTCAAATCTAATAAGAAAAATTTTACCCATATTTCCGCTAAGTATTTTCTAAGTAAAAGATGAGACCAAGAGGTAATATTCTAAAGATTAACCTAAGTACATACTAGTAGTCTTAGGTTAAGATTTAGGGTGTTACACTTGCGGCATCTGAGAAAGATTGCCTCAAGACAAGACCGGTTTGAGGTTACACTCATAGAGCATGGGGCCCAACTTTGACACCATGAAGAATTGTAGCTTCAAATTTTTCAGACCTATCAAGAGATTCTTTAAGAGTTAAGGCGCCAAGGCTGAACATGGTATTCCTGGTTTCTTGCACACCTCCTTTTTGCTGATGATAGAAGGGGGTGAAGAAAATATATGAAGAAAATCCATTGCTCTGGAACTCAGGGGGAGCCTATGCTAAAGGAGAGCTCAAAGATTATTTTGTTCTTCAGCATGCATCTATTTGTTTTATATTTTGAACTATCAGTTTTTAATGCTTTGACAGATATTTTGATTATTCTTGAACTATTTTTCTTTGCATATGATTTTCTCTTGATCAAATTCATTATATCTATTCGGAAGTCATGTTTATGCTTACTATTAGATCTAATGTGTTTTAAGCTCTGATACATATCAATGTCTACTTGTCATGCTTAGCTAATCATATATCATGCTTATAAATGTTAGCTTATTATCTATCTCCCAAGCATTTGCTCTAGTTTGTTTATTCATTAGCACCCTAAGATATTTAGCTCATATGAGTATCTGTGATTAGCACTGGCAAGTATCTTTTAAAAGCACAAAGTCTCTCTATTGTCGCTCTAATACTCAGATCTATATGATGTGCTTCAATATGGCTAAAATATCTCTTTTATAAAACACATTGTGCTATCCTCAGTGTAACACCCTAACTTTTAACCTAATACGCTCGAGTTGCATTATGGTTAATTATTAGTCGTTATGCCTTTGTTTTAGAAATTGACTTATCCATTTTTAGAAATATGAGTAATAAAAATACAACCATTTTTTTTTAATTTTAAAATCAAATGCGAGTAACATTCTAATTTTTAACCTAATACTCTAGAACATATTTAGGTTAATCATTAGGTTATTACTTCTTAGTCTCATTCCTTTATTAAAATACTTAACGGAAAACACGGCTAAATTTTTTTTTTGAAATATAAAATCAAAGTGAGAGCCGCGTTGATGAAATCGTAAACTAAACATACATTGCAATTCATAAGGAATAAAGACAAGATAGAAGAACGCATAATAGATGAACAGTTAATAACACACCAAGGGAATAGTTCATTGATATCATAATATGCCCACCCGATGGCAGGACTTAGTTTAGTAGAAGGTAATACGAATACAATGAAAAGGAAGTACAACATGAACGGAAATACATGAAAGGCGTGAACAAAAACTTCTACCCTAGTGCACCTAAGGTGGATAACCTCAAGACAAAAGAAGGTTTATCCTATCTATGAGTGAGTGTGTGCACTAGATCTCCCCTAAAACAGCTACTACTGGAACTCGAGGTATGGAGGGATGAAACCGATCCATGGACGTAGTGCGGTGGGGGAAGGTACGCGTGATGGCTGAACATGTGCTCCACGGTAGAGGCGCATCTCGGCTCGCCTAGCTAACCTCAACTGCGTAGCCGTCTCCTCGCTCCCTCCCATCATGAACTGAGGGGTAGGGGCAGAGCTCTCACTGTACATGTGCGTCGGCAGATCCTCCGAGGGATCATCCTCTGGGCTTCGAGATCGAGGCATGTAGTCCTGGAAGTCGAGCAGCCGAACCTTTGGTATACGTCTGAAGAATCCTTTTGTCATGCGTCTGGGCATGCTAAAAAACCATAGCATCATTGTAGGGAGACATAGGGGAGAAGCGGTAGCTCTGTACAGGATGTGCAAAGGGACGTCCGATGAACATAAAGACTCAAACATCACAACATCCCTCAAAATGATACGACCCGTGCTCCAAATCAAAGTGCACCTCCCAAGTCGGAGTGTCGATAAAAACCATGAACATCGCCATCGAGCTCTGAAGATATGACGGGAAGGAAAAGAGAAAGAAGAGGGAGTGAGAATCTTGCTAAAGAAACTCAGTAGGGATCTCCTATCTAGAGTTACATCGTTCACATCTTCAGGAACCTTAGGTTTATTATTAAAAAGTGAGCATGCATATAAATTCATTCATTAGGTTTATAAAACTAGATTATCCAAGGTTTGTTCCTTTTATAATGCATCTTAATGTCATGAATGCAATATACCAAGCATGAATGCATGGTAATGCCTTAAACAAACAACTTAGCCAATCAAAACATCAAGAAGCATGCAAGTGGCATATAACTTTCAAGTGGAACTTTTCTCAACATTGTGACTTAGAACATCATGCCTTAGCATTAAAGGGCCACCCTAAACATCATCTACGTTATGACCTCATACCTTAACTTGTCATCACTAGTTCTTACTTATCATCTGGATAACCAAAAATAATAATAAAATCCCGACTCCTCGAGTACGAGTTAGGGGGCTAAGGATCACCTCTCTTAGGATTATTTCCTTCTTTGAATGCTTTACTAGCATCTAGTGCACAGCGAATTGTCCGCTTTGGTAGGCTGCATCCACTCATACCCTCATGGATTTGCCTCCTCCCCACCAGAGCGGGAGAAGTATGTCCCAGTGCTACGTCACATAAAAATCTCCTGGGGGTGCTCGGCCGAACCGGTGTCACCCAAGGTTTTAATCTCATTTGTTTCTTCAAAAACATTCTCAAGTCCTTTTAGTTTTGATGGAAATTCGGCAGCATAACAGGTGTACACCGAATTTCCTTCAAACTAACTTTATGCCATGAATCTCATAACACATATGCATTTCTCATTCAACTTTCATGAATATGATAGACATAACATCTCAATGAAACACTCATCATATCATATATCATCACATGACACTTGCATAAATAAACTAATTTTATTAAGGAACCTAAGGTGGCTTATGCTTGACCCTTAAGGTCTTAAACTTGAAACTTAAGTCCTCTAATCATCCAATCTCAATATCTTATGCACCTATAGGCTCAAAAATAATTATTCTTGCTAATTATTATGATCATAGCTTATTCTAAAGTCCATTAGTGCAGAATCCATAATTTATACTTTACGGGTACCTAGGAGTCACAACTTTGACCCCTTCTAAGTTCGGTTTGCTCCTAAAGCACCAAGATCAATTCCTAAACCAATTATAAGTAGTTCCTACACATTTGAACTAATTATAAACCATCATTTACTAATTTTACCCTTGCTGGATAGAATCCAGAAAAATTCATTTTCTAAGGGATCTAAAAGTCTCATTTTAATTCCTTTCTAGTTATTAACTTGTCTTAACTTTCTCAAATTAATTCTAACATAAAAAATACATGAACATACCCATTTCATCATCATAACAACAGCATCATACAGTGAGCACATCAACCAAACAGAACCAAAAACATCTCCATCAACTAATGCATAGAACTTAATTTATAAAGCACATAAATTGCTAGTTTCTCTTGGAACCTTTTTAAAACTTATAAAACTCCTTAGGAAACATTTTATTTCATTAAAACCATCATAAAACACCTAAGGGCAGTAGCTATATCAAATTAGTCTCAAGAGAAATTTAAATCATAAAACTTTGCTCAAAATATTTCTTAAGATCATCTAAACTTTGTAAAAATCATGTAGCATGTTTTAGCACTTGTGACTAGATGAATTTTACTCTAAGATCATCATCATCACATGGCCGAATCCATGTGAGTAAAACACACATTTCCAAACTTTGTTTAAGACAACAATGGGCAAGTCCATGAGCTCTAAATCTCTTAAGTGATTGACATAAACATAAATAAGCAATGCACTTTGTTTTAGTCTTTATTAGGAGATGAGAGCATAAAAATAAATATGCTATGCAAGTCCTTTATTATCTTTGAAATTTAGTGAGAATATAAACATAAATATGAAGATGCAAGTTCATTCTTTTATCGTGAGAGTTTAGTGATGACATAAAGGTAAATATGGATGCAAGTTCTTTTTATCTTAACTTAGAGCTCATGCAAGACTTTTAGAGAGATACAAACTCAACCCAACATTTATCTCAACCAACCAAAGTAAGCTTTAGAGTTCTTGAACCAAGCTTTCAAAGAAACTAAATGGTTCTTGAACAACACCATCAAGTTTCAAGGAAATGAGCTTAAAAGACAATAAAACCATAAAGAAAAAGAAATCAAAAACCGAAATCATAAAGGAAAGAAAAGTAAGGAACCGAAATCACAAGAGGAGGAAACATACACCAAGTTCTTTATTATGTACTCAAGACCCCTATCTAGAGCATAACTCTAGAATGTGCCGGCCAATTTTAAGGTTGACAAGGGTAGGCCTTGAGTTATTGAAATCCTTATGATTAATTTTTCTTAAGTTAAAAACCATGTGAGCTAAGTAACATAGATAAAGTTCAAGGAAAAGGAAAACTCAAGCTCTATAGGCACTCATCATCAAGCTATCATGCTCATATCAAGGCCTTGAGGCCGAAAAAGAAAGAAAAGGAAAAACAAGGAAGAACTTAAAAAGAATCCAAGAGAAACCTCAAGAAAACATCACTTTTGAGTAAAACAAAAACTAGAGAGCAACTCCCTAGAGTGGTGAGGTGGCTTCAGCCTTGAAGGAAAGAAAGGAAAGGAAATGTGTTCTTGGTGAGCTTGTGTTTGAGGTTGAGAGTTTGGGTGTTTAGAGGATGATTCAAGGTGGTGAGGTGGTGTTTTGTGGTGGTGCTATGGTGGCTCAAGGTGAGGGAAAAGTAAGATGAAGAAGAAGAAGAAGAAGAGAACTCCTTGAAACTTGAGAGGAAAAGAAAGAACTCTCAAAATGCTAAAATGCTCAAACTTGCCAAATGAACCAAAGTGACACAAGTTCATCTAAGGCACCTATTTATACAAAACAAAACAATGAAGGATGAGATGGAGGAGGGCTGACCGTAGCTCTTTGAAGGCATAGGCGAAGAGAAAATATCTCTTACAAGTGGTTATTTAAAGCATGGTTAATGGTATGACAAGCATGGGCTAAGACATGGTTCAAAGTATGGGGTTTCCTCTTTGATTTGAATTGAAATAATTCTTCTAGAAGGGCAAGGAGGGCTGACGGTTTGGATACCAAAAATGGGGGGAAAAAAAATCTAATTTGTAACACCCTAAAAATTATGCAAAAATTAATTTGAGCTTTTCTAGCCATAATTTCAAAAATCCGATGCATATAGAAATGATCAGGATAATCCAACAAATCTGTTAAAAAATATATATATGAAATCGGTAGGAATAAATATTTGATAGTTAGAATTATTTTTCGGGCAATATTTGATTTCCCGGGTATACTGTTTTACCCGTTCGATAGAATTTTGGTGTGCGGTTTTTAACACCGTAAAACCTACTTGGTGGCCAAGTAAAGGACAACCAATTATCTTGAGCCAATTGGATGGCCAAGATTCATCCCTTCACTTCCAAAACTAATCCTAGCCATTCATCATATTTTCTTTTTGAGGAATTAGACTTTTATTACATCATAATTATACAACCTAATCTAATTTCATTAAAAGGCCACTAATCTTCTCCACCAAGATTGCATTTCTCGGCCAGCAAAGGGGTTAGACCAAAAACCTCCATTTTCATTTCCTTGAGAGCTCAAGCTTGCCTTCAAAGCCCATAAACACTAGCCTAGAGTTGTTGAAACTTCAAAATTCCTTCACAAAACTTGTTCTACACCTCAAACTCTAGAAATCTAACCGATTGAAATTTCAATTCCTCACCTTGATACCTCATAGCTCACTGATTAGGGAAGGTTTTAGAGCTGTTTTGGTGGCCTCAAAGTGAGCAAGATCACTCTTGAAACATCCTTGAAGCCAAGACCCTTAAAGCCACTCAAGTAGGGTTTTCTTTGGCCTTTTTCCTTCAAAATTATTTCTGATAATTGCTGATGGGTATTGGTCCGAATTTCTGGTTGTATTTGATGATAATATGTTGATATTGATGTGTTAATTTTTCTGGCGTGTTTGGATGAGGTTAAATAATGATTTTTGTCAAAATAAATTTTGGCTAGGCTGCTGGATTTTCGGATTTCAGCAGGACAGGATTTATTAATGAATTTTATGATCCAATTATAGTCATTTTTATGAGCTATAAAAATTATATGTTCAAGATAATATTCTAAGGAAACTCTGAGAATTTTCATGGTGCATAATAAGGACTTTTGCTACCTGAGAAAAATCATGGACCGAAGTTGTAACTATGCTGCCTGAAATCTTGGTACTGAAGCTGTAAATTTGTGTAATTTTGTGACCATAGCAAATGATGGAATTATCCTTTGAAATTTTTACAGGGAGTTGAAAACATATTGAAGTGTAACAGTGATTTTATTTTGAGTTGATTCCATCATTTTCTTAATTTAAAAATTATGGGAACCCTGTTTTGAGCTGTGAAAAAGTGGTCCCTGACTACTAAACTTTTATAATTTAGTTAACATGGTTAGAGAACTCCTTTCACTTTGAAATATTTACAGGAGCTTGGGGACACATTGAGGTATAATAGGAAATTTTTATAGCCTCTGAACTGGTTGTGTGATGTGCAAATTAATTTTGCTATCAAGTTATGAAATCTGCCCATGAACTGTTTTGGTGCTGATGCATGATATAGGTGACATAATGACCTTTTGTTCAAGTTTATTGTACATGAAAGCATGCTAGTGACTTTAAGGATTAGGTTGAGGCATAATTGAATTCATATTGTGAATGAATGCCTATATGTGTTTTACCAATGCAATTTGAAAAAGATAAGTGAAGGATACATTGACCTAGTTCAATCGCAATAAGTAGAAATAGATGAGATCTTTTCGACTAATCGAGGGCAAATAAGGTGATGAATGATCCTTTTGGTTTGTCGAGGACAAATTAAATGATCCTTTTGACTTTGTCGATGGCAAATAGAGTGCTATATGATCCTTTCGACTTTGTCCAGGGCAAATAGATTGATAAATGATCCTTTCGACTTTGTCGAGGGCAAATAAAGTGATACATGATCCTTTCGACTTGTCGAGGGCAAATGGAGTGACATATGATCCTTTCGACTTTGTCGATGGCAAATAGAATGATATATGATCCTTCAACAAAGTCGATGGCAAATAGAGTGATATATGATCCTTTCGACTTTGTCGAAGGCAAATAGAGTGAGATGTGATCCTTTTGACTTGTCAAGGGCAAATAAAGAGATATGAGGTTCTTTTCGATTTATTAAGGGCAATTACAACTAAGTTCACTACATTTAGCATATGCCTGATCATGTTATATTTAAAAGTTTGACTAGAATGATTTACTATGTGTGCAAGCTTTATTATATATATGCATTAAGTGATTGATCATTAAAAGCTACCCACTTCAGAAGTATGATTTAGCAATTTAAAAATGAACTTTGAAATATGTTGCATGCTCACATTTTCTTAATAAACCGAAGTGGCTAGGACGATGACGATGACATTATGATTGTGTAATTGGGGAGTTGCCCTACTGGGAATTTTATAATTCTCACCCCTACTTGTTTGTGTTCCCGTGTCGTCTCCAGGGTGATCCAGAGGACAAGGAGGCTGCTGCATGAAAGGAATAAACTTTGTAGTAGTGTAGTAATGGATATTTTAACTCCCTGTATGTAGTTGTAATCATATATATGTAAACGTAACAAAGATTGTATATGTATGTAAGCTTATATCCGAGCTTCCTTTTGTACTTGGCGTTATATTAAATAAATGGTTTGCATCTTTACTATATATTTTAATTGAATTACGCTAGTTATTACACGAACCCCTCGAGCTTGCTATAGATAATTAAGAAAGGTCCACTAATTAGTAAGTAACAACTCTCAAGTACGATATTATGACTTAAGGATGAGGTTGTACTTGGGAGGGTGTTACATAATTCATCTAGTCATTCATTTAGTCATTCAAGCATGGGTGAAAGTATGATAAAGTATAGTGCAAATAAGGTGTAAGCATGGTCACTTGAGTGTAAAAATTCAAACATGTGATGGATATTTGTGGGGCATGGGTTTCGGCCAGCTAATAGCCAACGGGAGGAAGAAAAATTGTTTTGTGTAATTATGTGTTAATAAGGTGTTTAGGTGTGTATTAGTCTAGGTGCAAGATTAAGAATCACTAAACATGAGTTTAGGTAACTAAGGAGGTAATTAGGAATTTTATGACATGATTAAGGAGTGCTCATACATCATTAAAGAATTTTAAATTCATTTTATGAATAAACAATGTGGACACAATTCCATGATTTCAAGGAATTGGAGAGAGAAAATACTATTCAAGATTCCATGACTAGGAATCTTAAATTTAAAATGGGATTTTAGTTTAATCTAAGCAATTTTAGGTTCTAATTAACTTTAATAAATTATTTTGACTCTAGATTAATTATGGAAATCAATTAATCTTCTATTAGAGCCTGATATTGCTTAGGTTTGCTTAATCATGCGATTAAGCTCAAAAACACTAACTAGGGGCAAAATCATAATTCACCTTTTAAAACCATCTGGAGAAGTTTTGGGCCCATCCGGCACTCGTACCCATGTCAAACACAATAGGGGTATTTTGATTATTTTGACCTGAAATCTCAGAAAATGAGCTTTTTGCTCTCGGAAAGATTCAGAAGTCAACTAATCCCTTTCAAACATTGAGTTAGCCGCTCGAGGACAGCCGGTCGGCTATCCTCGAGTTCTACGCTGAAAATGACCTTAGGGGCATTTCGGTCATTTTTACTCTAACAGAAAATCGGGGCGTTACAAGCCACGTGCGTTTATAGATATCAATTAATATTCGCATAATAATAGCAAACATATAGACTTCATTATAATATACATAAGCCATAGCATCACATAACATATATCAAATTAACATGTCATATCCATAACATAGTAATGATGTCTTATGTATGCAAAAGACATTCAAGGATAACAAGTTCACCAATGAGGGTTCACATACAATAGATCAAAAGCTAAGCATGTTTGTAACAAAACTAAACTAGTTCCCGATGTATAGCCAAAAGAAATCTATCTCCATGCTTCCGCTGTGACCCTCTAATCCAGTTCATCGCATATCTTGCACGTCCATGCCTCACAGAAAATTACGAGCAATGCCACTATCCTCGTCTGGAGTCAACACGGAAATAAAGAGGAAGGGATGAGAAACTTATTCAAGATTCTCAGTAGGGCTTTCCAACTCTAACACAAGTGTCATCGTCATCGTCCTCAGCCACTTCGGTTTTCATTATGAAAGAGATGTACATGCATAAGGTTCAAATTTAATCTTCTCAAAATCCTTTATCTGAAGTGGGTGTCTTTTAGCATGGGTCGTAATGTCATGAATGCAACAATTATCTCATGTATGCATGACAACACCTTAGGGGCATAAGTAACACAAGCATACAAATTTATAACTCAACATAATGCTAAGTATATAAGCAAGAGGAAAGTTAGAGAACTAGAGTCACTTAGCACATATCACATGATTAAATGCACTAATGGGAGAATGAGATAAAATATGCATATGCACCTTTGCTTTACTTTCTCATAACTAAACTTTTAAGTTCTTTTCATAATAACCACCCTCTTAAGTAACCATCCGAAGCCAACTATCACACTTTCCCCGACGATTTCATAATAGCCACCGAAACTCCCAGCTCACCGATCGCGTAGGATGAGCTCAACCTAACTAGTCGTCACCAGATTTAACATGGGGTAATAGAGGGGGTAACGCATCACTTCCTTTCTTTAACTCAGCATGAGTATGTAATTTCTTTTGGATCACCTTTCATAACCTTTAATTCGGGGAGTCCGGAAAATCATTTCCTTCAACATTTCATGCTCATCAAATCATGCAAATCATGCTTCTCAATCCATTATCATCATAGCATGTCACAATTTATACAATACTCATGTCTCAAATTCATATATTCATAAGCACACATCATCAGCACTTTCGCAAAGCATTAAATATGCTCATACCCAGAATGCCAGAGTAAGGGACCGGGCTCAGCTAATGCAAATGCTATGCATTACAAGTGATATAAACAAACATTCACGTAAATACCAACTCTCATTGCCTCCCCTATCTTATAGTATTTTATGCTCTTAATCTTTACGGGTGTTAAACTTATGATCTAATTAATCTAGCATCCAAGTTAGGTCTTTTATGCACCTAAGGGATCATTACTAATAATTCTCACTAATTATATGATTATGATCAAATCCAAACAGCATAGTGCAGAATGGGCAAAATTCCATTATTTCAAATTATGGGTGCCTAGAAGTCACATCTATGACCCTTTCTAAGTTTCGGCTTTTCTTAAGGCACTAAAACTAATTTCCAGCACCTTTAGGAACTAATTCTACACTTCTAAACCATTCGAAAACAATTTTATCTCTAATTTTACTCATCCTAAAACAGTAGCCATAATTTAGTTTCTAAGGGATCTAGAACTCACATTTTTCATCATTTCCACTTACTAGTTGTTCCTAACACTCACAAAATAATTTTTGCTCCACTCAAACATAATTTTTACACACTTTAACACTTTGAAACAGCATCATCCAGTAGCCAAAATAACAAGGCAGTGGCCGACACATATATGTAACGCCTCGGTTTTCCTGTATTGAGCATAAATGACCAAAATGCCCTTGAGATCATTTTTACTCGGAACCTCGAGGATGGCCGATCTGGTAGTCCTTGAAATGCTTAAAGGGGATTATATATGTTGTGATTGACTGTAGAGATGAAAATCTCATTTTACAAACTTTCAGCTCAAAATGACCAAAATACCCCTATAGCGTTTTACGTGGGTATTGGTGCAGATTGAGCCCGGAATCTCTCTCCGGAGTTCGGAATGTTAATTATATGTGCTTAATTATCTTTATTTTAATTCGAGTGGCCCCGGGCAATGTTTGTGCAAAATTATGATTTTGCCCCTTGAATAGTGTTTTTGAACCTAATGATATGATTAAGCAAACCTAAGCAATATTAGGCTCTAATCGAAGATTAATTAATTTCGATAATTAATCTAGAGTCAAATTAATTTATTAAGGTTAATTAGAACCTAAGATTGCTTAGATACACCTTAATCTTTTCTAAAAATTAAGATTCTATGTCATGGAATCTTGAATAGTGTTTTCTCTCTCCAATTCCTTAAATTAAGGAATTGTGTTTGTGCATAATCATATTATAAAATGGGTTTTTATTTTGCTAATGAAGCAAGACCACTCCTAACCATGTCTCACCATTCCTAATTACCCATTACCTCACCTAAACACTTACTTGCAAACTCTTAATCAAAATCTTAATCAAAGAGACACCTAAACACATCACTAAACCACATTTAGATGAAACAAATCTCCTCCCACATGGCCATGAAGTGGCCAGCCACCCGTCCCTCCTCATGTTTCCCACTTGTTGAAATTGTTGCACTCAAAGACCATACCTAGCCCATACCTTGAACCATACTTTGAGCCATGTATCACCATACTTTCAACCATGCTTTGAATGACCACATGAAGGAGATATTTTGCCTACCACAAGCCCTCATGACCACCGGCCTCCTCCTCCATTCATTCCATCATATTTCATTTTTCTATAAATACCATGCTTGGATGAACTTGGTTATATTTTGGATCATTTGCTAAGTGTAACGCCCCGATTTTTCTGCTAGAGTGAAAATGACCAAAATGCCCCTGAGGTCATTTTCAGCCCGAAATTCGAGGAAAGCCGATCCGACAGTACTCGAAAGGCAAACCCAATGTTGGAAGGGGATTAGATGACTTGTGTATCTTCCCGGGATTGATAATCTCGTTTTTTGAGTTTTTGGGTCAAAATGACCAAAACGCCCCTGCCATGTTTTACCCGTTTGCAAGTGCCGGATGAACCCGAAACTTCTCCAGATGATTTTAAAAGGCTTTTTTATTTAGACTGTGACTTTAGTTTTGGTCCTGGAGGTCCCGGGCGAAATTAGTGCAAAATTACGGTTTTGCCCCTAGTTTCGAGTTTTTACGCTTAATCGCATGATTAAGCAAACCTAAACAATATTAGGCTCTAATCGAAGGTTAATTAATTTCCTTAATTAATCTTGAGTCAAAATAATTTATTAAAGTGGATTAGAACCAAAAAGTGCTTAATTACAACTCAAAATCATATTTTAATTTCAAGACTCCTAGTCATGGAATCTTGAATAGTGTTTTCTCTTTCCAAATTCCTTAAATCATGGAATTGTGTTACACATTGTTTATTCATAAATGAGTTTAAAATTCTTTAATGATGTATGAGCACTCCTAATCTTGTCATAAAATCCTTAAAACACATTCTTAGTTACCTAAACTTAAGCTTAATTATTCCTAACCTTGTACCTAAGCTAACCTACACTTAAACCCACCATTAACACCCAATTACATGATCAAATCATCCTCCCCCTATGCTGCCAGGTCTGGCCGTGAGCCTCACCCCCTCCATATGCATCACATGTTAAATTTTCTAACACTCCAAAGCCATACCTCAAGTCACATACACCATGCCTTGTCATATTTTCCATCACACTTGATTTTCCAATGAAATAACCAAGCAAAATAAATTATTTCCTCCATTTATTTGTGGCTGAAAATGTTCCAGCCATGTTGAGTTTCTAGAAGGGTGATTTATTGCAAAATTAGAATAAAAGCTCACTCAAAAACCCATGCTTTGTGTCATGAACTCCATACCTCAAACCATGCTTGAATGACCTTGTGTAAGAGATATTTTTCTCTCCCTTTTTCCTCTCAAAAGCCACGGCCACATCTCCCCTTGGTGAGCCCCATGGTTTTGTTTTTCTATAAATAGGATGCTTGTGATAGCTTAGTTGTACTTTGAAGCATTTGCTAAGTTTAGAATTCTAGAGTTGTCTTGCTAGTTCTTTTCTTTTCTCTCAAAATTCCAAGAGAGTTCTTCCTTTCTTTTCATCTTCACCTTCATCCTCTCTTCATCTTATCATCATCTCTCAACCTTGAAACACCACTCCATAGCCTTGAACCATCATCAAACCTCTCAAACACCACACCTCAAACACAACCTCACTTGAAACACAACTCCAACCTTCTCATCCTCCCTTAGCCGAAGCTATCTTGCCTCTTGGAGGAGCTCATCATCTTGCTTTTCTTTTCAAAAGTTAAAGCTTTGTGTCTTCACTCTAGGTAGGAGTGTTTTTCTAAACTTTGTTTCTTGAAAAATGAGTTTCTCTAGCTTTCTCTTGGATTTCTTTTGAGACTTTTATTTAGTACTTTTCTTTCTTGAGATTTCGGCCATGAGGCCTTGATGAGCACATGATAGCTCAATGATGAGGACTCCTAGATGATGACTATGTGTTCATCTCAAAGGAACCTCTAGAGCTTGAGGTTTTACTTTCTTTGAGTTTCAACTCCACTTTCTAACTCAAACATGATTTTTACTTAAGAACCCCTTTTCTTTTCTTGCTATTTTGATTTCGGTTCTTTGTTTCCTTCCTTTAATATTTCGGTTTTCCATTTCCTTTTTGATCTTTGAGGTTTTGTTTGTTTAGAAAATTTGTTTTCTTTGAGCTTGATGATGATGTTCAAGAACCTCATAGTTCCTTGAGAACTTGGTTCAAGAACTCTAGAGCTCTCTTTGTAATGAGATATATGTTGGGTTGTTACTTTGTTAAAGTTTTGAAGAAGCTCTAGCTAAACATAAAATGAACCTTGCATCATGTTTATTTTATGCTTTGCATATCATGTTTACTTCCTTGCTATCACTAAATACCAACATAATGAATGAACTTGCATTATCATGTTTATATTTCAAGCTATGCATTATCATGTTTATATTTCAAGTTCTCACTAAATATCAAAGATAATAATATGTTGCACCTCATATTTATTTTATGCTATCACTTTACTTTCTAATGGAACCTAAAATGAGTGCATGAGCATGTTTACTTTTATGTCATCACTTAAATGAACCTAGAGCTCAAAGACTTGCCCATTGTTGTCTCAAACAAAGGTCTAAAAGTATTTATTTCCTTTGGTTCATATTTCGGCCCTAAGGGGTCTTGATGTTTCTAAGTATTGAAAACTATGTTTTATAATTTTTCCAAGCTTTTATGAGTTTAAGGAATGCATATAACTAAGTTTTATGAATTTAGAACCTCTTGAGACAAGTTTGATCTAGCTACTGCCCTCATAAATATTTTGATGATTTTAGATGTTAAAAATATTTATAAATGAGTTTTGAAAGTTTTAAAAAGGTTCCAAGAGAAACTAGTATGTTATGTGCTTTAGAAAATGTGTTTGATGCCTTTAAATGGAGATGTTTGTTTCGGTTCTGCCTTGCCATGTTTAGCCACTGTATGAGCTGTGTTAATGATGATAATATGCTTATGTTTAAGTATAATTAATGTTAAGACTCATATGTGAAAGATAAGAGAAGTTAGAAACTAGAAAAGAATTAATTTGAGAGTTCTAGATTCTTTAATGTTTGAATTTTCTGGATTCTGTCCAGCAAGGTTTAGTAATGCTAATCATGGATTTAAATTAGTTTAAATGTGTATGAATGACTCATAAATGATTTAGGACTTGATTTTGATGCCTTAGGAGCAAACCGGACTTAGAAAGGGTCATTGTTGTGACTCTTAGGTACCCGTAAAGTTAGGAATATGAATTCTGCACTCTTGAGGTTTAGAGATGTTCTTGATCATAGTGTGAGGTGAGAAATACTTAGTTAAGACCTTATAAGTTCCCGAGAGATTAGGTTTGATGATTTATAACTTAGAATGTGAGTTAGGGACCTTAAAGGTCAATGCATAAGACACTAAAAAGTTGTTAATGCTATGATGTGTTGTTTGATGCAATGATATGATGAGATATGCTTGATGCATGAGAAAATGATTGATGAAATGTTAAAGTTTATCATAGCATGAGATTTCATGAGAACATGATGTGTGGATTAGCTTGTGGCAGTTTGAAGGAAATTCGGTTTAACAGCTGTTATGCTGCCGAATTTCCATCAAACCTTAAGGAGTTGAAAGAAATGTTTATGAGTACCATATGAGTTGAAAACCCTGGGTGACACCGGTTTGGCTGAGCACCCCCAGGAGATTTTTATGTGACAAAGCACTGAGACGCGCTTCCCCCGAGGAGGTGCCGGTTCGGCCGAGTACCCCCGGGAGGTGACAAATCCGTGAGGGTATGAGTAGATGCAGCCTACCAAAGCGGACAAATTGCGAGGCCATGCGTGGCTAGCAAAGCATTTCAAAGAGGGTATATCCTAGAGAGAGGTGATCCCTGCCCTCTACCCGTACTTGTGAGTCGGGATTATTATTTATGTTTCGCTTATTCAAGATAATAAGCAAGAGCTAGTGACGACTAGCTGAGGTATGAGCTCATAACCTAGTTATTTTTAGGGTGGCTTATATGCTAAAGTACCATGATTGATGTCACGAAGTTGAGGAATGAATCACTTGAAAGTTATATGCCCTCATGCCACATGATTTATGTTTATGTGCCTTGTTGTGTTGTCTTATATGCTCAAGTATTAACATGCATCCACGATATAACATGTTGCATTTATAACATCAAGATGCATGCTAAAAGGAATGGACCTTGGATAATTAGTTTTGGAAAACCTTAATTAAACCTTATATGCATGATCACTATTTTATAATTAAACCCAAGGTTCCTGAGGATGTGTAAGATGTAACCCTAGGATAGGAGACTCCTACTGAGATTCTTTAGCAAGAATTCTCACTCCTCTCTCTTCTTTTCTTCCGTCACATCTTCAGAGGCCGATGGCGACGTCCGTACTTTTCATTGACATGCCTACTTGGGAGGTCCACTATGACCCGGACCACAGGTCATACCATTTTGAGGGGTAGTGTACCGTGCAAGTCTTCATGTTCATTGGACGCCCCTTTGCACATCCTGTACAGAGCTACCGTTTCTCCCCGACATCACCTTATGATGACGCGATGGTTTTTGAGCGCGCCCGGACGCGAGACGAGAGGATTCTACGAACGTATACTGGTGGTTCGATGCCTCGAGATTTCCAGGACTACGTGCCTCGATCCCCGAGTTCGGAGGACAACCCATCCGAGGACCCGCCGACGCACATGTATAGTGAGAGTTCTGCTCCTACACCTCAGTTCGTGCAAGACATGAGCGAGGAGACCGTTACGTAGCCGAGGCTAGCGAGGCGAGCCGAGAGGTGCCCCCACCGAGGAGCCCACGCTCATTCTTCACGTGTTCCCACTCCTGCTGCTCTGCGTCCATGGATCGGTTACACTCCACCGTTTCCCGGATTCCAGTAGTTGACGTCGTAGGGGAGGCTTAGTGCACACACCACATGTAGAGTGGATAAACCTCCTTTTGTTTTTGAGGTTATTCGCCATAGGTGCACTCGGGTAGTTATGGTTTATTTCTGCTTTCCTGTTTTCTGTTGTATTTCCTTTCCCGCTGTATTACAAGCTCTGCCCGTTTCTATAAGGGTATGACTAGTTATGTACTTTAGCTACTTTATTATTAATGAAATGTTTCTATCATCTTCATGATCTATGTTCTTCTGATGTATGATTTATTTTACATGGTTGTTTGTGATCGTTACGCGTGCTATACGTTTCTTCATTCGATTAGTTAAGCTCGCGGCTCTCACTTTGTTTTATGTTTTCAAAAAAGAAAAATTTACCCATAATTTCCGCTAAGTATTTTAATGAAAGAATGAGACTATGAAGTAATAGCCTAATGTTTAACCTAATGTGTTCTAGAAAGTTAGGTTAAAAATTAGGGTGTTACACTAAGTGTAAGTTTCCAAGAGCATTCTTGCAAAATGCCCCTGAGGTCATTCTCAGCCTGGAATTCGAGGACGGCCGATCCGGCAGTACTCGAAGGGCAAACTCATTGTTGGAAGGGGATTAGTTGACTTGTGTGCCTTTCCGGGATCGAAAATCTCGTTTTTCGAGTTTTTTGGTCAAAAAGACCAGAATACCCCTGATGTGTTTGACATGGGTACAAGTCTCGGATGGACCCGGAACTTTCCCAGATGGTTTTAAAAGGTGTTTTTATGCATTCTGTGACATCGATTTTAGTCCCAGAGGCCCCGGGCAGTTCTCATGCAAAATTACGATTTTGCCCCTAAATGCAGCATTTTGAGCTTAATCGCGTGATTAAGCAAACCTAAGCAATATTAGGCTCTAATCGAAGATTAATTGATTTCCATAATTAATCTCAAGTCAAAATAATTTATTAAACTTGATTAGAACCTAAGATTGCTTAATTCGAACTCAAATCTCATTTTAAATTCAAGATTCCTAGTCACGAAATCTTGAATAGTGTTTTCTCTCTCCAATTCCTTAAATCATGGAATTGTGTCTACATTGTTTAATGCATAAAATAAGTTTAAAATCCTTTAATGATGTATGAGCACTCCTTAATTGAGTCATAGAATTCCTAATTACATCCTTAGTCACTTAAACTTGTGCTTAGTGGCTCCTAACCTTGCACCTAAACTAATACACACCTAAACACATCATTAACACACAATTACATGAACAAATCTCTCTCCTCCCTTGCTACATCAGCTGACTGAAAATACACCCCCTCTATTCCCATGTGTTTGAATTTTTCACACTCCAAAGAGCCATGCTTAAGCCCATACCTCAAGCCATACCACCCATGCCTTCAACCATGCCTTGTATGACACAATGTAAGAGATATTTCTTCTCTCCTTGCTCCCCAAACCACACGGCTAGCTCCTCCCCCTTGCACCCTTCATTTCTTGTTTTTCTATAAATAGACACCTTGGAAGAACTTGTGTCACTTTGGTTCATTTGGTAAGTTTGAGCATTTTAGCATTTGTAAGTTCTTTCCTTTTTCCTCTCAAAGTTTCAAAGAAGCTTTCCTTTTTCCTCTTCACCTTGCTTCATTTTCATCTTCTCTTTGAATTACAACCTCAAACCACCACCTTAGATCATCCTCTAAGCTCTCAAACACTCAACCTTAAACACAACCGCACTTAAAACACATCTCCTCTCTTTTTCCTCTCCACAAGGCTGAAGCCACATCTCCACTTTAGGAGGAGTTACTCTTCTTATTCTCATCCTCAAGACCAAGCTTTTGTCTTCATACTTGGTAGAGAGTTGTTGTAAAAGTTTTGCTTTACTTAAAATGTTGTGTTCTTGAAATTTCTCTTGGTTTTCTTTTGATTCTCCTCCTCATTTCTTTTTTGTTGTTTTGATCTCAAGATTTTCTATTTATGTTCACGATAGCTTGATGATGAGAGTCTCTAGATGATGACCTTGTGTTCATCTCAATGAAACCTCTAAAGCTTGAGCTTTCTTTTAAGTTCATATATGTTATGTAGCTCACATGGTTTTTAACTTAAGAAAGCTAATCATATGGTTTCAATAAGCTCAAGCCTACCCTTGTCAACCTTAAAGTTGGCTGGCATGTTCTAGAGTCTTGGCTCTAGATAGGGGTTTTGAGTATCTAATAAAGAACATGGTGTATTTTTCCTCTCTTTGTATGGTTAAGTTTCGGTTCCTTTATTTGCTTTTTCTTTAGAATGTTGTTCTATCTTGAGCTTGAAGATGATGTTCAATAACCATGAAGTTACCTTGAGGTCATGGCTCAAGAACTCTAAAGCTCATTTTGCTTGAATGAGATAAATGATGAGTTGTGATTCTTTGTTCCTTTAAAGTCTTTCATGAGCTCTAGATAATCTAAAATGAACTTGCACTCATATTTACTTTCATGCTATCTCTAAATCTCAAGATAAAGAAATAAGCTTGCATTTCATGTTTACATTTCAAGTCCTCACTTAAATCTTGAAGATAATAATAAGCTTGCATCTCATGTTTATTTCCTATTCTCACTTTATGTTCTAATGAAAAGTAAAATGAAGTGCATATCATGTTTAAGTTTATGTTATCACCTAACAATCCTAGAGCTCAAAGATTTGCTCATGATTATCTCAAGCAAAGTTTAATAACTGAAATATTTTACGATAAGGATGTCAAGAAAAATGGTAAAAGATGTTTTGATGTAAAGGAATGATTTTTGGAGGTGTTAAGAAACATTTTCTGCGAATTTTGGGCCTCTGGTAATCGATTACTCGAGTGTCCTTTGCACCCAGAATACACATTTTTGACTCTGGTAATCGATTACTAGAACTATGTAATCGATTACAGCAGCCAGTTTGCAACCATTTTAAGAATCTAGGCTGTGTAATCGATTACCACTTCATGTAATTGAATACCAACAGTCTGTTTTCAACTGTGTTCAGAACTTGAGCTATTTAATCGATTACCAGTGCATGTAATCGATTACTAGGACCCAGAATATGAATTTAAATTGTTTTAAAGAGGAGTTTTGAGGACTTAAGTAAATCCCAAGAGAAACTAGCTTTCTACATGTGCTGAAAATGAGATGTATGCATTATGTGACAAAAGATGTCTTGGTTCTATTTTATTGATGCTCATGATTCTGCTTTAATCAATGGCTCACTGTTTGACGATGACTTTGATGATAATATGAGCATAATGGAGTTGGATTATTGAAATATTAATTGGAGAAAAGTTGAGACACATTAGTAACTAGAGAAGAATTGAGATGAGACTTTTAGATCCCTTAGTAAATGATTTTTTCTGGATTCTGTCCAGCATGGTTTAGAAATGATAATCATGGTTTTAAATTAGTTTAAATGTGTAGGAACAACTCATAATTGGTTTAGGACTTGATCTTGATGCCTTAGGAGCAAACTAAACTTAGAAAGGGTCATTGTTGTGACCCCTAGGTACCGGTAAAGTTAGAATTTTAGATTTTGCACTCTTGAGGTTTAGAAATGTTTGTGATCATAGTATGGAGTGAGGAATACTTAGATATGAGCCTATAGGTACCCAAGAGACTAAGTTGTGATGATTTATAACTTAGATTGTGAGTCAAGGACCTTAAGGGTCAATGCATAAGACATTAAGAAGTCTTGATTTATATGATGATGTAATGAGATGTTGGGATGTATATGATGCATGAGGGAATCATTGTTTAAGACGTTAAGTTTACTATGAACATGAGAATTGCATAGAAATATGTTGTGTGTTTAGCTTGTGGCATAAAAGGGTTGAAGAAATGTTTTAAAGTACCACTTGAGTTGAAAACCCTGGGTGACACCGGTTCGGCCAACCACCCCCAGGAGATTTTTTATATGACAACCACTGAGACGTACTTCTCCTGCTACGGTGAGGAGGAGGAAAATCCATGAGAGTCTGGACATGAGCCTTTCCAAAGCAGACAATTCACTGTGCACTCGAGGCCAGTAGAGCGTTTCAAAGAGGGTATATCCTAAGAGAGGAGTTCCCTAGCCCCTTAGCCCGTACTCTTAAGTAGTCGGGATTATTATTTTATTATTTGCTTACTCAGATAATAAGCAAGAGCTAGTGACGACTAGCTGAGGTATGAGCTCATAGCGTAGTTATTATTAGGGTGGCCTCTACATTGCTAAAGATTCCATAAATGATGTCACACATACTTATGAAGGTTCCATTTGAGAAGTTATTGCCCTTATGCCACATGGATTGTTTCTATATGATTTGATTTGTTGATGTATATGCTCAAGTATTGCTGTGCACTCATGTTCTGGTATGTTGCATCCATGACATCAAGATGCATGCTAAAAGGAATGAACCTTGGATAATTGGTTTTATAGACCCTAATAATGAATCTTATATGCATGCACACCTTTTTATAATTAAACCCAAGGTTCCTGAGGATGTGAACGATGTAACCCTAGGATAGGATACTCCTACTGAGATTCTTTAGTAAGAATTCTCACTCCTTTCTCTTCTTTCTCTTTCTTCCGTCACATCTTCAAAGATCGATGGTGACATTCGTGGTCTTCATTGATACGCCCATCTGGGAGGTGCACTACAACCCGGAGCATCGTTCCTATCACTTTGAGGGTCATTTGTCGCTCGTGTTTTTGTGTACATGGGTCGACCTTTTGCTTATCCAGTGTCCAGCTACTAGTTCACTCCTACCACTCCTTTTGGTGGCGATGACTTGATCTTCGAGCGCACCCGCCCTCGCGACGAGCAATAGCGTCGTGCTCACTCGTTCGCCTCAGCTGTTCGTGACCACCCGGGGTATGTGCCTCGCTCGAGGAGGTCAAAGACGGATCCTGTAACACCCTAAATCTTAACCCAAGACTACTAGTATGTACTTAGGTTAATCTTTAGAATATTACTTCTTGGCCTCATCTTTTACTCAGAAAAAACTTAGCAGAAATATGGGTAAAATTTTTCTTTTTGGAATTAAAATCAAAGTGAGAGCCACGCACAAATCTTTAAGGGGAAGCATAGCGAAACATATAAGCAAAGCATAAGGAAACACATCATATCACAGAGACATCAACTGAAACATAGGTATATATATATATACTGTGCCTACCCAAAAGGGCAGGACTATTCAATACATCGAGAAGTGGAATACAACTGAAATGCAATACAAGAAGATCATAAAAAGTAAATACAAGAGAAACAACACCCATACCCATGTGCACCTAGAGTAGACAACCTCATATACAAAAGAAGGTTTGTCCTTAACTATGTGGCGTGTGTGCACTAACTACTACCCCTCCTATGTCTACTCCTGCTGGTCCGAGTACTGTGGGGTCGAGTCGATCCACTGACGAATCTTGACAGGAGTGGTCGAGCACATCATCGGGGCATGTCCACCGTGGCGAGGGCGCATAGATGGCCGACAAGCCAACCTCGGCTGGACTACCGTCTCCTCACTCCCAGCCCTCATCGGTGGGGGAGCGGGACTGGAGCTCCAACTGTACATGTGGGATGGCGGGTCCTCGGATGGGTCTGTCTCCGAGTACTGGGGACGCGCACATACTGGGTAGTCGCAGTCGCTGATGTCTCGGGCTCCATGCGGAGGATTTGCTCATCGCGTGGTCTCGCTCGCTCAAAAATCCCGTTATGACGGTAAGGAGCAGTCGGGGTAAAATGGTAACTCGGGACTAGGTATGCGAAGGGTCATCCCATGAACATGAATACTCTGACAGTGCAGCGACCCTCAAAATGGTATGACCGGAGTGCCGGGTCATGATGCAGCTCCCATACCGGGGTGTCGATGAAGAGTACGAATGTCGCCATCTGAAGATATGACGGAAGAAAAGAGAGAGGGAATGAGAATCTTTCTAAAAGAATTCTCAGTAGGGTTATCCCTACCTAGGTGTCATCGTCACATCCTCAGGAACCTTGGGTTTATTTCTAAAAAAAGGGGTGCATGCATATAAATTCCTTTTAAGTTATTTTTCCAAAGTGTTATTTATCCAAGGTCCATCATATTTTACAATGCGTCTTATAACTGAGCATAAAATAATCTAATGATATGAGTGCATCATAAAGGTAAACCAAACAATAGAATAACTAAGAAACATTATAACATTGGCATAAGTATAGTATATGTGACATTGTTAACTTTAACTTTCATCTTATGGGGCCGCCCTAAAACATCTCTAGGTTATGATCTCATACCTTAACTAGTCGTCACTACCTCTTACTTATCCTATATGATAAGCGTAACATAATCCCGACTTAAAGTACGGGCTAGGGGGCAAATTAAGGATCACCTCTCTTAGGGTCATTTCCTCTTTGAAACGCTCTACTAGCAACTAGTGCATCGTAGTTTTGTCCGCTTTGGCAAGCTCTATGTCAATACCCTCACGGATTTGTTTTTTTGGGGGTGCTCGGCTAAACCGGTGTCACCCAAGAAGGCGTCTCAGTGTTGTGTCACATTTAAGTTCTCATAAAGTGTTAATTTATAGATACATCATTATTCATTACATAAATCTTTCTCATAGCATGTACATCATCACAAGAAACTTCTTCATAATGTATACATAAAACCATAGCATTTACATTATCACATAACCACACCTTAGACAATCATTCATACAAACTCCCAAGCTTATTATGTTATGAATCTATAGTATGTTATGCTTTGATTCTTTTGAGTCTTAAGCTTGTAAACTAATTGTTCTAATATTCTTACCCTCTTACACACCTATAGGTTCACAACTAATAAGTGTTACTAATTTTTATGCTCAAGGACTTATCCAAACAGCACTATGCAGATTTGGACAGCTTATATTTGTGTGATTACGGGGTTCTAGAGATTACGGTTTAGATCCTTAAAGTCCTTAACTCATATTCTAAGTTATCGATCATCAACACCTAGTCTCTTGGGAACCTATGAGGTCATAACTAAGTATTTCTCACCTCACACTATGGTCAAGAACATCTCTAAACCTCAAGGATGCAGAATTTGAAATTCTAACTTTACGGGTACCTAGAAGTCACAACAATGACCCTTTCTAAGTTTAGTTTGCTCCTAAGACTTCAAGATTAAGTCCTAGACCAATTATGAGTTATTCCTACACATTTAAACTAATTTAAAACCATGATTATTAAATCTAAACCTTGCTGGACAGAATCCAGAAAATTACATAATTAAAGGATCTTGAATTCTCAAATTAATTCTTTTCTAGTTCCTAACTTATCCTATCTTTCATATATGAGTCTTAACATTATTTTTACTCAAACATAGGCACATTATCCTCATCAAAACAGCACATATAGTGGCAGCAAGAGCAAGGAAGAACCGAAAATATGCTTCTCCATAAAAGGCATAAAACATAATTTCTAAAGCACATAAAATACTAGTTTCTCTTGGAACTCTTTTTAAACTCTCAAAGCTCATTTATAAATAATTTTAACATCTAAAATCATAAGAATATTTAAGAAGGCAGTGACCAATTCATCTTTGTCTCAAGAGGTTCTAAATTCTCAAAACTTGGTTCTATGCATTCCTTAAACTCACTTAAGCTTAAAAAAATTATAAGGCATAGTCTCAAATACTTGGAATCCTCAAGACCTCTTAGGGCCGAAATATGAACCCAAGAAAAACACATATTGTTATACCTTTATTGAGACCACAATGGGCAAGTCTTTGAGCTCTAGATTCATTTAGGTGATGACATAAAAATAAATGTGCTCATGCACTTATTTTAGGTTCCATTAGAAAGTAAAGTGATAGCACAAAGTAAACATGAATGTAATTTATTGTTATCTTGGTATTAAGTGAGAACTTGAAATATAAACATGATAATGCATAGCTTGAAATATAAACATGGTAATGCAAGTTCATTCATTATCTTGGTATTTAGTGATAGCAAGGAAATAAACATGATATGCAAAGCATAAAGTAAACATGATGCAAGGTTCATTTTATGATTAACTAGAGCTCATTCAAGACTTTAACAAGATAGCAACCCAATACAATATCTCGAAGATCTCAACACAAAAATCGAAAATCATATAAAAGAGAAAGAAAGTGAAACTACATCAAGTTCTTTATTAAATACCCAAAACCCCTATCTAGAGAAAAATCTCTAGAATGTGCCGGCCAACTTTATGGTTGACAAGGGTAGGCTTGGGCTTTTAGAAATCCTTAGATTAATTTTCTTAAGTTGAAAAAACCATGTGAGTTAGATATCATATAGATGAAATCATAAGAAAAGGAAAACTCAAGCTTTAGAGGTTTCTTTGAGATGAACACAATGTCATCATCTAGAAACTCTCATCATCAAGCTATCATGCTCAAAATCAAGGCCTCATGGCCGAAAATGAAAAGAAAGGAAAAACAAAGGAAAGTTGAAAAAGAATCCAAGAGGAAACTAGAGAAAAACACTTTCTTGAGCAAAACAAAGTTTGAAAACAAATCCCTACCTAGTGATGAAGGTAAAAGCTTGGACTTGAAGATGGAAATGAGATGAGCAACACCTCTTAGAATGGTGATGATGATTCGGCCTTGATGAAAGAAAAAGAAAGGAAATGTGTTTCAAGTGAAGTTGTGTTTGAGGTGTGGTGTTTGATGGTTTGATGATGGTTCAAGGCTTTGGGGTGGTGTTTGATGGTTAAGAGATGGTGATGAGATGAAGAGATGAAGAAGATAAAGATGAAAAGAAAGGAAGAACACTCTTGAAATTTTGAGAGAAAAAGAAAGACTAGCAAGACAACTCTAAAACTCTAAACTTAGCAAATGCTCCAAGGCGCAACAAGGCTATCACAAGCATCCTATTTATAGAAAAACAAAGCCATGGAGCTTACAATGGGAGGGAGTGGCCGTGTGGTTTGGAGGGAAAAGGAAGAGAAAATATCTCTTACACAAGGTCATTCAAGCATGGTTTGAAGTATGGAAGCTATGCTACAAAGTATGGCTTGATGTGAGTTAATTTCCTATCAAATTTTTATGAAATTAGGCTTCTAGAAACTTGTCATGGCTGGAACTATTCCAGCCACAATTAAATGGGAAAAATGGGTTGTTTTAATTATTTATTCAATTCAAGCTTGATTGAAAGTTATGACAAGGTATAGTGTATGTGACTTGAGGTATGGCCTTGGAGTGTTGAAAAATTGAACATGTGATGCATAATGGGGAGAAGGGTACACAGCCAGGTTCAAGATAGCAGGGAGGAGGTGAGTTTTGACTATTTAATTGTGTGTTAATGGTAGGTTTAGATGTGTATTAGCTTAGGTACAAGGTTAGGAATGATTAAGCTTAAGTTTAGGTAACTAAGAATGTGATTTAGGGAGTTTATGACAAGTTTAGGAGTGCTCATACATCATTAGAGAATTTTAAACTTATTTATGAATAAACAATGTGTAACACAATTCCATGATTTAAGGAATTGGAAAGAGAAAACACTATTCAAGATTCCATGACTAGGTGTCTTGAAATTAAAATATGATTTTAGGTTGTAATTAAGTACTTTTTGGTTCTAATCAACTTTAATAAATTATTTTGACTCAAGATTAATTAAGGAAATTAATTAACCTTCGATTAGAGCCTAATATTGCTTAGGTTTGCTTAATCACGCTATTAAGCGTAAAAATACGAAACTAGGGGCAAAACCGTAATTTTGCACTAATTTTGCCCGGGACTTCTAAAATTAAAACTGAGGTCATAGAATACATAAAAACGCCTTTTAAAACCATCTGGAGAAGTTTCGGGTTCATCCAGCACTTGCAAATAGGTAAAACACCGCAGGGGCATTTTGGTCATTTTGACCCGAAAACTCGAAAAACGAGATTTTCGATCCTGGGAAGGTACACAAGTTATCTAATCCCCTTCCAACATTGAGTTTGCCCTCAGTCTTCTTGAATCGGCTTTCCTTGAATTCAATTTGAAAATGACCTCAGGGGCATTTTGGTCATTTTCACTCTAACAGAAAAATCGGGGCGTTACATTACTCCCCTCCTTAAAAAGAATTTCGCCTTCGAAATTCGTACCTTTAGAAAAGCTCTGGATATTTGGACTTCATCTCTGATTCTAGTTTCCATGTGTATTCTTCCGACTTGTCTCGTCCCCATGCCACTTTCACCAAGGGTACAGACTTGTTCCTTAACTGCTTGACTCCATGATCCACTATTCTCGTAGATGATACATTGAAAGTGAGGTCCTCCCTCAACTGTACATGCTCTGGTTCTAGGACATGGCTAAGGTCGGGCTCATATTTACGTAACTGGGAGACGTGAAAGACATCATGAAGGTTTGACAGATTGGGTGGCAAGGCTATTTTGTAAGCTACACATCCGACTTTCTGAAGAATTTCAAAAGGGCCGAGAAATCAGGGACTCAACTTTTTAACTTTCATGGCTCTTCCTATTCCTGTAGTAGGGGTGATTCTTAGAAATACATGTTCTCCTTCTTGGAACTCCAAGGGCTTACGCCTTTTGTCCGCGTAGCTTTTCTGCTGACTCTGAGCGGTTAAGATTCTATCCTTGATTTTCTTGATCTGCTCCGTCGTTTCCCTCACCACATCAGGTCCTAAGACACTTTGTTCTCCAGGCTCGTACCAACACAAGGGTGATTGGCACTTCCTTCCATATAACGCCTCATATGGTGCCATACCGATACTCGCGTGATAACTGTTGTTATACGCAAACTCAATTAAAGGCATGTACTTATCCCAACTTCCTTTTTGGTCTAAGACATAGGCTCTTAACATGTCCTCTAGGGTTTGGATCATCCTCTCAGATTGGCCATCTGTTTGTGGGTGGTAGGCAGTGCTCAAGCACAACTTGGAACCAAACGCCTTTTGAAAGGCTCCCCAAAAATGTGACGTAAACCGCAGATCTCGATCCGAGATTATCGTCGATGGTACTCCATGCAGCCTTACTATTTCTTGGATGTAAAGCAGGGCCAACTTATCCAACGAGTACGTGACTCGAATAGGTAGAAAGTGAGCCGACTTAGTCAGTCGATCCACGATTACCCATACGGCATCGTGGTCAGCTTGGGTTTTTGGCAATCCTGTCACGAAATCCATTGATATACTATCCCACTTCCACTCGGGGATTGACAGGGGTTGCAACATGCCAGAAGGTTTTTGGTGTTCGATCTTGACCTTTTGGCAGACCAAACACTTACTCACCCAGGCGACCACATCCTTCTTTAATCCGGGCCACCAAAACATCCTCTTCAAGTCTTGATACATCTTGGTAGTACCAGGATAGATGGCAAAATGGCTCTTGTGAGCCTCCTCCAAGATCTTCTCTCGGAGGTCGCCATCTCATGGCACACAGATTCGCCCCTCGAACCTCCATAACCAGTCGGGGCCTCATACAAATCCTTTCAACTTTCCGCCCTTAACTGCCTCGATTGTCTCCATAAAGTCCTCATTTTCTCTTTGGGCAAGCATAATCCTTTGCTTAAACCCACTGGTCACCGTGAGATGACTCATCACGATGCTATTCTCCGTTATAGACATCCCAAGATTCATATTCCTAAACTGCTCTATTAACCCAACTTCATTAACCATCATATTTGACAGACGTAACAAGTTTCGGCTCAAGGCGTCGGCTACTACATTAGCCTTGTCGGGGTGGTAACTTAAGCCAAAATCGTAATCCTTGAGGAATTCCATCCATTTTCTTTGCCTCATATTCAACTCCTTTTGATCAAAGAGATGCTTGAGACTCTTATGATCGGAGAAAACTTCAAACCTTACACCATACAAATGGTGCCTCCACATCTTTAGAGCGAACACGATGGCTGCTAGTTCTAGGTCATGGGTGGGGTAGGTTACCTCATGAGGCTTGAGTTGTCTGGACGCATAGGCTACCACTTGCCTATTTTGCATCAACACACAGCCTAAACCCTTGCCAGAAGCACCGCAATATACCTCGAAGGGTACATTGGGGTCAGGTAAAACTAAAACTGGGGTTGAGGTGAGCTTTCCCTTAAGCTCTAGGAAACTCTTTTCACACTCGAGGCTCCACTCAAACGGGGCATTCTTCCTAGTGAGCTTGGTTAAGGGTAGGGCTAACTGGGAAAATCCTTTAATAAACCTACGGTAATATCCAGCTAAACCCAAAAAGCTTCTAATCTCAGTTACAGAGGTTGGTCTATTCCAATTCATCATAGCTTCTATCTTACTTGGGTCGACAGTTATGCCACCTTTTGACACAACATGTCCTAAGAACTTTACCTCCTCTAACCAAAATTCACACTTGGACAACTTAGCATATAACTTCTTCTCCTTTAATACCTCTAAAACCAACCTTAAATGATGCTCATGCTCTTCATGGGTCTTTGAATAGATGAGAATATCATCTATGAACACAACCACGAACTGATCTAAATAGGGTCTAAAGATCCTATTCATGTAATCCATAAAAACTGCGGGAGCATTCGTCAAACCAAACGACATTACATTGAACTCAAAGTGCCCATACCAAGTTTGAAAGGCGGTTTTAGGAATATCCGAATCTCTAACCCTAATCTGATAGTAACCAGACCTTAAATCAATCTTAGAAAACACTACTGCTCCCTTCAATTGGTCCATAAGATCATCAATCCTAGGCAATGGGTACTTATTCTTTATGGTCACTTGGTTCAACTGCCTATAGTCTATACACATCCTCATACTTCCGTCTTTCTTTTTCACAAATAAGACCGGAGCGCCCCAAGGTGAAGCACTCAGCCTTATAAAACTCTTTTCTAACAGCTCTTCTAACTAGGTTTTCAACTCTGCCAGCTCCGAGGGTGACATCCTATACGGGGCTATAGAGATTGGTCTTGTCCCAGGAACCAACTCTATGGAGAATTCAACTTCTCTTTCGGGAGGGAACTCGGGTATTTCATCCGGAAATACCTCGGGATAGTCTCTTACCACAGGTATCTCACCTAGGTTTTGCTCAAAGTCTACATCGTAAGCGGCTAGGAGAACATATCCCTTAGTTTTCTCCCCATTACAGAAGACCTCTACTGAATTTAGGTACAGCCTAATGGGTTGAGTGATGTTTTCGGGAGGAGAGGGGAAAACTACGGTTTGAGTTCCACAATCTAACATCACGCGATTGGCGTGAAGCCAATTCATGCCTAAGATAATGCCTATGTCTTTTAAGGGTAAACAAATTAAATCTATGATGAAGGACCTATTTTCTACAACAAGATGACAATTTAAACAACAACGGCAGGTATTAACAGGGCGATTTGTAGGGGTAGAAACAATAAGATCAAAGGGAAGTTTAGAGACTCTTAGATTTAAGAACTCGACACTAGCAAGTGAAATAAAAGAATGGGTAGCACCAGAGTCATATAGTACAGTTAAGGGTTTACCGTTTACTTCGCACATACCTTCAATGAGATCTTTGGACTTTTTAGCGTCTTCCGCATTAAGGGTAAAGACCCTTCCTCGGTATTGTGGTCGGGGGTTTTGGTTTGATGTCCCTTGTCCGGCGCAGTCCTTTGCATAGTGACTGGGCTTGCCACACTTGAAGCACACGTTCTGACCGGCTAAGCATGGGCGATTCCCGTGATTCTTCCCGCATTGGGGACAGACGTCAGCAGATGTTGCTCCGGGGTAAGCAGCAGGGGTTTGCGGTGCCTTGTTCTTGGCTCCACTTGGTCCTCCATTGTGGTTCCGGGGTCCACCCGGTCCACGGGGTTGATTGTTGAAGTTCCTCGGGCCTTGATATTGAAATGGCGGCCTTTGGTGTTGCTTGGATTGTTGGTAAGTAGGAGCTCTTAGTGGTTGTTGTTGTTGTTGTCGGAACTGGTTGGTCTGGTAAGGATTGTAGTGGTTCCTTGAAGGGTACTGCGGTTTGAACTTCGGGGCTTGGGGTCCGAGCCCCTTAGCTCACTCCGCTCTTGTGATTTGAATCTTCCTCTGTCCTTCTTCAAGGATCCGGCACTTGTTGACCAGAGTCGGAAAGTCTCTGATCTCCATATGGGCCACGGCATAGTTCATCTCCTCCTTCAGACCGGCTTCATACTTCACACACTTCCAAACCTCATCGGGGTTCCCTTGGAACACTCGAGAGAACTTGATCAGCTCCTCGAACTTTGCAGTGTATTGGGCTACAGCAGACCCCCCCTGGGTCAACTGCATGAACTCAATGTCCTTCGCGTTTCTTACGGACTTGGGGAAGTACTTCTCATAGAAGTAAGTCTTGAACAACTCCCAGTCAATGGGTGTTTCGGAGGCTTCTAGCAGATGCCTCGTGCCGTTCCACCAGAACTCGGCGTCGGACTTCAAAGATGAAAGCAAAGAATGTGACCTTCGCTCCTCGAGCAGTAACAGAGTAGATCTTCTCCAGGTCTTTGATCCACTCATCAGCCTTATCGGGGTCCATTACCCCTCGGAACACTGGCGGGTTCGCCTTGCGGAACTCGCCAAAGCGGGCTTATTCCACCGTCTCAACAGCAGGGGGAGGAGGGGGAACAGGAGCAGCATTCGCTTGTTGATCCATTCGGTCGAACATCCATTCCAAGGCTTGCGCCATGCGATGGACAACAGCAGCAGTCGTATTGTCTTGGTCAGCATCGGGCGTAGTCCTAGGCCGTCGTCGCGGTGCCATTGGTCCCTAAACACATTAAACAATGAACATCAAGTTGATCAGGCTTAATATCCATGCAAAATGAGCTAGTTACCATGGCACTTGCAAGCAACAGAAGTCATGCATCTCTAGTCCTACAGCTTATCTCTATCAAGCACTACAGATGACATAAATATCGCATCATGCTTATAAAGCATAGTCAGTCCAATCCTCAGGCTCCATGAGAATCGAACTGCTCTGATACCATAATGTAACACCCTAAATCTTAACCCAAGACTACTAGTATGTACTTAGGTTAATCTTTAGAATATTACCTCTTGGCCTCATCTTTTACTCAGAAAATACTTAGCGGAAATATGGGTAAAATTTTTCTTTTTGGAATTAAAATCAAAGTGAGAGCCACGCACGAATCTTTAAGGGGAAGCATAGCGAAACATATAAGCAAAGTATAAGGAAACACATCATATCACAGAGACATCAACTGAAACATAGGTATATATATATATACTGTGCCTACCCAAAAGGGCAGGACTATTCAATACACCAGGAAACAGAATACAACTGAAATTCAATACAAGAAGATCATAAAAAGTAAATACAAGAGAAACAACACCCATACCCATGTGTACCTAGAGTAGACAACCTCATATACAAAAGAAGGTTTGTCCTTAACTATGTGGCGTGTGTGCACTAACTACTACCCCTCCTATGTTTACTCCTGCTGGTCCGAGTACTGTGGGGTCGAGTCGATCCATTGACGAATCTCGACAGGAGTGGTCGAGCGCATCATCGGGGCATGTCCACTGCGGCGAGGGCGCATAGATGGCCGACGAGCCAACCTCGGCTGGACTACCGTCTCCTCACTCCCAGCCCTCATCGGTGGGGGAGCGGGACTGGAACTCCAACTGTGCATGTGGGATGGCGGGTCCTTGGATGGGTCCGTCTCCGAGTACTGGGGACGCGGCACATACTCGGGGTAGTCGCGTACTGCTGATGTCTTGGGCTCCATGCGGAGGATCTGCTCATCGCGTGGTCTCGCTCGCTCAAAAATCCCGTTATGACGGTAAGGAGCAGTCGGGGTAAAATGGTAACTCGGGACTGGGTATGCGAAGGGTCGTCCCATGAACATGAATACTCTGATAGTGTAGCGACCCTCAAAATGGTATGACCCGAGTGCTGGGTCATGGTGCAGCTCCCATACCGGGGTGTCGAGGAAGAGTACGAATGTCGCCATCTGAAGATATGACGGAAGAAAAGAGAGAGGGAATGAGAATCTTTCTAAAAGAATTCTCAGTAGGGTTATCCCTACCTAGGTGTCATCGTCACATCCTCAGGAACCTTGGGTTTATTTCTAAAAAAAGGGGTGCATGCATATAAATTCCTTTTAAGTTATTTTTGCAAAGTGTTATTTATCCAAGGTCCATCATATTTTACAATGCGTCTTATAACTGAGCATAAAATAATCTAATGATATGAGTGCATCATAAAGGTAAACCAAACAATAGAATAACTAAGAAACATTATAACATTGGCATAAGTATAGTATATGTGACATTGTTAACTTTAACTTTCATCTTATGGGGCCGCCCTAAAACATCTCTAGGTTATGAGCTCATACCTTAACTAGTCGTCACTAGCTCTTACTTTTCCTATGATAAGTGTAACATAATCACGACTTAAAGTACGGGCTAGGGGGCAAATTAAGGATCACCTCTCTTAGGGTCATTTCCTCTTTGAAACGCTCTACTAGCAACTAGTGCATCGTAGTTTTGTCAGCTTTGGCAAGCTTTATGTCAATACCCTCACGGATTTGTTTTTTTGGGGGTGCTCGGCTAAACCGGTGTCACCCAAGAAGGCGTCTCAGTGTTGTGTCACATTTAAGTTCTCATAAAGTGTTAATTTATAGATACATCATTATTCATTACATAAATCTTTCTCATAGCATGTACATCATCACAAGAAACTTCTTCATAATGTATACATAAAACCATAGCATTTACATTATCACATAACCACACCTTAGACAATCATTCATACAAACTCCCAAGCTTATTATGTTATGAATCTATAGTATGTTATGCTTTGGTTCTTTTGAGTCTTAAGCTTGTAAACTAATTGTTCTAAAATTATTCTTACCCTCTTACACACCTATAGGTTCACAACTAATAAGTGTTACTAATTTTTATGCTCAAGGACTTATCCAAACAAAGACTATGTGATTTGGACAAATTTTATATTTGTGTGATTACGGGGTTTTAGAGATTATGGTTTAGATCCTTAAAGTCCTTAACTCATATTCTAAGTTATCGATCATCAACACCTAGTCTCTTAGGAACCTATGAGGTCATAACTAAGTATTTCTCATGTAACGCCCCGATTTTTCTGTTAGAGTGAAAATGACCAAAATGCCCCTGAGGTCATTTTCACTGGACCGAGGAAAGCCAGTCTTGGCAGTACTCAAAGGGCAAACTCAATGTTGGAAGGGGATTAGAAAACTTATGTACCTTCCGGGATCGAAAATCTCGTTGAAGTTTTCAGGTCAAAATGACCAAAACGCCCCTGTGGTGTTTTACCCGCTTGCAAGTGCCGGATGAACCCGAAACTTCTCCAGATGGTTTTAAAAGGCGTTTTTATGTATTCTATGACCTCAGTTTTAATTTTTGAAGTCCCGGGCAAAATTAGTGCAAAATTACGGTTTTGCCCCTAGTTTCGTATTTTTACGCTTAATCACGCGATTAAGCAAACCTAAGCAATATTAGGCTCTAATCGAAGGTTAATTAATTTCCTTAATTAATCTAGAGTCAAAATAATTTATTAAAGTTGATTAGAACCAAAAAGTACTTAATTACAACCTAAAATCATATTTTAATTTTATGACACCTAGTCATAGAATCTTGAATAGTGTTTTCTCTTTCCAATTCCTTAAATCATGGAATTGTGTTACACATTGTTTATTCATAAATGAGTTTTAAATTCTTTAATGATGTATGAGCACTCCTAAACTTGTCATAAACTCCCTAAATCACATTCTTAGTTACCTAAACTTAAGCTTAATCATTCCTAACCTTGTACCTAAGCTAATACACATCTAAACCTACCATTAACACACAATTAAATGGTCAAAACATCCTCCCATTCTGCTGCCCCAAGCTGGCCGAAGCCTCACCTCCTCCATATGCATCACATGTTCAATTTTTCAACACTCCAAGGCCATACCTCAAGTCACATACACTATACCTTGTCATAACTTTCAATCAAGCTTGAATTTCCACATGAATAAATAATTAAAACAACCCATTTTTCCCATTTAATTGTGGCTGGAAAAGTTCCAGCCATGCATTATTTCTAGAAGCCTAAATTCATAAAAATGTGATAAGAAATTAACTCATATCAAGCCATACTTTGTAGCATAGCTTCCATACTTCAACCATGCTTGAATGACCTTGTGTAAGAGATATTTTTCTCTTCCTTTTCCCTCCAAACCACACGGCCACACCCTCCCAATGTGAGCTCCATGGTTTTGTTTTTCTATAAATAGGATGCTTGTGTTAGCCTTGTTACACTTTGAAGCATTTGCAAAGTTTAGAGTTTTAGAGTTGTCTTGCTAGTCTTTCCTTTTTCTCTCAAAGTTCCAAGAGTGTTCTTCCTTTCTTTTCATCTTTATCTTCTTCATCTCTTCACCTCATCATCACCTCTCAACCATCAAACACCACCCCAAAACCTTGAACCATCATCAAACCTCTCAAACACCACACCTCAAACACAACTCCACTTGAAACACATTTTCTTTCTTTTTCTCTCATCAAGGCCGAATCATCATCACCATCCTAGGAGGTGTTGCTCATATCATTTCCATCTTCAAGATCAAGCTTTTATCTTCATCACTAGGTAGGGATTTGTTTTCAAACTTTATTTTGCTCAAGAAAGTGTTTTTCTCTAGTTTTCTCTTGGATTCTTTTGAACTTTCCTTTGTCTTTCCTTTCCTTTTCATTTTCGGCCATGAGGCCTTGATTTGAGCATGATAGCTTGATGATGAGAGTTTCTAGATGATGACATTGTGTTCATCTCAAAGAAACCTCTAAAGCTTGAGTTTTCCTTTTCTTACAACTTCATCTATATGTTATCTAGCTCACATGGTTTTCCAACTTAAGAAAAATTAATCTAAGGATTTCTAAAAGCCCAAGCCTACCCTTGTCAACCTTAAAGTTGGGCACGTTCTAGAGATTTGTCTCTAGATAGGGGTTTTGGGTACTTAATAAAGAACTTGATGTAGCTTCACTTTCTTTCTCTTTTATATGATTTTCGATTCTTGTGTTGTGATCTTTGAGATATTGTATGGGGTTATTATCTTGTTAAAGTCTTAAATGAGCTCTAGTTAAACATAAAAATGAAACTTGCATCATGTTTACTTTAAGCTTTGCATATCATGTTTATTTCCTTGCTATCACTAAATCCTAAGATAATGAATGAACTTGCATTATCACGTTTATGTTTCAAGCTTTGCATTATCATATTTATATTTCAAGTCCTCACCTAAATATCAAAGATAATAATATATTGCACCACATATTTATTTTATGCTCTCACTTTACTTTCTAGCAATAACTAAAATAAGTGCATGAGCATGTTTATTTTTATGTCATCACTTTAATGATTCTAGAGCTCAAAGACTTGCCCAAGGATATCTCAAACAAAGGTCTAAAACATTTATTTCCTATGGTTCATATTTCGGCCCTATGAGGCCTTAATGTTTTCAAGTATTGAAAACTATGTTTTATAATTTTTCTAAACTTATATGAGTATAAGGAATGTGTAGAACTAAGTATTATGAATTTAGGACCTCTTGAGATGAAAATAACATAGCCACTGCCCTATTAAGTATTTCCATGAGTTTAGATGATAAAAGTGTTCATAAAAGAGTTTTGAAGGTTTTAATAAGGTTCCAAGAGAAACTAGTATTTTATGTGCTTTAGAAACTATGATTCAATGCCTTTAAATGGAGTTGTTCTTTCGGTTCTGCCTTGCTATGTTTGGCCACTGTATGAGCTGTGTTAATGATGTTAATATGCTTACGTTTGGGTAATAATTATGTTAAGACTCATATGTGAAAGATAGGATAAGTTAGGAACTAGAAAAGAATTAATTTGAGAGTTCTAGATCCCTTAAAGATTTATTTTTCTGGATTCTGTCCAGCAAGGTTTAGATTCAATAATCATGGTTTTAAATTAGTTTATATGTGTAGGAATGACTCATAATTGGTTTAGGACTTAATCTTGAAACCTTAGGAGCAAACCGAACTTAGAAAGGGTCATTATTGTGACTTCTAGGTACCCGTAAAGTTAGTATTTTGATTTCTGCACTCTTGAGGTTTAGAGATGTTCTTGACCATAGGGTGAGGTGAGAAATACTTAGTTATAACCTTGTAGGTTCCCAAGAGACTAGGTGTTGATGATCAATAACTTAGAAAGTGAGATAAAGATCTAAACCGTAATTTCTAGAACTCCGTAATCACTTAAACATAAAGCTGTCCAAATTCCGCTTAGTGCTATTTGGATTAGTTCTTAAGCATGAGATTTGTATGACTCATAAATTGTCAAACTATAGGTGTATAAAGAAGTTAAGAATAATTAATTTGCAAGTTTAAGACTCATAATAATCGAAGTTTAAAGCACTACGAGATATAACATAACATGTCTATGAGCCTATGGGGATGATTGTTAAATATGACTATGTGATGATGTTTGTGCGAAAGTTTTATGTGACGAATGTTATGAGAAAGTTTCATGTGATGATATATATGTTATGAAAAAGCTATATGAGAATGCATGATAAAAATGAATATGATAAATGATGAGGTAATTGTGATTTAATACTTATGAGAATATAAATGTGACACAACACTGAGACGCGCTTCTCCTGGGTGACACCGGTTCGGCCGAGCACCCCCAGGAGGAGACAAATCCGTGAGGGTATGTGTAGATGCAGCCTGCCAAAGCGGACAAATTGCGAGGCCCACGTGGCTAGCAAAGCGTTTCAAAGAGGAAATGATCCTAGAAAGGAGATCCTTAATTTGCCCCCTAGCCCGTACTTTAAGTCGGGATTATGTTACGCTTATCATAGGATAAGTAAGAGCTAGTGACGACTAGTTAAGGTATGAGCTCATAACCTAGAGAAGTTTTAGGCGCCCCATGAGATGAAAGTTAAAGTTAACAATGTCACATAAACTATACTTATGCCAATGTTATAATGTTTCCTAGTCATTCTATTGTTTGGGTTACCCTATGATGCATTCATATCATTAGTGTATTTCTGCTTAAGTTATAAAGACGCATTATAAAATATGACGGACCTTGGATAAAATACCTCTTTGGAAAACTAACTTAAAAGGAAATTATATGCATGCACACCTTTTAGAAATAAACCCAAGGTTCCTGAGGATGTGACGATGACACCTAGGTAGGGATAATTCTTTTAGAAAGATTCTCATTCCCTCTCTCTTTTCTTCCGTCATATCTTCAGATGGCGACGTTTGTACTCTTCATTGACACCCCGGTATGGGAGCTGCACCATGACCCGGCACTCGGGTCATATCATTTTGAGGGTCGCTGACCGTCAGAGTATTCATGTTCATGGGGCGACCCTTCGCACACCGTCCCGAGCTACCGCTTCACCCCGACTGCTCCTTACCGTCATAACGGGATTTTTGAGCGAGCGAGGCCACGCGATGAGCAGATCCTCCGCATGGAGCCCGAGACGCGTCGGACGCGAGTACCCGAGTATGTACCGCGTCCCAAGATTTCTGAGACGGACCCATCCGAGGACCCGCCATCCCACATGTACAGCTGAGCTCGGTCCCGCTCCTCCACCGATGAGGGCTGGGAGTGAGGAGACGGTGGTCCAGCCGAGGTTGGCTCGACGGCCATCTATGCGCCCTCGCCGCGGTGGACATGCCCGATGATGTGCTCGACCACTCCCGCCGAGATTCGCCAAAGGATCGACTGACCCCACAAAGATTCGGACCAGCAGGAGTAGTCATAGGAGGGTAGTAGCTAGTGCACACACACGCCACTTAGTAGAGGTCAAACCTTCTTTTGTATATGAGGTTGTCTCCTTTAGGTGCACATAGGTATGGGGGTAGTTTCTTTTGTATTTGCTTTTTATGATTTCCTTGTATTGCATTTCAGTTGTATTTTGCTTCATGATGTATCAAATAGTCCTGCCTCTTTGGGTAGGCACGTTATATATATATATATCTATGTTTCAGTTGATGTTTCCATGACATGATGTGTTTCTTATGCTTTGCTTATATGTTTCGCTATGTTGCCCCTTAAAGTTTCGCGCGTGGCTCTCACTTTGATTTTAAAAAGAAAAATTTTACCCGTATTTCCGCTAAGTATTTTCCAAAGGATGAGACCAAGAGGTAATATTCTAAAAATTAACCTAAGGACATACTAGTAGTCTTGGGTTAAGATTTAGGGTGTTACATTATGGTATCAGAGCAGTTCGATTCTCATGGAGCCTGAGGATTGGACTGACTATGCTTTATAAGCATAATACGATAGTTATGTCATGTATAGTGCTTGATAGAGATAAGCTGTAGGACTAGAGATGCATGACTTCTGTTGGAACCATCAGATTAGGGTGAGAGATTCGGATATTCCTAAAACCGCCTTTCGAACTCGGTATGGACACTTTGAGTTCAATGTAATGTCGTTTGGTTTGACGAATGCTCCCGCAGTTTTTATGGATTACATGAATAGGATCTTTAGACCCTATTTAGATCAATTCGTGGTTGTGTTCATAGATGATATTCTCATCTATTCGAAAACCCACGAGGAGCATGAGCGTCATTTAAGGTTGGTTTTAGAGGTATTAAAGGAGAAGAAGTTATACGCTAAGTTGTCTAAGTGTGAATTTTGGTTAGAGGAGGTAAAATTCTTAGGACATGTTGTGTCAAAAGGTGGCATAGCTGTCGACCCAAGTAAGATAGAGGCTGTGATGAATTGGGACAGACCAACCTCTCAGAATCGAGATTAGAAGCTTTTTGGGTTTAGCTGGATATTACCGTAGAGGTTCATTAAAGGATTTTCCCAGTTAGCCCTACCCTTAACCAAGCTCACTAGGAAGAATGCCCCGTTTGAGTGGAGCCCCGAGTGTGAAATGAGTTTCCTAGAGCTTAAGGAAAAGCTCACCTCAACCCCAGTTTTAGTTTTACCTGACCCCAATGTACCCTTTGAGGTATATTGCGATGCTTCTGGCAAGGGTTTAGGTTGTGTGTTGATGCAAAACAGGCAAGTGGTAGCCTATGCGTCCAGGCAACTCAAGCCTCATGAGGTAACCTACCCCACCCATGACCTTGAACTAGCAGCCATCGTGTTCGCTCTAAAGATGTGGAGACACCACTTGTATGGTGTGAGGTTTGAAGTTTTCTCCGATCATAAGAGTCTCAAGCATCTCTTTGATCAAAAGGAGTTGAATATGAGGCAAAGGAGATGGATGGAATTCCTCAAGGACTACGATTTTGGTTTAAGTTACCACCCCGGCAAGGCTAATGTAGTAGCCGACGCCTTGAACCGAAACTCGTTACGTCTGTCAAGTATGATGGTTAATGAAGTTGGGTTAATAGAGCAATTTAGGGATATGAATCTTGGAATATCTATAACAGAGAATGGCATCGTGATGAGTCATCTCACGGTGACCAGTGGGTTTAAGCAAAGGATTATGCTTGCCCAAAGAGAAAATGAGGACTTTATGGAGACAATCGAGGCAGTTAAGGCTGGAAAGTTGAAAGATTTTGTACGAGGCCCCGACTGGTTATGGAGGTTCGAGGGGCTTAATCTGCGGTGCTACAAGATGGTGACCTCCGAGAGAAGATCTTGGAGGAGGCTCACAAGAGCCATTTTGCCATCCATCCTGGTACTACAAAGATGTATCAGGACTTAAAGAGGATGTTTTGGTGGCCCGGATTAAAGAAGGATGTGGTCGCCTGGGTGAGTAAGTGTTTGGTCTGCCAAAAGGTCAAGATCGAACACCAAAAACCTTCTGGCATGTTGCAACCCCTGTCAATCCCCGAGTGGAAGTGGGAGAGTATATCAATGGACTTCGTGACAGGATTGCCAAAGACCCAAGCTGGCCACGATGCCGTATGGGTAATCGTGGATCGACTGACTAAGTCGGCTCACTTTCTACCTATTCGAGTCACGTACTCGTTGGATAAGTTGGCCCAGCTTTACATCCAAGAAATAGTAAGGTTGCATGGAGTACCATCGACGATAATCTCGGATCGAGATCCGCGGTTTACGTCACGTTTTTGGGGAGCCTTTCAAAGTGCGTTTGGTTCCAAGTTGTGCCTAAGCACTGCTTACCACCCACAAACGGATGGTCAGTCCGAGAGGACAATCCAAACCCTAGAAGATATGCTGAGAGCTTGTGTCTTAGACCAAAAAGGAAGTTGGGATAAGTACATGCCTTTGATCGAGTTTGCGTATAACAACAGTTATCACGCAAGCATCCAGATGGCACCGCATCTGAGGCATTATACGGAAGGAAGTGCCAATCACCCTTGTGTTGGTACGAGCCCGGAGAGCAAAGTGTCTTAGGACCTGAGGTAGTGAGGGAAACGACGAGCAAATCAAGAAGATCAAGGATAGAATCTTAACCGCTCAAAGTCGACAGAAAAGCTACGCGGACAAAAGGCGCAAGCCCTTGGAGTTCCAAGAGGGAGAACATGTATTTCTAAGAATCACCCCCACTACAGGAATAGGGAGAGCCATGAAAGTTAAAAAGTTGAGTCCGATTTCTCGGTCCTTTTGAAATTCTTCAAAGAGTCGGATCCGTAGCTTACAAAATAGCCTTACCACCCAATCTATCAAACCTTCATGATGTCTTTCACGTTTCCCAGTTACGTAAATATGAGTCCGACCCTAGTCATGTCCTAGAACCAGAGCATGTACAGTTAAGGGAGGACCTCACTTTCAATGTACCGCCTACGAGAATAGTGGATCACGGAGTCAAGCAGTTAAGGAGCAAGCCTGTTCCTTTGGTAAAAGTGGCGTGGGGACAAGGCAAGTCGGAAGAATACACGTGGGAACTAGAGTCGAGATGAAGTCCAAATATCCGAGCTTTTCTAAGGTACAATTTCGAGGGCGAAATTCTTTTAAGGAGGGAGTAATGTAACGCCCGATTTTTCTCATAGAGTGAAAATGACCAAAATGCCCTGAGGTCATTTTCACCTGACCGAGGAAAGCGGTCGGCAGTACTCAAAGGGCAAACTCAATGTTGGAAGGGGATTAGAAAACTTATGTACCTTCCCGGATCGAAAATCTCGTTTTGAAGTTTTCAGTCAAAATGACCAAAACGCCCATGTGGTGTTTTACCCGCTTGCAAGTGCCTGGATGAACCCAAACTTCTCCAGATGGTTTTAAAAGGCGTTTTTATGTATTCTATGACCTCAGTTTTAATTTTTGAAGTCCCGGGCAAAATTAGTGCAAAATTACGGTTTTGCCCCTAGTTTCGTATTTTTACGCTTAATCACGCGATTAAGCAAACCTAAGCAATATTAGGCTCTAATCGAAGGTTAATTAATTTCCTTAATTAATCTAGAGTCAAAATAATTTATTAAAGTTGATTAGAACCAAAAAGTACTTAATTACAACCTAAAATCATATTTTAATTTTATGACACCTAGTCATAGAATCTTGAATAGTGTTTTCTCTTTCCAATTCCTTAAATCATGGAATTGTGTTACACATTGTTTATTCATAAATGAGTTTTAAATTCTTTAATGATGTATGAGCACTCCTAAACTTGTCATAAACTCCTAAATCACATTCTTAGTTACCTAAACTTAAGCTTAATCATTCCTAACCTTGTACCTAAGCTAATACACATCTAAACCTACCATTAACACACAATTAAATGGTCAAAACATCCTCCCATTCTGCTACCCCAAGCTGGCCGAAGCCTCACCTCCTCCATATGCATCACATGTTCAATTTTTCAACACTCCAAGGCCATACCTCAAGTCACATACACTATACCTTGTCATAACTTTCAATCAAGCTTGAATTTCCACATGAATAAATAATTAAAACAACCCATTTTTTCCATTTAATTGTGGCTGGAAAAGTTCCAGCCATGCATTATTTCTAGAAGCCTAAATTCATAAAAATGTGATAAGAAATTAACTCACATCAAGCCATACTTTGTAGCATAGCTTCCATACTTCAACCATGCTTGAATGACCTTGTGTAAGAGATATTTTTCTCTTCCTTTTCCCTCCAAACCACACGGCCACACCCTCCCAATGTGAGCTCCATGGTTTTGTTTTTCTATAAATAGGATGCTTGTGTTAGCCTTGTTACACTTTGAAGCATTTGCAAAGTTTAGAGTTTTAGAGTTGTCTTGCTAGTCTTTCCTTTTTCTCTCAAAGTTCCAAGAGTGTTCTTCCTTTCTTTTCATCTTTATCTTCTTCATCTCTTCACCTCATCATCACCTCTCAACCATCAAACACCACCCCAAAACCTTGAACCATCATCAAACCTCTCAAACACCACACCTCAAACACAACTCCACTTGAAACACATTTTCTTTCTTTTTCTCTCATCAAGGCCGAATCATCATCACCATCCTAGGAGGTGTTGCTCATCTCATTTCCATCTTCAAGATCAAGCTTTTATCTTCATCACTAGGTAGGGATTTGTTTTCAAACTTTATTTTGCTCAAGAAAGTGTTTTTCTCTAGTTTTCTCTTAGATTCTTTTTGAACTTTCCTTTGTCTTTCCTTTCCTTTTCATTTTCGGCCATGAGGCCTTGATTTGAGCATGATAGCTTGATGATGAGAGTTTCTAGATGATGACATTGTGTTCATCTCAAAGAAACCTCTAAAGCTTGAGTTTTCCTTTTCTTACAACTTCATCTATATGTTATCTAGCTCACATGGTTTTCCAACTTAAGAAAAATTAATCTAAGGATTTCTAAAAGCCCAAGCCTACCCTTGTCAACCTTAAAGTTGGCCGGCACGTTCTAGAGATTTGTCTCTAGATAGGGGTTTTGGGTACTTAATAAAGAACTTGATGTAGCTTCACTTTCTTTCTCTTTTATATGATTTTCGATTCTTGTGTTGTGATCTTTGAGAAATTGTATGGGGTTATTATCTTGTTAAAGTCTTAAATGAGCTCTAGTTAAACATAAAAATGAAACTTGCATCATGTTTGTAACACCCTAAATCTTAACCCAAGACTACTAGTATGTCCTTAGGTTAATTTTTTAGAATATTACCTCTTGGTCTCATCCTTTGGAAAATACTTAGCGGAAATACGGGTAAAATTTTTCTTTTTAAAATCAAAGTGAGAGCCACGCCACAAACTTTAAGGGCAACATAGCGAAACATATAAGCAAAGCATAAGAAACACATCATGTCATGGAAACATCAACTGAAACATAGATATATATATATATAACGTGCCTACCCAAAGAGGCAGGACTATTTGATACATCATGAAGCAAAATACAACTGAAATGCAATACAAGGAAATCATAAAAAGCAAATACAAAAGAAACTACCCCCATACCTATGTGCACCTAAAGGAGACAACCTCATATACAAAAGAAGGTTTGTCCTCTACTATGTGGCGTGTGTGTGCACTAACTACTACCCCTCCTATGACTACTCCTCGGTCAAATGCTGCGGGTCAGTCGATCCACTGGCGAATCTCGGTGGGAGTGGTCGAGTGCATCATCGGGGCATGCCCACCGCGGCGAGGGCGCATAGATGGCCGTCGAGCCAACCTCGGCTGGACCACCGTCTCCTCACTCCCAGCCCTCATCGGTGGAGGAGCGGGACTGGAGCTCCAGCACATGTGGGATGGCGGGTCCTCGGATGGAGTCCGTCTCCAGAAATCTTGGGACGCGGTACATACTCGGGGTACTCGCGTACAACTGACGTCTCGGGCTCCATGCGGAGGATCTGCTCATCGCGTGGCCTCGCTCGCTCAAAAATCCCGTTATGATGGAAGCGATCGGGGTGAAGCGGTAGCTTCGGGGACGAGTGCGTGAAGGGTCGTCCCATGAACATGAATACTCGGCGGTGCAGCGACCCTCAAAATGATATGACCCGAGTGCCGGGTCATGGTGCAGCTCCCATACCGGGGTGTCGATGAAGAGTACAAACGTCGCCATCTGAAGATATGACGGAAGAAAAGAGAGAGGGAATGAGAATCTTTCTAAAAGAATTCTCAGTAGGGTTATGCCTACCTAGGTGTCATCGTCACATCCTCAGGAACCTTGGGTTTATTTCTAAAAGGTGTGCATGCATATAAATTTCTTTTAAGTGGGTTTCCCAAAGAGGTATTTTATCCAAGGTCCATCATATTTTATAATGCGTCTTTATAACTTAAGCAGAAATACACTAATGATATGAATGCATCATAAGGTAACCCAAACAATAGAATGACTAGGAAACATTATAACATTGACATAAGTAAAGTTTATGTGACATTGTCAACCTTAACTTTCATCTCATGGGGCCGCCCTAAAACTTCTCTAGGTTATGAGCTCATACCTTAACTAGTCGTCACTAGCTCTTACTTATCCTATGATAAGCGTAACATAATCCCGACTTAAAGTACGGGCTAGGGGGCAAATTAAGGATCTCCTTTCTAGGATCATTTCCTCTTTGAAACGCTTTGCTAGCCACGTGGGCCTCGCAATTTGTCCGCTTTGGCAGGCTGCATCTACACATACCCTCACGGATTTGTCTCCTCCTGGGGGTGCTCGGCCGAACCGGTGTCACCCAGGAGAAGCGCGTCTCAGTGTTGCGTCACATTTATATTTTCATAAGCATTAAATCACAATTACCTCATCATTTATCATATTCGTTTTTATCATGCATTCTCATGTAGCTTTTTCATAACATATATATCATCACATGAAACTTTCTCATAACATTCGTCACATAAATCTTTCACAAAACAGCATCACATAGTCATATTTAACAATCATCCCCATAAGCTTTTAGACATGTTATGTTATAACTCATAGTGCTTTAAACTTCGATTATTATGAGTCTTGAACTTGCAAATTAATTATTCTTTACTTCTTTATACACCTATATTTTGACAATTAATGAGTTATACAAAACCCCTATCTAGAGACAAATCTCTAGAACGTGCCGGCCAACTTTAAGGTTGACAAGGGTAGGCTTGGGCTTTTAGAAATCCTTAGATTAATTTTTCTTAAGTTGGAAAACCATGTGAGCTAGATAACATATAGATGAAGTTGTAAGAAAAGGAAAACTCAAGCTTTAGAGGTTTCTTTGAGATGAACACAATGTCATCATCTAGAAACTCTCATCATCAAGCTATCATGCTCAAATCAAGGCCTCATGGCCGAAAATGAAAAGGAAAGGAAAGACAAAGGAATTTGTCTCTAGGTGTATAACTCATAAATTGTCAAACTATAGGTGTATAAAGAAGTTAAGAATAATTAATTTGCAAGTTTAAGACTCATAATAATCGAAGTTTAAAGCACTACGAGATATAACATAACATGTCTATGAGCCTATGGGGATGATTGTTAAATATGACTATGTGATGATGTTTGTGCGAAAGTTTTATGTGACGAATGTTATGAGAAAGTTTCATGTGATGATATATATGTTATGAAAAAACTATATGAGAATGCATGATAAAAATGAATATGATAAATGATGAGGTAATTGTGATTTAATACTTATGAGAATATAAATGTGACACAACACTGAGACGCGCTTCTCCTGGGTGACACCGGTTCGGCCGAGCACCCTGTGAGGAGACAAATCCGTGAGGGTATGTGTAGATGCAGCCTGCCAAAGCGGACAAATTGCGAGGCCCACGTGGCTAGCAAAGCGCTTTCAAAGAGGAAATGATCCTAGAAAGGAGATCCTTAATTTGCCCCCTAGCCCGTACTTTAAGTCGGGATTATGTTACGCTTATCATAGGATAAGTAAGAGCTAGTGACGACTAGTTAAGGTATGAGCTCATAACCTAGAGAAGTTTTAGGCGGCCCCATGAGATGAAAGTTAAAGTTAACAATGTCACATAAACTATACTTATGCCAATGTTATAATGTTTCCTAGTCATTCTATTGTTTGGGTTACCCTATGATGCATTCATATCATTAGTGTATTTCTGCTTAAGTTATAAAGACGCATTATAAAATATGACGGACCTTGGATAAAATACCTCTTTGGAAAACTAACTTAAAAGGAAATTATATGCATGCACACCTTTTAGAAATAAACCCAAGGTTCCTGAGGATGTGACGATGACACCTAGGTAGGGATAACCCCATCGAGAATTCTTTTAGAAAGATTCTCATTCCCTCTCTTTTTCTTCCGTCATATCTTCAGATGGCGACGCTTTGTACTCTTCATCGACACCCGGTATGGGAGTTGCACCATGACCCAAGACTCGGTCATATCATTTTGAGGGTCGCTGCACCGCCGAGTATTCATGTTCATGGGACGACCCTTCACAAGACTTCCCGCCCCGAAGCTACCGCTTCACCCCGATCGCCTCACCGTCATAACGGGATTTTTGAGCGAGCGAGGCCACGCGATGAGCAGATCCTCCGCATGGAGCCCGAGACGCCACCAGACGCGAGTACCCAAGTATGTACCAAGGCCCCCAAAGATTTCTGGAGACGGACTCCATCCGAGGACCCGCCATCCCACATGTACAGTTGGAGCTCCAGTCCCGCTCCTCCACCGATGAGGGCTGGGAGTGAGGAGACGGTGGTCCAGCCGAGGTTGGCTCGACGGCCATCTATGCGCCCTCGCCGCGGTGGACATGCCCCGATGATGCGCTCGACCACTCCCGCCGAGATTCGCCAGTGGATCGACTCGACCCCACAGTATTCGGACCAGCAGGAGTAGTCATAGGAGGGGTAGTAGCTAGTGCACACACACGCCACTTAGTAGAGGTCAAACCTTCTTTTGTATATGAGGTTGTCTCCTTTAGGTGCACATAGGTATGGGGGTAGTTTCTTTTGTATTTGCTTTTTATGATTTCCTTGTATTGCATTTCAGTTGTATTTTGCTTCATGATGTATCAAATAGTCCTGCCTCTTTGGGTAGGCACGTTATATATATATATATCTATGTTTCAGTTGATGTTTCCATGACATGATGTGTTTCTTATGCTTTGCTTATATGTTTCGCTATGTTGCCCCTTAAAGTTTCGCGCGTGGCTCTCACTTTGATTTTAAAAAGAAAAATTTTACCCGTATTTCCGCTAAGTATTTTCCAAAGGATGAGACCAAGAGGTAATATTCTAAAAATTAACCTAAGGACATACTAGTAGTCTTGGGTTAAGATTTAGGGTGTTACATCTCACCTCACACTATGGTCAAGAACATCTCTAAACCTCAAGGATGCAGAATTTGAAATTCTAACTTTACGGGTACCTAGAAGTCACAACAATGACCCTTTCTAAGTTTAGTTTGCTCCTAAGACTTCAAGATTAAGTCCTAGACCAATTATGAGTTATTCCTACACATTTAAACTAATTTAAAACCATGATTATTAAATCTAAACCTTGCTGGACAGAATCCAGAAAATTACATAATTAAAGGATCTAGAATTCTCAAATTAATTCTTTTCTAGTTCCTAACTTATCCTATCTTTCACATATGAGTCTTAACATTATTTTTACTCAAACATAGGCACATTATCCTCATCAAAACAGCACATATAGTGGCAGCAAGAGCAAGGAAGAACCGAAAATATGCTTCTCCATAAAAGGCATAAAACATAATTTCTAAAGCACATAAAATACTAGTTTCTCTTGGAACTCTTTTTAAACTCTCAAAGCTCATTTATAAACAATTTTAACATCTAAAATCATAAGAAGATTTAAGAAGGCAGTGACCAATTCATCTTTGTCTCAAGAGGTTCTAAATTCTCAAAACTTGGTTCTATGCATTCTTTAAACTCACTTAAGCTTAAAAAAATTATAAGGCATAGTCTCAAATACTTGGAATCCTCAAGACATCTTAGGGCCGAAATATGAACCCAAGAAAAACACATATTGTTATACCTTTATTGAGACCACAATGGGCAAGTCTTTGAGCTCTAGATTCATTTAGGTGATGACATAAAAATAAATGTGCTCATGCACTTATTTTAGGTTCCATTAGAAAGTAAAGTGATAGCACAAAGTAAACATGAATGTAATTTATTGTTATCTTGGTATTAAGTGAGAACTTGAAATATAAACATGATAATGCATAGCTTGAAATATAAACATGGTAATGCAAGTTCATTCATTATCTTGGTATTTAGTGATAGCAAGGAAATAAACATGATATGCAAAGCATAAAGTAAACATGATGCAAGGTTCATTTTATGATTAACTAGAGCTCATTCAAGACTTTAACAAGATAGCAACCCAATACAATATCTCGAAGATCTCAACACAAAAACCGAAAGTCATATAAAAGAGAAAGAAAGTGAAACTACATCAAGTTCTTCATTAAATACCCAAAACCCCTATCTAGAGAAAAATCTCTAGAACGTGCCGGCCAACTTTAAGGTTGACAAGGGTAGGCTTGGGCTTTTAGAAATCCTTAGATTAATTTTCTTAAGTTGAAAAAACCATGTGAGTTAGATATCATATAGATGAAATCATAAGAAAAGGAAAACTCAAGCTTTAGAGGTTTCTTTGAGATGAACACAATGTCATCATCTAGAAACTCTCATCATCAAGCTATCATGCTCAAAATCAAGGCCTCACGGCCGAAAATGAAAAGAAAGGAAAAACAAAGGAAAGTTCAAAAGGAATCCAAGAGGAAACTAGAGAAAAACACTTTCTTGAGCAAAACAAAGTTTGAAAACAAATCCCTACCTAGTGATGAAGGTAAAAGCTTGGACTTGAAGATGGAAATGAGGTGAGCAACACCTCCTAGAATGGTGATGATGATTCGGCCTTGATGAAAGAAAAAGGAAGGAAATGTGTTTCAAGTGAAGTTGTGTTTGAGGTGTGGTGTTTGATGGTTTGATGATGGTTCAAGGCTTTGGGGTGGTGTTTGATGGTTAAGAGATGGTGATGAGATGAAGAGATGAAGAAGATAAAGATGAAAAGAAAGGAAGAACACTCTTGAAATTTTGAGAGAAAAAGAAAGACTAGCAAGACAACTCTAAAACTCTAAACTTAGCAAATGCTCCAAGGTGCAACAAGGCTATCACAAGCATCCTATTTATAGAAACACAAAGCCATGGAGCTTACAATGGGAGGGAGTGGCCGTGTGGTTTGGAGGGAAAAGGAAGAGAAAATATCTCTTACCCAAGGTCATTCAAGCATGGTTTGAAGTATGGAAGCTATGCTACAAAGTATGGCTTGATGTGAGTTAATTTCCTATCAAATTTGTATGAAATTAGGCTTCTAGAAACTTGTCATGGCTGGAACTTTTCCAGCCACAAATAAATGGGAAAAATGGGTTGTTTTAATTATTTATTCATGTGGAAATTCAAGCTTGATTGAAAGTTATGACAAGGTATAGTGTATGTGACTTGAGGTATGGCCTTGGAGTGTTGAAAAATTGAACATGTGATGCATAATGGGGAGAAGGGTACACGGCCAGGTTGAAGACAGCAGGGAGGAGGTGAGTTTTGACCATTTAATTGTGTGTTAATGGTAGGTTTAGATGTGTATTAGCTTAGGTACAAGGTTAGGAATGATTAAGCTTAAGTTTAGGTAACTAAGAATGTGATTTAGGGAGTTTATGACAAGTTTAGGAGTGCTCATACATCATTAGAGAATTTTAAACTCATTTATGAATAAACAATGTGTAACACAATTCCATGATTTAAGGAATTGGAAAGAGAAAACACTATTCAAGATTCTATGACTAGGTGTCTTGAAATTAAAATATGATTTTAGGTTGTAATTAAGTACTTTTTGGTTCTAATGAACTTTAATAAATTATTTTGACATAAGATTAATTAAGGAAATTAATTAACCTTCGATTAGAGCCTAATATTGCTTAGGTTTGCTTAATCACGCGATTAAGCGTAAAAATACGAAACTAGGGGCAAAACCGTAATTTTGCACTAATTTTGCCCGGGACTTCTAAAATTAAAACTGAGGTAATAGAATACATAAAAACGCCTTTTAAAACCATCTGGAGAAGTTTCGGGTTCATCCGGCACTTGCAAATGGGTAAAACACTTCAGGGGCGTTTTGGTCATTTTGACTAAAACTTCAAAACGAGATTTTCGATCCCGGGAAGGTACACAAGTTATCTAATCCCCTTCCAACATTGAGTTTGCCCTTCGAGTACTGCTGAACTGGCTTTCCTCGAATTCCGGGCGGAAAATGACCTCAGGGGCATTTTGGTCATTTTCACTCTGACAGAAAAATCGGGGCGTTACAGATCTGTCCGAGGACTCACCGATGCACGTCTATTCGGAGAGTTCTGTTCCCCTTCCCCCATTTAGGCGGGAGGGCAGCGAGGATATCGTGATGCAGCCATGCTTGGCAAGGAGAGCCAAGATGCGTCCGCGCTGAGGAGCTCACGTCCAGCCGACACCCCCCTTCACTGGCCCACTCAGGAGGAGATCAAGCAGTTCCTCGGTTACCTACCTCCATCACCCGAGGGTCCCCGTCATCACTAGACCTCTTCGGAGAGCCATTCGAGTGCTTGAGCAGTCATAGCTTGGTACTCATAGCTTGGTAGAAGAGTAGTGTAGTTGGTTTTTATTTCGCCATCGTACCATGTACTTTACTGCTTTCTTGCTTCTGTTGTATTTCCTTCTACTGTATTGCAAGCTCAGCCCGCTTCGATAAGGGTGTGACTATTATGTATCTTAACTATGCTATTAATGAGATGTTTCCTTTATTGTGATGACCATTGTTCTATTGTTACTTGCTTTAGCTTTTGCGTTCCTTATGATTGATATTTATCTCTCTTGTTTAGATAAGAGCGCGGCTCTCACTTTGGTTTATGTTTTCAAAAAAAAATTTACCCGTAATTCCCGCTAAGTATTTTAATAAAATGATGAGACTAAGAAGTAATAACCTAATGATTAACCTAATGTGTTCTAGAAAGTTAGGTTAAGAATTAGGGTGTTACAAATTCTCTCATTTCCTCTCAAGTTCAAAGAAGTTCTCTTCATCTTCATCTTCTTCATCCTCCTCCTAGAGCCACCCTATTACAACCTCAAACCACCACAACACCACCATAAACCATCTTCCAAACACCAAAGTTTTCACTCTCAAACACAAGTTCACATAAAACACATTTCCTTTCCTTTTTTCCTTCACTTGATCGAAACCTCTTCCTCACTTTGGAAGAAGGTTTTCTTCTCACCCTTATTTCAAGAACCAAGCTTTTATCTTCACCACTTGGTAGGGGTTTTGTTTTCAAAAGCTTTTTCTTTTATGTTGAAGTCTTGATATGAAAAGTTTTAGTTTTCTCTTGGTTCAAACTCTTTTTCTCTCTTTTATCTTTGTTTATGAGACTTGATTTTTGAAAGGAAAATCTTTAGCTTGATGATGAGGTTTCAAGATAATGGTCTTGAGATTTTCATTTGAGAAACCTCTAAAGCTTGAAACTTGTTCTTGATCTTTAAGTATTTTGGTTTTTCCTTTCTTTTCCTTTCCTTATGGTTTCAGTTTTCCTTCCTTTTTCCTTCTATGGTTTTAGTTTCCATTTCCTTTTCTTGTCATAGTTTTCAGTTTTCATTTCTTTTCTCTCTACATGTTTGATGAAATGCTAGGTAGCTAACAAAAAGTTTTACTTAAGAAAATATATCACTAGTTTTCAAAGAGCCCAAAGCTTACCCTTGTCAACCTTAAAGTTGGCCGACACGTTCTAGAGTTTACTCTAGGTAGGAGCTCTTGGGCATAAAATAAAGAATATGGCATAGTTCTCTTTATATCTTGTTTAAAGAAATGTGGTTACTTATTTTGATCTCTTAGTTCATTTTCCTTGAGCTTGATGATGGTGTTCAAACCATAAGGTTTCTTTGAAACCTTGGTACAAAGAACTCTAAAGCTCACTTTGTCTTGCTAGATACATGTTGGGTTAAGGTCATTATTGTTCCTCTAAAGTCTTGTATGAGCTCTAGTTAAATTAAAAAGAACTTGCACTCATATTTATTTTTACGTCAACACTAAACTTCCAAGAATGAAGATTGAACTTGTATTCTCATGTTTATATTTCAAGTCATCACTTAACTCTAAAGGTAATAATGAGCTTGCATCATATATTTATTTTTATGCTCTCACTTTATAATGAAGAATAAAATAAAGTGCATAGCATGTCTAAGTTTACGTCATCACCTAAAGGACCTAGAGCTCAAAAACTTGCTTTTCTATCTCAAGCAAAGTTTGGAAAATGGAAGCATTTTATGAATGTTATTTTTGGTCATGTGATGGTGATGGACTTAGCACAAGTCTCATATAGTCACAAGGACTAACAAGCTATGTTTTAAGAATTTTCTTAAGCATAGGTGAACTCAAAGAATGTTATAAACATGTTTTTATGTTTTAAACCTCAATTATGAGCAAATTAAAATAGCTACTGCCCTTGCTTACGATTTATGATTTTAATGAAATAAATTAATTTCTAAAAGAGTTTTGAGGTTCTAAAATGATTCCAAGAGAAAACTAGTAACTTATATGCACTTGAAATGTGATTTTATGTGATTTTATGAAGTATATGTTTTGGCCACTGCCCTGGATGTATGGCCACTGTGTGATGCTGTTTTATTGAGTTAGAATGTGTAAAATGTAACAACCTAAATCTTAACCCAAGACTACTAGTATGTACTTAGGTTAATCTTTAGAATATTACCTCTTGGTCTCATCTTTTACTTAGAAAATACTTAGCGGAAATATGGGTAAAATTTTTCTTTTTGGAATTTAAAATCAAAGTGAGAGCCACGCACGAATCCATAAGAGGAAGCATAGAGAAACATATAAGCAAAGCGTAAAGAAACACATCATATCATGGAGACATCAACTGAAACATAGTTATATATATATATATATATGTTGTGCCTACCCAGAAGGGAAGGACTATTCAATACATCGGGAAGCGGAATACAACTGAAATGCAATACATGGAAATCATAAAAAGGCAAATACAAGAGAAACAACACCCATACCCATGTGCACCTAGAGTAGACAACCTCATATACAAAAGAAGGTTTGTCCTCAACTATGTGGCGTGTGTGCACTATCTACTACCCCTCCTATGTCTACTCCTGCTGGTCCGAATACTGTGGGGTCGAGTCGATCCACTGACGAATCTCGGCGGGTGTGGTCGAGCGCATCATCGGGGCATGTCCACCGCGGCGAGGGTGCATAGATGGCCGTCGAGCCAACCTCGACTGGACCACCGTCTCTTCACTCCCAGCCCTCATCGGTGGGGGAGCGGGACTGGAGCTCCAACTGTACATGTGGGATGGCGGGTCCTCGGATGGGTCCGTCTCCGAGTACTGGGGACGCGGCACATACTCGGGGTACTCGCGTACTGCTGATGCCTCGGGCTCCATGCAGAGGATCTGCTCATCGCGTGGTCTCGCTCGCTCAAAAATCCCGTTATGACGGTAAGGAGCAGCCGGGGTGAAGCGGTAGCTCGGGACGGGGTGCGCGAAGGGTCGTCCCATGAACATGAATACTCTGATAGTGCAGCGACCCTCAAAATGGTATGACCCGAGTGCCGGGTTATGGTGCAGCTCCCATACCGGGGTGTCGATGAATAGTACAAATGTCGCCATCTGAAGATATGATGGAAGAAAAGAGAAAGGGAATGAGAATCTTTCTAAAAGAATTCTCAGTAGGGTTATCCCTACCTAGGTGACATCGTCACATCCTCAGGAACCTTGGGTTTATTTCTAAAAAGGTGTGCATGCATATAAATTCCTTTTGAGTCAGTTTTCTAAAGAGGTATTTTATCCAAGGCCCGTCATATATAACTTAAGCAGAAATATACTAATGATATGAATACATCATAAAGGTAAACCAAACAATAGAATAACTAAGAAACATTATAGCATTGGCATAAGTATAGTATATGTGACATTGTTAACTTTAACTTTCATCTCATGGGGCCGCCCTAAAACTTCTCTAGGTTATGAGCTCATACCTTAACTAGTCGTCACTAGCTCTTACTTATCCTATGATAAGCGTAACATAATCCCGACTTAAAGTACGGGCTAGGGGGCAAATTAAGGATCTCCTTTCTAGGATCATTTCCTCTTTGAAACGCTTTGCTAGCCACATGGGCCTCGCAATTTGTCCGCTTTGGCAGGCTGCATCTACACATACCCTCACGGATTTGTCTCCTCCTGGGGGTGCCCGGCCGAACCGGTGTCACCCAGGAGAAGCGCGTCTCAGTGTTGTGTCACATTTAAGTTCTCATAAGTATTAAATCATAAGTACCTCATCATTTATCATATTCATTTCTATCATGCATCCTCATACAGCTTTTTCATAACATATATATCATCACATGAAACTTTCTCATAACATATGCATCGTCACATAAAACTTTCACATAATCATAAACATCATCACATAGTCATATCTAACGATTATCCCCATAAGCTCATAGACTTGATATGTTATAACCCATAGTGTTTTAAACTTTGATTCTTATGAGTCTTAAACTTGCAAATTAATTGTTCTAACATTATCCTTATCCTCTTATACACCTATAGTTTCACAACTAATGAGTTATACAAATTTTTATGCTCAAGAACTAATCCAAACAGCACTAAGCAGAATTTGGACAGCTTTATGTTTATGTGATTACGGGGTTCTAAAAATTACGGTTTAGATCTTTATCTCACGTTCTAAGTTCTTGGGAACCTATAAGGTCATAACTAAGTATTTCTCACCTCACACTATGGTCAAGAACATCTCTAAACCTCAAGAGTGCAGAAATCAAAATCCTAACTTTACGGGTACCTAGAAGTCACAATAATGACCCTTTCTAAGTTCGGTTTGCTCCTAAGGTTTCAAGATTAAGTCCTAAACCAATTATGAGTCATTTCTACACACATAAACTAATTTAAAACCATGATTATTGAATCTAATCCTTGCTGGACAGAATCCAGAAAAATAAATCTTTAAGGGATCTAGAACTCTCAAATTAATTCTTTTCTAGTTCCTAACTTATCCTATCTTTCACATATGAGTCTTAACATAATTATTACTCAAACATAAGCATATTAACATCATTAACACAGCTCATACAGTGGCCAAACATAGCAAGGCAGAACCGAAATAGAAACTCCATTTAAAGACATTGAACATAGTTTCTAAAGCACATAAAATACTAGTTTCTCTTGGAACCTTGTTAAAACTTTCAAAACTCTTTTATGAACATTTTTATCATCTAAACTCATGAAAATATTTAAGAGGGCAGTGGCTATATTTATTTTCATCTCAAGAGGTCCTAAATTCATAAAACTTAGTTATACATATTCCTTATGCTCACATAAGTTTAGAAAAATTATAAAACATAGTTTTCCATACTTGGAAACACTAAGGCCTCATAGGACCGAAATATGAACCCAAGGAAATAAATGTTTTAGACCTTTTTTTGAGATATCAATGGGCAAGTCTTTGAGCTCTAGAATCATTAAGGTGATGACATAAAAATAAACATGCTCATGCACTTATTTTAGTTATTGCTAGAAAGTAAAGTGAGAGCATAAAATAAATATGTGGTGCAATGTATTATTATCTTTGATATTTAGGTGAGGACTTGAAATATAAATATGATAATGCAAAGCTTGAAATGTAAACATGATAGTGCAAGTTCATTCATTATCTTGATATTTAGTGATAGCAAGGAAGTAAACATGATATGCATAGCATAAAATAAACATGATGCAAGATTCATTTTACGTTTAACTAGAGCTCATTCAAGACTTTAACAAGATAGCAACCCAATACAATATCTCAAAGATTCTCAACACAAAAACCGAAAGTCATATAAAAAGGAAAGAAAGTGAAACTACATCAAGTTCTTTATTAAATACCCAAAACCCCTAACTAGAGAAAAATCTCTAGAACGTGCCGGCCAACTTTAAGGTTGACAAGGGTAGGCTTGGGCTTTTAGAAATCCTTAGATTAATTTTCTTAAGTTGAAAAATCATGTGAGTTAGATATCATATAGATGAAGTCATAAGAAAAGGAAAACTCAAGCTTTAGAGGTTTCTTTGAGATGAACACAATGTCATCATCTAGAAACTGTCATCATCAAGCTATCATGCTCAAAATCAAGGCCTCATGGCCGAAAATGAAAAGAAAGGAAAGACAAAGGAAAGTTCAAAAAGAATCCAAGAGGAAACTAGAGAAAAACACTTTCTTGAGCAAAATAAAGTTTGAAAACAAATCCCTACCTAGTGATGAAGGTAAAAGCTTGATTTTGAAGATGGAAATGAGATGAGCAACACCTCCTAGGATGGTGATGATGATTCGGCCTTGATGAGAGAAAAAGAAAGGAAATGTGTTTCAAGTGAAGTTATGTTTGAGGTGTGGTGTTTGAGAGGTTTGATGATGGTTCAAGGTTTTGGGGTGGTGTTTGATGGTTGAGAGGTGATGATGAGATGAAGAGATGAAGAAGATAAAGATGAAAAGAAAGGAAGAACACTCTTGGAACTTTGAGAGAAAAAGGAAAGACTAGCAAGGCAATTCTAAAACTCTAAACTTTGCAAATGCTTCAAGGTGCAACAAGGCTAACACAAGCATCCTATTTATAGAAAAACAAAACCATGGAGCTTGCAAATAGAGGGAGTGGCCGTGTGGTTTGGAGGGAAAAGGAAGAGAAAATATCTCTTACACAAGGCCATTCAAGCATGGTTTGAAGTATGGAAGCTATGCTACAAAGCATGGCTTGATGTGAGTTAATTTCCTATCACATTTTTATGAAATTAGTCTTCTAGAAACAATGCATGGCTGGAACTTTTCCAGCCACAAATAAATGGGAAAAATGGGTTGTTTTAATTATTTATTCATGTGGAAATTCAAGCTTGATTGAAAGTTATGACAAGGTATAGTGTATGTGACTTGAGGTATGGCCTTGGAGTGTTGAAAAATTGAACATGTGATGCATAATGGGGGAAAAGGTTCACGGCCTGGTCTGGTTCAGCAAGGGAGGATGTTTTGACCATTTAATTGTGTATTAATGGTAGGTTTAGATGTGTATTAGCTTAGGTACAAGGTTAGGAATGATTAAGCTTAAGTTTAGGTAACTAAGAATGTGATTTAGGGAGTTTATGACAAGTTTAGGAGTGCTCATACATCATTAAAGAATTTTAAACTCATTTATGAATAAACAATGTGTAACACAATTCTATGATTTAAGGAATTGGAAAGAGAAAACACTATTCAAGATTCTATGACTAGGTGTCTTAAAATTAAAATATGATTTTAGGTTGTAATTAAGTACTTTTTGGTTCTAATAAACTTTAATAAATTATTTTGACTCAAGATTAATTAAGGAAATTAATTAACCTTCGATTAGAGCCTAATATTGCTTAGGTTTGCTTAATCACGCGATTAAGCGTAAAAACACGAAACTAGGGGCAAAACCGTAATTTTACACTAATTTTGCTCGGGACTTCAAAAATTAAAACTGAGGTCATAGAACACATAAAAACGCCTTTTAAAACCATCTGGAGAAGTTTCGGGTTCATCCGGCACTTGCAAACGGGTAAAACACCGCAGGGGCGTTTTGGTCATTTTGACCCAAAAACTCGAAAAACGAGATTTTCGATCCCGGGAAGGTACATAAGTTTTCTAATCCCCTTCCAACATTGAGTTTGCCCTTTGAGTACTGCCGAACCGGCTTTCCTCGAATTCCGGGCTAAAAATGACCTCAGGGGCATTTTGGTCATTTTCACTCTAACAGAAAAATCGGGGCGTTATATAAAAAATATGTTTGAATGAAGGAAAAATTATTTGGTGAGTGCTAGGAACATCTAGTATGTGGAAAGGACATAAAGTGTGAGTTTTAGATCCCTTAGAAGCTAAAATTTTAGATTCTGTTCCAGCATGTATAAACATAGTAAAAGTGGTTTATAATTAGTATATATGTTTAGGAATCCCTCATAATCGGTTTAGGAATTAATTATAGTACCTTAGAAAAAGTAGGAATGTAGAAAGGGTCAAGGTCATGACTCCTACGCACCTGTAATTGTGAAATGTAGATTCTGCCCTATGCTGTTTGGTTTGATCATGATCATAATAACTAGTGAGAATTATTAGTTGTGATTCCAAAGGTGCATAGAAGACCTAATTTGGGTAATAGATTAACTAGATCGAAAGTTTAAGACCCGTAAGGGTCAAAAGCATAAGGAACTGTAGGGTAGGAAAAGAATGTGAGAGTTAGTGTTTTAAGGTGTTTATTTGTTTATTAATATGGTTTTGATGCATAGTAATTGCACTAGCTAAGCCCAGTTGTAACACTCTAAAAATTATATAAAAATTAATTTGAGTTTTTCTAGTCATACTTTCAAAACTCTTATAGACATGGAAATAATGAGGATGATCCAACAGATCTATCAAAAGAAAAAACATGAATAGTACCTTTACAGGCCCCGCAGGCCCACCAGGACAGCTGAAACCCTATAATTAGAGCCCGAAGATGCCCAAAAGTGAGAAATTATAGGATTAAGATTAGAAATGGGTAGGAATAAAGATTTTATACCTAGAATTAATTTTTGGGCAATAGTTGATTACCCGGGTACACTATTTTATCCGTTCGGTTAAATTATGGTGTGTAGTTTTTACACCGTATAAAGCTACCAGTGCAAGCTTGCCACCTAGGGTGACAAGTGTGTGGCTTGAGATATGCCACACCATTTCACCTTTATGGCTAACAATAGGAATTGTACAAAATTACCATAATTATCGTTAGGAAAAATCATTTTGTACTTGAAATCATTATGCATTTTGCCTTGAACTCACAAGATCAATATCTTATCTTCCCCACCTTAACAATTTTAACCAAGAGGCAGAAAACACAGCCCTTCCATTGTTCTTCCTCTCAAACCTCCATTAACAAGCTTCAAGTTCCAAAAACCCTAGCCCAAAGTTACTAAAACACCAAGCTTCCTTCACAAAACTTGTTATACTCCTCATAATCTATCAAACTAACCGATTAGAATTTCATTTTCTCACAATTTCTCAAATTGATACCATATTAGCTGGCTGTCTAAGGAGGGTTTGATGTTGATTTGGTGACATGATGACATTTGGTTCAAGTATGATATATATGAATGCATGCTAGTGCCTTTAAGGATTGGTTAAGGCTTGATTGGAATGATATCATGAATGAATGCCTACATGTGCTTTATGCATGTATTCGAAAAAGAAAAGTGAATGAGGCATATATATTGTAAAAGAAAATGTATAAATTTGACTCGTGCATGTTCTGACATAGGAGAAAACAGAAACAAGACTTAAGTTGAATTAAGAGAAGGCAAAAAGAGGAACTTCCCAAGAGTTTATGTTTTAACCTGGGAGAAAATAGAAATAAGACTTAGGTGTAATTGAGGGGAAGGCAAAAAGAGGAACTTCCCTTGAGATATTATGAGTCGGTAGACGTATCCGCTAGAAATAGAATTGTGTGATTAAAAAATGTAATAAAATGAAGTCCGATGATCACGTATAAGAATGAACTCAATCCTGATAAGCAGTCTATTTCCCATTGTGGCGTTGTCCACGGTAGATATCTTTTGGTATAATTTATTTATTGTGGAGTTATCCATGCCAAATACCCATTGGGTATAAACTAAGTCTTTCCTATGTCAATGAGAATAGAAAAGCGTACTAAATTGAGTGTTCCAGTATGATATGAACTAAGTCTTTCCTATGTCGATGAAAAGAGAAAAATGCACTGAGTTAAGTTTTGTGGCCATAAACAGTATTAGGCCCTTGAAGACAATTTCACTGTAATTGAATTATGCATGGTTATATCATATTGAGTTATGTTGTTTTAATATTATTTCATATGATCTTGAACTTGATATTACCTGTGCATTAAGTGATTGATCATTAAAAGCTATCCACTTCGGAAGTACGATTTAGAACTCGAAAATTGAACTATTGTTATGAATTGCATGATATTACCTGTGCATTAAGTGATTGATCATTAAAAGCTATCCACTTCGGAAGTATGATTTAGAACTCTAAAATTGAACTATTGTTATGAATTGGCTGGGACGATGACAATGGCATTATGATCGTGTAATTAGCGATTTGCCCTACTGAGAATTGTATAATTCTCACCCCTACTTGTTTGTGTTCCCATGTCATCTCCAGGTTGATTTAAAGAGCTATAGGCTGTTACACCAAAAGAAGTCGGATTGGCAGTTGTCGGGTGTATGAGATTGTATCATATGTACTTGGATGCATGTATAAGTGTGTAAATTTAACAGAGAACATATGTGTATTAAAGCTCATAGAAGAGCTTCCTTATGTAATCGACTTTATACTAAATAAATGTTTTGTATCTTTGCTATATATTTTGATCGAATTATGCTATATATTAGACGAACCCATCGAATTTGCTATAGCTAATTAAGAAAGGTCCATTATATTATAAGTAACAACTCTCGAGTACGATATTATGACTTAAGGATGATGTTGTACTTGGGAGGGTGTTACACCGGTCCCTTATTTTGGCATTTTGAGTAGGAACATGTTTATTACTTTGCTAAAGTGTTGATGTTATGTGCATATGAATGTATGAACTTGAGAATTGAGTATTTGTGTACATGGTGGCATGCTATGGAGATTTGCATGATTTGATGAAGATGAAATATTGAATGAAATGCCATGACGATATTTAAGAAGATGTGGTTATGTTACATTCTTGCATAGTTTACTGAGATGCATTTCTTCTGCTTTAGTAGGAGATAACAAAACTGTGAGGGTATGGTAGATGCAGTCTACCAAAATAGACAAATTAACATGTGCACTGGGTGCCAGTAGATGCATTTTAAAGAAGGAAATAATCCTAACCCGTACTCTGGGAGTCGGTGTATTAGGTGATCCTTAAGCCTCCTAACCCATACTCTGGGAGTTGAGATTTATTTATACTTATCTGGGATAAGTTTAGAGAACTAGTGACGACTAGTTAGGTATGAGCTCATAACTTAGATGTTTTGAGGGTGGCCCCTTTGAGATAAGGAACTGATAATGCAAGTAATGACACATAAACATAATGCATTCATAAGGAAAGTTGTTCAGGTAATACCATGTGTATATGTTATTATGATGACAACTACATAAGTTTCTAACATGTATTCATACTATTATATGCCGCATTCATGATAATAAGATTCATCTTAAAATAAATGGACCTTGGATAATTGTGTTCTCGAAAACCTAATAATGAACTCTATGCATGCTCACCTTTTATAATAAACCCAAGGTCGCTGGAGACGTAGACGATGTCACTATGATAGGAGGTTTTCCTTACTGAGATTCTTTATCAAGATTCTCACCCCCTCTATCTTTCTTTCTTTCCGTTACGTCTTCAGAGATCAATGGCGTTGTTCGTAACCTTCGTTGACATGCCTGTGTGGGAGGTGTATTATGACCCGAATCACCGCTCCTACCACTTCGAGGTCGATGCGTCGTTCGTATTTTTGTGTATATGGGATAACCTTTCGCATACTGGTGTCTAGCTTCCATTTCGCTCCTATTTCTCTTTATGGTGAGGACCTGATCTTCGAGCACACCCGCCCTCGCGACGAGCAGACCCGTCGTGTTCGCCCATCCACCTCGGCCGTACGTGACTATGCCGATTACGTTCCTCGCTTAAGGCGATCCGAGACTATCCATCTGAGGATCCCCTATACACATATACTCAGAGGGTTCTGCACCAACAGTGCCATGGATATGGGCAGAGGCAGCAAGGACACTGTGACACAGTCTCATCTTGCTTGGCGACCAAAAGTATGTCCCTACCGTGGAGGCCATGTCCATCCCCCGTTTCGTCTACACATGCCCGAGGAGCTCGTGCAATTCATTGGGTACATAACCCCATCACCCGAGGATCAACGTTGTCAGTAGATCTTGATGGAGTAGTTCGTTCGAGTGCCCGAGCTGTCATGAGGATCCCTTTTCATGTAGTATCTTTTGCTAGGGGTATCTTGGTTTAGCACTCCTAGGATTATTGGGAGGGTTTTGTAGCTGGCCTTTTCTTCTGTCATTCCATGTACTTTCCGTTTCTTTGTATTTGTTGCTTTCCTTTCCATGTACTTTACTGCTTTCTTGTATTTGTAATACCCTAATTCTTAACCCAACTTTTTAGAACACATTAGGTTAATCATTAGGTCAATACTTCTTAGTCTCATAATTTTATTAAAATACTTAGCGGAAATTACGGGTAAATTTTTTTTTGAAAACTTAAACCAAAGTGAGAGCCGAGTTCTTATCTAATCATAATCGATATACACATTACAAAGCGTACAACATAAGCGCATTGGAACAGAACAAGTATTAACTTAATCAATGAATGATCACGGAAGGGTACACTTTCATTAATATCATATTTAGAAGTACATAAAGTCACGCCCTTATAGAACCGGGCTAAACTTGCAATACATAGAGGATAACAAGAAAGCAGTAAAGTACATGGTGCGACGGCAAAATAAAAACCAACTACACTACCCTCCTACCAAGCTATGAGTACTAAGCTAAACCCCCTCCCAAAAGATACCGCCGAAAAGGAGATCCTCGTGACTGCTCAGGCACTCGAATAGCTCTCCGATGAGGTCTAGTGATGACGGGGATCCTCAGGTGATGGAGGTAGGTAACTGGGGAATCATTCAATCTCCTCCTGAGTGGGCCAGTGGAGTGGGAAAAGGACACATGTCGGCTGGACGTGAGCCCTTCGGCGCAGGTGCATCTCGGCTCTCCTCGCCAGGCGTGGCTGCATCACTGTATCCTCGCTCTCCTCTTGCCTAAACAGGGGAAAGGGAGTAGAACTCTCTGAATAGATGTGTATCGGTGAGTCCTCTGACGAATCCTTCTCCGACCTCCTCGAGCGAGGCACATACTCCAGGTAGTCACGAACAGCTGAGGCGGACGAGCGGGCACGACGCAACTGCTCATCGCAAGGGTGGGTGCGCTCCAAGATCAAGTCATCACTGCCAAAAGGAGCGGTGGGAGTGAACTGGTAGCTGGACACTGGGTATGCAAAAGGTCGACCCATGTACACAAAAACACGAACAACATAGCGACCCTCAAAGTGGTAGGAACGATGCTCCAGGTCGTAGTGCACCTCCCAGACGGGCATATCAATGAAGACCATGAATGTCGCCATCGATCTCTGAAGATGTGACGGAAGAAGGAGAAAGAAGATAAAGGAGTAAGAATTCTTACTAAAGAATCTCAGTAGGAGTCTCCTATCCTAGAGTTACATCGTTCACATCCTCAGGAACCTTGGGTTTAATTATAAAAGGTGTGCATACATAACAGGTTCATTTTTAGGGTTTATAAAAACCAATTATCCAAGGTTCATTCCTTTTAGCATGCATCTAGATGTCATGAATGCAACATATTAAAACATGAATGCATGGCAATGCCTCAATCAAATAACTCAATGAATCACAACATCAAGAAGCATACAAGTGGCATAAAGGGCATATAACTTTCAAGTGGATCTTTCCTTAACTTCATGACATTAATCATGGTACTTCAGCATAATAAGGTCACCCTAAAATAACTAAGTTATGAGCTCATACCTCAGCTAGTCGTCACTAGCTCTTGCTTATTATCTGAATAAGCAAAACATAATAAAATATTCCCGACTACACAAGTACGAGTAGGGGGCTAGGTATCACCTCTCTTAGGATATACCCTCTTTGAAATGCTTTGCGGGCATTAAGCCACAACAATTTGTCCACTTTGGTAGGCTGTATCTACTCATGCCCTCATGGATTTGTCTCCCCTGGGGGTGCTCAGCCGAACCAGTGTCACCCAGGGTTTTTAACTCATGTGGTACTTTAAAACATTTCTTCAACCCTTTTAGGTTTGACGGAAATTCAGCAGCATAACAGCTGTTAAACCGAATTTCCTTCTAACCGAAACTTATGCCACAAGCTATTCATACAACATATTCCTCATTTAAACCTCATGCTATGATAAACTTCATATCTTAAAAAATCATTTCCTCGTGCATCATAAACATCTCAACATGTCATTGCATCATATAAACATCATAGCATTAATGATTTCTTAATGTCTTATGCATTGAAAGTCCTTAACTCACAATCTAAGTTATAAATCATCACAACTTAATCTCTCGGGTACCTATGGGCTCATATCTAAGTATTCCTCACTCAACACTATGATCACAAACATCTCTAAACCTCAAGAATACAAAATCTAAAATTCTAACTTTACGAGTACCTAGGAGTCACAACAATGACCCTTTCTAAGTCCGGTTTGCTCCTAAGGCATCAAGATCAAGTCCTAAACCAATTATGAGTCATTCCTACACATTTCAACTAATTTAAATCCATGATTATCATTTCTAAACCTTGCTAGACAGAATCCAGAAAAATCAATTACCAAGGGGTCTAGAACTCTCAAATTAATTCTTTCCTAGTTACTAACTTCTCTAATCTTTCACATATGAATTTTAGCATCAATTATACACAAACATACTCATGTTATCATCATCAAACATCACATACAGTGAGCATAACATGGCAAGGCAGAACCGAAAATACATCTCCATACAAAGGCATAAAACTTGGTTTCTAAAGCACATAAAATACTAGTTTATCTTGGAACCCTTTTAAAACTATCAAAACTCATTTATAAACATTTTTATCATTTAAAATCCTTAAAATAATCTCAAGGGCAGTAGCTAAATAAAATTTATCTCAAGAGCTCCTAAATTCATAAAACCTTGTTTTAGACATTTCTTGAACTCATATAAGCTTAGAAAAACTATGAAGCATAGATTTTAATACTTGTAACAAATATAACTCCTTAGTGCCGAAATCAAAGAGCCAAACAACATATGGTTTTCAAGCCTTTGTTTGAGACAACAATGGGCAAATCTTTGAGCTCTAGGTTCTCTTAAGTGATGACATACAAATAAACATGCTCATACACTTGTTTTAGCTTTCATTATAAAATAAAGTGTGAACATAAAATAAACATGAGATGCAACTTATTATTATCTTTGGTATTTAGTGAGAACTTGAAATATAAACATGATAATGCAAGGCTTGAAATATAAATATGATAATGCAAGTTCATTTATTATTCTTGATGTTTAGTGATGGCAAGGACAATAAATATGATGTACAAGGCATAAACATAAACTTGAATGCAAGGTTCATTTTAATCTCATCTAGAGCTCTTACAAGACTTTAGAAATACAACCCAACACTCATCTCATCACAAAGAGAGCTTTAGAGTTCTTGAACCAAGTTCTCAACGGAACTATGAGGTTCTTGAACATCATCATCAAGCTCAAAAGAAACAAACTTTCAAAGAACATAAAACCTCAAATAAAAGGAAACCAAAACTGAAACCTTGTGAGGACGAAAGAAAAGGAACCGAAACCATTAGCAAGAAAAAGTAAAGGTATTCTTGAGCTAAAATCATTTTGAGTTTGAAAGTAAAGATGAAACTTAAAGAAAATAAAAAACTCAAGCTCTAGAGGTTCCTTTGAGATGCACACATAGTCATTATCTAGGAGCTCTCATCATTGAGCTATCATGTACCAACAAGGCCTCTTGGCCGAAACTATGAGGAAGAAAAATAAAGAAAAGTTTCAAAAAGAAATCCGAGAGAAAGCTAAAGAAAGACTCATTTTCAAGAAAAACAAGTTTAAAAAAAACACTCCTGCTTAGAGTGAAGATGAAAAACTTGAGCTTTTGAAAAGAGATGAAAGGAGCAACTCCTTTTTGAAGGATGATGATGATTCGGCCTTCAAGAGAAAAAGAGAAAGGAGACATGTTTGGGGTGAGGTTATGTTTGAGGTCAAGTGTTTGAGAGGTTTGATGGTGGTTCACGGTTGTGAGATGGTGTTTAGAGGTTATGAGATGATGATGGGATGAAGAGATGAAGAAGATGAAAATGAAGAGAAAAGGAAACTCTCTTGAAACTTGAAAGAAAACAAAGAACTCAAGGAAAGCTTTGGAAACTTGAAAGTTAGCAAATGATTTAAAGTGTTTGCAAGCTCAAGTAAGCAAGGTATTTATAGAAAATGAAAACAAATGAAGTCTCATGGAGAGGAGGGGCTGGCCGTGTGGTTTGGGAGGGAAAGGAAGAGAAAATATCTCTTACACAATGTCATTCAAGCATGATTTGAAGTATGGAAGTTATGATACAAGGCATGACTTTAAGTAAGGTGATTTGAGTGAATTTCCTATCAATTTCGAATGAAATAATTCTTCTAGAAGCTAGGCATGGCTGGCTATTTTTGGGCCACAAAAAAAAGAGGAAAATAGCTTAATTCTTTTAGTCATTCACTTGAAAAATCAAGCATGGTGGAAAGTATAACAAAGTATGGTGAGTATGACTTGAGGTATGGCTTTGGAGTGTCAAAAATTTGAGCATGTGATGAATATGGGGGAGGGCATGCTTCGGCCAGATTGGGCAGCAAAAGAGAGGAAGAAAAATCTCTCATGTAATGATAGGTTTAAGTGTAGGTTAGCTTAGGTACAAGGTTAGGAATTGTTAAGCATAAGTTTAGGTAACTAAGAATGGGGTTTAAGAGTTTTATGACAAGGTTAAGGAGTGCTCATGCACATTTAGAGAGTTTAAAATTCATTTTATGAGTAAACAAGGTAGACAAATTTTCATGATTTAAGGAATTGGAAAGATAAAACACTATTCAAGATTCCATGACTAGAAATCTTGAATTTAAAATAAGATTTCAAGTTGTAATTAAGAATTCTTAGGTTCTAATCAACTTTAATAAATTATTTTGACTCAAGATTAATTATGGAAATTAATTAACCTTCGATTAGAGCCTAATATTGCTTAGATTTGCTTAATTACGCGATTAAGCTCAAAGACACAAAACTAGAGGCAAAATCGTAATTTTACACTAATTTCGCTCGGGACCTCCAGGACTAAAACTGAAGTAACAGAATACATAACTTTTAAAACTATCTGGAGAAGTTTTGGGTTCATCCGGCACTTGCAAACGAGTAAAACACCACAGGGGTGTTTTGGTTATTTTGACCCGAAAACTCGAAAAATGAGATTTTTTATCCCGGAAAGGTACACAAGCCAACTAATCCCCTTCCAACATTGAGTTTGCCCTTTGAGTACTGCCGGATCGGCCTTCCTTGAATTTCAGGCCGAAAATGACCTCAGGGGCATTTTGGTCATTTTTACTCTAACAGAAAATCGGGGCGTTACAGTATTTTCCACTATTTCCTTTGTATTGAAAGTTCAGCCCATTATATAAGGGTGTGACTTCGTTCCTGTGTATCTTTAACTATGATATATAATGATGTTATGTTTCATGATATGATGTGTTGCTAAATGTGTGTATGAGTTGTTTATTTTGTTTCTGTTGTTTACGCTTACATGTTCACTTCTTAATAGCATGTGCTCAGCTCACGTTTTTGTTTTAAGTTAAAAAAATTACCTTATTTTCCGCTAAGTATTTTGATTAAAAGATGAAACAAAAGAGTAATGACTAATAATTAACTGTAATACGTCCTAGGCGTATTGAGTTAAATATTAGGATGTTACAATATATCTCAAACAATCACATAAAATCACATTTCTAATGCATATAAGTTACTAGTTTTCTCTTGGAATCATTTTAGAACATCAAAACTGTAACGCCTTAATTTTTCTGCTAGAGTGAAAATGACCAAAATGCCCCTGAGGTCATTTTCGGCTTGGAACTCGAGGATAGCCGACCCGGCAGTCCTCGAGGGGCAAACACAATGTTGGAAGGGGATTAGTTGACTTGTGTACCTTTCCGGGATCGAAAATCTCGTTTTCGAGTTTTCGGGTCAAAATGACCAAAATACCCCTGTGGGGTTTTACCCGTTTGCAAGTGCCATATGAACCCGAAACTCCTCTAGATAGTTTTAAAAGGTGTTTTTATGTATTCTATGACCCCAGTTTTAGTCCCGGAGGTCCCAGGCAAAATTAGTGTAAAATTACGATTTTGCCCCTAACTTTGTGTTTTTGAGCTTAATCGTGTGATTAAGCAAACCTAAACAATATTAAGCCCTAATCGAAGTTTAATTAATTTCCATAATTAATCTAGAGTCAAAATAATTTATTAAATTTGATTAGAACTTAAGAACGCTTAATTACAACTCGAAATCTTATTTTTTAAATTCAAGATTCCTAGTCATGGAATCTTGAATAGTGTTTTCTCTCTCCAATTTCTTAAATCATGGAATTGTGTTTTCAATTGTTTATTCATAAATGAATTTTAAATTCTCTAATGATGTATGAGCACTCCTAATTTTTTCATAAATTTCTTAAATCTCATTCTTAGTTACCTAAACTAATATACATCTAAACCTATCATTAGCACCCAATTACATGAACAATTTTCCTCCTGCCTTGGCTGTCCCCAATCTGGCTGAAACTATACCCCCCCATTATCCATCATATGTGCAAATTTTTGACACTCCAAAGACCATGCTTCCACTTCACAAAGAACAATGCTTTGAGTCATAACCTCCATGCTTTCATCCATGCTTCATAGGACATCTTCTAGAAGACTTTTTCTCTCATTTTTGTGGCTCAAAAATAGCCAGCCCTCCTTGCCTTTTAGATGATTTATTTCAAATTCAAACAAAGAGAAATCACCATGCTTTGAGCCATACCTTGTACCATGTCTTCCATACCTCAAACCATGCTTTGAATGACCACTTTGAGGAGATATTTTCCTTCCTCAAAGCTCCAAAATTTCGTGCACCTTTCCCTCCTCAATGAGTCTCCATTTTTTTTGTTTTCTATAAATACATGTGTTGAAGAACTTGTGTGAACCTTTAGATCATTTGCTAAGTTTTAGTTTTCAAGCTTTTCTTTAAGTACTTTCCTTTTTCTCTCAAAAGTTCTAAGAGTTCTTCCTCTTCATCTTCATCTTCATCTTCTTCATCTTCTCTTTACATCACCACTTCGCAACCTTAAACCACAACCTCAAATCATCCTTTAAACACTCAAACACTCAACCACAAACACAAGCTCACCAAGAACATATCTTCTTTCCTTTCTTTCTCTCAAGGCCGAAGCTACCTCACCTCTCTAGGAGGAGTTGACCTTCTCATTTCCATCCTCAAGATCAAGCCTTTGTCTTCACATTTGGTAGGGAGTTGCTTTCAAAACTTTATTTTGCTTAAAAATGAGTTTTCTCTAGTTTTCTCTTGGTTTCTTTTTGAAGCTTTCCTTTGTCTTCCTTTATTTATTTTTTTTTCATTTCAGCCTCTTGGCCTTGTTTATGACCATGATAGCTTGATGATGAGAGTTTCTAGATGATGACCTTGTGTTCATCTCAAAGAAACCTATAAAGCTTGAGTTTTGTTCTTGAATTAGCAAAGTTTTAGTTTTTCTTTCCTTTCTCCTTCCTACATAGTTTCGGTTTCCATAATCTTTACCTTAAAGATTTTGTTAAAATTTTAAAGTATCTCTATCTTTATTTCATGTCAAGAAAGAATGTTGTTTTGGTTTCTCTTTTCTTTTCTTTTCTTTAAGGATTTCGGCCCCAAGAGCTTTCCTTTAAAAGTTTTGTTGAAAATTTTCAAAGTGTTATATTTATTTCATCTCTAGAAATGTTGTTGTTTTGGTTCTTACTTCCTTGAGTTTTTGTTTTCTTTTAAAAGTTTGTTTCTTTTGAGCTTGATGATGATGTTCAAGAACCTGGTAGTTCCTTTGAGAACTTCATTCAAGAACTCTAAAGCTCTCTTTGTGATGAGATAAGTGTTGGGTTGTGTTGTTCTCTAAAGTCTTGTAAGAGCTCTAGCTAAGACTAAAATGAACCTTGCATTCATATTTATGTTTATGCCTTGTACATATTTATTTTCCTTGCTATCACTAAATATCAATAATAATAAGTGAACTTGCATTGTCATGTTTATATTTCAAGTTTTGCATTATCATGTTTATATTTCAAGTCCTCACTTAAATATCAAAGATAATAATAAGTTGCATCTCATGTTTATTTTATGCTCCCACTTTATTTTCTAATGAAAGCTAAAACAAATGCATGAGCATATTTATTTTTATGTCATCACCTAAGAGAACCTAGAGCTCAAAGACTTTCCCATTGTTGTCTCAAACAAAGGCTTGAAAATATGTGTTCTTTAGCCTTGATTTCGGCCTTGAGAAGTTTTGTTTGTTACAAGCATCAAGACCTATGTTTCTTAATTTTTCTAAGCTTATATGAGTCCAAGAAATGTTTAGAACAAAGTTTAATGATCTTAAAACCTCTTGAGATCAATTTAGATTAGCTACTGCCCTTGAGAATATTTTGAGGATTTTAGATGATAAAAGTGTTTATAAATGAGTTTTGATAGTTTCAAAAAGGTTCCAAGAGAAACTAGTATTTTATGTGCTTTAGAAATCAAGTGCTATGCTTTTTATGGAGATAGATTTTTGGTTCTGCCTTGCCTTGATATGCTCACTGTTTGTGTTGTTTTGATGATGATAATATGAGTATGTTTGGGTATAATTAATGGTAAAATGCATATGTGAAAGATAAGAGAAGTTAGTAATTAGAAAAGAATTACTTTGAGAGTTCTAGATCCCTTAGTAATGGATTTTTCTGGATTCTATCCAGCATGATTTAGGAATGATAATCATGGTTTATAATTAGTTTAATTGTGTAGGAATGACTCATAATTGGATTAGGACTTGATCTTCATGCCTTAGGAGCAAACCGAACTTAGAAAGGGTCATTGTTGTGACTCCTAAGTACCCGTAAAGTTAGTATTCTAGAATCTGCATTCTTGAGGTTTAGAGATGTTTATGATCATAGTATTGAGTGAGGAATACTTAGATATGAGCCTAAAAGTACCCAAGAGTTAGGTTGTGATGACTTATAACTTAGATTGTGAGTTAAGGACCGTAAGGGTCAATGCGTAAAACTTTAAGAAGTCTTGAGTTTATGATGCTTGTTTTATGCAATAAGATGTTGTGATGTATATGATGCATGAGGAATTAACTATTTAGGATGTTAAGATTATTTTGAGCATGAGAATTGAATGAGAATATGTATGTGTTATGAACTTGTGGCATAAAGATGGTTTTGAAGGGAATTCGGTTTAACAACTGTTATGCTGCCGAATTTCCGTCAAACCCAAAGGTTTTGAAAAATGTTTTGAAGTACTATATGAGATTGAAAACCCTAGGTGACACAGTTCGGCCAGGCACCCCCAGGAGATTTTTGTGTGACAAAGCACTGAGATGTACTTCTCCTACTACGGTGAGGAGAAGGCAAATCCGTGAGGGTATTGACATGAGCCTTACTAAAGCGGACAATTTGCTGTGCACTCGAGGCCAATAGAGCGTTTCAGAGAATGAAATATTTATATGTTACCCCCTCAATTTCCCCATATTAAATCTACTGACGACTAGTTAGGATTGACCTCATTCCTAGGCGATTAGGTGAGATGGAGATTGAAGGCTATGATAAAAATCGCCGGGGGCGGTGTGTCAGTTGGATATTGGTGGATATGATTAAGAGGGTGGTCTTTGAGAAAAAGAACTTAAGAATTCAAGCATGAGAAAGAGATATGATGTTTTAAAGTCACACAGTTATGAGAAAAGAAAGAGTTTTATATGAGAAGTTATATGCCACTTATATGTTAATATTTTTCCTTGATGCTGTGTCCCATCGACTGCTTGCATAATATATTGTCATGCATACATCCAATATCTGTTGCATTCATATCATTAAGACCCACACTAAAAGACAACCACTTTGGATAAATACATTTGAGAAGTTAAAAATTAAACCTTATGCATGACCACCTTTTTATAATTAAAACCGAAGTGGCTGGGGATGATGACGATGACATGTGTGTTAGAGTCGAAAATCCCTATTGAGAATCTTGAATAAGCTTCTCATCCCTCTATCTCTTTTCTTCCGTGTTGTCTCCAGATGAAGATGATGGTGTATCTCGTGACCTCTACTAAGGCGTGGGCATAGGGCATGCGCTACGAGTTGGATCAGTGGGATGGAACGCGAGCGCGGAGATGCCGCTTTAGATTTATATACCTATAGATGTGTATTTCTTTTGATGTGATAATAGGACAATGATAGTCGTAAATTATGTATCTATGATATTATGTTTATGTTGTGATGTAATGAACAATGTTTGTGTTTTGTGACCATGAATGATTTGATATCTCTTTTCTGTATGTTAGTCTTCATTACGTCATACGCAGCTCTCACTTTGATTTTATGCTTCAAAAAAAAAATTTTACCCATAATTTCTGCTAAGTATTTTATTAAAAGAATGAGACTAAGAAGTAATAACCTAATGATTGACCTAATATGTTCTAGAGTATTGGGTTAAAAATTAGGGTGTTACAAAAACTCTTTTAGAAGCTAATTAATTTCATTAAAATCTTAAAAATAAAAGGACAAGGCAGTAGCTATTTTAAACCACTCTCAAAAGAGTTTTAAACCATAAAATCATACTAAAAGTATTCTTTGAACTTTTCTATGCTTAAGAAAATCTTAAGTCATAGTTTGTTGGTCCTTGTGAGTAGATGAAACTTATGCAAAGCCCATCCTCATCACATGGCCGAAAATAGCATTCATAGAATGCTTCCATTTTCCAAACTTTACTTGAGATAAAAAGGGCAAGTCTTTGAGCTCTACGATCTTTAGGTGATGACAAAAACTTAAACATGCTATGCACTTTATTTTATTCTCTATTATAAAGTTAAGTGAGAGCTTGAAAATAAATATGAGATGCAAATTCACTGTTATCTTAAAGTTTATGTGATGACTTGAAATATAAACATGAAATGCAAAGCTTGAAATTTAAACATGAGAATGCAAGTTCATTTCTTTATTCTTGAGATTTTAGTGATGACAAAGAAAAGTAAACATGGCATGCAAAGCATAAACTTAAACATGGATGCAAGTTCATTTTATTCTTTATTAGAGCTCATTCAAGACTTTAAAGGAATATAAACCTCAACCCAACACATATCTTAGCAAGATAAAGTGAGCTTTAGAGTTCTTTGTATCAAGGTTTCAAAGAAACCTTATGGTTTGAACATCATCATCAAGCTCAAGGAAAAGGACCAAGAGAACAAAACAAACAACAACATTTCTTGAGAATCAAAATCAAAACCAAGAAAAAAAGAAAAGGAAAAACCAAAATCCATTCAAAGAAAAGAAAAGGGAAAACCGAAACTATAAAAAGAAAAAGGAAAGGAAAACCGAAATGTTTCAAGATCAAGGCCAAGTTTTCAACCTTAGAGGTTTCTCAAATGATAACCACAAGACCAAGTTTTCAACCTTAGAGGTTTCTCAAATGATAACCACAAGACCAATATCTTGAAACCTCATCATCAAGCCAAAAATTTTCCTTTCAAACCAAGCTTCATAGCCAAAAAAATAAAAAAAGAGGAAAAGAACTTGAACCAAGAGAAACTAGAACTTTTCATATCAAAACATCAACATAAAAGTTAAAACTTTTGAAAAACAAAACCCCTACTAAAGATCTTGTCTTTGAGGAAAGGAAAGATCTTAATTCTTGGAGCTAAAATGAGAAGACAAATATGTTCTTGGTGGCTTAGATGATTTTCGGCCAAGGGAAAAAGAAAGGAAATGATGAGCTTTCTTAGGAGGCTAAGCTTAGGAGTGGAAGGATTATGTGTTTGAGAGGTGGTTTGAGGTGGTGGTATGGTGGTTTGTGGTTGTTTGTGATGGTGGTTTTCTCTTGAGAGTGGAAGAGGAAAAGAACTCAAGATGAGAGCTTTTTTGGTCACAAGACTTCAACAAAAAAAGTTGTGGTAAAGTGTGTGCTTTCTTTGCATTTTAGTATACATATCATGTGTTAAAAAATAAAATATGGAGGTGCATTTTGGGGGAGGGAAACCGTGAATAATGCAGCCAAGGGGAGGTGAAAATATCTTCTCAAAGTGTCATACAAAGGTAAGATTGGAAGTATGGCTAGGTGTAACGCCTCGATTTTCTACTAGAGTGAAAATGATCAAAATGCCCCTAAGGTTATTTTCGGCCCGAAATTCGAGAAAAGCCAATCGGGCAGTCCTTGAAGGGCAAACTCAATGTTGGATGGGGATTAGATTACTCTTGTACCTTTCCGGGATCGAAAATCTCGTTTTTCGAGTTTTTGGGTCAAAATGACCAAAATACCCCTGTGGTGTTTTACCCGTTTGCAAGTGCCATATGAACCCAAAACTCCTCCAGATAGTTTTAAAAGGCTCTTTTATGTATTCTGTGACCCCAGTTTTAGTCCCGGAGGTCCCGGGCAAAATTAGTGCAAAATTACGATTTTGCTCCTAGTTTTGTGTTTTTAAGCTTAATTGCATAATTAAACAAAGCTAAGCAATATTAGCCTCTAATCGAAGATTAATTAATTTCCATAATTGATCTAGAGTCAAAATAATTTATTAAAGTTGATTAGAACCTAAGAATGCTTAATTTCAACTTGAAATCTTATTTTAAATTCAAGATTTCTAGTCATGGAATCTTGAATAGTATTTTCTCTCTCCAATTCCTTAAATTAAGGAATTGTGTCTACAATTGTTTATTCATAAAATGAATTTTAAACTCTCTAAAAGTGTATGAGCACTCCTTAATCATGTCATAAAATTCCTAATCACATCCTTACTTACCTACACACATATTTAGCAAATCCTAATGTTGCACCTAATCTAATACACACCTAAACACACCTCTAAACTATCATTAAACAAAAGAAACCTCACCTCCTCTCTTCTAGAAGCTCATGGCTATTCCTCCTCCTATGCCTCCAATATTTGAAATTCAAATGCAATTTCAAGTCCATGACAAGCCTTACCTAGCCCATACTTTTGACCATGCTTACCATGCTTTCCTCCATGCCTTTGAATGACCACCAAAAGAGATATTTCTTCTCTCCAAGGCCACACGAATCACGGTCAGCACCTCCTCCTCTCATTCCTTCATGTTTCAAATTTCTATAAATACATGTGTTGGAAGAACTTGGTCCATTTTTGTTCATTCTTGCAAACTAGCTTCAAGAATTGTCTTGAGTTTTCTTTCTTTTCTTCCAAGAACTCAAGAGTTCTCTCATTTTCTCTTCTCCTTCATCTTCATCATCTTCTTCAAAGAACCAACCTTTGTAACCTCAAACCACCACACCACCACCATAGATCATCCTCTAAACACCTAAACACTCAATCTTAAACACAAGCTCACCAAGAACACATCTCCTTCCTTTTTCTTTCATCAAGGCCGAAGCATCATCATCACTTGAGGAGGAGTTTTCCTTCCATTCTCACCTCAAAAGATCAAGCGTTTGTCTTCACAATTGGTAGGGAGTTGCTCTTCAAACTTTGTTTTTCCTTAAAAATGTGTTTTTATCTAGTTTCCTCTTGGTTTCTTTTTGAAGCTTTCCTTTGTTTTTCCGTTCTTTCTCATTTCGGCCATGAGGCCTTGTTTATGACCATGATAGCTTGATGATGAGAGTTTCTGTAACACCCTAAATCTTAACCCAAGACTACTAGTATGTACTTAGGTTAGTCTTTAGAATATTAGCTCTTGGTCTCATCTTTTGCTTAGAAAATACTTAGCGGAAATATGGATAAAATTTTTCTTTTTGGAATTAAAATCAAAGTGAGAGCCACACACGAATCTTTAAAAGGAAGCATAACGAAACATATAAGCAAAGCATAAAGAAACACGTCATATCATGGGAACATCAATTGAATCATAGATATATATATATATATACTGTGCCTACCCAAAGGGCAGGACTATTCAATACATCGGGAAGCGGAATACAACTGAAATGTAATACAAGGAAATCATAAAAAGCAAATACAAGAGAAACAACACCCATACCCATGTGCACCTAGAGTAGACAACCTCATATACAAAAGAAGGTTTGTCCTCAACTGTGTGGTGTGTGTGCACAAACTGCTACCCCTCCTATGTCTACTCCTGCTGGTCCGAGTACTGTGGGGTCGAGTCGATCCACTGACGAATCCCTGCTGGTCGAGTCGAGCGCATCATCGGGGCATGTCCACCGCGGCGAGGGCGCATAGATGGCCGACGAGCTAACCTCGGTTGGACCACCGTCTCCTCACTCCCAGCCCTCATTGGTGGGGGAGCAGGACTGGAGCTCCAGCTGTACATGTGTGATGGCGGGTCCTCGGATGGGTCCGTCTCCGAGTACTGGGTACAAGGCACATACTCTGGGTAGTCGCGTACCGCTGATGTCTCGGGCTCCATGCGGAGAATCTGCTTATCACGTGGTCGAGCTCGCTCAAAGATCCAGTTATGACGGTAGGAAGCGATCGGGGGTAAAGCGGTGACTCGGAATTTGGATGCTGAAGGGTTGTCCCATAAACATGAATACTCTAACCGTGCAGCGACCCTCAAAATGGTATGACCCGAGTGCCGGGCCATGGTGCAGCTCCCATACCGGGGTGTCGATGAAGAGTACGAATGTCGCTATCTGAAGATATGACGGAAGAAAAGAGAGAGGGAATGAGAATCTTTCTAAAAGAATTCTCAGTAGGGTTATCCCTACCTAGGTGACATCGTCACATCCTTAGGAACCTTGGGTTTATTTCTAAAAAGGTGTGTATGCATATAAATTCCTTTTAAGTTATTTTTCCAAAGTGTTATTTATCCAAGGTCCATTATATTTTACAATGCGTCTTATAGCTAAGCATAAAATATACTAGTGATATGAATGCATCATAAAGGTAAACCAAACAATAGAACAACTAAGAAACATTATGACATTGGCATAAGTATAGTATATGTGACATTGTTAACTTTAACTTTCATCTCATGGGGCAGCCCTAAAACATCTCTAGGTTATGAGCTCATACCTTAACTAGTCGTCACTAGTTCTTACTTATCCTATGATAAGCGTAACATATACATAATCCCGACTTAATAATGTGGGCTAGGGGGCAATTAAGGATCACCTCTCTTAGGGTCATTTCCTCTTTGAAACGCTCTACTAGCAACTAGTGCATCGTAGTATTGTCCGCTTTGGCAAGCTCTATGTCAATACCCTCACGGATTTGTTTTCTTGGGGGTGCTCTGCTAAACCAGTGTCACCCAAGAAGGCGTCTCAGTGTTGTGTCACATTTAAGTTCTCATAAAGTGTTAATTCATAGATACATCTTATTCATTACATAAATCTTTTTCATAGCATATACATCATCACATGAAACTTCTTCATAGTGTATACCTAAAACTATAGCATATACATTATCACATAATCACACCTTAGACAATCATACATACAAACTCCCAAGCTTATTATGTTATAAACCTATAGTATGTTATGCTTTGGTTCTTTTGAGTCTTAAACTTGTAAACTAATTGTTCTAGTATTATTCTTAACCTCTCACACACCTATAGGTTCACAACTAATAAGTTTTACTAATTTTTATGCTCAAGGACCTATCCAAATAGCACTATGCAGATTTTAGACAGCTTTATATTTGTGTGATTACGGGGTTCTAGAAATTATGGTTTAGACCCCTTAAAGTCTTTAACTCACATTCTAAGTTATTGATCATCAAAACCTAGTCTCTTGGGAACCTATGAGGTTATAACTAAGTATTTCTCACCTCACACTATGGTCACGAACATCTCTAAATCTCAAGGATGCAGAAATTGAAATCCTAACTTTACGAGTACCTAGAAGTCACAACAATGACCATTTCTAAGTTTAGTCATTACTACACATTTAAACTAATTTAAAACCATGATTATTAAATCTAAACCTTTCTGGACAGAATCCAGAAAATTACATAATTAAAGGATCTAGAACTCTCAAATTAATTCTTTTCTAGCTCCTAACTTATCCTATCTTTCACATGTGAGTCTTAACATTATTTTTACTCAAACATAGGCACATTATCATCATTAAAACAGCACATACAGTGGCAGTAAAGAGCAAGGAAGAACCGAAAATATACTTCTCCATAAAAGGCATAAAACATAATTTCTAAAGCACATAAAATACTAGTTTCTCTTGGAACCTTTTTAAAACTTTCAAAACCCATTTATAAACAATTTTAACATCTAAAATCATAAGAGTATTTAAGAGGGCAGTGACTAATTCATCTTTGTCTCAAGAGGTCCTAAATTCTTAAACTTAGTTCTATGCATTCCTTAAACACATGTAAGCTTGGAAAAATTATAAAACATAGTCTCAAATACTTAGAAACTTCAAGACCTTTTGGGGCCGAAATATGGACCAGGGAAAATACATATTGTTAGACCTTTGTTGAGACAACAATGGGCAAGTCTTTGAGCTCTAGGTTCATTTAGGTGATGACATAAACATAAACATGCTTATGCACTTATTTTAGGTTCCATTAGAAAGTAAAGTGATAGCACAAAGTAAATATGAATGCAACTCATTATTATCTTGGTATTAAGTGAGAACTTGAAATATAAATATGATAATGCATAGCTTGAAATATAAACATGATAATGCAAGGTTCACTTATTAACTTGAAACTTAGTGATAGCAAGGAAGTAAACATGATATGCAAAGCATAAAGTAAACATGATGCAAGGTTCATTTTATGGTTAACTAGAGCTCATTCAAGACTTTAACAAGATAACAACCCAATACAATATCTCAAAGATCACAACACAAAATCCGAAAGTCATATAAAAGAGAAAGAAAGTGAAACTACGTCAAGTTCTTTATTAAATACCCAAAACCCCTATCTAGAGAAAAATCTCTAGAACGTGCCGGCCAACTTTAAGGTTGACAAGGGTAGGCTTGGGCTTTTAGAAATCCTTAGATTAATTTTCTTAAGTTGGAAAACCATGTGAGCTAGATATCATATAGATGAAGTTACAAGAAAAGGAAAACTCAAGCTTTAGAGGTTTCTTTGAGATGAACACAATGTTATCATCTAGAAACTCTCATCATCAAGCTATCATGCTCATAATAGGGCCTAGAGGCCGAAATGAAAAGAAAAGGAAAAACAAAGGAAAGTTCAAAAAGAATCTAAGAGGAAACTAGAGAAAAACACTTTCTTGAGCAAAACAAAGTTTGGAAACAAATCCCTACCTTGTGATGAAGGTAAAAGCTTGGACTTGAAGATGAAATGAGATGAGCAACACCTCCTAGGATGGTGATGATGATTCGGCCTTGATGAAAGAAAAAGGAAGGAAATGTGTTTCAAGTGAAGTTGTGTTTGAGGTGTGGTGTTTGAGAGGTTTGATGATGGTTCAAGGCTTTGGGGTGGTGTTTGATGGTTGAGAGATGATGATGAGATGAAGAGATGAAGATGAAAAGAAAGGAAGGACTCTCTTGGAATTTTGAGAGAAAAGAAAAGAACTAGCAAGACAACTCTAAAACTCTAAACTTAGCAAATGCTTCAAGGTGCAACAAGGCTATCACAAGCATCCTATTTATAGAAAAACAAAGCCATGGAGCTCATCAAAGGGAGGAGTGGCCGTGTGGTATTGGAGGGAAAAGGGAGAGGAAAATATCTCTTACACAAGGTCATTCAAGCATGGTTTGAAGTATGGAAGCTATGCTACAAAGTATGGCTTGATGTGAGTTAATTTCCTATCAAATTTTATGAAATTAGGCTTCTAGAAACTTGACATGGCTGGAACTTTTCCAGCCACAAATAAATGGGAAAAATGGGTTGTTTTGATTATTTATTCATGTGGAAATTCAAGCTTGATTGAAAGTTATGACAAGGTATAGTGTATGTGACTTGAGGTATGGCCTTGGAGTGTTGAAAAATTGAACATGTGATGCATAATGGGGAAGGAAGCTCACGGCTAGGTCTGGTACAGCAAGGAGGAGGTGAGTTTTGACCATTTAATTGTGTGTTAATGGTAGGTTTAGATGTGTATTAGCTTAGGTACAAGGTTAGGAATGATTAAGCTTAAGTTTAGGTAACTAAGAATGTGATTTAGGGAGTTTATGACAAGTTTATGAGTGCTCATACATCATTAAAGAATTTAAAACTCATTTGTGAATAAACAATGTGTAACACAATTCCATGATTTAAGGAATTGGAAAGAGAAAACACTATTCAAGATTCTATGACTAGGTGTCTTGAAATTAAAATATGATTTTAGGTTGTAATTAAGCACTTTTTGGTTCTAATTAACTTTAATAAATTATTTTGACTCAAGATTAATTAAGGAAATTAATTAACCTTCGATTAGAGCCTAATATTGCTTAGGTTTGTTTAATCACGCGATTAAGCGTAAAAACACAAAACTAGGGGCAAAACCGTAATTTTGCACTAATTTTTCCCGGGACTTCAAAAATTAAAACTGAGGTCATATAATACATAAAAACGCCTTTTAAAACCATCTGGAGAAGTTTCGGGTTCATCCGGCACTTGCAAACGGGTAAAACACCGCAGGGGCATTTTGGTCATTTTGACCCGAAAACTCGAAAAACGAGATTTTCAATCCCGGGAGGGTACACAAGTTATCTAATCCCCTTCCAACATTGAGTTTGCCCTTCGAGTACTGCCGCACCGGCTTTCCTCGAATTCCGGGCTGAAAATGACCTCAGGGGCATTTTGGTCATTTTCACTCTAATAGAAAAATCGGGACCTTGTGTTCATCTCAAAGAAACCTCTAAAGGTTGAGTTTTATCTTTGAACTAGCAAAGTTTTAGTTTTTCTTTCCTTTTTCCTTCCTACCTAGTTTTGGTTTCTATAGTCTTTACCTCAAAGTTTTTATTAAAAATTTTAAAGTATCTTTATATTTTAATTCGTGTCAAGAAAGAATATTGTTTTGATTTTTACTTTCTTAAAGTTTTGTTTTCTTTTAGAAGTTTGTTTCTTTTGAGCCTGATAATGATGTTCAAGAACCTTGTAGTTCTTTGAGAACTTGGTTCAAGAACTCTAAAGCTCTCTTTGTGATCAGATAAGTGTTGGGTTGTATCTCTAAAGTATTGTAAGAGCTCTAGCTAAGATTAAAATGGACCTTGCATTCATATTTATGTTTATGCCTTGCACATTATATTTATTTTCCTTGCTATCACTAAATACCAAGAATAATAAATGAACTTGCATTATCATATTTATGTTTCAAGCTTTGCATTATCATGTTTATATTTCAAGTCCTCACTTAAATAACAAAGATAATAACAAGTTGCATCTCATGTTTACTTTGTGCTCTCACTTTATCTTCTAATGAAAGCTAAAATATGTGCGTGAGCATGTTTATGTCATCACTTAAGAGAACTTAGAGCTCAAAGACTTGCCCATTATTATCTCAAACAAAGGCTTGAAAAACAAAAATTTGTTCTTTAGCTTTTAATTTTGGCCTTAAGAGGTTTTATTTGTTACAAGTACTAAAATTTATGTTTCATAATTTTTCTAAGCCTATATGGGTTCAAGAGATGCCTACAACAAAGTTCTATGATTTTAAAAACCTCTTGAGTTTAATTTAAATTAGCCACTGCCTTCCAAAGTATTTTGATGATTTTAGTTGATAAAAATGTTTACTAATTAGTTTTGAAAGTTCTAGAAAGGTTCCAAGAGAAACTAGCATTTTATGTGTTCTAGAAATCAAGTTTTATGCCTTGTTTGTTGGAGATGATTTCGGTTCTGCCTTGCTTGCTATGCTTACTGTTTTGTGTAACACCCTAATATTCAACCCAATACTCCTAGAACGTACTGAGGCTAAATATTAGTCATTACCTCTTATTTCAGTTCATTTATCATTGAAAATACTTACTAAAAATACGAGCCCAATTTTTTTTTTCTTTTTAAAACCTTGATAAAGTATGAGCCGCATGTATTATATACAAGCGATAATAAAGAATGCGAAAATCTAAACATCAAGAAGGCTCCACAAAGAACATAACACCACATATATATAACTACCCACCTAAAGGTGAGTTAAGTTTGGGTACATGAAAATAAAACACTAATGCATAAGGAACAAAATGCATAGGAAACAAACCTACATAGTGCACCTAAGGTAGATAATCCTTTTCAACAAATATTGTAACATCCTAATTTTAACCAAATATTCCTAGAACATATTTAGGTTAATCATTAGGTTATTACCTCTTAGTCTCATTCTTTAAAATATTTCTTTAAATTACTTAGCGGAAAATACGAAAAAAATTTTTTTTTGAAAACATAAAGTAAAGTGAGAGCCGCGTACATCGTAAGACAGGAAAACAAAATCATAGAATAACAAGGCATGAAAGAATATGGAACAATTAATAACACATCAAAGGAAATACTTCATTAATATTCATAACATGCCCACCTAAAGGTGGGGCTTAGCTTAATACAAGAAGGTGCAAATACAACAGGGAAGAAAATACAACAGAAACATAAATACAAGGAAAGCGTAAATAAAAACACTCCTACCCTAGTGCACCTAAAGTGGATAACTTCATAACAAAAGAAGGTTTATCCTATCTATACGTGGTGTATGCACTAGCTCTCCCCAAGGGGCTCTACTATTGGCAGCAACGATCCTTGGGTGACGGGGGCATGTACCTAGGGAACTGTTCGAGCTCCTCGGACGTAAATAAGCGGAGTGGGGAATGGATATGGAGCGGCTGGATATGTGCTCCGTGACGGGGGTGCATCTCAGCTCTCCTTGCTAACCTCAGTTGCATCACCGTCTCCTCACTCCCCTCTCGCCTGAACATGGGAGTGGGGGCAGAACTCTCCGAATAGATATGCATCGGTGAGTCCTCGGATGGATCCATCTCTAACCTCCTTGATCGAGGCACATATTGTGGGTAGTCATGTACGGCTGACATGGACGAACGAGCATGTCGGGTCTGCTCATCACGAGGGCGGGTACGCTGAAAGATCAAGTCATCACCGAAAGGAGACGTCAGGGAGAATCGATAGCTCTGTACAGGATATGCGAAGGGACGTCCTATGTACATGAAGACTCAAACGGCGCATCGTCCCTCAAAATGAGATGATCCATGGTCCGGATCAAAATGCAACTCCTAGGTGGGTGTGTCGATGAACACCATGAACGTCGCCATCGTGATATGAAGATATGACAGGAAAGGAAGAAAGAAAGAAAGGGAGTGAAAATCTTGCTAAAGAATTCTTAGTAGGGGGTCTCCTATCTAGTGTTACATCGTCAAATCCTCAGGAACCTTGGGTTTATCATAAAAAGGTGAGTCATGCATATGAAGTTCATTATTAAGTTTATAAGCATAATTATCCAAGGTTCGTTCCTTTTAGAATGAATCTTAATGCATGAATGCAAACATAGTAAGGCATGAATGCGTGTCAATACATTATACAAGCAATCTAATAAATCATAACATCAAACAACATATAAGTGGCATATTAACTTTCAAGTGACACTTTTCTATTTTCTCAACTTTGTGACTTAAGAACTTTGTACTTAAGCATCATAGGGCCACCCTGAAACACTATCTAGGTTATGAGCTTATACCTTAACTAGTCGTCACTAGTTCTTACTTATTCTCTGATAAGTGAAAACATAAAAATAATCCCGACTACTAGAGTATGAGCTAGGAGGCTTAAGTATCACCTCTCATAGGAATATTTCCTTCTTTCAAACACTCTACTGGCATCTAGTGCATAGCGAATTGTCTGCTTTGGTAGGCTGTATCCACTCATACCCTCACGGATTTGCCTTCTCCCCACTAGAGCCGGAGAAGTACGTCTCAGTGCTACGTTCCATCAGGACTCAGTTCCTAGTGGTGCTCGGCCGAACCGGTATCACCCAGGACTTGATCCCATAAAATTTTCAAAAAATCTTCAAGTCCTTAATTTGACGGAAATTCGACAACATAACAACTGTATACCAAATTTCTTTCAAATTTCCTTTATGCCACACTAACTCATAATGCATGCACATTTCTCATTCAACTTCTATGATTACAATAAACTTAATTTCATATAATCTCACTCATCATTGCACATGCATCATCACAACATACTTGAATTAACAAACTTATGCATCAAAGAACCTATAGTGTCTCATGCTTTGACCCTTAGGGCCTTAAACTTGGGCACCTATGGGTTCACAACTAAGTAGTCCTCACTCATTTCTATGGTCATAACTAACTCTAAACCTCAAGAGTGCAGAACTTATGCTTTGCTAATTACGGGTACCTAAGAGTCACAACTTTGACCCTTTCTAAGTTTGGTTTTCTCCTAAAGCACCAAGATCAATTCCTAAACCAATTATGAGCGATTCCTACAAATTTACACTAATTATAAGCCATTATAACTAATGTTAACCTTGTTGGAACAGAATCCAGAATTTTCACTTCAAAGGGTTCTAGAAATCACATTTTAATTCTTTTCTAGTTACTAGCTTATCTTAGCTTTCTTAAATTAATTCTAACATAAAATATACATGAATATACACATTCTAACACAATAAAATCATCAACATACAGTGGTCATAGTATCAAGGCAGAACCGAAAACATAAACCTCATATCATGCATAGAATTCTCATTTCTAACACACATAATGTAACGCCCCGATTTTTCTCTAGACTTATAAATGACCAAAATGCTCATGAGGTCATTTTTGCCTAAAACACGAGGATGGCCAACCTCAGCCATCCTCATAAGAGCTTTGATATGTATGAAGGGGATTGAATGTACTTGAGTGCTTAATAGAGCAGAAGAATCTCATTTCTGAGGTTTCTGCGCATAAATGACCAAAATACCCCTATAGTAATTTAAGGCAGATTTGAGTTTTGTTTTAACCCAGACTTGTCCTGGAGGTCTAAAACAATGTTTTTAAGGCATGACCTATGTTTGTTTAAGTCCCGATAGTCTCGGGCAGTTTTTAAGAAAAATTATAATTTTGCCCCTACTTAAGTGCATTAGGGCTAGATTACGTTTTAAAACAAAACCTAAGCAACAATGGGTTCTAATTAAAGGTTAATTAGTTTCCATAATTAATCTAGAGCTAAAATAATTATTTGAGGGTGATTAGAACCAAAAATTTCTTAATGAAAACTAAAACCCATTTTCTAGCACTTTTTCCTAAACAAAGCATCCTTTAATAGTGATTTCATTATTTACCTTTTTCTCAATCCAAGAAAGTTTGTCATTCTCTAGAAACTTTTGTCACAAAAAGTGAATCCCATCAATCCAACAAGATTTCTCTTAAATCTAAGTTAATCATGGCCTAAATTACCTAATTAGTCACCTAGACACTTAATTATAAAGCTTGATTAGTGACCTAACCTTGCTTACTCCTTAACACTCCACTAATACATGATTGTTTGAAATAAAAACTCTCTCCCCATGGCTCCTTCATGACCGCCACTTTCCCTCCAAATTCTAGAAGAATATTTCATTCAAAAGAATTATATTTTATGTAGTCAATCAAGCTTTCACTAGCCACCCTATGAACCATGCCTATTATGTCTTCCATCACACCATGAATGACAACTCAAAGAGATATCTTCTCTTTTCCTTCTCCAAGAAGCCACACTCCTCTTCATGATTCAACTCTATAAATACATTGCCTTGGTGAGCTTTGCTTCACTTTACACCATTTGCCGAAGCTATATACAAGACTCCAAGAAGATTTTCTTCTTCATTTCCTCTTCAAGATCCAACCCTTTTCTTCACTTCAAAGAACACCAACACTTGGTAGGGAGCTTTTCTAAAAATGCTTTCTTTGTTCTTTATGTTTGTATCTTGTTGGAAAATGATGCTTGGATGAACCTTGATGGAGTTCTTCTTTTCGGTTTCTTCATTTTCCTTCTCTCTTGATTTCGGCCTCAAGGCCTTAAACATGATGGCTTGATGATGAGTGTTTTCTAGAGGTGACCTTGTGTTCATCTCCCAAGAAAACCTCTAAATCTTGAACCTTTTCTAAAGAAAAGTTTTGTCTTTTGTAAGTTAAGTTAATGATGAGCTTTATGTTTCTCTTGACCTTTTTGGAACCTTTCTTTTTCCTTTGAGATTTCGGTCCTAGAGCCCTTGGGAACTTGGAAAAATGTGAGCTTGATGATGATGGTTTCATGATGGTGTTTAACACTTGAACAACCTCTAAAGCTTGAAGCTTGTTTTTGATCTTGACGTATTTTAGTGTTTCCTCTCCTTTTCTTCAAGTTTTAGTTTTGCTTCCTTATTTCCTTTTTATTTTTTGGCCTCAAGGTCTTGAACATGATGGCTTGATGATGAGTGTTCTCTAGAGATGATTATGTGTTCATATCTCATGAAATCTCTAGAGCTTGAGTTTTTCTTTAAGTCTTGCTTATGTTATATAGCTCTTTTATGTTTAAAGCTTAGAAAAGCTTATTGTTTCATGTTGGATGAGTATTGGGTTTAAGCTTTGTTCTTTTAAAAGTCTTGGAGGAGCTCTAGATAAGATAAAGAAGTGAACTTGCATCCATATTTATTTTATGCTATCACTAAACTCCCAAGATAAAGAAATAAACTTGCATTTCATGTCTTATTTCAAGTTATCACTTAACTCAAAGATAAAGAAGTGAACTTGCATCTCATATTTATTTTGAGCTCTCACTTTACTTTCTAAGCAAATCTAAAATGGAGTGCATATCACGTTTATGTTTATGTTATCACCTAAAACCCCTAGAGCTCAAAGACTTGCCCTCTTCATCCTAAGAAAAAGTTAAATATGTAGACATTCCTTGGAATGTACATTTTGGCCATGTGGTGATAATGAAGCCAGAATGAGTTTCATTTAGTCACAAGAGCCTATAATCTATGTCTTGGGATTTTCCTTAAGCATAGGTGACTATGACAAATGTTTTAAGTATGGTTTCGTGATTTAAATACCCTTGGAGATTATTTTGAAATGGTCACTGCCCTCATGTATTTTATGGAGATTTTAAAGAAATAAAATGTTTCCTAATGAGTCTTATAAGTTTTAAAAAGGGTTCCAAGAGAAACTAGCAAGTTATGTGTTTTAAAATGAAAGTTCTATGCATTATGTGATGACATTATTTTCGGTTCTGCCTTGTTATTTTCCAGCACCTTAAATTCTGTTTTGGGTGGTCTATATGTGTTTAGATACCTTACCAATTGTATGATAATTGTTCTAGGCATCTTAGGTATGCTTAGTAACTTTATATGTTTGAAAATGTGATTTCTAGAACTCCTTAGGAACTGAAAATATGCATTCTGTTCCAGCCTTGATAGAGTTTGTAGAATCATATTATATCATGGTTAGATGAGTGAGAATGACTCATAATTGGTTTAGGTATTAATTATTGCATCATAGAAAAAGTCGGTAATGAGAAAGGACCTAAATGCAACTTCTGGAACACCGTAATTCATCAAAACATGTTTACTGCCTATGCTGTCCAGCCATAATTAATTAGATTCTAGGACTTAATAAATTGTGGTAATGAGGCTAATCAATCCCTTAGAGGCACAAGAAAATAATTTGGAAGTTTTAGGTTACCCGATTAGGGGTTTTTACTTTTAAGGGAATAGTTGTGTGCCTTCTATGATTGATGAATTTATGTGTTATCTCATGACTTATATGATGCTATGTGATGATGGAATTGCATGTTGTTGTTCTCTTAAGAACCCTAGAGATGCCTATGTTAAAGTAATATGAAATATGTAACATACATTATTTATGTGGCATCTTGTTATAACATGCTAAGACTTAAGGTGACATAAAACTATGTGAAAATGATCCTTTGAATCCATCAAAAGGGATGGAGGATGAGGTGATTCTAGCCCCCTAGCCCGTACTTTATGTCGGGACCTTAACTTATCAAAAGGGATAAGACCATGTGCTAGTGACGACTAGTGAGGTATGAGCTCATAACCTAGAGGTTTCTTGAAAGGGAGAACAATTAGGGTGGCCCCATGTTCACAGTAAATATCTTAACGTCACCTAAGAAACCAAGATAAAGACACCATGTACCATGTACCATGTTCTATGCCTTATGTTTTATGCTTTATGCACCATGAATCATGTACCAAGTTTTATGCTCTATGTTATATGTTCTATGCTTTATGCTTCATGTTATAAATCCTATGCTTTATGCTCCATGTCATATGTTTTATGTTTTATGTTCTATGTTATAAGTTAATTATTTTTCCGCATATCATAATGAATTATGATGCATCCATATAAGTACAAGAATGTATGTTAAAAAGAACAGGCCTCGGTAATTAACGTTTTAGAACTTCATAATTGAACTATTATATGCCCACTTTTTAGAAGTAACCCAAGGTTCCTGGAGACGTAGATAATGTCACCTAGATAGGAGGAAAACCCTACTGAGTTTCTTTAGTAAATATTCTTACTCCCCCTACCTTTTCTTCTGTCACGTCTTCAGATTTAGATGGCAACCTTCATACTCTTCGTTGATACGCCAACTTAGGAGTTTCATTTTGACCCCAATCACGGATCATACCACTTTGAGGAACGTTGCTCGGTTTGTGTGTTCATGTTCGTAGGGCGCCCTTTTACGTATCCTGTATAGAGGTATCATTTTTCTCCTACCTCTCCCTATGGTGATGACCTGGTGATCGAGAGAGCCCGTCCCCATGACGAGCACAGGTTTCATACTCACCCATCTGGATCAGTTGTTAGAGACTTCCCCGACTATGTACCACGCTCGAGGTTGTTAGAGACTAACCCTGAGGAGGACGAGTCTATGCATATCTACTCGAAGGATTTTGCCCCCACTCCCCCTTTTATGCCAGTTGGGAGCGAGGACACGGTGACGCAGCCACTGATGGTGTGGAGGCAGGCCATGCGCCCTAGGTGCAGAGGCCACGTTCGTGTACCTACCCTGAGGAGTTACATCCATGGATCGGTTATGTTCCCCCATTCCCCGAGCAGCAACCATAGAGGCTTTTAGAGAGATTAGTGCACACACATCACCTTAGTTTATGATGACCTTCTTTTGTTTAGAGGCCGTTTACATTAGGTGCACTATGTAGGTTTATTTCCATGATTTTCCTTTATATGTATTTTCTGTTTCCAAGTATTCGTACATTTTAATTTCTATATTTGAACTAAGCTCACCATTATGATGGGTGGATTTATCTATATATTATGTGATGTTATGTGATATTGTGGAGCCATTTAATGTTTACATTTCAGCACTTTATGTTACCGTATTATATACATTATGCGCGGCTCATATTTTAATAGAGTTTAAAAAAAAATTGGCTCATATTTTCCATTAAATAGTTTCAAAGTTAGTTAAGTTAAATCCAGAAGTAACGACTAATATTTAACCTCAGTACGTACTAGTAGTATTCGGGTTGAATATTAGGGTGTTACATTTTGGTATCAAAGCAGTTCGGTTCTCACTGAGCCTGAGGATTGGACTGGCTATGCTTCTTAAGCATAATACGTTAGAGATATCATGAATAGATATTGTAAGTTAGATATGCATGACTACTGATTGTTGCGTGTGCCATGGTAACTTGCTCGCTTTACATGGAGTATTGAGCTTGATCAACTCAGTATTGCAGTTTTGTGTGCATAGGTACTAATGGCACGTCAACAGTCAGCTAGGAACGCAACTCCTGGAGCTCAAAATGACGAGACTGCTGAGGCACTCCTGGAGCTCAAAACCGTGCTGGTGCGGGTCATGGTCCCCATGCTGTCGAGATCCCCGAAGACGTTTGATTTGGGGAATTCCACAAAGCAAACCCACCAACTTTCAAAGGAACTGCTAATGAAACATGTAGAAGAGTGGTTTCGAAGCATGAAAAAGATTTTCAATGTGATACCATGTTCTGAGGAGCAGAAGGTGACTTTCGCCACCTACATGTTAGAAGGTGATGCTAGTTTTTGGTAGACTGGAGTCCAAAGATTGTTGGATGCAACCGATGATGCCATCATGTGGGAGGTGTTCAAAGCTCACTTCTATGAGAAGTACTTTCCAGAATTCGTCCCCAACGTGAAGGGCATCGAGTTTATGCAACTCGTTCAAGGGAACATGACGAGTGCATAGTATACTGCCAAGTTTGAAGACCTCATCAAGTTTTCAAGGATGTACCAGACCAACCCCGATGAGTATTGGAAATGTGTTAAGTATGAGTCTAGTTTGAAGGCCGAACTCAACCTTGTAGTCGCCCACTTAGAGATCAGGGACTTTCCAACCCTGATTAATAAGTGTCGCATTATTGAGGATGGACAAAAGAGGCTAGATGCCACGAAGTTCGATCACTTCAACAAGAAACTGGCACCTCAAGGCCAGAAGTTCAAGAAAAGGAATTCGCAACAGTTCCAGCCCCAACAGAAGTCACAATTCGGGTCCAGACCCCAAGGACCTCGGAGAAATGCCAACTCAAGAAACAATAATCATAACAACAACAAGAACAAACAACAGAACAGGAAAGGAAAGGCACCCCAAGGAGCCCTAGCCGCCCCCTATGCTGAGTGTCCTAAGTGCGGCAAACCACATGGGAGCTTGCCATGCTAAGCCGGTTTGGATGTTTGCTACCAGTGTGGAGAACCGGGGCATTATTCCGAGGATTGCCTAAAGAGGAATCAACTAACCCCTAACCCTAAGCCGCAACGACAAGGGAAGGTCTTCACCTTCAATGCTGAAGAAACGACGGAGTCCCAGGATCTCATCGAAGGTAAGTGTGAAATGAACGGTAAAAACTTAATTGTACTGTTTGATTCTGGCGCTACCCATTCTTTTATATCCTATTCTTGTGTTGAGACTCTTAAATTACATGTGTCAGAACTTCCTTTTAATCTCATTATCTCTACCCCCACTGGGAAACCAGTTGGGACTATTAATTGTTGCCTAGAATGTAGCTTTATTCTCGAAGATAGACCCTTTGTTCTAGACTTCATATGTTTACCTATGCAAGGCCTAGATATAATTCTTGGCATGGATTGGCTTTATGCCAACCGTGTGCATTGAACTGCTATGAGAAAACCATCACTTTTCTTCCCATTCCCCCTGAACATAGGAAAACCATGAGGGTGTACTTAAATGCTGTAGACCTAGGCTGTGGTAAGGGTGAACAAGGTTATTTTCTTTTAGCCGCTAGTAATGTTGACTTTGAGCAAAGTATTGAAAAGATACCGATAGTGAGAAATTATCCTGAAGTATTCCCAGATGAAATACCTGAGTTTCCCCCCAAAACAGAGATTGAATTCTCGATAAAGCTACTCCCAGGTACCAGACCCATATCCATGGCCCTTTTGGAGTTGGCCGAGTTGAAAATCCAGTTAGAGGACCTTTTGGAGAAGAAGTTCATTAGGCCTAGCGCATCACCGTGGGGAGCCCCAGTTCTGTTTGTGAAAAAGAATGATGGAAGTATGAAGATGTGTGTCGATTATAGGCAGTTGAACAAAGTAACGATAAAGAACAAGTACCCTTTGCCTAGAATCGATGATCTGATGGACCAACTATGAGGAGCCGTAGTATTTTCTAAGATTGATCTAAGGTCAAGTTATCACCAGATTAGTGTAACGCCCCGATTTTTTGTTAGAGTGAAAATGACCAAAATGCCCCTGAGGTCATTTTTAGCCCAGAATTTGAGGAAGGCCGATCCAGTAGTCCTCGAAGGGTAAAATCAATGTTGGAAGGGGATTAGTTGGCTTGTGTACCTTCCCAGGATCGAAAATCTCATTTTTTGAGTTTTCGGGTCAAAATGACCAAAATAACCCTATGGTGTTTGACCCGTTTGCAAGTGCCGGATGAACCCAAAACTTCTCCATAAGGTTTTAAAAGGCGTTTTTATGTGTTCTGTGACTTTAATTTTAGTCTCGGTGGTCCCGGACAAAATTTGTGTAAAATTACGATTTTGCCCCTAGCTTTGTGTTTTGAGTTTAATCGTGTGATTAAGCAAACCTAAGCAATATTAGGCTCTAATTGAAGATTAATTAATTTTCATAATTAATCTAGAGTCAAAATAATTTATTAAAGTTGATTAGAACCTAATAATGCTTAATTTCAATCCAAATCTTATTTTAAATTCAAGATTCCTTGTCATGGAATCTTGAATAGTAAATTCTCTCTCCAATTCCTTAAATCATGGAATTGTGCTTTCAATTATTTATTCATAAATGAGTTTTAAATTCTCTAATAATGTATGAGCACTCCTAATCTTGTCATAAAATCCCTAAACCTCATTCTTAGTGACCTAAACTTATGCTTAATGACTCATAACCTTGCACCTAAACTAATCTACACTTAAACCTATCATTAACACACAATTACATGAAACAATTCTTCCTCTCTCTTGTTGTAGCATTCTGGCTGAAGCCATTCCTTCCCCATTTCCATCACATGCTCAAAATGTTCACACTCCAAAGGCCATACTTTCACCTTACAAGAACCATGCTTTGAGTCATAACTTCCATGCTTTCATCCATGCTTCAAAGGACAACTTCTAGAAGATTTTTTTCCCCATTTTTGGTTGCCAAAATCATCAGCCTTTCTTTCCCCTTTGATGAAATATTTCATTTTAAATTTTGGAGGAAAATCACTTCAAACTCCATGCTTGAACCCATACTTGAAGCCTTACCCACCATGCTTTCAACCATGCTCCTCCATGCTTCAAAATTCAATCTCTCACCTCATGTTCCTCATGGGAACTACACGGCCTTTCTCTCCTCTCCATGAGCTCTCATTTGTTTTCATTTTCTATAAATACCTTGCTTACTTGAGCTTGCAAACATTTTAGATCATTTGCAAAGTTTCAAGTTTCCAAGCTTTCTTTGAGTTCTTTCTTTTTCTCTCAAGCTTCAAGAGAGTTTCCTTTCCTCTTCATCTTCATCTTCTTCATCTCTTCCTAACATAATCATCTCATAATCTCTAAACATCACCTCACAACCTTGAATCATCATCAAACCTCTTAAACACTCAACCTCAAACACAACCTCACTCAAAACACACCTCCTTGCCTTTCTCTTCTCCTTGGCCTAATCATCATCACCCCTCAAGGAGGAGTTGCTCATCTCATTTCCTTTCAAAAGTTCAAGTTTTCATCTTCACTCTAGGTAGGAGTGGTTTTCTAAACTTTGTTTTGTTTGAAAATGTGTTTTTCTCTAGTTTTCTCTTGGTTTCTTTTAGAACTTTTCCTTGTTTTCCTTTTCTATGTTTCGGCCATGATGAGAGCTCCTAGATGATGACCATGTGTTCATCTCAAAGGAATCTCTAGAGCTTGAGTTTTTCCTTTCTTTAAGCTTTATCTTCATTTTCTAACTTAGATGATTTTAGCTCAAGAAACTCCTTCATTTCCTTTGCTCATTTTGGTTTCGGTTTCTTTGTTTCCTTTCCTTAGTATTTTCGGCCTTAGTATTCTCTTCCTTGAGGTTTTGTTTTCTTTTAGAAGTTTGTTTCTTTTGAGCTTAATGATGATGTCCAAGAACCTTGTAGTTCCTTTGAGAACTTGGTTCAAGGACTCTAAAGCCCTCCTTGTGATGAGAAAAGTGTTGGGTTGTATCTATAAAGTCTTGTAAGAGCTCTAGCTAAGATAAAAATGAACCTTGCATTCATGTTTATATTTATGCCTTTCACATCATATTTATTTTCCTTGCTCTCACTAAATATCAAGAATAATAAGTGAACTTGGCATTATCATATTTATGTTTCAAGCTTTGCATCATCATGTTTATATTTTCAAGTCCTCACTTAAATATCAAAGATAATAATATGTTGCATCTCATATTTATTTCATGCTCTCACTTTATTTCCTAAGGAAAGATAAAATATGTGCATGAGCATGTTTAAGTTTACGTTATCACCTAAATGAACCTAGAGCTCAAAGACTTGCCCATTATTATCTCACACAAATGCTTGAAAAATATATGTTCCTTAGCTTGTTGAATTCGGCCCTAAGAGGTTTTATTTGTTACAAGTACTGAAATCTATGTTTCATAATTTTTCTAAGCTTTTATGAGTTCAAGAAATGTCTAGAACAAAGTTTTATAATTTTAAAACCTCTTGAGACTAATTTAAATTAGCCACTGCCTTCAAAAATATTTTGATGATTTTAGTTGATAAAAATGTTTACTAATGAGTTTTGAAAGTTTTAGAAAGGTTCCAAGAGAAACTAGTATTTTATGTGCTTTAGAAATCAAATTCTATGTCTTTTGATGGAGTTGAATTTCGGTTCTACCTTGCCATGATATGTTCACTGTTTGTGCTATTTTAATGATGATAATATGAGTATGTTTATGTATAATTAATGTTAAAGATTCATATGTGAAAGATAAGAGAAGTTAGTAACCAGAGAAGATTTAATTTGAGAGTTCTAGATCCCTTAGTAATTGATTTTTCTGGATTCTATCCAGCATGGTTTAGAGTTGATAATCATGGTTTATATTTAGTCTAAATGTGTAGGAATGACTCATAATTGGTTTAGGGCTTGATCTTGATGCCATAGGAGCAAACCAAACTTAGAAAGGGTCATTATGGTGACTCCTAGGTACTCGTAAAGTTAGACTTTTAAATTCTGCATTCTTGAGGTTTAGAAATGTTTATGATCATAGAAATGAGTGAGGAATACTTAGATAAGAGTCTATAGGTACCCGAGAGCTTAGGTTATGATGATTTATAACTTAGCTTGTGAGTTAAGGACCTTAAGGGTCAATGCATAAGACATTAAGTAATCTTTAATGCTATGATGTTATTTATGCAAGTATGATATTGAGATGTATATGTTTTGATGATGCATGAGGAAATGATTCATTGAGATGTTAAGTTTATTATAAACATGAGAATTGGATGAGAAAATATGTGTGTGTTATGAGCTTGTGGCATAAATATCGGTTTGAAGGAAATTCGGTTTAACAGCTGCTATGCTGTCGAATTTCTGTCAAACCGAAAAGGGTTTGAGAAATATTTTGAAGTACCATGTGAGATTGAAAACCCTGGGTGACACCAGTTCAGCCGAGCACCCCCCAGGAGATTTTTATGTGACAAGCACTGAGATGAACTTCTCATGCTACGGTGAGGAGAAAGCAAATCTGTGAGGGTATGGACATGAGCCTTACCAAAGCGGATAATTTACTGTGCACTCAAGGCCAGTAGAGCGTTTCAAAGAGGGTATATCCTAAGAGAGGTGATCCCTAGCCCCCTAGCCCGTACTCTTAAGTAGTCGGGTTTATTATCATTCTTATTATTCGCTTATTCAGATAATAAGCAAGAGCTAGTGACGACTAGCTGAGGTATGAGCTCATAGCCTATTTTTAGGGTGGCCTTTTATATTGCTAAAGTACCATGAATGATGTCACACATATTGATGGAAGTTTCATTGAGTGTTATTGCCCTTTATGCCACATGGATTGTTTCTTGATGATATGATTTGTTAACTTATATGCTTAAGTATTGCCATGCATTCATGCCTTAACATGTTGCATTTCATGACATTAAGATGCATGTTAAAAGGAATGAACCTTGGATAATTAGTTTTATAACTCCTAATAATGAATCTTATATGCATGCACACCTTTTATAAAGAAACCCAAGGTTCTTGAGGATGTGAACGATGTAACCCTAGGATAGGAGATTCCTACTGAGATGTTTAGTAAGAATTCTCACTCCTTTCTTTTCCTTTTCTTTCTTCCGTCACATCTTCAGAGAGCGATGGCGACGTTTGTGGTCTTTGTCGACACGCCGACGTGGGAGGTTCACCTTGATCCGGAGCACGGATCATATCATTTTGAGGGGCAGTGCACGGTACAAGTCTTCATGTTTGTCGGACGCCTCTTCGCCCACCCTGTACAGAGCTATTATTTCTCCCCGATGTCTCCCTATGACGATGCCATGGTTTTTGAGTGTGCTCGAATGCTCAACGAGAGGATTCTTCGGACATATACTGGTGGATCGATACCCCGTGACTTCCAAGACTACGTGCCCCGGTTTCTCGATTCGGAGGACGACCCTTCTGAGGACTCACCGACGCATATGTACAGCGAGAGCTCCGCTTCCACTCCTCAGTTTGTACGAGGAGAGAGCGAGGAGACTGTCATGCAATCGAGACTGGCTAGGCGAGCCAAGAGGCACCCCTACCGAGGAGCTCATGCTCAGTCATCATGCGTGCCCATTCCTGCCGCACTACGTCCGTGGATCGATTATGTCCCGCCATATCCCGGGTTCTAGTAACCAACGTCCTTGGGGTAGACTAGTGCACACACTTACACGTAGATTGGATGAACCTTCTTTTGTCTTGAGGTTATCCGCCTTAGGTGCACTCGGGTAGTTATGGTTTATCTTTGCTTTCCTTGCCTTTGTATTTCTATTGTATCTTCATTTCCCTGTGTATTTCAAGTTCAGTCCATTTCTATAAGGGCGTGACTACCTATGTATCTCAATTATAAGCATTAATGAAGTGTTTTCTTTTGTGATGTTCATCTCTATCTCTTTGTTATATGTTTTACTTACCGTGTTGTTTATGCTTTGTTATTTATGTATTTTGTCTTCTGTCATACGATGCGACGCGGCTCTCACTTTGGTTTATGTTTTCAAAAAAAAAAATTTACCGTAATTTTTGCTAAGTATTTTAATAGAATAATGAGACTAAGAAGTAATAACCTAATGATTAACCTAATATGTTCTAGAGTATTGGGTTAAAAATTAGGGTGTTATAATTAGGGTTAGAGATGAAGAAATAGCCAAGACCGCCTTTCACACCGGATATGGTCATTTCGAGTTTGCAGTGATGTCTTTTGGACTAACCAATGCCCCGGCTGTTTTTATGGATTACATGAATAGGATCTTTAGACCCTATCTAGATAAGTTTGTGGTTATCTTTATAGATGATATTCTCATTTATTCAAGGACCCATGAGGAACATGAGCAATACTTGACCCTAGTTTTAGAAATTTTGAAGGAGAAGAAACTATATGCCAAACTAACTAAGTGTGAATTTTGGTTAGAGGAAGTAAAGTTTTTAGGGCATGTAGTGTCTAAAGAAGGAATTGCTGTAGACCCTAGTAAGGTAGAAGCTATGATAAATTAGGAACAACCCACAACGGTAACCGAGATAAGGAGCTTTTTTGGGTTTAGATGGCTACTATCATAGGTTTATTAAAGGATTTTCCCAGATTTCGTTACCCTTAACCAAGCTTACTAGGAAAAATACCCCTTTCCTATGGACCCCGGAGTGTGAAAAGAGCTTTCAAGAGCTGAAACAGAAGTTGACCCCAACCCCTGTCCTAGTTTTACCTGACCCCAAGGAACCTTTTAAGATGTTTTGTGACGCTTCTGGTAAAGGTTTGGGTTGCATATTGATGCAAAATAGGCAAGTGGTGGCCTATGCATCAAGGCAACTTAAGCCGCATAAAGCAAACTACCCTACCCATGACCTTAAGCTAGCCGCCGTCGTGTTTGCTCTAAAGATTTGGAGACATTACTTGTATGGAGTGAAGTTTGAGGTGTTCTCCTATCATAGGAGATAGATGGAGTTCTTGAAGGACTATGATTTTGGTTTGAACTGTAACATCCTAATTTTTAACCCAATACTGTAGAACACATTAGGTTAATCATTAGGTTATTACTTCTTAGTCTCATTCTTTTATGAAAATACTTAGCGAAAATACGGGTGAATTTTTTTTTTGAAATATAAAATCAAAGTGAGAGCCGCGTATGACGTAACAAAGACTAACATATAGAAAAAGGATCTCATATCATTCATGGTCACAAAACACAAAGGTTGTTCATTACATTACAACAGAATCATAGGTACATAATTTACGACTATCATAGTCCTATTGTCACATCAAAAGAAATACAATTATAAAACTAAAGCGGCATCTGCGTGCGTTTGTTACGTCCTACTAGTCTGGCTCATAGTGCATGCCTCATGCCCATGCTTTAGTAGAAATCACGAACCGCGTCATGAGATACACCAGCATCTTCGTCTGGAGACGACACGGAAGAAAAAGAGAGAGAGGGATGAGAAACTCATTCAAGATTCTCAGTAGGGATTTCCGACTCTAACACACGTGTCATCGTCATCGTCCCCAGCCACTTAGGTTTTAATTATGAAAGAGGTGTTCATGCGTAAGGTTTGGTTTTAAACTTTCCAAAGCTATTTATCCGAAGTGGGTGTCTTTTAGTACGGGTCTTAATGATATGATTTCCGCAGATATTGGATGAATGCATGGCAATACATTATGCAATAAATCATAACATCAAGTAACAGATAAGCAGCATAAAAAGTACAGAACTTTCCTCTATTCTTTTCTCATACTTGGACTTTTAAGTTCTTTTCCTCAAGAACCACCTTCTTTTCTCATCACCAAATCCACCAATAAACACCAGTGCCCGGTGATATTTATACGCATCACCAAAACCAACCAAATACACCCTATCGCCTAGGATTGAGCTCAACCAAACGAAGGGGTAACTTAGGATTAGTTCTTTCTTTACTCATGACTATGTGACTTGAAAAGAGACATCGCATCTCTTTTCTCATGTCCGAACTCTTGAGTTCTTTCTCTCAAAGACCACCTTCTTTTCTCATCACCAAATCCAACCATAAACACCAGTGCCCGGTGATATTTATACGCATCACCAAATCCAACCAAACACACCTTATCGCCTAGGAATGAGCTCAACTACATTTATACTCATCACCAAATTATTCTCATTATCAAGTCCAACCAAATACACCCAAATCCAACCATGAACACCCATATTGCCTAAATGAGCTCAAACCTAACTAGTTTTCACTAGATTTTTAAGAGGGCAAAAGAAAGGATACATACTTTCTCTCATTCAATCCTCACAAACATGATAGACATAACATCTCAACAATTCATAATCAATTTCTACATCATCATAGCATCATCATAAAAGATCACATCATCATAACTCATATAGATAATGCTCGTGTATCTCACATCACACCTCATATATCATCACATCATGCATATCAACATATCACACTTGCATTACCAAACTAAAAGCGATAAAAATCTCTTAATGTCTTATGCATTGACCTTTAAGATCCTTAACTCACAAACTACGTTATAAATCATCACAACTTAATCTCTTGGGTACCTATAGGCTCATATCTAAGTATTCCTCACTCAACACTATGATCATAAATATCTCTAAACCTCAAGAGTGCATAATCTAAAATTCTAACTTTACAGGTACTTAGGAGTCACAACAATGACCCTTTCTAAGTTCAGTTTGCTCCTAAGGCATCACGATCAAGTCCTAAACCAATTATAAGTCATTCCTACACACTTAAAATAATTTAAATCCATGATTACCATTTCTAAACCTTGCTGGACAGAATCCAGAAAAATCAAACATTAAGGGATCTAAAACTCTTAAATTAATTCTTTTCTAGTTTCTAACTTCTCTTATCTTTCACATATGAGTTCCAACATTAATTATACTCAAACTTAATCATATTATCATCATCAAACAACACATTCAGTGGCCATAAAATAGCAAGGCAGAACCAAAACATGCATCTCCATAAAAGGCATCAAACATAATTTCTAAAGCATATAAAATACTAGTTTCTCTTGGAATCTTTTTCAATCGTTCAAAACTCATTTATAAACATTTTTAACATCTAAAATCAACAAAATATTTGAGAGGGCAGTAGCTAAATAAATTTTGTCTCAAGAGGTCCTAATTCATAAAACTTGGTTCTAGACATTCCTTATACTCATAAAAGCATAGAAAAATTATTAAACATAGTTTTCAATACTTGTAACCAACCAAACTCCTCAAGGCTGAAAATCAATAGCTAAAGAACATATATTTTCAAACCGTTGTTTGAGATAATCAAGGGTAAGTCCATGAGCTCTAATTCTCTTAAGTTGTGACATGAAAGTAAATATGCAATGCATTTTATTTTAGTCTTTATTTAGAGGTGAGGACATAAAATAAATATGCTATGCAACTCCTTATTATCTTAGAAATTTAGTGAGGACATAAACATAAATATGAAGATGCAAGTTTATTCTTTAATCTTGAGCATTTAGTGATGACATAAAGTAAACATGAATGCAAAATCTTTTATCTTAACTTAGAGCTCATATGAGACTTTTAAAGAGAACAACAAATCTCAACCCAACACTTATCTCATCACAAAAAGGGCTTTAGAGTCCTTGAACCAAGTTCTCAAAGGAACTATAAGGTTCTTGAACATCATCATCAAGCTCCAAAGAAACAAATTTTCAAAAGAACATATAATCTCAAAGAAAAGGAAACCAAAACCGAAACATTAAAGGAAAGGAAATGAGGGAACCGAAATCAAAATAGCAAGAAGAAAATGAAGGTGTTCTTGAGTTGAAATCATTTTGAGTTAGAAAGTAAAGGTGAAACTTAAAGAAAATAAAAACTCAAGCTCTAGAGGTTCCTTTGAGATGAACACATAGTCATCATCTAGGAGCTCTCAACATTTAGCCATCATGTACTCAATAAGGCCTTTTGGCCAAAATGAGGAAAGAAAAAGCAAGGAAAAAGTTTCAAAAGAAATCCAAGAAAAAGCTAGAGAAAACTCATTTTCAAGAAAAACAAAGTTTAGAATAGCACCCCTACCTAGAGTGAAGACAAAAAGCTTGAACTTGAAGATGAAAATGAGATGAGCAACACCTCCTAGGATGGTGATGATGATTCGGCCTTGTGAAGGAAAAAGGAGAGAAAATATGTTTTGGGTGAAGTTGTGTTTGAGGTTGAGTGTTTGAGAGCTTAGAGGATGATCTAAGGTAATGAGGTGGTGGAGTGAGACTATGAGGTGATTATGTGAGGGAAGGATGAAGAAGATGAAGATGAAGAGGAAGAGCTTTTGGAATGATTGAGAGAAAAAGGAAGAACTTAGAGAAAAGCTAGAAAACTTAAACTTAGCAAATGAACAAAAGTGTAGCAAAGTTCATCTAGGCATGGTATTTATAGAGAAGAATAAGGGTGAGTGTGTGGAGGAGAATGAATCTCATGGAACATGAGGTGAGAGAATTGCATTTTGATGGCATGGTGAAGTATGGTGGTGAGTATGGCTTCAAGCATGATCTTGGAGTGTGAAATAAAATTAATATGTGATAAAATGGAGGGGGAATTGGTGCTGATTTTTGTAGCCGAGGGAGAGGAGAAATAATCTCCTTTAATGTAGTTTAGAAGTGTGATTAAGGGTGTCTTTGGTTAGGCTTTGGATTAGGAGTTTGTAAGTGAGTATTTAGGTGAGTAAGTAGGTAATTAGGGCCATGTAATGACTAGATTAGGAGTGCTCATACATCATTAGAGAATTAAAAACTCATTTGTGAATAAACAAATGGAAACACAATTCCATGATTTAAGGAATTGGAGAGAGAAAACACTATTCAAGATTCCATGACTAGAAATCTTGAATTTAAAATAGGATTTTAAGTTGTAATTAAGCACTTTTAGGTTCTAATAAACTTTAATAAATTATTTTGACTCAAGATTAATTAAGGAAATTAATTAACTTTTGATTAGAGCCTAATATTGCTTAGGTTTGTTTAATCACGCGATTAAGCACAAAAACGCGAAACTAAGGGCAAAACCGTAATTTTGCACTAATTTCGCCTGGGACCTCCGGGACCAAAACTAAAGTGACAGTCTACATAAAAACACCTTTTAAAACCATCTGGAGAAGTTTCGGGTTCATCCGGCACTTACAGACGGGTAAAACACCGCAGGGGCGTTTTGGTCATTTTGACCCGAAAATTCGAAAAACAAGATTTTCGATCCCGGAAAGATACACAAGTCATCTAATCCCCTTCCAACATTGAATTTGCCCTTTGAGTATTGCCGGACTGGCTTTCCTCAAATTCTGGGCCGAAAATGACCTCAAGGGCATTTTGGTCATTTTCATTCTAATAGAAAATCGGGGCGTTACATGAACTACCATCCCGGGAAAGCTAAAGTTGTAGCCGATGCCTTAAGTAGGAAATCCTTATATCTCTCCCATCTTATGGTTAAGGAGGCTCAGTTGATTGAGGAGTTTAGAAACCTAAACCTAGGAGTAACCTTAACCACTAAGGGCATGAGAGTGTGCCATCTTAGTGTGACGAGTGAATTCAAGGAAAGGATCACTCGAGCCTATGGGGAAGATGTTGAGTTTCAAGAGACTATAGAGGCGGTAAAAGTTGACAAGTTAAAAGGTTTAGCTTAAGGGAGTGATGGAATGTGGAGGTTTAAAGGACATATATGCATACCTACCAGTGGTGACCTCCGAAAGGAGGTTTTGGAAGAAGCCCACAAAAGTAATTTTGCAATTCGTCCTGGTGCTACCAAGATGTACCAAGATTTGAGGAAGATGTTCTGGTGGCCCGGTTTGAAGAGGGATGTTTGCACATGGGTAAGTAAGTGCTTAGTCTGTCAGAAGGTGAAGATTGAGCACCAAAAACCCTCGGGAATGTTGCAACCCTTGTCTATTCCTGAATGGAAATGGGACAGTATCTCGATGGATTTTGTGACTGGACTGCCAAGGACCCAAGCGAATCATGACGCTATATGGGTAATAGTGGATAGGTTGACTAAGTCAGCCCACTTTCTACCTATTAAGGTGACTTATTCCTTGGATAGGCTAGTTGTATATTAAAGAGATAGTGAGACTACATGAAGTACCGTCGATGATAATCTCGGATCAGGATCCGCGGTTTACGTCATGGTTTTGGGAAGCCTTTTAGAAGGCATTTGGTTCAAAGTTGTGTTTGAGTATGGCTTACCACCCACAAACGGATGGCCAATCCGAAAGAACTATGCAAACCTTGGAGGATATGCTTAAGGCGTGTATTCTAGATCAAAGAGGAAGTTGGGACAAATACTTGCCACTAATCGAATTTGCATATAACAATAGTTATCATGCAAGTATTGGCATAGCACCATATGAGGCCCTTTATGGACGAAAATGTCAATCAACCCTATGTTGGTATGAACCTGGTGAGCAGGGTCTTATTGGACCAAATATTGTGCGGGAAATGATGGAACAGATTGAAAGGATAAGGGATAAAATTCTCACTGCTCAAAGCCAATAGAAAAGTTATGCGGATACGCGGCGTAAGCCGATTGAGTTTCATGAAGGGGAACACGTGTTCCTCAAGATCACCCCCACCACAGGTATAGGTCAAGCAATAAAAGTGAAGAAGTTGAGCCCTAGGTTCCTTGGCCCATTTGAAATCCTCAGTAGAGTAGGGTCTGTAGCGTACCACATAGCCCTACCACCCAATCTATCCAACCTTCATGATGTTTTCCACATATCCCAGTTACGAAAGTATCAGTCTGACCCCAGTCATGTACTAGAGCCAGAACATGTACAATTAAGGGATGACCTGACATTTAACCTACCTCCTACGAGAATTATGGACCGAGGAGTCAAACAGTTACGAAATAAAACGGTACCCTTAGTCAAAGTCGCGTGGGGACGCAGAAAGATTGAAGAGTTCACATGGGAGTTGGAAGCCAACATGCAAGCACAGTTCCCCAAACTGTTCTTAGGTAATGAATTTCGAGGACGAAATTCTTTTTAAGGAGGGGAGTAATGTAATGCCCCGATTTTTCTCTAGACTTATAAATGACCAAAATGCCCCTAAGGTCATTTTTGCCTAAAACACGAGAACAACCAACCTTGGCCATCCTCATAAGAGCTTTGATATGTATGAAGGGGATTGGATGTACTTGAGTGCTTAATAAAGCAGAAGAATCTCATTTATGAGGTTTCTACGCATAAATGACCAAAATACCCCTATAGTAATTTAAGGCAAATTTGAGTTTTGTTTTGACCCGGACTTGTCCTGGAGGTCTAAAACAATGTTTTTAAGGCATGACCTATGTTTGTTTAAGTCCCGATATTCTCGGGCAGTTTTTGAGAAAAAATTATGATTTTGCCCCTGCTTAAGTGCATTAGGGCTAGATTACGTTTTAAAACAAAACCTAAGCAATAATGGGTTCTAATTAAAGGTTAATTAATTTCCATAATTAATGTATAGCTAAAATAATTATTTGAGGGTGATTAGAACCAAAAATTTCTTAATGAAAACTAAAACCCATTTTCTAGCACTTTTTCCTAAACAAAGCATCCTTGAATAGTGATTTCACTATTCACCTTTTTCTCAATACAAGAAAGTTTGTCATTCTCTAGAAACTTTTGTCACAAAAAGTTGATCCCATCAATCCAACAAGATTTCTCTTAAATCTAAGTTAATCATGGCCTAAATTACCTAATTAGTCACCTAGACACTTAATTATAAAGCTTGATTAGTGACCTAACCTTGCTTACTCCTTAACACTCCACTAATACATGATTGTTTGAAATAAAAACTCTCTCCCCATGGTTCCTTCATGATTTTAGTTGATAAAAATGTTTACTAATGAGTTTTGAAAGTTTTAGAAAGGTTCCAAGAGAAACTAGTATTTTATGTGCTTTAGAAATGAAGTTCTATGTCTTTTGATGGAGTTGAATTTTGGTTCTGCCTTGCCATGATATGCTCACTATTTGTACTATTTTAATGATGATAATATGAGTATATTTATGTATAATTGATATTAAAGAGTCATATGTGAAAGATAAGAGAAGTTAGTAACTAGAGAAGATTTAATTTGAGAGTTCTAGAACCCTTAGTAATTGATTTTTCTAGATTCTGTCCAGCATGGTTTAGAGTTGGTAATCATGGTTTATATTTAGTCTAAATGTGTAGGAATGACTCATAATTGGTTTAGGGTTTGATCTTGATGCCTTAGGAGCAAACCGAACTTAGAAAGGGTCATTGTTGTGACTCCTAGGTACCCGTAAAGTTAGAATTTTAGAATCTGTACTCTTGAGGTTTAGAGATGTTTATGATCATAGTATTGAGTGAGGAATACTTAGATATGAGCCTATAAGTAGCCGAGAGCTTAGGTTGTGATGATTTATAACTTAGCTTGTGAGTTAAGAACCCTAAGGGTCAATGCATAAGACATTAAGAAATCTTTAATGCTATGATGTTGTTTACGCAAGTGTGATGTTGAGATGTATATGCTTTGATGATGCATGAGGAAATGATTCATTTAGATGTTAAGTTTACTATAAACATGAGAATCGAATGAGAAATATGTTTGTGATATGAGCTTGTGGCATAAGGACGGTTTGAAGGAAATTCGGTTTAACAGCTGTTATGCTGCCGAATTTCCGTCAAACCTAAAGGGTTTGAGAAATGTTTTAAAGTACCATATGAGATTGAAAACCCTAGGTGACACCGGTTCGACTGAGCACCCCCAGGAGATTTTTTATGTGACAAGCACTGAGACGTACTTCTCTTGCTATGGTGAGGATGAGGCAAATCCATGAGGGTGTTGACATGAGCCTTACCAAAGTGCACAATTTGTTGTGCACTAGATGCCAGTAGAGTGTTTCGGAGAAAGAAATATTTATATTTATACCCCCTCAATTTTCCCCATATTAAATCTAGTGACGACTAGTTAGGATTGAGCTCATTCCTAGGCGATTAGGTGAGACGGAATTTTGGTGACCATGATAAAAATTGCTGGGGCGATATGTCGGTTAGATTTAGGTGGCCATGTTTAAGAGGGTGGTCTTGAGAAAAAGAACTTGAGAGCTCAAGCATGAAAAAAGATATATGATGCTTTAAGTCACATAGTTATGAGGAAAGAAAGAGTTTTATATGCCTTTTATGCTACATGGATTGCTTCTTGATGTTATGATTTGTTGATTTATATGCTCAAAGTATTGCCATGCATTCACACTCTAATATGTTTCATTCATGACATTAAGATGCATTTTAAAAGGAATGAACCTTGGATAATTAGTTTTATAAACCCTAATAATGAATCATATATGCATGACCACCTTTTATAAATAAACCCAAGGTTCCTGAGGATGTGAATGATGTAATCCTAGATAGGAGGTCCCTACTGAGATTCTTTAGTAAGAATTCTCACTCCTTTATCTTCTTTCTTTCTCTTCCGTCACATCTTCAGAGAAATGGTGACGCTCATGGTCTTCATTGATACGCTTGTTTGGGAGGTGCGCTACGACCCAGAGCATCGTTCCTATCACTTTGAGGGTCGATGTGTTGTTCGTGTTTTTGTGTACATGGGATGACCTTTTGCTTACCCGGTGTCCAACTGTCAGTTCACTCCTACTACTCCTTACGGTGGCGACGGCCTAATCTTCGAGTGCACCCACCACCATGATGAGCAGATACGTCGTACTTGTTCGTCTGCCTCAGTTTTCCATGACTACCTGGAGTATGTGCCCCGTTCGAGGAGGTAGGAGGCAGACCCGTCTGAGGACTCGCCGATGCACATTTATTTGGAGAGCTCTGCTCCCTTTCCCCCGTTCAGACGGGAAGGGAGTAAGAATACCGTGATGCAGCCGCGCCTGGCATGGAGAGCCAAGATACGCCCTCACCGAGGAGCTCATGTCCAGCCGACTCACATTCATGTTCCATTCCACTGGCCCACTCAGGAGGAGATCGAGCAGTTTGCTGGTTATTTACCTCCATTACCCGAGGGTCCCCGTCATCACTAGACTTCTTTGCAGAGCTATCCGAGTGTTCAAGCCGTCACGAGGTTTTCCCCTTCAGTGGTATCTTTTGGGAAAGGGTTTGAGTTTAGCACTCATAGTTCTAGTAGGACGATAGTTTAGTTGATTTTTACCTTTCGTTGTACCATGTACCTTACTGCTTTCTTGTTATCTTTCATGTACTGCAAGCTCAGCCTGATTCTATAAGGGCATGACTATATATGTATCTTAAGTATGATATTAATGAAGTTCACCCTTTGTTGTGTTCATCATGGTTTCGTTATTATATGCTTTACTTACTGTGCTCCTTATGATTGTTACTTGTGCCTTACATTTCTGCTTCCCGACAAACGCGGCTCTCACTTTGGTTTTGTGTTTTCAAAAAAAGAATTTTACCCGTAGTTTCCGCTAAGTATTTTATTAAAAGGATGAGACTAAGAGGTAATAACCTAATGATTAACCTAATGTGTTCTAGAGTATTAGGTTAAAAATTAGGGTGTTATAACAAACCTCTAAAGCTTGAAACTTGTTCTTGTTTCTTGAAACATTTTAGTTCTTCCTTTGTTTTTCCTTGTTTAAAGGTTTCGATTTTACTTTCCTTTTTCCTTCTCATTTTCGGTTCTCTTTTCTTTCTCTCATCTTGACTTTGGTTTTAAAAATTGTAGGAGTTGCTTTCAAACTTTGTTTTTACTCAAGAATGTGTTTTCTCTAGTTTTCTCTTGGTTTCTTTTTGAGCTTTCCTTTGTTTTCCTTTTCCTTTTTCATTTCGGCCTCTTGGCCTTGTTTATGAGCATGATAGCTTGATGATGAGAGTTTCTGGATGGTGACCTTGTGTTCATCTCAAAGAAACCTCTATAGCTTGAGTTTTGTTCTTGATCTAGCAAAGCTTTGATTTTTCTTTCCTTTTTATCTTCTACATGATTTTGGCCTCTATAGGTTTTCTTCAAAGATTTTGTTAAAAATTTTAAAAGTATCTCTATATTTACCTTGTGTCAAGAAATAATGTTGTTTGGTTTTTATTTCCTTGAGGTTTTGCTTTCTTTGAGATTACTTCTTTTGAGCTTGATGATGATGTTCAAGAACCATGTAGTTTGTAACGGCCCGATTTTTCACTAAACTTTTAAATGACCAAAATGCCCCTGAGGTCATTTTTGCCTGAAACACGAGGACGGCCGATCTCAGCCATCCCCATAGGGTTTATATGATATATGAAGGGGACTGTATGTACATGAATGCTTAATATAGCAGAAAAACCTCATCTCTAAAATTTCTGCGCACAAATGACCAAAATACCCTTATAACAGATTTAAGGCAGTTTTAAGTTCCGTTTTAACCCGGAATTGTCCCGGAGGTCCAAAATAGTGTTTTCAAGGCATGATCTATGTTTGTTTAAGTCCTGGTTGTCCCGAGTTGTTTATATAAAAATTACGATTTTGGCCCTGCCTAAATGCATTAAGGCCAAATTACGTTTTAAAATAAAATCTAAGCAACAATAGGTTCTAATTAAAGGATAATTAATTTAGAAAAAGAATATTTATTTCAGGATGATTTGAATATAAAATTATTTAAAACCTATTTCTAGCACTTTTTTCAAAAAGGAGAATCCATGAATAGTGATTTCACTCTTCACCTTTTTCTCAAACCAAGAAAGGTTTGTCATTCCCTAGAAACTCTTGTCACAAAAGGTTGATCCCATCAATCCAACAATACTTCTCCTAAATCTAAGTTAATCATGGCCTAATTTCCTAATTTGTTCACCTAAAACCCTTACTTAGCAATTCCTAATCATAAGCCTAACCAATGCTACACCTAAGTACACTTCTAAACCATGATTAGAGGAGATATTTTCCCTCCCCATGGCTGCCCAAAAGTGGTGCCACTTTTCCCTCCCAAGAATTCAAAAGAATGATATTTTATGTTGTCAATCAAGTTTCCTTTCCCAAGCCACCCTATGACCATGCCTTTTAAGCTTTCCATCACACTATGTATGACAACTCAAGGAGATTTTTCTTCTTTCCTCTTTGAAGAAAGAATTCGGCCAGCCCTCCCCCTCCACACATCCTTGATTCATTTGTCTATATATAGCTTGCCTTGAGGAGCATTTGAACACTTTACAATACTTGCAAAAGTTTTGTGCTTCAAGAGTTCTCTCAAAAGCTCCACCTTTCTCTCTTTGTTCAACCCAAGACCACCTCTCCTCTACCTCCAATCTTCATCTTCCTTCTCATCTAAACACTTCCCTAAGTTCAAACCAAAGCAAACACATCTCCTTCCTCCTTTTCTCCTCTTGGCCGAATCCACCACCAAGGATTCAGGGGAATTTCTTTTCATTCCTCTCCAAGAACCAACCTTTCCTTCATCTCTAGAGCATCAACACTTGGTAGGGAACTTGTTTAAAAATGCTTTCTTTACTCTTTATGTCTTGATCTTGTTGGAAAAGCTTGGTTAGAATAAGTTTCCTTGATGATGGGTTGATGTCTTCTTCTCCTTGTTTTCTTTTCTTTTGGTTTCGGCCTCAAGGCCAACAAAATGATGGCTTGATGATGAGAGCTTTGTAACGTCCCGATTTTTCTGTTAGAGTGAAAATGACCAAAATGCCCCTGAGGTCATTTTCAGCCCGGAATTCGAGGAAAGCCGGTGTGGTAGTACTCGAAGGGCAAACTCAATGTTGGAAGGGGATTAGATAACTTGTGTACCTTCCCGGGATCAAAAATCTCGTTTTTCGAGTTTTCAGGTCAAAATGACCAAAACGCCCCTACGGTGTTTTACCCGTTAGCAAGTGCCGGATGAACCCGAAACTTCTCTAGATGGTTTTAAAAGGCATTTTTATGTATTCTATGACCTCAGTTTTAATTTTTGAAGTCCCGGGCAAAATTAGTACAAAATTACAGTTTTGCCCCTAGTTTCGTGTTTTTACGCTTAATCGCGTGATTAAGCAAACCTAAGCAATATTAGGCTCTAATCGAAGGTTAATTAATTTCCTTAATTAATCTTGAGTCAAAATAATTTATTAAAGTTAATTAGAACCAAAAAGTGCTTAATTACAACCTAAAATCATATTTTAATTTTAAGACACCTAGTCATAGAATCTTGAATAGTATTTTCTCTTTCCAATTCCTTAAATCATAGAATTGTGTTACACATTGTTTATTCATAAATGAGTTTAAAATTCTTTAATGATGTATGAGCACTCCTAAACTTGTCATAAACTCCCTAAATCACATTCTTAGTTACCTAAACTTAAGCTTAATCATTCCTAACCTTGTACCTAAGCTAATACACATCTAAACCTACCATTAACACACAATTAAATGGTCAAAACTCACCTCCTCCTTGTTGTACCAGACCTGGCCGTGAGCGTCCTTCCCCATTATGCATCACATGTTCAATTTTTCAACACTCCAAGGCCATACCTCAAGTCACATACACTATACCTTGTCATAACTTTCAATCAAGCTTGAATTTCCACATGAATAAATAATCAAAACAACCCATTTTTCCCATTTATTTGTGGCTGGAAAAGTTCCAGCCATGTCAAGTTTCTAGAAGCCTAATTTCATAAAATTTGATAGGAAATTAACTCACATCAAGCCATACTTTGTAGCATAGCTTCCATACTTCAAACCATGCTTGAATGACCTTGTGTAAGAGATATTTTCCTCTCCCTTTTCCCTCCAATACCACACGGCCACTCCTCCCTTTGATGAGCTCCATGGCTTTGTTTTTCTATAAATAGGATGCTTGTGATAGCCTTGTTGCACCTTGAAGTATTTGCTAAGTTTAGAGTTTTAGAGTTGTCTTGCTAGTTCTTTTCTTTTCTCTCAAAATTCCAAGAGAGTTCTTCCTTTCTTTTCATCTTCATCTTCTTCATCTCTTCATCTCATCATCATCTCTCAACCATCAAACACCACCCCAAAGCCTTGAACCATTATCAAAACTCTCAAACACCACACCTCAAACACAACTTCACTTGAAACACATTTCCTTCCTTTTTCTTTCATCAAGTCCGAATCATCATCACCATCCTAGGAGGTGTTGCTCATCTCATTTCATCTTCAAGTCCAAGCTTTTACCTTCATCACAAGGTAGGGATTTGTTTCCAAACTTTGTTTTGCTCAAGAAAGTGTTTTTCTCTAGTTTCCTCTTGGATTCTTTTTGAACTTTCCTTTGTTTTTCCTTTTCTTTTCATTTCGGCCTCTAGGCCCTATTATGAGCATGATAGCTTGATGATGAGAGTTTCTAGATGATAACATTGTGTTCATCTCAAAGAAACCTTTAAAGCTTGAGTTTTCCTTTTCTTGTAACTTCATCTATATGATATCTAGCTCACATGGTTTTCCAACTTAAGAAAATTAATCTAAGGATTTCTAAAAGCCCAAGCCTACCCTTGTCAACCTTAAAGTTGGCCGGCACGTTCTAGAGATTTTTCTCTAGATAGGGTTTTGGGTATTTAATAAAGAACTTGACGTAGTTTCACTTTCTTTCTCTTTTATATGACTTTCGGATTTTGTGTTGTGATCTTTGAGATATTGTATTGGGTTGTTATCTTGTTAAAGTCTTGAATGAGCTCTAGTTAACCATAAAATGAACCTTGCATCATGTTTACTTTATGCTTTGCATATCATGTTTACTTCCTTGCTATCACTAAGTTTCAAGTTAATAAGTGAACCTTGCATTATCATGTTTATATTTCAAGCTATGCATTATCATATTTATATTTCAAGTTCTCACTTAATACCAAGATAATAATGAGTTGCATTCATATTTACTTTGTGCTATCACTTTACTTTCTAATGGAACCTAAAATAAGTGCATAAGCATGTTTATGTTTATGTCATCACCTAAATGAACCTAGAGCTCAAAGACTTGCCCATTGTTGTCTCAACAAAGGTCTAACAATATGTATTTTCCTTGGTCCATATTTCGGCCCCAAAAGGTCTTGAAGTTTCTAAGTATTTGAGACTATGTTTTATAATTTTTCCAAGCTTACATGTGTTTAAGGAATGCATAGAACTAAGTTTAAGAATTTAGGACCTCTTGAGACAAAGATGAATTGGTCACTGCCCTATTAAATACTCTTATGATTTCAGATGTTAAAATTGTTTATAAATGGGTTTTGAAAGTTTTAAAAAGGTTCCAAGAGAAACTAGTATTTTATGTGCTTTAGAAATTATGTTTTATGCCTTTTATGGAGAAGTATATTTTCGGTTCTTCCTTGCTCTTTACTGCCACTGTATGTGCTGTTTTAATGATGATAATGTGCCTATGTTTGAATAAAAATAATGTTAAGACTCACATGTGAAAGATAGGATAAGTTAGGAGCTAGAAAAGAATTAATTTGAGAGTTCTAGATCCTTTAATTATGTAATTTTATGGATTCTGTCCAGCAAGGTTTAGATTTAATAATCATGGTTTTAAATTAATTTAAATGTGTAGAAATGATTCATAATTGGTTTAGGACTTAATCTTGAAGCCTTAGGAGCAAACTAAACTTAGAAAGGGTCATTGTTGTGACTTCTAGGTACCCGTAAAGTTAGGATTTCAATTTCTGCATCCTTGAGATTTAGAAATGTTCGTGACCATAGTGTGAGGTGAGAAATACTTAGTTATAACCTCATAGGTTCCCAATAGACTAGGTTTTGATGATCAATAACTTAGAATGTGAGTTAAAAACTTTAAGGGTCTAAACCATAATTTTTAGAACCCCGTAATCACACAAATATAAAGCTGTCTAAAATCTGCATAGTGCTATTTGGATAGGTCCTTGAGCATAAAAATTAGTAAAACTTATTAGTTGTGAACCTATAGGTGTGTGAGAGGTTAAGAATAATACTAGAACAATTAGTTTACAAGTTTAAGACTCAAAAGAACCAAAGCATAACATACTATAGGTTTATAACATAATAAGCTTGGGAGTTTGTATGTATGATTGTCTAAGGTGTGATTATGTGATAATGTATATGCTATAGTTTTAGGTATACACTATGAAGAAGTTTCATGTGATGATGTATATGCTATGAAAAAGATTTATGTGATGAATAAGATGTATCTATGAATTAACACTTTATGAGAACTTAAATGTGACACAACACTGAGACGCCTTCTTGGGTGACACCGGTTTAGCCGAGCACCCCCAAGAAAACAAATCCGTGAGGGTATTGACATAGAGCTTGCCAAAGCGGACAATACTACGATGCACTAGTTGCTAGTAGAGCGTTTCAAAGAGGAAATGACCCTAAGAGAGGTGATCCTTAATTGCCCCCTAGCCCGCACTATTAAGTCGAGATTATGTATATGTTACGCTTATCATAGGATAAGTAAGAACTAGTGACGACTAGTTAAGGTATGAGCTCATAACCTAGAGATGTTTTCGGGCGGCCCCATGAGATGAAAGTTAATGTTAACAATGTCACATATACTATACTTATGCCAATGTCATAATGTTTCTTAGTTGTTCTATTGTTTGGTTTACCTTTATAATGCATTCATATCACTAGTATATTTTATGCTTAGCTATAAGACGCATTGTAAAATATGATGGACCTTGGATAAATAACACTTTGGAAAAATAACTTAAAAGGAATTTATATGCATACACACCTTTTTAGAAATAAACCCAAGGTTCCTGAGGATGTGATGATGTCACCTAGGTAGGGATAACCCTACTGAGAATTCTTTTAGAAAGATTCTCATTCCCTCTCTCTTTTCTTCCATCATATCTTCAGATGATGACATTCGTACTCTTCATCGACACCCCGGTATGGGAGCTGCACCATGACCCGGCACTCGGGTCATACCATTTTGAGGGTCGCTGCACGTTTAGAGTATTCATGTTTATGGGACGACCCTTCGCGCATCCAGTCCCGAGTTACCGTTTTACCCCGACTGCTCCTTACCATCATAACGGGATCTTTGAGTGAGCTAGACCACGCGATGAACAGATTCTCCGCATGGAGCCCGAGACATCAGCGGTACACGACTACCCAGAGTATGTGCCTCGTACCCAGTACTGGGAGACGGACCCATCCGAGGACCCACCATCACACATGTACAGTTGGAGCTCCAGTCCCGCTTCCCCACCGATGAGGGCTAGGAGTGAGGAGACGGTGGTCCAACCGAGGTTGGCTTGTCGGCCATCTATGCGCCCTCGTCGCGGTGGACATGCCCCGATGATGCGCTCGACCACTCCCGCCGGGATTCATCAGTGGATCGACTCGACCCCACAGTATTCGGACCAGCAGGAGTAGACATAGGAGGGGTAGCAGTTAGTGCACACACACCACACAGTTGAGGACAAACCTTCTTTTGTATATGAGGTTGTCTACTCTAGGTGCACATGGGTATGGGTGTTGTTTCTCTTGTATTTGCTTTTTATGATTTCCTTGTATTGCATTTCAGTTGTATTTCGCTTCCCGATGTATTGAATAGTCCTGCCCTTTGGGTAGGCACAGTATATATATATCTATGATTCAATTGATGTTCCCATGATATGACGTGTTTCTTTATGCTTTGCTTATATGTTTCGTTATGCTTCCTTTTAAAGATTCGTGCGTGGCTCTCACTTTGATTTTTATTCCAAAAAGAAAAATTTTACCCATATTTCCGCTAAGTATTTTCTAAGCAAAAGATGAGACCAAGAGGTAATATTCTAAAGACTAACCTAAGTACATACTAGTAGTCTTGGGTTAAGATTTAGGGTGTTACAAGCTTCATGTTGATATTTGTCACATGAACAAACTTTAGAGCTCGAGTTTTTAAAGAAAGGTTTCATCTTTTCAAGTTTTAGCCAAGTAAGAGTTATATTTCTTTTGAATTCCTTGGAACTTCACCTTTTTCTTTTGTGTATTTCGGCCATGAGTGCCTAGGAGATTTGGAAAAATGATAGCTTGATGATGAGAGCTTCATGTTGGTATTTGTCACACTACAACATTTTTGGTCTAAGGCAACACTGTTTTAGGCAATGCTTAAAAAGTGTTGTCTTTGGGGGTCTAAGACAACGCTTTATAGGGTGGCATTTGTGTCAGGCTAAGGCAACATAATTTAAGACAACACTTAGAAAGCTTTGCCTTAAGCTAAAAAGAAATCGCTTTTAAAGTATTGCCATATAATCTAATAACAGGCAACGCTTATTTGTGTATTCCCTTCACTTTCAAAGCGTTGCCTATTAAAATACAATTAGCAACGCTTTAAAATGTTGCCTCAACTTTTAGCGGCAAACTAAAATTTTTTCCCACTAAAAATTTTGTTTTTGCTCATAAACTCATAAAAAAACTCATAAACTCATTAAAAAAAATAGTTTGAAACACCAACGAGAAACACACACTCCCAAAGCCAAACACAAACCCCTTTCTCCCTTATTACTAACCAACACACAATCCCTAACTAGCACCCAAAAAAAAAAAAATCCCAAATCCAAAGATGAGAAACTCTCAATCCTCACCGTGTGCCCTCTTGGAAGCTCCGTCGAGTGCCACCCTTCTCGCGGTTCTAGCCCTGAGCCGCATGCCCCCTTTGGAAGCTCCGACGCGTGCGCCCTTTGGAAGCTCTGCCATGTGCCACCTTATTTTGCGTTTCCAGCCCCGCTGCATACCTCCTTCTTCACGGTTCCAGCTTTTGTGAATCTTCCACTTCTCATTTCTCCGCCCCTTTGAAGAAGCTCTACCACCAGGAATCCGGCGTCGACAGCGGGTACGATGACGATAAAGATGAAGGTAGTCGCGATTCTGGCCACAACGTACGGTCCCAGCTCTGCTTTTTCAGGTTTTTGTCTCTCTTTTCATTATCTTCTCTTTGATCCCCTAGGGTGCCAGGAAGAGCTACAAGGCACGTGTCATTGTCAAGGTACAACCAAATCCCACTAAACTCATTCTCATTCATCGTTGAAGATTTCATCGTGCATTTTTTGTGTTGACTGACTTTGGTTTTATTTTTCATTTTGTTTTAATTATTATGAGTGTGTGCCTCATACATTGCCATCGGATTCCAAGGCTTTTCCAGTTTCAAAGCCTTAACTAGTTTTTTAGAGAGAAAGGGGGAAATATGGTTCTTCTGGGATAGCGAAAGTAAAGAATCACCCCTCTACCTCTCTGACTCTGCTTTTGCATTTAATTTTATTTTTAATGTTTTTGATGTTTCTATTTGTTTGCTGATGATAGGCAATGGAGAGGAATGAATGAATGAAATCCTTTGGCTGTTTTTGGTCTGGATGATGATGCAAATCATCAATATCTGATTTTAATATTTGTGGGGGCTCAAACCTTTTCTTTCTAAACTCTGATTGCTTTTTCTTCATGTTCATCTTGTGTTATTTGTTTTTATTTGGATAATATATACATCAATACAATAATTTATGGAATTTGGTGTGTTAAACATAACAAATAACAAATAAAAATAATGTAAGGGAAGTACAGAACATAGTGTTTGAGAATTTGAATGTACGATCTAGTAATGATTGAAGCAGGGTGCCAACAGATATCCTGTCTTTGAACTCAACGGTCAGGATCTTTAGCTTAGCTATTATGAGCTCACACTAGCCTCTGCCAGGTACAATTGAAAAACAAAACCAACCTCTTTCTCTCTTTTCTATTTCTCCTTCATCGTATGCTTTTAAACTACATTATTATGTTCAGTTAATTGTGCTTAGTTAGTTTGAGAGTTGATAACTTGGTCAATTTTAGTGAATGATAAATACGTATGACATCTTTTAAGTTTAGGAAGACTTGAAAGTAATCTTAATTTAATGCTTATAAAGGTTAATTGAGGATTTGAAAAGGATGGGGCAAATGATCAAATATCATATATGGAATAATGTCCCTAGCCAATGCAATTTATGGCACATGCTATTGATAATCCACCAATTTCTCAGTGTATTGGTTAGTAGCTTAACAGTAATGTTTCTTGATAGCTTACATAGAATGTGCAGATAGCAAAAGTAACATTAAGAGGTAGTTGAATTTATTGATTTGATGATTTTTCTTTTTTCTTTTTCTTTTTTAAAGGAATCATTTGAGATCCCATGTGGCCAAGGTCATGGAGGTGGAGACATTGAGTTAGGAGCATATGCAAGGAACTCCGAAGAGTTGGCGTTGGGTGGTTTCTTCAAAAAGGTTTTATTCTTATATTTCTCCTTTCTACTTAAATATTTCATTTTATAAAATTAGTTGATGGCTTTAAAGTTCATGTTCAATCAATCTGCCAATCTCACTGAATATCCTATGACTTTGCCCCTTCTTCTAGGTTCAAGAGCTGGATAGACATTATGCTAAGCTAGATAAGATTTTGCAAAAGCTCCAAGTAACCTCTGTTACTATTCAACCCTTGACTACTTATTATTGGCTTATGGGACACTTCAAGAATGTGCATTGATAGTGTAAAAGGAATATACATTTGGAGGATGTGATAGTGAAACAAATATGTTAATTTCTGACTTTTAAGATCTCTAATATACTTGTTACCGTAATGTCAAAGAAATATGATAAATAAAGTGGGCAACAGAGGCATGACATTTTTTAAGGGTTGTAAATGGCCTCACAGAAACAAGGTTATTTTCCTGTGGCCCATCTAATAGCATAAGGACAATCTTAGTTAAACCATACAAATATTTTCTTACTTGAACATCTCCATCCTGATGTATACTCACGTAAATGGAAAGGCCATCACTGAATCTTTGGAGAGAGTTTGGGTTTTGCCTAAGGACCTGCATCTGTTTCATACTAAATTCAGAGGCTTTGGGATTCATAAACATGCTAAAATTCTGTGGCAATGTTCAGTTTTTACTTTTATACGGTCTCTTCTGGCTGGAAAGGAATGCTTTGATTTTTAAGGGGATCTATTCCTTTAGACAACATTTGTGATAATGATATTTTCTTAGCTTTAATGTGATGTTTTCCAAATAGTCTTTCTAGATATGTTTATTTAATGTAATCACAGACTGGTCTGCCTTGTTACATGGTCAATCTAAGGGGAATTACATGTTTTCTTTCTCTTTCTTTTTGTGAGGATACCCTGTCCTCTCGTTGTACTGTCTTCCTTCTCTAATAAATTTATTTTTTCTATCAAAAAAGAAAAGGCCACCAAAGAAAAAAGAAAGTATAACATATAAGAAAATTCAATTCAATTGTAAAGACTTGTTGGGAGCCCCAAAATTTATATATCACATAATCACTTTGTCTTTTACAGTTTACTATTCTAAATTTTTGCATGCAAAGATTGTGTAAGTGAAAGTTTATTTGCAATTGATAGACAAACACTTGCAAATCATGTGTGAAGGACAAAAAAAGGAGAAAAAGATAACATGATTGGAAAAAAAAAACATTTATTAAAAGGACATAAAAAGAAACGAAGCTAGAGTAATTAATGCTGCCTGTCATTTTGGAGTTTTCATGAAAGATTGGATCTACCACAGTTGAAATAAGCCTGAATAGTTTTTCCATATTAGTCATCGTTTTAACGGGTTAATTGATAACATTAGAAAATGGCATAAACAAATAATCTGATTTTACTTCTTCTGAATTTGGTAAGAGTAGAGCACTTATATGACATGTTTAGTCAAATTATCATAATGTGTTGGGCTTTTTTGTTAGTTTATATTATCTACTAAAAGTTACTTGAAATTTGTCCTAATCATTTTGTGAAACATTGTGTACAAGATGCTCACGAAGAGTCCAAATCTGTGACCAAGGCTCCTGCCATGAAGGGTTAGTATAGTTTTAATTTAACTATGATATGTCTTTCAGTGATTTATTCAATACCTAGCTTCTTGTTATGAATCCCTTGTCGCCTCACTTAATGTATTAAGTCCATTCTATGTCATAGAATTTGACAAATAGGCAAAAACCTGGGTATGGAAGAGGATCTGGTGTTGACCGATCAAGAACAGTAACAACCATGTCAGCAATGATCCAACCTTTTGTTTATCGCTATTATTGTGTAATATTTTAATCATGATATTATGTTTTTCTTTTCTTGTATGATCACTCATCCAATGTGAAATTCTCACTTCTACAACACTCATCCTGTTATTTGTATATGACCATCCAACATTCCATGTAATAAAGTATCGTTAGTCTTATCATTTGGTGCTAAAATTTTCTTATAATTTTGAGTGGTACTTTTCCATCAAAATAACACCTGAAGAATTCCTCCCGTTTACCAACCTAGAATGAATTCTTTGATTCTCATCCATAAACAACTTTAAAATATAGATTACAATCTTATATTGTCATGGATGGTCTAATTTTACGTATAATTAGTGCAAATTTTATTATCTTTGCATGTCAATGAGCAGTGTTTTTTTTTATTATTATCTTGTACGAATATTGTCATGTTGATATTATGTCCTAGAAATTGGATACTGAAAGTACCTATGTTGCAACACGATGAATCGACCAGAGGAATCCTCTAATGTTTGATGAATCTTATCTGCACCTAACTTGATGAATTAAACTATTTTGCAGTTCATTGAAAAAGAAACTAAAGGACAAGATGGCTGAATTTCAGGTAGGTTTGTCTTGTATATATATATATATATATTCGTTTGAGAACAGTTTCTCATCTTCTAATATTCTACTTAATCCTTTTTTCAAAATCTCTGCAAACCCTTAGAGAGGCCATTCATAAAGAATATTGTGATGTTGTTGAGAGACGTGTGTTTACAGGTTTGAGTTGCTTACTTATTAGTGGTTACTTCTAATTCCATGCAATTTGATGCTATGGATTTTCCTTGATGTGGAGTTAATTCTTTTTATTTCCCGGTGTTCATGATTGTCAGTAACGGGTACAAGAGCTGATGAGGAGGTATTTTTAAGATTAGTAGCAAAAGTGTGCTTCAGTGCCTCCTCATGCTTCCCAAAGGACTAAATAATTGACCTAGTAAACTGCTAGACCAGGTGGAATTGACATTTTGGAGTTGTTACAAGGCCTCTATATTGTATTACTGTAGCTTCCTTGCTAGACTTGGCATCATCTTGTACTGTAGGTCTCAACATGCCATTGTACCATTGGATTTGTGTTAAAACTTTATGCCAACATTTGATAGTATATGGCATATATATTGCTAGATAATAGAGGATTTGATAGCATTTGATACCTCACTTTATGATACTATGAATCAAGCTCCTATTTTATCTAAATTGCTAATTGTGTATTAGTTGCCATTTTTTTTGTTGTAACAGGTGCAAGCACTTTAGGAGTGATTTGTGTTTGATAGTTACTTTTTCTTTCTTTCTTATTTTTGTAAATATAGTTATTAATTTAATTATGCTTAATAATATTTTGATTTTTAATGGGTGGGTTTATGATGTAGATCGATCAAACTTAATGCATCTGCAACTCAAACAAACAACAAAGAGCTAATACAAAAAACAAAGAACTTGCAGTGGATGTGATTTATGTTGAACTATACATATGGAGATTTATTTTGTGTTAACTTCTTATGACTAGTGTGCTTTTGCAAACTATTTATATTTGCTTGTTTACATTTTGGTTTGAATTGGATGACTTGTTTCCATTTAGAACTATGTATTAGCCAATACATATGGACTATATGTATGTATTAATGACTTATCTTTTGTATAATTGATTATGGGTGGTTTATTTTATTTATGAATTTAATCGAATAACTATAAATTTGAAATTGAAAAACTGATGTTGCAATAAATGTGAATTTTTTGTTTAAGAATATATGGTTTCTAGTTAATAGAAAAGATAATAGTTTTAGGAATCATCAAATTTGGAACCAAAAAAAGAAAAGAAAAACAATTGCTTTTTAAATAAATGGAGCTGAAGGTGATAAAAAAGGCAACACTTTTATATTCAAAAAATGTTGCCTTTGATAAAATTAAAGCCAACGCCTTAAAAGCATTGCCTTTGATTGAAGTACAGGCAACACCTAAAAAGCGTTGCATTTAATTAATAAAAATGAAACGAAGGAAAAGGCAATGGTTAAAAAGAGTGGTCCTTTAGAAACATCAAATGCAACGCTTAAAAAGCGTTGCCTTAAATGCAAGAAATGGCAACAAGTAAACATATAACAAAAGCGTTGCCTTTGACTGCGTTGCCTTTTGTACCCATATAGGCAAGACTTTTTGTACCAACTGTTGTGTTTTGTCGAAAAAGCGTTGCCTTAGAGAAAAGGCAACAGTGGTATAGGCAACGCCCAAAAAAACGTTGCCTTAGAGTGGAAAACGTTGCCTCTGATAAAAGGCAACACTTTTTGTGTGTTTTGGCAACGCTTTTTAAGCATTGCCTCAAACCAAATTTCTTGTAGTGTCACATGAACAAACTCTAGAGCTTGAGTTCTTAAAGAAAGGTTTCATCTTTTCAAGTTTTAGCCAAGTAAGAGTTATATTTCTTTTGAATCCCTTGGAACTTCACCTTTTTCTTTTGTGTATTTCGGCCATGAGTGCCTAGGAGATTTGGAAAAATGATAGCTTGATGATGAGAGCTTCATGTTGGTATTTGTCACATGAACAAACTCTAGAACTTGAGTTCTTAAAGAAAGGTTTCATCTTTTCAAGTTTTAGCCAAGAATGAGTTAGGTTTCTCTTGAAACTATTTGAAATTTCCTTTTGCTTTCTTTCAAGTTTTGACCATGAGTGCCTTGATGATTGGAAAAATGAGAGCTTGATGATGAGGGTTTCATGTTGATGTTGGTCACATGGATAAACTCTAAAGCTTGAGTTTTTAAAAGAAAAGCTTGATCTTTTTAGCATTAGTTAAGAATGAGTTTATGTTTCTCTTGAACACTTGTTGAACCTTTCTTTTCTTTCAAACATTTCGGCCATCTCCATGGTTCCTTGAGGATCATGTTTCTTTTTGTTACTTTAGCACTAATAGTTTTTTTTTCTTGTGAGGATGAGTTTTGGGTTGGAACTTTGGTTCTTTCTAAAGTCTTGGAAGAGCTCTAGACAAGATGCAAAAGGAATTGCATCCATGTTTATTTTATGCTACCACTAAATCCCCAAGATAAAGAAATGAACTTGCATTTCATGTTTTATTTTCAAGTCATCACTAAACTCAAAGATTAAAATGAGTGTGCAGTTCATATTTACCTTGAGCTATCACTTTACTTTCTAATAAACTATAAAAATGGAATGCATAGCATGTTTATTTTATGTCATCACTCTAAACTACTAGAGCTCAAAGACTTGCCCACTTCATCTTGAGAAAATATTAATCAAGGAGGTATCTCCTTGAATATGCATTCGGTCAAGTGATGAAAATGGCTCTAAAAAGAGTTCATTTAGTTACTAAGACCTATAACCTATGTCTTAGGGTTTTCCTAAGCTATTGTGGACTTAGTCAATGTTTTAAACATGTTTTCAAGGTTTAATCTTGTTCCAAAGAACATTACATAGCTACTGCCCTATGTGTTTTGTGATGGTCTTTAATGAAATAAAATGATTTCCAAAGAGTTTTAGAAGTTCCAAAGGTGTTCCAAGATAAACTAGCAACCCATATGCATTAAAGTGAAGTTTTTCCTATGATTTAATGACACATGTTTTCGGTTCTGCCTTGATAGTTTACAGCACCTTAAATTCTGTTTTGGGTGGTCTAAATATGCTTAAATACCTTGCCAAGCATGTGATAATTATTCTAGACATTTCAAAGTACACTTAGTAACTTTATTTGCTTGATATGTGAATTCTAGAACTACATAGGAACAGAAATTTTTTAGATTCTGTCCAGCCTTGTTAAAGTAGTTAGATTCACATTATATGATGTCTAGATGAGTGAGAGTGACTCATAATTGGTTAGGTATTTAATTATCACATCATAGAAAAAGTCGGAAGTGAGAAAGGACCTAAAACGCACATTCTAGAACGCCATAATTCATCTAAATTAGCACACTGCCTAAACTGTCCAGCCATAATTAATTAGGTTTTAGGACTTAATAAATTATGGAGAAGAGGTTAATCAATCCCTTAGACCCATGAGAACATAATATGCTAGTTTGAGGTTACCTGATTTAGGGATTTTACTTTAAGGGAGTGATTTGTAAGCTCTTGGCTAAGGATGAATTATTGTGTTATCCCATGACTAGTATGATGCTATGTGAACTATTATTTCTAAATGCTAGTTCTATTATTGCATGTGGTTGTTCTTTAAGAACCTAGAAATGCCTATGTTGTAACATGAGATATGTGACATGTATGTTTTGAGTGGCATTTCATTAAATCTGGTAAGACTTAAGGTGACTTAAACTATGAGAAAATGATCCTTTTGAACCACCAAATTAAGGGTGGGGATGAGGTGATTCTATGCCCCCTAGACCCATACTTTAAGTTGGGACCTTTAACTTATCCGAAAGGATAAGTCCAGATGCTAGTGACGACTAGCTTGGTATGAGCTCATAACCTAGTGATATCTCCTAAGGGAGACCGGATAGGGTGGCCCCAGGAAGAATATGATGATGTTTTAATGTCACCTAAGTAACCAAGTTAAGCTAACATGCACCATGATTCCATGTTATATGAACTATGATTCTATGTACCATGAACTATGACTTTATGTACCATGAACTATAATTTTATGAACCATGAACTATGAATTTATGTGCCATGATCCATGAGGTTAGGAAGCATGATTTATGATTCAAGTTTCATGATTTATAGACTATGTAACCAAGAAGTTTTAGAATTAAAAGGAACGGGTCTCAGAAGTTAACATTTTCAAACTTCATAATTGAACCATTATATGCCCATGATTTTGTTTTAAGAAACCGAGGTCCCTGGAGACATAGAAGATGACACCTAGGTAGAAGGAAAAACCCTACTGAGTTTCTTTAGTAAGAAATCTCATTCCCTCTATCGATTCCTTTCCTTTAAGTCTTCAGATCAGGATGACGACATTCGTACTCTTCATTGATACACCTACTTGGGAGGTGCACCACGACCCCGAGCATGGGTCGTTTCATTTTGAGGGCCGCTGCACAGTCCGTATTTTTATGTTCCTTGGACTGCCATTCGCACACCCTGTAGATAGCTACCTCTTTTCCCCGACTTCACCATATGGAGATGACATGGTTTTTGAGAGTGCTAGCACATGCAATGAGAGGATTCTACGGACCTACTCTGCTGGCTTGGGGGTTGTACCCGACTACGTACCCCGTTCCCAGCATTCAGAGGAGGACCCCTCGAAGGATCCACCCGTCCACATGTATGGAGAGGTTTCTGCCCCTACTCCCTCGCAGATGCCCATGGGTAGCGAGGAGACAGTTACCCAGACATGGAGGGCTCGGGCGCCCGATCCACGACCTCGATACGCTGGCATGCCTGCCCCTGTCGAGCTCCGCCCTTGGATTGGCTACGTTCCCCCATACCCGTGATCTTCGCCGTGTAGCTTGGAGAGTAGTCCCTAGTGCACACATGACACGTAGTTAGGATAACCTTCTTTTGTGTTGAGGTTGTCCACCTTAGATTGCACTTGGGTAAAGGTGTTTCCTTCATGTCTTTTCCATGTATTTTATGTTTCCGTTGTATTCGTATTTCCTATGTACTTGAAGAGTCCCGCCCCTTAGGGTGGGCATATTATATGCATGAGTTATTTCAGATACGATGATGTCATGGTTGTTTTGGAGCCACTTCTATGTTTATATTTCCGCACTTTATTATACCGTTTATGTACATGCTATGCGCGGCTCATATTTTAAAGAGTTTTCAAAAGAAAAAAATGGGCTCGTATTTTCCTTAAGTTAATTTTAAAGTAATGGAATTATGACAAAAGGTAATGACCAATATTTGGCCTAAATACATACTAGTAGTGTTGGGTCGAATATTAGGATGTTACATAGTTCCTTTGAGAACTTGGTTCAAGAACTCTAAAGCTCACTTTCTTGATGAGATAAGTGTTGGGTTATGTTGGATTTTCAAAGTCTTGTAAGAGCTCTAGCAAAGATTAAAATGAACCTTGCATCCATGTTTATGTTTATGCCTTGCACATCATGTTTATTTTCCTTGCTACCACTAAATATCAAGAATAATAAATGAACTTGCATTATCATATTTACATTTTCAAGTCATCACCTAAATATTAAAGATAATAACAAGTTGCATCTCATGTTTATTTTATGCTCTCACTTTATTTTCTAATGAAAGATAAAATAAGTGCATAAGCATGTTTAAATTTATGTCATCACCTAAGAGAACCTAGAGCTCAAAGACTTGCCCATTATTATCTCACACAAAGACTTGAAAATATATGTTCCTCAGCTCCTTTAAATTCGGCCTTATAAGGTTTATATGATTACAAATACTAAAACTTATGTTTCCTAATTTTTCTAAGTTTAGATAAGCTTAACAGATGTTTCGAACAAAGTTTTATGATTTTAAATCCTCTTGAGATTTATTCGATGTAACTACTGCCCTTTTATGATTATAATGATTTTGATGAGATAAATTGTTTCTAAGTGAGTTTTAGAAGTTTTAAAAAGGGTTCCAAGATAAACTAGCAATTTATGTGTCTTTGAAATGAAGTTTTATGCATTTTATGATGGAGACAATTTCAGTTCTACCTTGCTTACTATGCTCACTATTTTATGTTGTTTTACTGATGATAATATGAGTATGTTCATGTATAATTGATGCTAAAATTCATATGTGAAAGTTAAGAGAAGTTAGTAACTAGAAAAGAATTAATTTGAGACTTTTAGATCCCTTAGTAATGGATTTTTCTGGATTCTATCCAGCAAGGTTTAGAATTGAAAATCATGGTTTATAATTAGTCTAAATGTGTAGGAATGACTCATAATTGGTTTAGGACTTGATCTTGATGCCTTAGGAGTAAACCGAACTTAGAAAGGGTCAATGTTGTGACTCCTAGGTACCCGTAAAGTAAGAATTTTAGATTCTGCACTCTTGAGGTTTAGAATTGTTTATGAACATAGAATTGAGTGAGGAACACTTAGATATGAGCCTATAGGTACTCGACAGCTTAAGTTATGATGATGTACAACTTAGATTCTAAGTAAAAGGCCTTAAGGGTCAAAGTATAAGACACTAAGAAATATTTTATGCTATGAGTTTGTTTATGCAAGTATGATGATTTGATGCATATGCTTTGATGATATATGAGCTACGATGAAGTGTTGAGATGTTATGTCTATTATGTTTATGAGAGAGTTGAATGAGAAACGATATGTTACCCCTTCTTTTGTCCCCATATGAAATCTAGTGACAACTAGTTAGGTTTGAGCTCATTTTTGGCAATAGGGTGTGTTTGGTTGGATTTTGGTGATGCGAATAAATATCGTTTGAGCTCATTCCTAGGTGATAGGGTGTGTTTGGTTGGATTTGGTGATGCGAATAAATATCGCCGGGCCAAGGTGTGTTTGGTTAGATTTTGGTGATGCGATAAGATGGTGGTCCTTGAGGAAAAGAATTTAAGAGTTTAAGTATGAGAAAAGTTATATGAAAGTTTTGTGCACTTTATGCCACTTATATATTTATTTAGTGTTACGTTTCATTGAATTGCTTGCATAATGTATTGTCATGCATTCATCCAATATCTGTCGCATTCATATAATTAAGATTCATATTAAAAGACACCCACTTCGGATAAATAGATTTGGAAAGTTTAAAACCAAACCTTATGCATGAACACCTTTTTCATAATTAAAAATCGAAGTGGCTGGGGACCATGACGATGACAAGTGTGTTAGAGTTGAAAATCCCTACTGAGAATCTTGAATAAGTTTCTTATCCCTTTCTCTCTTTTCTCCCGTGTCGTCTCCAGACGAAGATGATGGTGTACCTCGTGACTTTTACTAAGGAGTGGGCGTAGGGCATGCACTATGAGTCGGATCAGTGGGATGCAATGGAAGTGCGGAGATACCGCTTTAGATTTATATGCATATGGATGTGTATTTCTTTTGATGTGATAATAGGACTATGGTAGTCGTAAATTATGTATCTATGATAATATGATTATGTTGTGATATAATGAACAACGTTTGTGTTTTGTGACCATGAATGATATGAGATCTCTTTTATATGTTAGTCTTCGTTACGTCATACGCGACTCTCACTTTGATTTTATATTTCAAAAAAAAAAAATTACCCTATTTTCACTAAGTATTTTCATAAAAGAATGAGACTAAGAAGTAATAACCTAATGATTAACCTAATATGTTCTAGAGTATTGGGTTAAAAATTAGGGTGTTACACCCATGCCATTTTCACCAAAGGAATAGACTTATTCCTCAGCTGCTTGAAACCGTGGTCCACAATCCTCATAGGCGGCAAATTGAAAGTCAGGTCGTCCTTTAACTGTACATGCTCTGGCTCTAAGACATGACTAGGGTTGGATTCATATTTTCTCAACTGAGAGACATGAAAGACATCATGGAGATTGGAAATATTTGGGGGCAAAGCTATTTTGTAAGCTACTGACCCAATTCTCTGAAAAATTTCAAAAGGACCGAGAAATCAGGGACTCAACTTCTTGACTCTCATAGCTCTCCCTATGCTTGTAGTGGGGATAATTCTTAGAAATACATGCTTTCCTTCTTAGAATTCCAAGGGCTTTCACCTTCTGTCCGCATAACTTTTCTGTCGACTTTGAGCAGTTAAGATCGTGTCCTTGATTTTCTTGATTTGCTCCATTGTTTCCCTCACAACATCGGGTCCCAACATACTCTGCTCTCCAGGTTCATACCAACATGAGGGAATTGACACTTCCATCCATATAGGGCTTCATAGGGTGCCATGCCGATGCTTGCGTGATAACTGTTGTTATACGCAAATTCAATCAGCAGCAGATACCTATCCTAACTCCCTTTTTGGTCTAAGACACAGGCTCGCAACATATCTTCTAGGGTTTGGATCGTTCTTTCTTATTGGCCATATGTTTATGGGTGGTATGTTGTGCTCAAGCACAATTTCAAACCAAAAGTCTTTTGAAAGGCTCCTCAAAAACATGACGTAAATCGCGGATCTCTATTCGAGATTATTGTCGATGGCACACTATGCAACCTCACGATCTCTTGGATGTACAGCTGCACCAATCTATCCAAAGAGTATGTCATTCTAATAGGTAGAAAGTAGGCCAACTTGGTCAGCCGATCCATTATCACCCATACGGTATCATGGCCAGCTTGGGTCTTAGGCAATCCTGTCACAAAATCCATCGATATACTCTCCCACTTCCACTCAAGGATTGACAAGGGTTGCAATATACCTGAAGGTTTTTGGTGCTCGATCTTAACCTTTTGGCAAACCGAGCACTTGCTCACCCAGGTGACCACATCCTTCTTTAATCTGGGCCACCAGAATATCCTTCTCAAATCCTGATACATCTTGGTAGTACCAGGATGAATGGTGAAGTGGCACTTGTGAGCCTCCTCCAAGATCTTCTCTTGGAGGTCACCGTCCCGTGGCACGCAGATTTGCCCCTCAAACTTCTACAAACCATCGGGGCCTTGCTCGAATCCCTTCAATTCCCCAGCCTTAACTGCCTCTAGGGTCTCTATAAACTCCTCATTCTTCCTTTGGGCAAGGATGTCCCTCTGCTTAAACCCATTCGTCATACTAAGGCAACACATCTTCACTCCTCCTTCGGTGAATGATAACCCCAAATTCATGTCCCTAAACTTCTCTATTAACCCAATTTCTTTGACCATCATATGAAACAAGCATAATGAATTTTGACTCAAGGCATCGGTGACTACATTAGCCTTGCCAGGGTGGTAACTTAAGCCAAAATCATAGTATTTTAGGAACTCCATCTATCTCCTCTGCCTCATATTCAACTCCTTTTGATCAAAGAGATGCTTGAGACTCTTATGATCGGAGAAAACTTCGAACCTAATACCATATAAATGGTGCCTCTACATCTTTAAGGCAAACACTATGGCTGCTAATTCTAGGTCATGGATGGGGTAACTCACCTCGTGAGCCTTGAGTTGTCTAGACGCATAGGCTACCACTTGCCTATTTTGCATCAACACACAGCCCAAACCCTTGCCCGAAGCATCACAATATACCTCAAAGGGTACATTGGGGTCAGGTAAAACTGAAACCGAGGTTGAGGTTAGCTTTTGCTTTAGCTCATGGAAACTCTTTTCACACTCAGGGTTTTATTCAAAAGGGGTGTTCTTCCTAGTGAGCTTGGTTAAAGGTAGGGCAATCTAGGGAAATTCTTTGATAAACCTATAGTAATAGCCTGCTAAATCCAAAAAGCTCTGTATTTCCATTACAGTGGTTGGTGTCTCCCAATTCATTACGACCTCTATCTTACTAGGGTCAACAGCTATATCTTCTTTCAACACTACATGCCCTAAAAATTTCACCTCATCCAACAAAAATTCACACTTAGAGAGCTTAGCATACAACTTCTTCTCCTTTAAAATCTCTAAAACCATCCTCAAATGACGCTTATGCTCCTCGTGGGTTTTCGAATAAATGGATATATCATCTATGTACACAACCACGAACTGATCTAAATATGGTATAAAGATCCTATTCATGTAATCCATAAAAAACTGCGAGAGCATTCATCAAACCAAACGACATCACATTGAACTCAAAGTGTCTATACTGAGTTCTAAAGGCGGTTTTAGGTATGTCTTGGTCTCTAACCCTAATCTGGTAGTATCCCAACCTCAAATCAATCTTAGAGAATGCCACTGGTCCTTTCAATTGATCTATTAGATCATTAATCCTAGGCAAAGGGTACTTATTCTTCACTGTCACTTGATTCAACTGCCTATAATCTACACACAACCTCATACTTCTGTCATTCTTTTTAACAAATAAGACCGGCAGTCCCCAAGGTGAAGCGCTAAGTCTTATGAAGCTCTTCTCTAATAACACCTCAAACTAGGTTTTCAACTCTGCTAATTCTAGAGGTAACATCCGATATAAGGCTATAGAGATCGGTCCTGTTCCAGGAACGAACTCTATGGAAAACTCTACCTCTTTCTTGAGAGGGAACTCGGGTATTTCATCCGGAAATATCTCAGGATAGTCTCTTACCATAGCTATATCACCTAGGTTTTGCTTAAAGTCTACTTCACAAGTGGCTAGGAGAACGTATCCCTTAATCTTCTCCCTACTACAGTAGACCTCTATGGAATTTAGGTACAGTCTCAAGGGTTGACTAGCTTTACCATGAGGAGAAGGAAAAACGATAGTTTGGGTACCACAGTCTAACAACACATGGTTGGCGTGGAGCCAATCCATGCCTAAGATTATATCTATGCCTTTCAGAGGTAAACAAATTAAATCTATGATAAAAGACCTATTTTCTACAGTAAGATGACAATTTAAACAGCAATTGCAAGTATTAATGGGTCGATTTGTGGGGGTAGAAACAATAAGATCAAAAGGAAGTTTGGAAGCTTTCAAATTTAAAGACTCGACACTAGCATGTGAAACAAAAGAATGGGTTGCACCAGAGTCACAGAGTACAGTTAAGGTTCTACCATTTAATTCACACTTACGTTGGATGAGGTCATTGGATTTCTCTGCGTCCTTTGCGTTGAAGGCAAAGACCCGTCCTTGGTGTTGTGGCCTAGGGTTCTGGTTTGATAGTCCTCCATTCATGCAATCTTTTGCTTAGTGGTCGTGCTTGCCACACCAGAAGCAAACTCCCTACCCAGCCATGCAAAGGCGATTACTGTGATTCCTTCCACACTAGGAGCATACTTCGGCCGATGCGGGTCCGGGGAAAGCAGTGGGGGCTCCTTGTAGTGCCTTGTTCTTGGCCGCATTGGACCCTTCTTGCTAGATGTTCCGAGTACCACCAGTTCCTTATTATTGATTGTTGAAATTCCTCAGGCCATTTTACTAGAAAGGTGGCCTCTGGGGTGGTTTGGATTATTGATACATGGGTGCTCTTGGTTGTGGTCATTGTTATTACGATCTTTGTTGTTATTGTTGCTGTTTGAACTAGTTACTTTGGTATGGGCTGTAGTGATTCCTTGATTGGTATTACAACTTGAACCTCCGGGCTTGAGGTCCTAGCCCCTTGGCACGCTCCGCCCTCGTGGCATTGAGCTTCTATTATCCCTCTTCCAAGATCCAGCATTTGTTGACCAGGGTTAGGAAGTCCCTGATCTCCATATGCGCCACTATGAAGTTAAGCTCCGCCTTCAATCCCGCTTCATACTTGACACACTTCCAAACTTCATCGAGGTTCCCTTGGAACACTCGAGAAAACTTGATCAGCTTTTCAAACTTGGCATTATCTTGGGTGACGATGGAGCACGCTGGAGTCAACTGCATGAACTCGATGTCCTTGGCGTTCTTTACAGACTCTGAGAAGTACTTCTCATAGAAATACGTCTTAAACAGCTCCCAGTCGAAGGGGGCTCCAGCAGCTTCCAATAGCCTTCGCATGCCGGTCCACCAGAACTCGGCATAGGATTTTATCATAAAGGTGGCGAAGGTGACCTTCTGCTCCTCTAACCAGGCAACCACTGAGTAGATCTTCTCCATATCTTTGATCCACTTATCAGCTTTGTCTGGATCCATGGCCTCTCTGAACACAAGCGGGTTCCCCTTGAGAAACTCACCGAAGTGAGTCTGCTCCAGCATCTCAGCAGTAGGGGGACCATGAGCAGCTTCTCCTTGATTCACCCACTCAAACATATGTTCCATGGCCCGTGCCATGTCACGAACAGCAGTAGCAATTGCATTGTCTTGATCTCCTTCAGTCGGATTCCTAGGCTATTGTCGCGGTGCCATTGGTTCCTAAACACATAAGACAGTGAACATCAAGTTGATCAGGATTAATACTCTATGCGAAATGAGCTAGTTACCATGGCACACACAAGCAATAGAGGTCATGCATCCCTAATCCTATAGCTTATCTCTTCCAAGCACTACACATGACATAACTGTCGCATCATGCTTATAAAGCATGGTCAGTCCAATCCTCTGGCTCCGTGAGAATCGAACTGCTCTGATACCAAAATGTAACATCCTAATTTTAACCCAATGTTCCTAGAACATATTTAGGTTAATTATTAGGCTATTACTTCTTAGTCTCACTCTTTAAAATCTTTCTTTCAATTACTTACTAGAAAATATGGAAAAAAATTTTCTTTTGAAAACATAAAGCAAAGTGAGAGCCGCGTACATCGTAAGACAGGAAAATAAAATCATGGAATAACAAGGCATGAAAGAACATGGAACAATTAATAACACATCAAAGGAAATACTTCATTAATATTCATAGCATGCCCTCCTAAAGGTGGGGCTTAGCATAGTACAAGAAGGTGCAAAGGAAAGGAAATACAGCAGAAACGTAAATACAAGGAAAGCGTAAATAAAAACACTCCTACCCTAGTGCACCTAAAGTGGATAACCTCATAACAAAAGAAGGTTTATCCTGTCTATATGTGGTGTGTGCACTAGCTCTCCCCAAGGGGCTCTACTACTGGCGGCGGTGATCCTTGGGTGACGGGGGTATGTACCCAGGGAATTGCTCGAGCTCCTCGGACGTAAACAAGCGGAGTGGCGACCGGATACGGGGTGGCTGGATGTGTGCTCTGTGACGGGGGCGCATCTCGACTCTCCTCACTCCCCTCTCGCCTGAACGGGGGAGTGGGGCAGAACTCTCCGAATAGATGTGCGTCGGTGAGCCCTCAGATGGATCAATCTCTGACTTCCTCAATCGAGGTACATACTACCATAGTCACATACGGCTGAGGCGGACAGGCGAGCGCGCCGGGTCTGCTCGTCACGGGGGTGGGTACGCTCGAAAATCAAGTCGTCACTAAAAGGAGACGTCGGGGAGAATCGGTACCTCTGTACAGGATATGCGAAGGGACATGCCATGTATATGAAGACTTGAACGGCGCATCGTCCCTCAAAATGATATGATCCGTGGTCCGGATCAAAATGCACCTCCCAAGTGGGTGTGTCGATGAACACCACGAACGTCACCATCGTGATCTGAAGACATGACAAGAGAGGAAAAAAGAAAGAAAGGGAGTGAGAATCTTGCTAAAGAATTCTCAGTAGGGGACCTCCTATCTAGAGTTACATCGTCAAATCCTCAGGAACTTTGGGTTTATCATAAAAGGTGAGTCATGCATATGAAGTTCATTATTAAGTTTATAAGCATAATTATCCAATGTTCATTCCTTTTAGAATGAATCTTAATGCATGAATGCAACATAGTAAGGCATGAGTGCATGTCAATACATTATGCAAGCAATCCAATAAATCATAACATCAAACAACATATAAGTGGCATATTAACTTTCAAGTGACACTTTTCTGTTTTCTCAACTTTGTGACTTAAGAACTTTGCACTTAAGCATCATGGGGCCGCCCTAAAACATTATCTAGGGTATGAGCTCATACCTTAACTAGTCCTCACTAGTTCTTACTTATCCTCTAATAAGCAAAAACATAAAAATAATCCTGACTACTAGAGTACAGGCTAGGGGGCTTAAGGATCACCTCTTATAGAAATATTTCCTTCTTTGAAATGCTCTACTGGCATCTAGTGCACAGTGAATTGTCCACTTTGGTAGGCTGCATCTACTCATACCCTCACGGATTTGCCCTCTCCCCACCTGAGCGGGAGAAGTACGTCTCAGTGCTACGTCACATCAGGACTCAGTTCCTGGGGGTGCTTGGCTGAACCGGTGTCACCTAGGACTTTATCCCATAAAATTTTCAAAAACATTCTCAAGTCCTTAATTTGACAGAGATTTGGCAGCATAACAGTTGTATACCGAATTTCTTTCAAATTTCCTTTATGCCACACTAACTCATAATGCATGCACATTTCTCATTCAACTTCTATGATTACAATAAACTTAATTTCATATAATCTCACTCATCATAGCACATGCATCATCACAACATACTTGAGTTAACAAACTTATGCATCAAAGAACCTATAGTGTCTTATGCTTTGACCCTTAGGGCCTTAAACTTGAGATATAAGTTCTCTATCATCACAACCTAGCCTCTCGGGAACCTATGGTTCCACAACTAAGTAGTCCTCACTCATCTCTATGGTCATAATTAACTCTAAACATCAAGAGTGCAAAACCTATGCTTTGCTAATTACGAGTACCTAGGAGTCGCAACTTTGACATTTTCTAAGTTCGGTTTTCTCCTAAAACATCAAGATCAATTCCTAAACCAATTATGAGTGATTCCTACACATTTACACTAATTATAACCCATTATAACTAATGTTAACCTTGCTGGAGTAGAATCCAGAATTGTCACTTCAAAGGGTTCTAGAAATCACATTTTAATTCTTTTCTAGTTACTATCTTATCTTAGCGTTCTTAAATTAGTTCTAATATCAAATATACATGAATATACACATTCTAACACAATAAAATCATCAAAATACAGTGGTCATAATATCAAGGCAGAATCAAAAACATAAACCTCATATCATGCATAGAATTCTCATTTCTACCACACATAACTTACTAGTTTCTCTTGGAACCCCTTTTAAAGCTTCTAAAACTCATTTGAAAACAATTTATTTCATTAAAATAATAATGAAACCAATGAGGGTAGTAGCTATTTCAAAATAATCTCAAGAGGGATTTAAATCATAAAATCATACTTAAACTATTCTTTGAGATCATCTATGCTTAAGAAAATTATAAAACATAGGTTTTGGTATTTGTGACTAGATGAAACTCACACTAAGCTTCTCATCATCACATGGCCGAATTTAGGTCCATCAAACTCCTCCATTTCCAATCTTTACTTGAGATAACAACGGACAAGTCTTTGAGTTCTAATATTCTTAGGTGATAACAAGAATATAAACATGTTGTGCACTTCATTTTATCTTATTTAGAAAGTAAAGCGAGAGCTTAAAATAAATATGAGATGCAACTCATTTTTATCTTTGAGATTAGGTGATGACTTGAACAGTAAATGTGAAATGCAAAGCTTGAATTTAAACATGATAATGCAAGTTCATTTCTTTATCTTTGAGAGTTTAGTGGTGACATAAGAAATAAATATGCTATGCAAGGCATAAATTTAAAAATGAATGCTAGTCCATTATTATATGTCATTAGAGCTCATGCAAGACTTTAAGGAAATCAGGATCACAATCCCAATCATAATCTCATCAACATAAAGCAAGCTCTAGAGTTCTAAGTACCAAGGTTACAAGGAAACCTCATGATCCTTTGAACACCATCATCAAGCTTAAGGAAATGAATTTAAAACAAAATTCCAAAGGAAAGAAACGAAAGGAATTGAAATCAAGAAAAGAAAGGAAAATACACCAAGTTCTTTATTATGTACCCAAAACCTCTATCTAGAGCAAAACTCTAGAATGTGCCGGCCAACTTTAAGGTTGACAAGGGTAGGCCTTGGGTTTATTGAAAACCTTATAATTATTTTCTTAAGTTGAAATCATTAGTGAGCTAAGTAATATATAAAGAACTTGAAGAAAGGAAAACTCAAGCTTTAGAGGTCTCAATGAGATGAACACAAAGTCATCATCTAGAGACACTCATCATCAAGCTATCATGATAATAAACTAGGCCTTGAGGTCGAAAAAGAGAAAAGGAAATAACAAGGAAAACCGAAAAGGAAACCAAGAGAAACTCAAGGAAACAACATTTTTCTTCAAGAACAGAACTCATTTGAGTAAAGGAAAACAATTTACAACAACTCCCTACCAAGTATGAAAATGAAAAGGCTTGGTCTTTGTGTAACACCCTAATTCTTAACCCAACTTTCTAGAACACATTAGGTTAATCATTAGGTTATTACTTCTTAGTCTCATTATTTTATTAAAATACTTAGCGAAAATTGTAACACCACCCTAAATCTTAACCCAAGACTACTAGTATGTACTTAGGTTAATCTTTAGAATATTACCTCTTGGTCTCATCTTTTACTTAGAAAATACTTAGCGGAAATATGGGTAAAATTTTTCTTTTTGGAATTTAAAATCAAAGTGAGAGCCACGCACAAATCTTTAAGAGGAAGCATAGCGAAACATATAAGCAAAGCATAAAGAAGCACATCATATCATGGAGACATAAATTGAAACACACATATATATATATATATACTGTGCCTACCCAAAGGGCAGGACTATTCAATACATCGGGAAGCGGAATACAACTGAAATGCAATACAATGAAATCATGAAAAGCAAATACAAGAGAAACAACACCCATACCCATGTACACCTAGAGTAGACAACCTCATATACAAAAGAAGGTTTGTCCTCAACTATGTGGCCTGCGTGCACTAACTACTCCTATGTCTACTCCTGCTGGTCCGAGTACTGTGGGGTCGAGTCGATCCACTGACGAATCTCGGCGGGAGTGGTCGAGCGCATCATCGGGGCATGCCCACCGCGGCGAGGGCGCATAGATGGCCGACGAGCCAACCTCGGCTGGACCACCGTCTCCTCACTCCCAGCCCTCATCGGTGGGGGAGCGGGACTGGAGTTCCAACTGTACATGTGTGATGGCGAGTCCTCGGATGGGTCCGTCTCTGAGTACTGGGTGCAAGGCACGTACTCCGGGTAGTCGCGTATGGCTGATGTCTCGGGCTCCATGCGGAGAATCTGCTCATCACGTGGTCTAGCTCGCTCAAAAATCTCGTTATGACGGTAAGGAGCAGTCGGGGTAAAATGATAACTCGGGACTGGGTGTGCGAAGGGTCGTCCCATAAACATGAACACTCTAACCGTGCAGTGACCCTCAAAATGGTATGACCCGAGTGCCGGGTCATGGTGTAGCTCCCATACCGGGGTGTCGATGAAGAGTACGAATGTTGCCATCTGAAGATATGATGGAAGAAAAGAGAAAGGGAATGAGAATCTTTCTAAAAGAATTCTCAGTAGGGTTATCCCTACCTAGGTGACATCATCATATCCTCAGGAACCTTGGGTTTATTTCTAAAAGGTGTGCATGCATATCAATTCCTTTTAAGTTAGTGTTCTAAAGTGGTATTTATCTAAGGTCTGTCATATTTTATAATGCGTCTTTAAGCAGAAAATATACTATTGATATGAATGCATCATAAAGGTAAACCAAACACAAAAGAACAGCTAAGAAACATTTGGCATAAGTGTAGTATATGTGACATTGTTAACTTTAACTTTCATCTCAAGGGGCCGCCCTAAAACATCTCTAGGTTATGAGCTCATACCTTAACTAGTCGTCACTAGTTCTTACTTATCCTATGATAAGCGTAACATATACATAATCCCGACTTAATAGTGCGGGCTAGGGGGCAATTAAGGATCACCTCTCCTAGGGTCATTTCCTCTTTGAAACGCTCTACTAGCAACTATTGCATCGTAGATTTGTCCGCTTTGGCAAGCTCTATGTCAATACCCTCACGGATTTGTTTTCTTGGGGGTGCTTGTAACACCCTCCTAACTACCATGTATTACTCGAGCATTAACATTGTAATTAGAAGAGTATCACTTCCTTTCTATAATATCCACTAGTCAAATGAAATGAAATAAGATAAATCAAACTCTAGAGTTATAAAGAAAACTACTATAAAATGTACATATATTATTACTTTACATACCGCTTTCTTTAATACATACCATACTTGAAGTTAAGTCACTTCGCTTATAATACAACACAGTAACTACTATCAAAAGATCTACCAAGCTTGCTCAAATATCAAGGTCCAACAAAATACTAAACACACAGAAATGGAACTAAGACATCTAACACCAATTAGTCTACAAGCTGGTAAGTTCCTGGCACTATTCTACACTACATACAAGTCAAAAGCCCATGTAAGTCTCATGTCCTCCTACGTGAAACCATTGGCCATCGGTATGATGGCCTCTCCTCAGCCAGAGGCATCTGCAGAGTCTGAGCACAATACAACATATACACAAATAGGGGTGAGAATATTATAAAATTCTCAGTAGGGTAACCCCTTACATACTGCAGAATATAAACAGTAAATGCATTTATAATAATAAAGAAAAACATCATGTTAGATCACATATATCAATATTAGCATACATGAGTCAACGAAAATTATATGCAAAATGGTATTAATCATAAGTGTTTCTCTTATATCACATAGAATTCAACTTAGTGTAGTAGTTCTTTTATTAACATAGGGAAGGCTTAGATTCACATCAGGTAACATATGTAGTGGATAACTCCTCAGAGGACCATAGACTGCTAGGACATGAGCTCATTCCTATTCGTGATCATCAGACTTCATTTTTTTCCATTTCTGAATCACACACAATTCTATTTCCTAGTCGATAAGTCTACCGACTCATAAAATTTCTTGGGAAGTTCTTATTTTTGCCTTCCCTCTCTATCACACATAAGCCTTGTTTCTATTTTCCCGTATGTTAAAACATGCACCATTAAATTTCACATATTCTCTTTTGTCATACAACCATGTCATGGACCTTTCTATTTCAAAGTCAGGTTTGTATCCCAGATATAGGCATTCAGTATCATTGGAGTCTCATTCATACTTTATAAACAAGTCTTTCAAACAATTAACATACATTCATATGATATATACTTGGATTAAATAGATTTCTATCATTAACTTAATACATCTTCACCATTCCAGCTTCTTGACAGATTTACCATTATGGGGACAACATTTAATTCACATATCCAATGGGCAATTCACTGGCCATAAAAATTCTCTATGACACCTCAATGTGTCTAAAAGTCCCTGTAAAAAGTACATAGCAAACAGAATACTAGAACCATGTCAAATAAATTCTACAATTTTAGTGGTCAGAGGCCACTTTTTCACAACTCAGAATAGGATTCACACAATTTTTAAATTTAGCAAATGATAGAAACAACTCAAAATAAAAATCACAGTTATACTTAAAGATGTCTAAAAAACTCTGTAAAAATTTCAAAGGATAACTCCATCATTTGCTATGAATAAAAATTTATACAAATTCACAGCTCCAGTACCAAGATTTCAGCCAGCATAGATATACTCTTGGTTCTTGATTTTTCTCAGGCAGTAAAACTCTTTATTATGCACCACGAAAATTATAAGAGTTTCCTTATGATGTTGTCTTCAACATATAATTTTTATAGCTCATAAAAATGAATAGAATTGAACTAGAAAATTCATGAACAAATCCTGCCCTGCTGAAATCCGAAAATTCAGCAGCCTAGCCAAAACTTATTTTGACAAAAATCATTATTTAACCTCATCCAAACACTCCATCAAAATTAACACATCAATATCAACATATTATCATCAAATATAACCATAAATTTCGAAATAAAACCCAAAAAAATTTACAGAATAATTTGGAAAGAAAAAGGCCAAAGAAAACCCTACCCTTGGAAGCTAATGCCTCTTTGTCTCTTGTATACTCCAAGATAGATATACTCTACCCCAAAGCTCTTAAAATACAGTAAAATACTCCTCTAACCAGAGATGAGTGATGTGATAAGGTGAGGTTTTTGGAGAATCTAATCGGTTATATTTGTAGGTGTTGATGTCTAGAACAAGTTTTGTGAAGGAAACTTTGTGTTTTAGTGACTTTAGGCTAGGGTTTTGGAGCTTGAAGCTTGTTAATGGAGGTTTGAGAGGAAACAAACATGGAGGCTGTATTTTTGGAGTGTTGGACGAAAATGATGGAGTGGTGGTGATAAGATATTGATCTTGTAAGTTTAGGGCAAAATGGATAATGATTTCAAGTACAAAATGGTTTTTCTTAAAGTTAAATATGGTAATTTTGTACAATTCCTATTGGTTAGCCATAAAGGTGCAATGGTGTGGCATATCTCAAGCCACACACTTGTCACCCTAGGTGGCATGCTTGCACTGGTAGCTTTATACTGTGTAAAAACTACACACCGTAATTTAACCGAATGGGTAAAATAGTGTACCCGGGTAATCAACTATTGCCTGATAATTAATTCTAGGTATAAAATATTTATTCCTACCTATTTCTAACCTTAATCCTATAATTTCCAAATTTCGGGCACCTTCAGGTCTTGAATCTAAGGTTTCAAATTTGGAGGTGGGTCTACGGGGCCTGCAAAACACTATTCACGTTTTTTTTTTTTTTTTTTTTTTTTTAACGTTCGTGACATTGTTCTCATCATTTTTGTGTACACCAAAATTTTGATATTCTTACTACTAAAGCCTCAATTATTTTCTGAAAAAAAATTAGGATGTTACAGTGCTCGGCTAAACCGGTGTCACCCAAGAAGGCGTCTCAGTGTTGTGTCACATTTAAGTTCTCATAAAGTGTTAATTCATAGATACATCTTATTCATCACATAAATCTTTTTCATAGCATATACATCATCACATGAAACTTCTTCATAGTGTATACATAAAACTATAACATATACATTATCACATAATCACACCTTAGACAATCATACATACAACTCACAAGCTTATTATGTTATAAACCCATAGTATGTTATGCTTTGGTTCTGTTGAGTTTTAAACTTGTAAACTAATTGGTCTAGTATTATTCTTAACCTCTCACACACTTATAGGTTCACAACAAACAAGTTTTACTAATTTTTATGCTCAAGGACCTATCCAAACAGCATTATGCAGAGTTGGACAGCTTTATATTTGTGTGATTACGGGGTTCTAGAATTTACAGTTTAGACCCTTAAAGTCCTTAACTCGCATTCTAAGTTATCGATCATTAAAACCTAGTCTCTTGGGAACCTATGAGGTTATAACTAAGTATTTCTCACCTCACACTATGACCAAGAACATCTCTAAACCTCAAGGATGCAGAATTTGAAATCCTAACTTTACGGGTACCTAGAAGTCACAACAATGACCCTTTCTAAGTTTAGTTTGCTCCTAAGGCTTCAAGATTAAGTCCTAAACCAATTATGAGTCATTCCTACACATTTAAACTAATTTAAAACCATGATTATTAAATCTAAACCTTGCTGGACAGAATCCAGAAAATTACACAATTAAAGGATCTAGAATTCTCAAATTAATTCTTTTCTAGTTCCTAACTTATCCTATCTTTCACATATGAGTCTTAACATTATTTTTACTCAAACATAGGCACATTATCATCATCAAAACAGCACATACAGTGGCAGCAAGGAGCAAGGAAGAACCGAAAATATTCTTCTCCATAAAAGGCATAAAACATAATTCTAAAGCACATAAAATACTAGTTTCTGTTGGAACTCTTTTTAAACTCTCAAAGCTCATTTATAAACAATTTTAACATCTAAAATCATAAGAATATTTAAGAGGGCAGTGACCAATTCATCTTTGTCTCAAGAGGTTCTAAATTCTCAAAACTTGGTTCTATGCATTCCTTAAACTCACTTAAGCTTGGAAAAATTATAAGACATAGTCTCAAATACTTGGAAACCTCAAGACCTCATAGGGCCGAAATATGAACCCAAGAAAAACACATATTGTTAGACCTTTGTTGAGACCACAATGGGCAAGTCTTTGAGCTCTAGATTCATTTAGGTGATGACATAAAAATAAACATGCTCATGCACTCATTTTTGGTTCCATTAGAAAGTAAAGTGATAGCA